>OY720441.1:28132974-28813607 GCA_963082915.1 Dolichopus griseipennis | reverse complement strand
GAATTCTTTAAACTCAATTTTAAGGCACTTAGAAGCGTCTTAGAGCGATTCTAGCTTTAATTCGTGATCACTACTAAAATTTCCATGTAACCCAAATTTCGTTTTTTAAATTATGGTCTTGCTAAACTTTAAAGTAAGTTTTAAGGCACTTAGAAGCATTTTAGAGCGATTTTATATTTAATTAAGTATTTATAATTTTTGTCATGGAATTCTTTAAACTCAATTTTAAGGCACTTAGAAGCGTGTTAGAGCGATTCTAGCTTTAATTCGTGATCATTACTAAAATTTCCATGTAACCCAAATTTCGTTTTTTAAATTATGGTCTTGCTAAACTTTAAAGTAAGTTTTAAGGCACTTAGAAGCATTTTAGAGCGATTTTATATTTCATTAAGTTTTTATAATTTTTGTCATGGAATTCTTTAAACTCAATTTTAAGGCACTTAGAAGCGTCTTAGCGCGATTCTAGCTTTAATTCGTGATCATTACTAAAATTTCCATGTAACCCAAATTTCTTTTTTAAATTATGGTCTTGCTAAACTTTAAAGTCAATTTTAAGGCACTTAGAAGCATTTTAGAGCGATTTTCTATTTAATTAAGTTTTTATAATTTATGTCATGGAATTCTTTAAACTCAATTTTAAGGCACTTAGAAGCGTCTTAGAGCGATTCTAGCTTTAATTCGTGATCACTACTAAATTTCAAAAAAAACATGTAACCCAAATTTCGTTTTTAGCACATTTTCCAAAAATTTTGTAAAAATGTGCCTATATAGCTTCACTCTGTCCGTCCGTCCGTCCGTCCGTCCCTTTTTACTTACGATTGACTAAAAAATATCAGAAATGGGGAGGTATTGCAATAAAAATAATTTAATATTAAAACTTTTTTTTGTAGCCCTCCCTCTTACGGAGCTACAGCCCCACAAAGTCGAGAAAAGCCCCATATTTAAACAGTTATAATTAGAGTTCTATAAGGTATATTTCCAACTTGAAAACGGTAAAAGACAGCTGTTCTTATAAGCTTTACAAATTTTTAAAAACCAATTGTATAGGGTTACCATACGGTACTAAAATTTACCGTTATTCAAAACTTAGTTTTACAAAATTTTTGGTCCCTCATAACTTCGGAACGGCTAAATCTAGAAACTTGAAATTTTGGGAGAAGTTAGATCCTTAGAAATAAGTAAGAGTCAGTTAACAAAATTTTTTTGTCACGCCCCCTCTTTAGGAGCTGTAAGGGGTCGAAAATTGAAATTTTGCTAAAAATTTAGCTTTTAAACACCTATAACTTGAATACCTGTCAAAGTTTTTTTTTATTTGTATACAAAATTGAAAGCTTCAAAACGAAAGTTTCATTAAGTCTCAAAGGTTTTTCTTAATTTTGACTTTGTCCGTCCGTCCGTATGTTTACAAAAACTTTTACACCGTTTGAAATAGATTAAAGAAATTTTAACCACGGGTAGATATTACAAAAAAATAATTTCGTAGAAGAATTTTTTCCTGTAGCCCTACCCGTTACGGAGCTACAGCCCCCAAAATTTGAAAAAGCCCTATTTTTAAATTGTTATAATAAGAGTTTCTTTAAGTGTATTTTTAATCTGAAAACGGCAAAAGATAACTGGTTTTATAGGCTTTACAAAAATATAAGGTTTAAATGTATAAGGTTACCATACGGTACTAAAATTTACCATTAAGCTAAACTCAATTTTTTCAAAATTTTTGGCCCCATATATCTTCTAAACGGTTCAACCTAGAGTCTTGAAATTTTGGGAGAAGTTAGGTCCTCCAAAATTAGTAGGAGTCGGTTAACAAAATTTTTTTATCACGCCCCCTGTTTAGGAGCTATAAGGGCTCGAAAATTGAAATTTTGCTTTTTTTAAACACCTGTAACTTTAACACCTGTTCAAATTTTTTTTTACAAATATGCAAAATTTATAGCTGCAGCATTATATTTCAACATACGTTAAAGGTTTTTCTTAAATTTGAAAGGGTCTCTTCAAATTTCTTTCTTAAAATTTGTTTCTTAGTCCTTACCATTTTTGGTTTGATAATAATATTCTAGGTAAAATTCCAAATTTAGTTGGAGTTCAAAATTGATTTCCTAGAACCGGAAAAAAATTGAAGAGTGAAGACAGGAGGGGGGTGAGCAGATCCATCATAAGTTTGTTAAGCAAAAATTTGGGAACCTTCCCCATTGAAGGGCTACTAGTTCTTCAAAATTAAAACTTTTATGTTCTTATAAAACAGTAACTTATTTACCAGTGTAAGTTTTTCCTAAATTAAACGTTAACATTGAAGCTCTAACATTATATTTTGCACTTATTAACAGGTTTTCTTGAGTGCATTCGGGTTATATTCTAAGTAATTCCCTATTAGTCATTTAATTAATAAATTAATGAAATAACTAAATTAATATTATCATTTATTTTAATATATATTTTTATAAAAATAAATGATAAAATACTCAGTAAGAAACCGTATATAATTTTGAAAATGTGCTTTTTAAAAACCCTTGGTTTTTTTCCCTCACTTGTTTAAATTATGGTCTTGCTAAACTTTAAAGTCAATTTTAAGGCACTTAGAAGCATTTTAGAGCGATTTTATATTTAATTAAGTTTTTATAATTTTTGTCATGGAATTCTTTAAACTCAATTTTAAGGCACTTAGAAGCGTCTTAGAGCGATTCTAGCTTTAATTCGTGATCATTACTAAAATTTCCATGTAACCCAAATTTCTTTTTTAAATTATGGTCTTGCTAAACTTTAAAGTCAATTTTAAGGCACTTAGAAGCATTTTAGAGCGATTTTCTATTTAATTAAGTTTTTTTAATTTTTGTCATGGAATTCTTTAAACTCAATTTTAAGGCACTTAGAAGCGTCTTAGAGCGATTCTAGCTTTAATTCGTGATCACTACTAAAATTTCCATGTAACCCAAATTTCGTTTTTAGCACATTTTCAAAAAATTTTTTAAAAATGTGCCTATATAGCTTCACTCTGTCCGTCCGTCCGTCCGTCCGTCCGTATGTTTACAAAAACTTTTGCACCGTTTGAAATAGAGAAAATAAATTTTAACCATGGGTAGTTTTTGCAAAAAAAATAATTTCGTAGAAGAATTTTTTTCTGTAGCCCCACCTGTTACGGGTATAGTAGAAGTCAGTTAACAAAATTTTTTTGTCAATCCCCCTGTTTAGGAGCTATAAGGGTCCGAAAATTGAAATTATGCTATATTTAAGCACCTGTAACTTGAATACCTGTCCAATTTTGTTTTTATTAATATACAAAATTTAAAGGTCCAACATTATATTTTAACGTATGTTAAAGGTTTTTTCTTAAATTTTAAAGAGGTTCCTTAAATTGAAGAAAGTGTCTCTCAGTTTTACCCATTTTTGCTTAGATAATAAAATTCTAAGTAAAATTCCAAATTTTTGTGTAATTCACAATTTAATTCCTAGAACCTAAAAAATTAGAGGATGAGGAGGGGGGGTTGAAGTTAGATTCTTGAGAAATTTGGCAACCTTCCCCATTGAAGGGCTATAACAACTTTTAAATAAAAAATTTACTGTTAGCAGTAAATTTTATAAGTCAGTAGTAACTATTTCCAAGTAAATATTTCCAAAGTTAAACTCAGTATGTAATACAATATAATTTTGAAAATGTGCTTTCTTAAAAACCCTTGGTTTTTTTTCATCACTTGTTTAATGTTGGTTTTCGTAACACAGGATATTGCAAAATTTTTTATAATTACATTCAGGAGTCCGGAACAAAACGATATTTGAGCAAAATTCAATTGTTCTTTAACATTTTAATCATCCGGAGCAAAACCTAATTTTTTTTTTTAATTTTGTTTCGGATTGAACGAAAAAAATTTTGCTCTGAAGAATGAATTCAAATTAAACACAAAATATAATTCTTCTCAGAACAATTCAGATTTAAAATAAAGTTACTGTTTTCGTAGTTACTGTTGGGAGTCGGAAGTCGGGCCGACTTGACTAATATATCTAGTCTCCGATTTTGTAGTAGAAAGTACTTTAGACACTGTAGACACTACCACTTTTGCTGTATTTCGGTTATACTAAAAGATCTTAATTACCTCAAAAATTGTAAAAGCGTGAGGAACTTTATTTCCACCGGAATCTTGTTTTTTGGTTTTGCGATTAATTAATTATAATTTTATAATTATATAAAAATATAATATATAAAATTAAATATAATTAGAATTTTAAGTTTCGGAATAATACTTATAATAGATGCAATAATGTTTTTGTTCCGAAAAATAATCGTTCCAGGACGTTTATTTTTATTTCGTTTTGTTCCGGACCCCTGGTTACATTGCATTTGTTATTTATTTATAATAGCAATCAATATTTATGTTATAGAAGTATATTAGCCAATGATTGTAATGTTTGTATTTTGGCAGATAATTAAAAAAAATACAAAATTTCATAACTGTTAAAGTTAAATCCTTTTTTAGCTGGTGTTCTAAGTAAAAGGAAATTAAATATGAAAAAATGACATTCCATTACAGCGACTATCAAAAAGCCTTTCCTTTTTGAAATGTATATAATAAAAGAAAATCTATGCAAGATCTATGTTTATAAAATTGTATATTTATTTAATAATATTAATATTATGTATCGTAAACTATATTTTTTGCAATCCTTTACATCAAGCATTTGCTAGACCATTATATATTTGGAAACTACAATCAGATTATATTTATTTAATACTTATATTATTATACTTGGTCGTAAGAGAAAATTGTACTTTTTAGTGGAATGTCTAGTGGATTGTCTGTTCATGTTGAAATTCGTGAAATTTCGCCGACATATTTCTTAGGCAGGTCTTGTTTCTCATTCGAAAAGAAAATTAAAACTGACTTTATTTCACTTTTAAAATATTGTATATATATTCCATTCTAAATATGTAGTCGACTGTAAAAGTCGAATATTTTCAGCAGGTTTCAAACAATTTTCAAATTCTAGTTAGCCCCGTAGTTTTCGTGGCATACATATCAAACCACTCTTTGTCACTGCTTTGGCCCTTCACTTCACCATTTCTTTCGCGCTTCTCTTGAAGAAATAAGTCTTACTACAGTTATCGCGCCCGCGCAAGTTATATTATATACATTCGCAATTAACCTTGATTAATTTAAAATTAAGTAAAACTCATTCACCTTTTGATAAATAAATTAATTGAAAACAGGAAATGCAATTTAGCATTTTCTTACTTTTTTTTAATTAATAAATTTGTAAAATTAGTATTAAGTAATGTTATTTTTTTATGTAAAGAAAGGCTTATATTGACAATAAATGTAATTTGTAAATTTTTATGGAATTAAATAAAATATATAAAATAAAGCAGTCTTAAGATCACAATACAAGAACAAAGTTGTTTTATTTAAATGTTAATTTTAAGGTTCCGAAGAATCATAAAAACATAACTGCTGCAGTCGCGGTTATGTCAATCCGAAGATTGAATTTTGAACCTTTTAAAAAGTTTAATAATTGAAAAGTTATAAGTTATATTTTATTTGGGGTTTTATTTCATGTGAAACAATCCCCCAAAATTAAATAATGAAATAAACTCTTAAAATATTAAAATGTATTATTAATTTAGTCATTAATCCGATACTCGGGGGCCTCGGTGGTGCAGTGGGTAAGCATTTGGCTTGTTAACCGAGGGGGTCCGGGTTCGATTCCCGGTCAGGTCATACAATATTTAATTAAAAATAAAAATTATTGAAAAATAATTTTTCTTTACGAATCCCCATGGTGACCAAATATAATATAAATACACAAATATATAATATAAACAAAATAAATAATATAGTAGTTATAAATAAACTAGCTAATACCCGGTGCGCGTTGCTGCGCCTTTCAATGGAGGTTTAATTGAATTTGATGTTACTGTAAAAAGTTAACACAAAAATTACCCACGGTTTACACACGTAAATTTAAAAATGTATGAAAGCAATCTTTTTAAAACGATTTTTCTAGGATTATTCTAGTAATTTTTGAAACTTTCTGTAATTCAAAGCAGTACAAACTATTTTCCAAAATTTGACGTAATTTACTTCCAAAAAATTTTTTTTGACCAAACGTAGAACCAACTGTTAACAGACTCAACTCCATTTTCAAGTTGCTTCACACATATAAAATTTGAGGTCAACCGGTCAAATCGTTTCTAATTTAGAGTAAAATAACCAAAAAATTAATAAAAAGCTGTTGGGCCGCAATGGGTTGTTAATGGAACTCAACAACATTTTTTTTAGGGCTTTCTTTTAAGCCAAAGCAGAATTTCGAAAAACCGGACAAAATTTGGACCCAAAATTTTTTTTGACCACCCGTCGGCCCGACGTCTGTTTACAAATTCCAAAACTGTTAATAGTGTCAACTCGATTCTCACAGGGGAGCACGTATACAAAATTTGAAGAAAATCGGTCAATCCGTTTCTAATTTAGAGTTAAGTATTGAAAAAACCTATAAAAAGCTGTTGGGCCGCAATGGGTTAATGCAACTCAATAAAATTTGTTTTGGGCTTTTCTTTTTAGCCAAAGCAGAATTTCATAAAACCGGACAAAATTTGGACCCAAAATTTTTTTTGACCACCCGTCGGCCCGACATGGGTTAACAAATTCCAAAACTTTTAATACTGTCAACTCAATTCTCAAGGAGCATCACTTATAAAATTTTAAGTCAATTGGCCAAACCATTTCGAATTTTGAGTAAAGTATTAAAAAAGCCTATAAAAAGCTGTTGGGCGGCAATGTGTTAATGGAACTCAACAAAATTTTTTTGGGGGTTTCTTTTTAGCCAAAGCAGAATTTCGTAAAATCGGACAAAATTTGGACCCAAAATTTTTTTTGACCACTCGTCGGCCCGACATGGGTTTACAAATTCCAAAACTGTTAATAATGTCAACTCAATTCTCACAGGGGAGCACGTATTCAAAATTTGAAGAAAATCGGTCAAACCGTTTCTAATTTAGAGTTAAGTATTGAAAAAACCTATAAAAAGCTGTTGGGCCGCAATGCAACTCAATAAAATTTTTTTTTGGGGTTTTCTTTTTAGCCAAAACAGAATTTCATAAAATCGGACAAAATTTGGACCCAAAATTTTTTTTGACCACCCATCGGCCCGACATGGGTTAACAAATTCCAAAACTGTTAATACTGTCAACTCAATTCTCAAGGAGCATCACGTATACCAAATTTGAAGTCAATTGGTCAAACCGTTTTGAATTTAGAGTAAAGTATTGAAAAAACCTATAAAAAGCTGTTGGGCCGCAATGGGTTAATGGAACTCAACAAAATTTTTTTTGGGGCTTTCTTTTTAGCCAAAGCTGAATTTTGTAAAATCGGACAAAATTTGGACCCAAAATTTTTTTTGACCACCCGTCGGCCCGACATGGGTTAACAAATTCCAAAACTGTTAATAGGGTCAACTCAATTCTCAAAGAGCATCACGTATACAAAATTTGAAGTCAATCGGTCAAACCGTTTTCATTTTAGAACAAAGAAGTTTAAATACTTGCACCACAGCCCCAACTTGGCGGTCCGTTAGAGCAAAATTTTTGGGCCACGATTTCTTTCCGTACCCAAAAACCTCTATATACAAATTTTCATGAAAATCGGCTGGGCAGTTTAGGAGTCTATTCGCTACAAACAAACAAACATACAAACAAACAAACAAACAAACAAACAAACAAACAAATAAACAAACTTTCCCTTTTATATATATAGATAGAAAGTATTTAATGAGGGGAGCACAACGGGCCGCAAGGCCTAGGTGTAAGGGAGACTTGCTTTCCCCCCCGTCTAAACAACAACAACAATCCGATACTCGAATTTCTAATTGAAGGTAGTTCATTTATAATTAAATTGAATTTATATACAATTGGTTGAAGTTGTCAAATTAATAATATTTTAGAAAAATACTGAATAATTGGAGTTAGTAATTGTAAGATAAAACAAACTAAGAACTAAGCACTTAACATTTTTTGAATAAATAATATTTTACATAATATTTTTAATTTGTTTTAAAAGGACTTGGTTTTGGTTGGGTCCATAATCTAAAATAAACTACACTAAATATAAAAAAACAACACTGGAATTTCATTCATTAGATACTCATTTCTTATTTATTTCATTTTAAAAACATTACTTTATACTTTCACATATATTTGTACATGTTCATACGAATAATGTATGACTTAATCATATATTTTAATTTAAAATAATATTTCTGTTATCAAGTTCCCCGGTTTATTATCATTATTATGATTGTCAGTATCATCATTATAATCAAATCATTTTTTTTTTGTTTTTTCTATTTTTTTAATTTATTTTTTAAATTAAATTTATAACATATATAATATATTTCAAAGGTACCGCGATATAATGCCATATATGATAAAGCGATTATGGCTTTATGCCTTAAACGATTGAGTGAATAGTTTAAAGTGTCTAGAAGGTAAAAACAAAATCAACCTGAATTTTTCACAGCACACTACGTATAAAAGTTGATTATATACAAACAATTTTAATTCAATGATTTAATTGTGTTGTATGGTGTTATGATACAATATTTTCAAAACACTACACTCGAGCGATTTTAAAACAAAAACAATATTAAAGAATTTCGTAATAATGGCTTTATGACCTACTCAAATCATTTATAGACACATTATGGCTTTATGACATTGTGCGTTGTATAACGTCACCTATTTCAAAGGGATTTATTTTTTCTTCATAGGTAACAGTTATTTAATGTTATTTTATTATACCCGCTATACTATAGGTCAAAAGGGTGTACTAAATTTGCCATTACGTTTGTGATGCAGAGAAGTAGAGTGGCAACATAGACTGAAAGGTATGGATCGGATCAGAATTGAAAAGTAAATCCATCTAGCTATATATTTCCGTCCGTCAATCCGTTACCGACATAACTCGAAAAATAGGATTTTGAAATTTTTACAAATTCGTTTTTATGCAATAGCCGTCATCGCTATTGAAATCCAGCCAGTTTGCTCCACTTCTTTTTTTATATGGGCACTAATCTAAACTTATTGAAGCTGCATGTCTGAAATTTGGTCAAAAGTTGTTTAGATTTATGGCCAAAGTTTGTGGAAAATTTGGTTGGTCTACTGCAGTGGGTTCGAGTAGTAGCCATACAAATTCATCTTTAAATGAGCATAAACGGATGATATAATGTCGACATTACGGTCATGCGGGTATCCCGTGTACCCCACTCTTCGTTTTTAAAAAAAGTTAATAAGTTTTTTTTTAGAATAAAAACATTTATACTAATAACTTTCACATTTCTCTGAAAAAAATGAGTAAAAAGTTTTATTTTTTCCTATTCTATTTACACAGTTTGCATAATTGCTACGATAATTTATAACTCAGCACGCAAAAACGTCCCAGAATTGACATAATCTACCTTACTTTCTTTTTCATTTTTTGCTGTACTTACTACTGCTGTTGTGTAACATTTTTGATAATGATGGTGATATGTGTAGTTCCATGTGTGTAGATACTATAATTTTAAATTAAAACTAAACAACTTTTGGCAAAATTTCTAGTACCCAAATTGTTTAGATAATGAATGATGGAAAAGAAGTTGTAAGGAAGGTATTCTTTTTTCAGCACACCGTTCGGATTTTAATCGTTATGTTGGCCATACAACTTGAATACTTTTGGCAAAATTTCAAACATTCAGCTATGGTAAATATAGAGCTATACTCATAATAAATATAGAGCTATACTTGAATAGATAGCAAACACGGCTTCTTTTATGTAAATTAATTTGATAGAAATAATATAGTTGTGATTATCATGCGCATAAGTGGACAGTCAGGCATACAAAGCTTAAACGAATAACTTTTCGATTGAGATGTGAATCATTCATTTGAGTTTATATCTTTTCCGTTTTTAATACCGTCATAAACGTAACAGCAAATTCAGTATACCTAAGAAGAAAGTTCTAAGTTACCCTTAGATCAATGTCCAACATATTTAAGTTTTATTCTATAAGTTCAATAAAAGACCCAAAACTAAAACTTATACACTAAAAAATTTAAAAATTAACGGAAACAGCATGAAACGAGGTAGAATGTAGAAGTTAGACTGTGTCAATTCCGAGATACTCGTATAACCGTAATATGGACGTTATATCTTCGGTTAATTACTTTTGGGAAAATTTTTAATACACAACTTGTTAGACTTTGAGTACAAAAGAAAATATAAGTTCAAATGCAGCTCTTCCTCCTACACCTTCCTCCTATCTATTTCTATCTATCAGACTTTGGTTATTGTAGTTAACACTATTGACAACATTTCAGACATCTAATTCTATTAGGTATACAGGGTAATTCTCATATAAAAGAAGAAATTGTATAAAATTTAGACGAACAACACTTTGCACAAACTTTGGCCATCTATAAAATCCTAGCTCCTTAATTTTTTGAGTTATCGCGCGAACAGACATAAATAGCTAGGTTTATTTACTTTTCGACTCTGATCCGATCCATACCTTTGATTCTATAACTAAACCCCCTCCGTCTGGTCGTCACAAACGTAATGGAAAATTTATTATACCCTTTTGATCTATAGTCATAGGGTTATAAAAAGAGCAGGGCGAATAGAAGAAGAAGATGATGAATTAAAAACAAAAGTTTCATTATAAAAACTCAAGAAAAAATATGAAATACCAAATAAAGATGATTGAAGTTGAATCAAAAAAATGAAAGCTAAAAGAAGTATGTAATAAACTAATAACTTATATTTATGAGGAATTAAGAGAAAATTCCAATGCTCTTGTATATTACATACATCATTTCAATGGAGGAAAAATTTTATTCATCAAAAATTTAATTGAAGGGAAAAAATTTAATTTAAAATGTAATGCTACAATTTTAGTTGCATTTTGGTTTGTGTTTTTGGTTGCACGTTTGAAATATTAGATGTTTGCAACGATATATTGAAAAAGTAAGAAAAATTTATAAATATAAAGACAAATTTAAAAATATAGTCGACTAAAAGTAAGAACTATATAATGTGAATTTAAGTAAAAACCACAAAGTTAATTGATTTGTTACTCGAGTTGATGATATTTCACTTGAAAGTAATTGAGTTTTTTTAGGAATTTAAAAAGTATCTTTTTTTTTTTACAAATTATACTTTTACAAGAATATATACATATGTATATAAAATATATTTTGGATATTTAAAACTTTCAGTTTTTAAAGAATTTCATCTTCATGTATAATTTAAGAAAATGAGGTTATTTTTGACTTTTGTTTATTTCTATTTAAACATTTATTATTTACTTTAATATTTTTAATAATAAGTTAACAAATGAGAATATATATATATATATATATATATATATATATAACTAGCAAATACCTGGAGCGCATTGCTGTGCCTCTCAATATGCGGGTAAATTTAGGTTAATGTTAAAAGTTTTTGCTTCGCAATAGGTTAATGAAAAAAATGTATTTAAACTTTTCTCTGATTCAAAGAAGTATTATGCCAAGTTCAACATAATTACCTGCTAAAACTATTTTGACCAATCGTCGTATATGGATTACCAAATTCTAAATTTGTTAATAGGTTCAACTCCATTGTCAAACAACAACACTTATACAAAATTTAAAGCTAAGCAGTTTCTAATTTAGCCAAGAATTAATTTAAAAACTTTTAGTTTAGAAACACACTCCATACCCAATAACCCTTATGTACAAATTTTTCATCAGCTCAGCAGTTTAGGAGTCTATTAGCTACATACAATCAAACAAACGCTCCCTCTAATATATAGAAAAATGAACTAAAATTAGTGGCTTTTCTGAAGAGTTTGTTGTTCCACGGAAGATCAAATGGATATAACTCAAAGATTGTTGGTATTGTCAGCTTTCAAAAAATATATGTCCTTAAGCAACTGAAAACTATTTTAACGTTGTCTTAATGATTATGGGTTCTGCTGTTTTGAAGATATTGCAGTTCAAAATTGAAAATTTTTGGAAAAGACAAAAATGTTTAACATCTTTCTTTAAAAGTCAAATATCTGATAATTTATCAAGTTTTGTTATTAAAAGTCAAACATCTGATAGTCAGTTAGACTATATTTGTCAGTTCGTCCTGTGTTTTTCACACGGAAACACAAAAAATGATGATGATAAGGATATAAAACTTGTACTGCAGATCACTCTAACGACGAAAGAAAATCGGCGATTGTAAATGGACGAAGTTGGGTTCTCATTCTAGAAGCTTCTAATTAAGTCAATCGAGCATATATCTAATATATAAATAAAGAAATAAATAAAGATGAAACTTTCAAGTTAGGGACAAGAGTGTAAAATTTTAGATAAATTGAAGTGTCACATCGGGTACCTCCAAAAATTTCAAAGTATATATTGGAACTTATTAAAGATATGTTTTTTTTTTTTTTTGTCCTTATTGTTCCTCTTGGGAGCATAGGTATCTACTAGACATCTCCATCTGACTCTATTTAGAGCAATTATTTTTTCTTGCTCCCTGGTTTTTCCAGTTGAGGTCAGTTCTTCTAATATATTTTGCCTCCGGGTGTTATTGAGACGACCTCATCTTAGAGTTCCTTGCGGGTTCCAAATAAGTGCTTCCCTGCGATGCTTTCTTGCGGCTTTCTAAGTGTGTGCCCTATTCATCTCCATTTTTTCTTTTTGATCTCTTGCCCGATCAGTTCTACTTCGGCAAATTTCCATAGGTCATTATTGCTTATTGTGTAGGATCAGTATACTCTTAATATGATTCTTAGACATTTGTTAATGAACACCTGTAGTTTCTTTGTGATATTATTTTTAACTAACCAGGTTTCACTTCCATATGTTATGGTGGTATTAACGTAGGTTCCGAATATTCTCAATTTTTATAACACATAATATATTTTCAAAACACTGAAATGTCCAGGGGTGCAAAATTGAGATTAAAGATATATACACACTTGAAATTGTTGAGAAGGATGTTCTGTCCTATTTTGGGTGAATTGGTGACATTTGGGATGTACTGGAGTTTAATTTGTGTACTTTCTTAACCTTATAGGTATGATTTATCTTTTGAATTATTAAAAAACTTATAACTCACATTTTTTTAATGCATTTTAAAGTCAATGTAAACAGAATAAATTTAAAAGTAAAAATTTATTGTTCATAAAATTGAATTTAATTAAATAATATGGACTTAATTTCGACTATACAATCTATGAAAATTTATAAATAAGCTTTTATTTAATTTTAATTCAAGAAAAACTATTAAGCAATTTTCCAAAAAATAACAACAATTTTTCAATTCTAAGAAACAAAAAATAAATAATTTAATTAAATGAATATGATAATCTTAATGTACTTTTTCCAATTATGATTTTAATCTTTTTTTGTCTATTTTAAAAAAAACGAGGAAGAGTGTAGTAGAGTAGACTGTGTCAACTCTGGGATACCCGTATGACCGTTATATAAACATTATATCATTATTATTATAAACATTAATTACTTTTGGCAAAATTTCAAACAAATAAAAGAAGGAGTTGTATGGCAGCTACTCGAACCCTCTGCAGTAGACCAACCAAATTTTGCAGTAACTTTGGCCATTACACTAAACTATTTTTGGCAAAATTTCAGACACCCAGCTTTAATAGGTATAGAGTAATGCTCATATAAAAGAAGAAGTTGTATGGCAGCTACTCGAACTCACTGCAACAGACCAACCAAATTTTGTAGAAACTTTGGCCATAAAGCTAAACTACTTTTGCCAAAATTTCAGACACGTAGCTGTTATAGGTACAGAGAAATACTCATATAAAAAAAGAAGTTGTATGGCAGCCACCCGAACCCATGGACCAAAATGGCTGGATTTAAATAGCGATGACGGCTATTGCAAAAAAACGAATTTGCGAAAATTTCGAGATCCTAGCTCCTTTAGTTTTTGAGTTATCGTGCGGACGGACGGACGGACGGACGGACGGACAGACGGACGGACGGATGGACGGACGGACGGACAGACGGACGGACGGACGGACGGACGGACAGACGGACGGACGGACGGACGGACATACATAGCTAAATCGATTTTTTTTTCGATTCTGATCCGATCCATACACTTGAGTCTATATCTACCCCCCCTCCTTCTCTGCGTTACAAACGTAATGGCAAATTTATTATACCCTTTGCCTATATAGTCATACGGGTATAAAAATAAACAATAACGATTTGGAATTAGCGTTTGTAATCTCTCCAATTTAAATGTTAATAATTAGTGCTATGAAATTAACTCAAAATTTATTAAAATTTTAATTTAAACATGAAATGTATAGCAATCATAAAATAGATGTTTTACTTTTTTAACAAAATTGTATCAAGAACAGCATAATAAAATTTTATTTAAGATTTAAAAAAAACTTCTGTGGTTAAAATTTAAAGATGGACAATAAAGTGTCTTTAACTTTTTATATAATAAATAGTTGCTTTACAAATCAGAAGAACAATATTTTCTTCTATACCTTATTGTCAACTTATATGGCACGTCACCAAATAATATGCCATTTATGACTACAAACTTCTAATTATTACATGCAATATTTCAAATTATTATTAGTATTATTCAAATTTATTGTGCCTCTGAAATTTGATTATCAATCAAGACTAAATTCGTGTATTAAAGTGTAAATAGGGCGATACGTCAAATATTTTAAATTTTAAATGTCAATTATGTTAGGAATTTTTTATATTAAATTCATTAAGTTAGGTTTTGTCATATGTTTAAAATGTAAAGTTGTGAAATTTTTTCAACTTTTGTGTATGACTTTGATAAGGTTCATTTAGCAAGAGAAAATAAGGCCTAAATAAAAGCTAAGTGAATTTATTTCACTTTGAAAGAAAAATAAAGACCATAAATTTGTGAATTAGGCTTTAATTTTCCTTCGATCCCTTGATCCAATTTGGTTCAATTGCAAAGTCATTTTTTCTTTTAACTTGTTCTGATATGGTATTTTTTTTTTTTTATTCTTTTTCCACTCCTTTAAAATAGAATTGGTGGATGCCTAATACTCTCTAGGCATCCACCAATTCTATTTATACTAGGCTTCAGTTTCTTTAATCATAATAGTCACTAAGCCGTTGATTAATCAGCTGTAGCTATTGTATAAGATTATGAATGTGCAAATTTTAATTTTGTGCGCCAACTATTATTTTATCTTACAAGAGTTGTTTATATTTTTATTAAATCTTAATTTATATTACGATATAATTATACAACTTTACGATATTGTTTTTTATTAGATATGATCTGACGGGGGTTTGAACCCGAGGCCTTCCACATAAAAAGTGGCGTCTTTACCACTACGCCATTGATCAGATTCTATTATATTGAAGAAAAGCTAAAAATGGCCCACCAACATTTTTGATTTGAACTTATTTCACAGCACCTACAGGAAGAAATAAAAATTAAAGGAATATTTAATTATCTAATCCTTTTTGTCGATGTTTTAAAATAATTATAATCTTTTTCTAAAATACTTTTACAAAATAATTGTAAAATTCATTGAAAAAAAACTTTCTTAATTGAAAATTAGGAGTAAAACAAAAGTTAAGATAGTTAAAAATTGTTAAATTTAATTTTATTTTTAAATTCTATTTTGTTTTTTAAATATTCTAATCCTGACATTGGCCATTCCATTAAAGGAATCTTTTTTGGCAAACCAACAAATATACAATGTAAAAAAAAACTTAAATCCTTTCGTTAAATTTCGCTGTTAAATTTCTGTTATCCTTTTTTTTTGAAATTTTTTTTTTTTGTATTCATTCCTTAATATTCTGAAAAAGGCAAAATCAAAATCAAAACCAAAACTCTTTAGAAGCATCAAAAAAAACAATAGATGTAGTAATAAAATTAAACAAGTGATGAAAAAAAACCAAGGGTTTTTAAAAAAGCACATTTTCAAATTTTTATTGTTTTACATACTGAGTTTAACTTTGGAAATATTTACTTCGAAATAGTTACTGCTTACTTATAAAATTTACTGCTAACAGTAAAGTTTTTAATTTAAATTTGTTATAGCCCCTCAATGGGGAAGGTTGCCAAGTTTCTCAAGGATCTAGCTTCCTCTAACTCCCCCTCCACCCCCCTCATTTTTTTTTAGGTTCTGGGAATTAAATTGTGAATTCCACAAAAATTTGGAATTTTACTTAGAATTTTACAATCTAAGAAAAAATGGGTAAAACTGAGAGACACTTTCTTTAATTTAAGGAACCGCTTTTAAATTTAAGAAAAACCTTTAACATATGTTAAAATATAATGTTGGGCCGTCATATTTTGTATATTAATAAAAAAACAATTGGACAGGTATTCAAGTTACAGGTGTTTAAAAATAGCAAAATTTAAATTTTCGAGCACTTATAGATCCTAAACAGGAAGCTTGACAAAAAAATTTTATTAACCGGCTCCTACTAATATTTGAAGATCTAACTTCTCCCAAAATTGCAGGATCCTATCTTAAACCGTTTAGGAGATATATGGGACCAAATATTTTGCAAAAATTGAGTTTTATATAATGGTAAATTTTAGTACCGTATGGCAACCCTATACATTTAAGCGACATATTTTTGTAAAGCCTATAAAAGAAGCTCTCTTCTACCGTTTTTTTATTGAAAATAAACCTAACAGAACTCTTGTTATATCAATTTAAATATAGGGCTTTTTTGGAATTTGCTGGGGCTGTAGCTTTGTCACCCTTCAAAATTAAGAAGAACCTTTGACACATGTTGAAATATAATTATAGAGCTTTGAATTTTGTATATCGCTAAAAAAAAATTTGGACAGGTATTCAAGTTACAGGTGTTTAAAAATAGCAAAATTTCAATTTTTGAGCCCTTATAGCTCCTAAATAGGGGGCTTGACAAAAAAATTTTGTTAACCGACTCCTACTAGTTTCTCAGTATCTAACTTTTCCCAAAATTTAAAGACCCTAGCTTGAACCGTTCAGAAGATATGTGTGGCCAAAAATTTTGCAAAAATTGAGTTTTGTCTAATGTTAAATTTTAGTACCGTATGGTAATCCTAAACAATTGCCTGTCAAATATTTATAAATTTTATGAAACCAGCTATCGTTTACCGTTTTCAGATTGAAAATATATCTAACAGAACTCTTGTTATAACTATTTAAATATAAGGCTTTTTCCAACTTTGGGGGGCTGTAGCCCCGTAACATGTGGGGCTACAGAAAAAAATTATTCTACGAAATTATTTTTTTTGCGAAAACTACCCATGGTTAAAATTTCTTTACTCTATTTCAAACGATGTAAAAGTTTTTGTAAACATACGGACAGACGGACGAACGGACGGACAGAGTGAAACTATATAGGCACATTTTTACAAAATTTTTTGAAAATGTGCTAAAAAGAAAGAAAAAAAAAATATTGTCATTTTTGGAATATGAAAAAGTGAAAATTGTGAACTATTCGAATTAACTTAAATAGGTTGGCTACTAAATCTCGCCTCTTAAAATCTTGTGTTTTGAAATCTCGTGTTTTAAAATCTCGCGTACACGAGATTCTGGTGTATCAAAATCTTAAATTACATTTTATATTTAAAAAGTTAAATTGGGCGAATACCAAACTCCAAAATTGAGCTATGGAATAAATTTCAAAAAAATACAAAATTGAATTCAGTATCTCGCATATTATATAAATATTCTGGAAAAAGCGAGATTTTAAAGATTGAGATTAAAAATGTCGAGATTTCTTACTAGACGCGTTTAAAATTCTATTATTAACTATAAGTACATTCTAAAGAAATTTAGAATTACCGTGCCAGCACGGTACCCTGTTACCGTGCCAGCACTCTATCCATCAAAACTTTTTTTTATTTTTATATTAAATATCAAAATTTTCAAAAAAATTTATTATTTACGTTTCTCACGAATATGAAAAAAAAATATTAAAGAATGTTATTATTTGAATAATAAATTACCATTAGGCTTTAATTCCATTATTTTAAATAATTAATTGGGACTTGTTTCTCTTTGGAAAAAAGCTTTATTTGTAATTTCAAAGTGATATAAGGCCAATTTCCCCCTACCAAAAAAATCTTTAGGGTTGTATAAACGCATATTTTGATATTTACTTAAAAATTCCATTATTTTTTTTTTTGTTATTTTGTATACAATTGTTTATCTGTTGTCTCTTTCACTCAGTTCTTTTTAAACCAAAAAATTTCATTTTTCACAAACTTTGATTAACGTTTAGTTTTCTTGACAAAAAAAGGGGTAAAAAAATAAGAGAAATTTGGAATGGAGGAATACATTAAGACAGAATTGGATAAACAATTATTTTTTTGACATAATATGGAATTGAGAGAATTTAGCTTATTTACATTTTATTGATATTGAATTTTTGTTCTTTTTAAAGTTTCTTTTCTTGTTTAAAAAAAAAAAATTCTATAGAATTAGAGGCATTTTACAATTTGTTCAAAATAAAACAACAAATATCAACTCTCATTTTATACTGAACAATTGAACTAAATATTATTTTTAAGGACTTAATTTTTAAACCTTGGGTATGTTTTTTTTTGTAAATGCTGGTTTGCATTGCCAGCATGATGTCTGATTTATTTTTGTAATAAACATTTGAATTTCAGACACTCAGCTTTAATAGCTATAGAGTAATGCTCATATAAAAGAAGAAGTTGTACGGCAGCTACTCGAACCCACTGTACTACCCCAACTAAATTTTGCAGAAACTTTAGCCATAAAACCGAAATACTTTTGGCAAAATTTCAGACACCCAGCTTTAATAAGTATAGAGTAATGCTCATATAAAAAAAAAAGAAGTTGTATGGCAGGTCCTCGAACATATGGACTAAAATGGCTGAATTTCAATAGCGATGACGGATAAACGAAGTTGTGAAAATTTCAAAACCCTAGCTCCTTTATTTATGAGTTATCGTGGGGACAGACGGACGGACATACATAACTAAATCGATTTATTTTTCGATTTTGATCCGGAACCATAACCTAAAAAAATAATAATAAAAAAATCTGACAGGTTAAAAATGTACTTTGTCAACGAACATTTATTTATCTATTCATTTTTACAATTTTATTTTATTTTGTCAATTTCTCTATGTAGATAGATATACATTCTTAGGTTCGTGTAAATGAGTTTGTTTTAATAAATGACAGTTATCAACAAAGGATTATTTTCTCCTGATGATTTTTTTAAGAAAGTGATATTAATCTTAAATAAATATAATTTTCATATTGTGTATTTATTTTTTTTTTCTATTTAAATCGTCAAATTGCCAATTTTTTAAACTTGCATTTATGCCTAATAATATACAAAAAATCCAAATTTTATGTTCCTTTTTGTTAAATTAAACTTTAATTTAAATCCATATTGTTCATAACCTATAGGTTTTCAAAAAAAGCACTCTATGTTTTAACCTTGCAGAGGTTTCAAACATTTCTATAATGAAAATATAATTTAATGAACCTAGCGCATTATTAATTAACAACAAGCGTTGGCTCATATTGAGCCTATTATATAGTTTAAACTTTAAACATTAACGTGCCAAAAATTTGTTCAATTTAGCTAGGATTGTTTTTTAAAGTTTTTCTTTAAAAAACCAAAAATACAAAAGTGCAATTTTATAAATTGGAATTTTCATTAAAATAAATTTATTTAAATCACCGTTCTAGTGTTGTGAATCTAAAGCCCAGTCACAAAAGGTTAAGTCTTTTGGTAGCATTTTTTGATTAATTTGGATGGTTTTAAACAGAAAGTTTTTGGTTTTAAAAGAAATTTAGGGCGATCTCGTATTTATATTTTTAGCTTTTCTTCAATATGATACGGTTATTTCTTCTATTCGAACAAAGATTGTATTTGTGTGTGTCTGTGTAACACGATGTGTATCACGATATGTCTCGTAAATTTCAATCGATTTTAATGAAATATGGTATGAATGCCTTATTCGTCAATAGTAAGGTTATATTCCTGAATGGGCCAAATGGACCACGGGATTGAGAGGTTCTAACAGTCTGAATGAGTTCAAATTTAGTATATGTATTGTTGGAAAACTATGAAGAGTAGCTTTCATAAATTTATTCTAATATCATGGGGTCTAGAGATTCTAAGAGTTACGAGAATTCAGTTCTAATTCTTTATCAAAATCTCAACCGATTTTAATGAAATATGGTATTAATGCTTTTTTTGTGAAAAGAAAGAAGAACTTCGAAAATAGATCAAATTGGACAATGGGATCGGGGAGGCTCTCATATAAAATAACCTGACTTTACAATAAATTTTAACAGGCTGTACATACTTTCGAAATTCATATTTGTATTATTTAATTTGTCTCTGCATCTTCGGACCTAAAAGTTGGACCGCCATAGCTTACTAAAAATGATTATCGATTTTGCAGTTAAAAATTTAAATAATTTGAAAACTGGCTCATTTGATGTGAAAAATGTATGTGTGTATTAAATGTAAATATTCCTCCATAGAAAAAAGAATTGGATTCTAAAAATTTAACTTGAAATAAAAACTACTTTATTGTATAGGGTGTTTCTCCAGTGGCCATTTCTCCAGTAACCCACCATAGGTTAATTCTGGAGTTTAAAATAAATAAAAAAAAACCATTGGAAGTATTATAGGGTTGATTAAACAGAAATTGAAAATTTACCAAATTTTTTAATTTTTTAACATAATTTTATTTTATTTTCTATATGGTTTCGAATTTTTCGAATTTAATAGCTCATATCAACCATAAAAAAGAGAATCGTCCCCACTTTCAGGATAATTTTGGATTTGTTTTAAACCCCAAAATAAAGTTTATAGCATGTTATTTGCGAACACTGTATATATAAATCTCAATATTATATGAAATATTATTTACTGAAATTATAAAAAGATATAATCATTTAACAATATGAGTTGTTTCCGGTTGTTTAAGTAACTAGGTAAATTTTCATCAATTTTTTATTTAATAATTACTTAAAATGCATTTTTTTTTTAAATAAAAAGTAATTAATTGAACAAAAAATTTACCCTTAGGTCAAAATATGAATTTTATGGTCTGAAGTGCCAAATTTTTATTTTTTTGTTTATTTACTTTCTTTTTCCAAATTTTTAATTTTTTTTAAAATAAACTTTTACAAAATTATTTTATTTTTGAAAAATTTTAAAACTTACAAAACAAAAGTTTTTAGTAAAAAAATTGTTGTTTAGATAGATAATATTTATTATAAAACGAGGAAGAGTGTAGTAGAGTAGACTGTGTCAACTCTGGGATACCCGTATGACCGTAACATATACATTATATTATCTGGTTAATTACTTTTGGCAAAATTTCAAACATTCAGCTTTATTAAGTGCAGTTTAATGCTCATATAAAAGAAGGAGTTGTATGGCAGCTACTCGAACCTTCTGCAGTAGACCAACCACATTTTGCTGTAACTTTGGCCATTACACTAAACTATTTTTGGCACAATTTCAGACACCCAGCTTCATTAGGTGTAGTGTAATGCTCATATAAAAGAAGGAGTTGTATGGCAGCTACTCGAACCCTCTGTAGTAGACCAACCAAATTTTGTAATAACTTTGGCCATTACACTAAACTATTTTTGCCAAAATTTCAGACACCCAGCTTCAATAGGTATAGAGTAATGCTCATATAAAAAAAGAAGTTGTATGGCAGCCACCCGAACCCATGAACCAAAATGGCTGGATTTAAATAGCGATGACGGCTATTGAAAAAAAATGAATTTGCGAAAATTTCAAGATCCTAGCTCCTTTAGTTATTGAGTTATCGTGCGGACGGACGGACATGCATAGCTAAATCGATTTATTTTTCGGTTCTGATCCGATCTATACACTTGAGTCTATATTTACCCCCCCTCTATAAAGTCTATATATAGACTATATAGTCGTACGGGTATAAAGGGGAAGAGTATAGAGTAAGCTATGTCAACTCTAGGATACCCGCATAAACGTAATATTTAAACAATAAATCATCCGGACTCCGGTCAATTACTTTAGGCACTAAAAATTTCAAATACCTACTTAATTTGGTAGACTCTCAGTAATGCATAAAAGTTATAAGGCAGCTGTTCGAACTTCTTACAACTTTACCAATTATATTTTGAGCTTTGATTTTTATGGTGGTCATTAAAGATAACTACGTTTAACACAATTTCAAATTTATTATATATTAAATTATTCTCATATTAAAAACTAAGTTATACAGCAGCTTCTCGAACCCGCAAAACTAGACCAACCAAACCCTTTGTATACAAACAAAAATATTGTATGGGAGCTTCCTAAACCCGCATAAACGTAATATTTAAACAATAAATCATCCGGACTCCGGTCAATTACTTTAGGCACTAAAAATTTCAAATACCTACTTAATTTGGTAGACTCTCAGTAATGCATAAAAGTTATAAGGCAGCTGTTCGAACTTCTTACAACTTTACCAATTATATTTTGAGCTTTGATTTTTATGGTGGTCATTAAAGATAACTACGTTTAACACAATTTCAAATTTATTATATATTAAATTATTCTCATATTAAAAACTAAGTTATACAGCAGCTTCTCGAACCCGCAAAACTAGACCAACCAAACCCTTTGTATACAAACAAAAATATTGTATGGGAGCTTCCTAAACCCACTACACTAGGCTAACCAAATTGTGTCAAAACTTTATTTATTTATTTGAATTTGAGAAAAAACCAAAATTCTATTTTCTTTAATTTTTGAGTTATCGTGCGGATGGACTGACCGACACAAGAACAATTTACTTTTCGATTCTGACTTGGTTCATACTTTTGAGGTTATATCTACCTTCTTCATTCACTGCATCACAAACGTATTGACAAAATAAGTAAACCTTTGAACATACGTTCATACGCATACAAAGAACCCTCTAAATACGTGCAACTTTAAAGTTTACAAACGTAACAAATATTTAAAATTTTGTGATTTTTATGAATTTGCTTTTGGTTTCTCTATTGAATTATTAGTAGGGTGTTGGCAAATTAAATTGTATGAAAAAATCAAAGAATACAAGACATATAAGCATATGTAAATAAGTATTTCATCCTCAAAATATATTTTTAAATCAGTTTAAAAATTATATTTAAAAGTTTTCTTTGATATTTGTCATATGGAGATAATAATTGAGTTATATGGTATATTAAATAATCAGAATTAACTTGTTGTTATAAAGATAAGTAAGTTGGATTTTTTTTAAGCAAAAAATAGATGCCTCGAAATAAATTCCCAAGGATTAAAGTTCAAATTAGCTGTCTTTATTTTCTGCAAATATATCTCTAAATATTTTCAGTTTCGAAATATTTTAATTACTAAGTCACGATTCAACCATTGAAACCAAATAAAATTAAAAATTAAAAAAAAACTCTTAACCATATTTGAATCTTCTAGTCTTATTGGTTGCAAAGTAAGCTAGTATGTACTCTGCTCTTAGCGATCTCAATGATAGATTAGCTTTGCTATTCGATAAATTTCAAATTTTCAAAAAGGAACAGTCTTTACTTGTCTATTTTTAGTTTCAATTTCATAGTGTTATTAATTTTATTAATATTGAGGCATTGTTCAAAAACTATATTTAAAAACAAAAACAATAAATCCCTCTGTTCAAAACTTTGTGTCAATTTCAAAACTCTATCTCTTTTAATTTTTGAGTTATCGTGCTGACCAACAGACGAACATACCCATAAAGCTAAATCGATTTAATTTTCGGTGCTGACACGATATATACACTTAGGTTTTTATCTACCATGTTTAGATTTATGCGTACAAATGGAATCATATGTCTAGAATCATGTTTCAATCGATGGTACGGCACCTACCCACAAACTCTGCTTTATTTAAACCAAAATTTTTAGGAAAGCAACAAATTGTTTTAAAAATGATTTAATGATTTTTAGTTTTCTTTGTGTCTTAAATGTAAAAAAAGTACGGCCCTTAAAATATATAAACTTTAAAGCCGTTAAGAAGATTATGTTCATATAATTTTTGGAGTATATTTTTTTATGATATCTGTTCTTGGAACTCTTTTCTAGGTATGTATAATGTAAGTTCATTTAATAAATTGATTTCGAGAAATATATGAACATTTTGAGAGAGGTAAGGATCATTAAGAGATATTTGGCTTTATTTCGTATGGCGTTATTTCAAGGCATCGAATTTGAATCTTTCAAAACTCTTGTTGGAAATTTTAGAAAAAAACATGTTAATATTTTCGATAAAAATTAATATTATGTTTGTAATACCGATAGTCAAAATCTTTGAAAAATATTTCTGATTAAGATTTTCCTGTAAAAACTGTTAGTTCTGTTGTGGACACAGAATTTTTTTTTATTCATATTTTTTACCCAAAACATTGTGTATTTTTGGAAATGAGCTTTTTAAAAAACCCTTGAATTTTTTTATTATTATTATTAAATATTTTTTATTTAACGAGCCTTCTAACGCTCATTTGGGTTTTTTCAGGCCCAATACTTTCTATTTATTTATAACTACTATATTATTTATTTTGTTTATATTATATATTTGTATATTTATATTATATTTGGTCACCATGGGGATTCGTAAAGAAAAATTATTTTTCAATAATTTTTTTTTAATTAAATATTGTATGACTTGACCGGGAATCGAACCCGGACCCCCTCGGTTAATAAGCCAAATGCTTACACACTGCACCACCGAGGCCCCCTTGAATTTTTTTATTTTTTTTGTTTAAAAGTTTTTTCCACCTACAGAAAACAAATATTAATATGACAATTTTTATTTTATACCTTATTCATTGCAGCCCAATCGGTGGGGTAGTGGTTAGAACGTGGGCCTTTCAAAGGATGGGTCTCGGGTTCAAACCCTGGTCGAATAATATTAAATAAAAAAATGTAATTTTTAATTTATATCATAATATAAAAATTAAATACCTGTCACACTTGAAAGGAGAAGGCTTAATCACTCACTTATCACATTGTACGTGGAAGGGACTGTTTATAAATAAATAAATAAAATAATTCATTTTATCATTTATAATTAATTATTTGATAATTTTAGTGCTTTCTATTTAACTTTCTATCATTAGGAAGTTTAAAACCAAGTCCTTTAAAATAAAATTTAAAAAGTTTTGCGTTTCCTAAAATATATTTTGTAATAAATTTATTTTTACTTATTATAAAAGTTTTTTTTTTCCGAATTTGTCTTCCTTTAATCTTCATTTATAACTAAACTAAATTGCGGAAAAATAACATTAATTTATTGAGATTCACATAAAATTTATATTTCAATGTCAAAACTTAAAAGTTTTTAGGGTGTAAAAAAACAACAATAAATTTGAAAACTTTGAAAAATCTTTTCAAATCAAAAGTAAAAGCATAATGGCGGTTTTTAATACTGGTATAAATTTAGTACATATTCAAAAGGTATACTAAATATACCACACAGTTTCTGACACTGTAAAGAAGGAGAGACGAATATGGACTCAACGATCAAATCAGAATCGAAAAGTAAATCGATCTAACTATTTATGTATGTCCGTCTGTCCATTTGTCCGCAAGATAACTCAAAAACTATATGAACTAAAATTCTGAAATTTTTACTAATTTAAATTTTTACTTTTTATGCAAGAGCCATCATCCCTATTGAAATCCAGCCAATTTCCAGCCAATTTGCTCAACGAGTTCGGGTAGTTGTCATACAACTTCAATTTATATATGAGCATTACTCTACATTTAATGAAGCAGTTTAGTTTTATGGCCAAAGTTTTCGCCAAATTTGGTTAGTTTAGTGTACCAGGTTTGAGTAGACACAGTCTATCTTACACTCCTTCTCTTTTTCTTTAGAAGTATTTCTTTATCGATATTTGAAAATTTTAAAATCTTTTTACTTTCAAGGACAGCTAATAAAATGTGTTATATTAAATTTGATTAAACTCTGTGTTTTACTTAAAATTAAATAAATTATTTTATATACATTTATTTATTTTAAATTAAAGTTAATGACTTCAAAATAACAAAACTATACTAAACTAATTACTAATAAGTAAATATTTATTTATTTAAATACAGTCCCTTACCTCCTACAATGTGATAAGCGGGTGTGAAGCATGCCTTTCCCTTTCAAACGTGATAGATTATTCTATTTATTAATTTTATACGTAACATTATTTATTTTGTTTATATCCAGGGCTGTCCCTTTACTACAAATGTAGCAGATCTACTACTTTTTATTCATTTTAAACATCTACTACGTAGTAACAAATATCTACTACTATTTACAAAAAGTTGAAAAATCCTACTCCATTTGTTCAAAAAAAATTTTAAAAATGTTCTAGATGAATTTATTTTTAAAGATATTTGTAAGTATATGCTAGTACTATGTTCTCTGCCACATAGTACAGCACCGGTGGAAAGGCAATTTTCTAGACTTAACCTAATTAAAACTAAACTAAGAAACAGCCTTAACACAAAAACGATTGAAAACTTAATGTATGCAAGAGAGCTATTAAAGCCTGAACAGCCTTGCTGGGAACCTTCACATTCTGAAGGATTGTTAAATTTTGCACAAAAATTTAAATTTGTAGATGGAAAGTATATACGAAAATAATTTACAACTACTTTATGTGATTTTATAATAATCAAAAAGAATAATACCTATATAGTTTTACTTTTGATTTAATATTTTTATTTACTTTTGTGTTTTGTTAATTAATAATTAAATTGTTGAAATTTTATTAAGTTTTTATTAATTTATTCTTTTGTGAATTCAAATTCTTATTTTCATTTATGTTAATTTTGGTTCTTTTTTAAATTTTAATCTTTGTAAGAAAAGAAAAATAATATAAAAGTTCAAAAATTTATAATTTCGTCTAATTTTTTCTTTATAATGCCTAAAATTTGTTCACTAATTCATGAAAAAAAAAATCTACTACATTTGCACCTAATATACTACATTTTATCTTAAATTTTACTACTCTCTCTCAACAACGAAGTGACAGCACTGTTTATATCACATATTTTATATTATGTATTTGGTCACCATGGAGATGAGTAAAAAAAAATTATTTTTCAATATTTTTTTTCCAATTAAAAAATTCATAGCCCTCACTTCATCGGTTAATGTCATATTGAAACCACAAATAATAAACATGAATAACAAATCAAATGTTTTTTAGCACAAATTAAACAAATGCAAGTCTTGATGTATAGTTAGCAAAAATAAAAAGCAATAATAAAAATAAGACTTTGAATCTTATTATCTCAAAAGCTAATAGACTCCACTCTGAAAAACGTAAGAAACCAACCTGCTTCTGCAGTATAATTTCCTGCAACCATATGATAAACGGTCCATCAAAAGTTGAATAAAAAACCTTGAAAGAATAAGTTAACTTCTCTATTTAATTTTCCTTTATTAATTAATATTGGGTAGCACATTAGGTGGAAATGTTTTCCACAATTTTAAGATGCGATTTATACAAGAGTTCCTATATTTCAGGGTTTCAGTACGGTAAAGCTCTACATTATAAATATGTGATTGAGCTACTACGCGTGAATTACTTTGAAAGAATTGGCACTTTTGCATAATATACTTCAGAAATATTCTCTTGTAGATATTTATAGAACAGGCAAAAGGCTTCTTTATTTCTGTGGTGACCTAAAGACGTTAAACCGTTTGTGACGTCATTAACATTAATGATACAAACAGCAATTTTATGTATCTTATCTAGATATTGCGAATATAAGAGCGGAGCTAGGTGCACCAGCAAATATGTGAGCGTTATATTTAAATCTATGTAGGCCAAATTAATTCTTGTTAGTTTTGACACCTCAAACATTTCCATTCAAAAACCCCTGTATGTAACACCTGGAAAATCGGCCTGTATATTATTTAATAAAAAAAATATTTCGTGAGAAAAAATTTTGAAATAAATTTTATTTAAATAAAATATTCTTAGAAAAGAAATTAAATTACATTAAAAGAATGCCAGGTTTGTATGTATGAATATTTAAAACTAAAAAAAGTTTTTAAATAAATTGCAGTTTACTTAGAATAAATTTTTTTAAGATAGAAAAAGAATTATTTTTGAAAAAGATATAATTTTAATATAATTTTTATGGATATAGTAAATTTGATTAAAATTTTAAAAATTTTTAATTGATATTCTTTGTTAAGAAAATTTAATTTAATTTTACATATTGTTCGTAAGTAAATTTTTAATTAGATTATTGAGAATCAATTAAAAATTTTAAAAATTGCATAAATATATTTGAAGAAAAAAAGAAAAGTTGTGAATAAGTTTTTATTTTTAACTAGCTAATACCCGGTGCGCGTTGCTGCGCCTCTTAATAGTTAAATTGAAGTTGATAATACAGCAAAAAGTTAACACAAAAAGTACACACGGTTTACACATGTAAATTTTAATATGTATGAAAGCAATCTTTTTAAAAAGATTTTTCTAGGATTATTCTAGTAATTTTTGAAACTTTCTGTAATTCAAAGCAGTACAAACTACTTTCCAAAATTTAACGTAATTTACTTCCAAAAAAATTTTTTTGACTAACCGTAGGACCGACTGTTAACAGGCTTAACTCCATTTTCAAGTTGCTTCACACATATAAAATTTGAGGTCACCGGTCAAATCGTTTCTAATTTAGAGTAAAATAACCAAAAACTTTATAAAAAGCTGTTGGGCCGCAATGGGTTAATGGAACTTAACAAAATTTATTTTGGGGCTTTCTTGAAAGCCAAAGCAGAATTTCGTACAGTCGGACAAAATTTGGACACAAAATTTTTTTTTGACCAACCGTCGGCCCGACATGGGTTAACAAATTCCAAAACTGTTAATAGTGTCAACTCAATTCTTAAGGAGCATCACGTATACAAAATTTGAAGTCAATTGGTCAAACAGTTTCGAACTTAGAGTAAAGTATTGAAAAAACCTATAAAAAGCTGTTGGGCCGCAATGGGTTAATGGAACTTACCAAAATTTTTTTTGGGGCTTTCTTTTAAGCCAAAGCAGAATTTCGTAAAATCGGACAAAATTTGGACCAAAATTTTTTTTGACCACCCGTCGGCCCGACATGGGTTAACAAATTCCAAAAATTTTAATAGTGTCAACTCAATTCTCAAGGAGCATCACGTATGCAAAATTTGAAGTCAATTGGTCAAACAGTTTCGAATTTAGAGTAAAGTATTGAAAAAACCTATAAAAAGCTGTTGGGCCGCAATGGGTTAATGAAACTCAACAAAATTTTTTTTGGGGCTTTCTTTTAAGCCAAAGCAGAATTTCGTAAAATCGGACAAAATTTGGAACCAAAATTTTTTTTGACCACCCGTCGGCCCGACATGGGTTAACAAATTCCAAAATTCTTAATAGTGTCTACTCAATTCTCAAAGAGCATCACGTATACAAAATTTGAAGTCAATCGGTCAAACCGTTTTCATTTTAGAACAAAGAAGTTTAAATACTTGCACCACAGCCCCAACTTGGCGGTCCGTTAGAGCAAAATTTTTGGGCCACGATTTCCTTCCGAACCCAAAAACCTCTATATACAAATTTTCATGAAAATCGGCTGGGCAGTTTAGGAGTCTATTCGCTACAAACAAACAAACAAACAAACAAACAAACAAACAAACAAACAAACAAACAAACTTTCATTTTTATATATATAGATAGATTGTAATTGTTAAATTCACACATATATTCAAAAAAATATTTTATTCTAATATTAAAAAATAAATATTGTAAAAGATGCAAAGGTATGAGATAAAAAATTTAAATATCCCAACAAATTTTCCCTAATCTCTAGAACTCACATCCTTATTCTCGAAACTAAGCTGCACATTTGTATCACAAATGACATATTCTCATACGAAAGTTTGGTGCAAAAAGAGTTGTTGTTTTAATGTGTTAAAGTTGCACACTATCTTAAGGAACACCTTACAATTCCAATAGGTGGCTCTTTCAGAAACTTTCCATGTCCCTCTTAAAAACAAATAAATCAAGATGGTGCTTACCTAGACCATCAAAATTTAAATTAAAAGTAAATTTTAAAAAGACAGTAAGTATAAAACATATAATTAGTATTAATAAGCGTTTATGTATGTATAGTTATTGGTACAGAAACAATCATTTTGGTACATAAGCAAAATTTCAAAGATCGTGTTTCACTAAATAAGAAAAACAGCATGAAACCCCTCAATTTAACCAAACTGATCAGAGACTGGTAAAAAATTTATAATGTTTTGACAAAGTAACAGATACATAACTTAATTATTAAAAATATTATTTGTGAAACGATACCAAAATATTATAATCTATTATAAACTAATAATTGAGCCGCGGCCGGTAGTTTTGTGACCGAATAAGCCGATTAATATATTTTATATAAAAAATTATTTAATGGCAGATTTAAAAAAGATTCAAATTTGACTGTCCCACTAAATTCTTTGGATTTCATGTCTAGCTTCTCTCAAAATTTAGGATCCAACTTCTCCAAAAGTTCAAGTTAACGTTTAATTTTGGAAAAAAATACACTGGTGAATAAGTTTCAACTTAAGTTCAAGTTTCAAGTTTTCAACTTAAGTTGATAACAAAATATAATAGGTTAAAAATTTTGCATAAATTGCGTTTTGTTTAACGGTAAATTAAAGTACCGTATGGCAATCCTAAATACAGAAAATAAATTTTACAGTACACTTCTTTTGACAATTTTAATGTGGCTTTTCTGGTCTCATGAGGGCCCTAGCTCCGTAGCGAATTTCTTCGATGAAATTATTTTTTTGGAATATGCATTTGTAGTAAAATGTAAAAACTCAGCGTCGTTCGAACGCCGCAAATATCAAACTAAGTTAAAGCATATGAGAATGTATGAGACATAACAATTTCTACGATATATAAAATTTCAATTTGTTTGAACTTTTTCGCCATTGAACAGTTTGAAAAGTAGATTGTCAGATTTGTGTTTAAAAAAAGTAAATCTGTTCGAGTAGTATTGAATACATTTGAGCTTTACTAGAAAAAAATCCCGAATGTTTCAAAATCTCGAACAAAAAATCCTGAAAAAAATCCCAATATAAAATCTAGAAAAATTTAAAATCTTGAAACAAAACCCGAATAATATAAAATTTGAAAAAAAATCTTGAATTAATATTATTATAATTATTCTGGAAAATAGAAATACCCTAATTTTGAATTCAACTCTAAAATCCCTCCTAATTCAGAATCTTAGTTCAAAATCTTATATACATTAAAAAATTTAATTTCTCTCCTTTTAGTTTTTTCATCATTAATCTTGCCATTTTTTATAATTTTATTTTGTTGGATTTTTCTTGTTAATGTCCTTTTTTGAAAATTTTAACGCTATTGACATGGTCACCAATAACTGTTTTTATTTTAGCTGTGAAAATTGACTGATGCCGCGCGTGAAAGACGTCGACATTGTCTCAAGCCTAATGACAGTGATATTAGTATAGGTGAATTTATGGTATATTAATATAAAATTTAGAATTCAACAAAATAAATTAATCTTCAACTTTAAAACTTTTTTTTTTAAATAATTTATTTATTTTATTTTTTGCAAAGAATTTTTTTCACTATTTTGTCACCTCCTTCATTGTCATTTTGTCAACACGTTTCATCAAATCGCTATAAAATATTTCTTTGTTATTTTTTATTAAGTTGGTATAAAAATTTCTAAAAAAATTGTTATCATCTATTATTATGAACTCTCTTTGCGTTTTTAACAGTTGTTTATCTCTTACAACATCGTAATGTTCACACTTAGAAAATTGTACACGAACACATACGAGTCAGTCATAGTAGTATCATCGTATCATCGTATCATCAAAATTTTTTTTATGTTAATTTAATGATTTTTCTCCTTCGTTTTTGAGCGGGAGCGGGTTTCGTACAATTTTTCCATGCAAAACATTTATTATGATATTCGAATTTTTATAGGCCATCAAAATAATTTTTTTAAAGGTGTCTTCTAAAAAAATTATGAATTCTAAAGATTTTTTACTCCTTAAGTCTAATAAAACCTTTATATTAACAAATTGTAAGTAAAAATTTATCTAGTTTTTTGTGTCATAACTTTAAATCACTGATTTGTAACTTTATTTAGTAATATCAAAAGATTAAATTTAAATTGTAAAAAATTTCTACGACGTAAATGCTTTCACTATTAGTATTTATAGTAATTCTTATTATATGTTGCAGGAGATACTGACGTCTGCATTCCGCATTAAAAAAATATAAATAAAGTATTTTAAGTGTTCATTAAATATCATAGACTAACTAATACAACACCTCATATAGGTATATCCACGAAAAGAAACAAACTAGATATAGAAAAGTAATATGAACCCTGATATAGGAGGGAAATTCAATCGTTTGTAAATTTAACATTTTGTTCTCAACGAAGCACAAAAAGAAATTTTGTTTTATTTTGTTCCTGGGAGAATGCAAAAATTGTGCTCCGAAGAACTAAAAATAAAGTTCTTTTTGGAACAACTCCGATTGAAAATTGAAATAAAGTTCCGGCCCTCGTACCTTAGGAACCAAAAGTCGAACCGAATTGTTGACTCTAAAATCCAGTTAATTACAAAAAAGTGCCACCATAATTTTTGAGGGCATGTTTGTTGGAGCAGGCTTAAGAGTCGAACTTTGTAAGTTTTTTTTTGCTGAATTAATGTTCTACTTAAAAATCTGTGATGACATTTTCTAAATTATATTGGTCCGGTACTGGGTTCCGAAATATGGGAACTTTTTATTTTTTTGGACAAAAAATCATTAATCAAAATTATTAAAGAAATTCGCTTGATATATGGTAAATAAGTGTTTGGTCGTGCTTAAAATTTGTTCCTTACATTTTTTATGAATTTGCGTGATCGTACTTCCCACCCATCTCGATCTAACAAGCACATCTTCAAAGTTCATAAAAATAGAAATTTGAAATTGAATACCAGCGTGTTCTGCTATGTTTTATCACCAAAAATTTGCGATTAATTGGGGTGGTGGTTCGGGTACCTGCATATCTTCAGAATTAATAAAGTCAGAAAATTGAAATATCGAATAAGATCTGTGCTTTTAGCTTAATGATCCCAAAATTGGAGGCGAATTTAAATGAAGAGTTTACCTAACTGTCAATTGTATTTTTCACGTATAGGGCCAATCTGACCAATGACGTATGAAATATAACGAAATAGTTCATATCGTAATATTAAAATATATAATTCTTTTCATGTGCAAGAAATAAATTGACATTTGTGTATTTATAATCTTTTACAATACCTACAGCTGAGTAACCTAAGGTTTATTTTTACCGAAGCCTTGACTAAATAACCAAGTAAATACCCTACATTACAAACTTTAAAGAAGCGGAAAAGGAATAAAAAAAAATTGCCATTGAAAGTAAAAGTGATATTCCACTTAAATCGAATTCACCCAGACTACAAAATTCAATTGAAATTAATTTTGAAATTAATTAACTGTCAATTATATTTTTAACTTTTTATTATTAAATTTAAAATAATTCATTACAAGTAATATACAAGACATTATTATTTTGAACAATGTACTTGAAATAAAATCCCAAGTATACAACATACATAAAATACTGCGAAAACATTGTCTATTTTATTTTGTTTTCATTTAAATTCAATTTTGTCTTAAATTTTTCATCAAAAATTCAACTATAGTGATTCCCAGGTAATAAACTCATAATTTTTTTATTGCAATTGAAAACCGTCAAAAGAAATTTATCATAAAACGCAAAATAAAACGGAACAAAATAAAGTAATAATAATGAAAAATAAAAATAAACAATAAAAAAAAAATATAAAAAAAAAAAATAAGAAAAAAAACAAAAAATAGATTGAATTCAATAGACGTCTTATTCAATTTGCTCTTCAATTTGATACCAAAATTGACGTCTAACAAAATGATTACGATAAAAGATTTATAAATTTATTGTATTGTTTGTCAAAGAAAAGGAAATATTTACGAAACATTAGATATAATAATAAAACAAAAGTTTATTTAAACCAAGTATTCGTAAAAAGATACATTTTCAAAATTTTAATACAATACACTCTAAAGTTTGCTTTTGCTTATAAAATGATAAGATATTTAATTCCTTACATATTATGTTCTCATCAGAGAGGTATATAAATATATTCTTTAACCACTTAAAGTTTAAGATAAGATTTTGATCTATTTTTACAACTCACAGATGATCTTAATAATTTTTTATATAAAGGCATTTGTTAAAACAAAATTTATTTCAAGTTGTTTGGGTAGCCTAATACTAGTATTACCTACTGAGGACTCCAATAGTGGTGAATGGACGAAACATTCCATATATGAATAAAAACCCCCACCCTCTAATAAGCCAAATGGTTACGCATAACATCACAGTGACCCTTACACAAAATTTATTTTATAAATGTTTAAGGTTTATATGCAAACCAGTCAATTGAAATTCTTAATTCAAAAATATCTAGGTTTTTACCAACTAAAGAGGTAAAGTAATAAAATGTATGTTGGACAGCTTAAATTTAACTTTTCCATTGTAGCAAAGTTCAAAAAAAATGTTGTAAATAAATTTATACACAAAATATAGACACTGTTAAACATAGAGAAATTTTTTTAACAAAATCTACTTAAAAGAAGTATGAACGAGGAAGACTGTGTAGGGTAGTCTGTGACAACTCTAGGATACCCGCATGAACGTAGTATAGACATTATATCACCCAGGTAATTACTTTTTGCAAAAACATATTTTACTTTCATTTATGTGTAAAACAAAACATAAGTTTTATGACAACTATTTATACCTCTTCACTACACCAACTACAATTTGCGAAGGCGTTGGTCATTGATATTCAGATTCATTATATATTAAGTAATTCTCATACATATTATAAAAGAAATTGTATAGCTCAAAACTAAATTACTTTTGACAAAATTTCAGATTTGTTAAGAAAAAAATAAAGTGCATATAAAAAAGAAAGTGTGTGACAACACTGCACTGCACTAAATTTTGAGTTATCGATCGATGAACAAACTTAGCTGCATCGAACTACTTTTTGATTCTCATCTGATCCATACCTTTGAGTCTATATTTAACCCCTTCCTTTACTGAATCACAAACGAAATGACAAAATTCAGATATCCTTTGGCCAACGTTCGAACGGGTATAAACTAAAAATAGAAAACAAGATAATATCATGGTATTTATACATTCATTCTTTGCAAAAACAATCATTTCCTTTTTGATTATATTTTTATATAATGGAAATTAATTCAAGTTACTGTAAAGTTATTGAAAAATTGAATCTTCTGAATATATGTATGTACAAAATATGTATAAAAAATCAATAAATGAATTTTATTTAAATCATTCAAGAATATCAAGAATACATTATATTGTAATGTACAATTTCTTTTGTGCAATTTTCAACGTAATCGATTACAAGAGGCAAATTAATATTTTTTTCGAAATTTGTAACGCAGTTCTTCATGCTTAATTTTATATTCATTTTAAGAGTTAAAGTTTTTAGATGTATGTATTATTGATTTTTAACCAATTAGTGTACAATGATAGCCATTTTTTTTTATTTTCTTTAATAAATGATAAAGCAATATTTTGAAACCACTGGTTACTGAGATCTATATAGGTTTAAGTTTAATATTTTCAATAATTTCCTTGAAAAAAAAATTTACGATCTGTGCAGCGCATGAACCTCCACTTTCTTGGTTAATAAGCCAAGTGCTAAATCACTAAGCCACCGAGGCCCCCAATTTAAAATAAATTTTTTTTTTAACTTAAAATATAATTTCTCCCTTTAAAAATCTTACAAATATCTTAACCTAGATAAATGCGTTTTCCAACCAACTATAATATCTTTTTAGTTATTTATTTATCTCTGGTATTAACATATTGTATCTCAGATGTTCTGCATTAATATTGCTCGGGTTATATTCTATAATTGTATAATAGGGGGACATGATTATCGGCTTGAATATATCCATTTTTGTCCTGAAAGTTAAAATGCTTAGGGATTATAAAGACAGTGAGCAAGGTCTTTCTAATGTTTTTCGTATTGTAGTAGAATATGAGATATTACACCATTTCTGGAGTTTTTTGTACTCTTTCATATTGATTTCTGACTAAATCTATATATATAAAAGGGAATGTTTGTGGGTTTGTTTGTTTGTTTGTTTGTTTGTTTGTTTGTTTGTTTGTTTGTATGTAGCGAATAGACTCCTAAACTGCCCAGCCGATTTTCATGAAAATTTGTATATAGGGGTTTTTGGGTACGGAAAGAAATCGTGGCCCAAAAATTTTGCTCTAACGGACCGCCAAGTTGGGGCTGTGGTGCAAGTATTTAAACTTCTTTGTTCTAAAATGAAAACGGTTTGACCGATTGACTTCAAATTTTGTATACGTGATGCTCTTTGAGAATTGAGTAGACACTATTAACAGTTTTGGAATTTGTTAACCCATGTCGGGCCGACGGGTGGTCAAAAAAAATTTTGGGTCCAAACTTTGTCCGATTTTACGAAATTCTGCTTTGGTTTAAAAGAAAGCCCCAAAAAAATTTTTGTTGAGTTCCATTAACCCTTTGCGGCCCAACAGCTTTTTATAGGTTTTTTCAATACTTTACTCTAAATTCGAAACGGTTTGACCGATTGACTTCAAATTTTGTATACGTGATGCTCTTTGAGAATTGAGTAGATACTATTGACAGTTTTGGAATTTGTTAACCCATGTCGGGCCGACGGGTGGTCAAAAAAAATTTTGGGTCCAAATTTTGTCCGATTTTACGAAATTCTGCTTTGGCTTTAAAGAAAGCCCCAAAAAAAATTTTGTTGAGTTCCATTAACCCATTGCGGCCCAACAGCTTTTTATAGCTTTTTTCAATACTTTACTCTAAATTCGAAACGGTTTGACCGATTGACTTCAAATTTTGTATACGTGATTCTCCTTGAGAATTGAGTTGACACTATTAACAGTTTTGGAATTTGTTAACTCATGTCGGGCCGACGGGTGGTCAAAAAAAATTTTGGGTCCAAATTTTGTCCGATTTTACGAAATTCTGCTTTACCTTTAAAGAAATCCCCAAAAAAAATTTTGTTGAGTTCCATTAACCCATTGCGGCCCAAAAGCTTTTTATAGGTTTTTTCTATACTTTACTCTAAATTAGAAACGGTTCGACCAATTGACTTCAAAATTTGGATACGTGATGCTCCTTGAGAATTGAGTTGACACTATTAACAGTTTTGGAATTTATTAACCCATGTTGGGCCGACGGGGTGTCAAAAAAAATGTTGGGTCCGAATTTTGTCCGATTTTATGAAATTCTGCTTTGGCTAAAAAGAAAACCCAGAAAAAAATTTTATTGACTTGCATTAACCCATTGGGGCCAACAGCTTTTTATAGGTTTTTTCAATACTTAACTCTAAATTAAAAACGGTTTGACCGATTTTCTTTAAATTTTGTATACGTGCTCCCCTGTGAGAATTGAGTTGACACTATTAACAGATATGGAATTTGTTAACCCATGTCGGCCCGACGGTTGGTCAAAATAATTTTGGAAGCTAATATTGTCAAAATTTGCGAAGTACTGCTTTGGCTAAAAAGAAAGCCCCAAAAAAATTTTGTTGAGTGATTTGGAAGCAAATTACGTCCAATTTTGCGCAATACTGATTTGCCCAAAGAGAAAGTGTAGTTCCGTTGACCCAGTGGGGCACAGTGGCTTTTAATAGATTTTTGCGTTACTTAACTCTAAAGTAGAAACGATTTGACCGGTTTACCTCAAGTTTTATATGTGTGAAGCAACTTGAAAATGGAGTTGAGTCTGTTAACAGTCGGTCTTGCGATTTTTCAAAAAAATTTTTTGGTAGTAAATTACGTCAAAATTTGGAAAGTAGTTCGTACTGCTTTGAATTACAGAAATTTTCAAAAATTACTAGAATAATCCTAGAAAAATCGTTTTAAAAAAGATTGCTTTCACACATTTTAAAATTTACATGTGTAAACCGTGTGTAATTTTTGTGTTAACTTTTTGCAGTAACATCAACTTCAGTTAAACCTCCGTTGAGAGGCGCAGCAACGCGCACCGGGTATTAGCTAGTTTATTATAAAATTGTCTATTCAAATGATTTAAACTTTCTTGTACAAGTATTTATTGGAATAAAAATGCTTGTAATCGGACTCGGGCTTTCTGTTTATATTGTTGCTAATTCTAATACACTTTTTTTTGAATTTTCGTAATATTTTCATTAAGCTTGTACTAATGTTTTACCATACTGTTGCACTCGAGCCACCAAAGCCCTCAGTTAAATTCAAAATTCTACCATTCAAAATAATCACAACTCCATTTATTGCATATTTTTAGGGGCTCCATTAGGAACTCTCAGAATACAAGTTAGGAGATTTTTAAAAACTATTAATATTAGATATCAATAATTACCCTTTTCGGTTAAAAAAGTTTCTTAAAATGATTTACGAAATTGTAAACAAAACAAAAATCCGTTATAATTAAAATAACTGAAATATAGATTGTCAGAACAAAAGTTAAAAACATTCGGTGAATTTCGAAAATTTATTTGAAGTGTAATTTCAATTAAAGAAAGTTCAGAATATAAAAGCGGTAAGTTCCAAATTCTGTAACTTTTAAAATATTTAAAATTTCCTTGCTGTAATCATTTGGATGTTTTGATAAAATGGAAATGTTGAATCTTTTATAGTTTGTTGGAAATACTTTTATCTTTTCTTTATTAACACCAAAAAAAAACCAGAACAAATGGAGTTATCTGTTGATCAGACAATTTTAATACTATGTATTTCCCATTTATATATTATTTCAGTAAACCCTTTTTAGGTTCTGATGCTCTATGTCTTTTAAATTTTCAATTTTCCTTAAATGTTACCCAAATTTTCCGTATATTATTTTTATGAAAGATACTTTAAATTTGCCATACCGTTTGTAAGGCTTGATTCTGATCGAACACAAAGGTATGAATCGGATTACAATCAAAAAGTAAATCGATCCTGCGAGTGTGTTTGTTTGGCTGGCCATCTATCCGCCCAATAATTTAAAAATTAAATGGGCTAGCGTTGTGAAATTTGTTTTTGATTAAAATCGGACCACGGTTCCAGGTCATATAAATTTTTTGAACCATTATGAATTTCTTCAAAACTAATTATACAAGGTAGAGGGAAATTACACACTGTAATTTATATAATATGTCAAGCACTTTTATAAAATTTCAAAATGTTAAGGCTTCATTTTCAGGCAGCTGCTACACAAATTTTGGCTTGTTTAATATTTTCAGAACTAATTACACTGCAAAGTTAAAGCTAAAAATAGGAAAATAAAGTAATATGGAAAGCTAGTTTACAAATTTTGACATTTTTCGGAACACAGCAAAGGTTAGTTGCCATAGAGGCAGTTGACGTTATACAGATCATATCTTTGCAACTAATAACACTAGAAAGATGAAAATTAACATTCATACATAATATAAGATGGCAAGCAATTTTATATGTTTTGGAAAATTTGAACTCCATTTTTAGGAAGTTGCTATACAAAGTTCTGAATCCAATTACTACGAATCTAATGAAACTACGGGGTTAAAAATTAAAATGTGCAAGTAAATAACGCAAGGGCATTGGCAAAGGCGTAGGTTGTTTCTTTTTTTAAATATGAGCCAACTGATGATTTATTTTGTTTTAAATGTCATAGTGAGTTTGCACGAGTATCTCAAAATTGACTGGAACAACAATAATTGTCCTCGTTTTTTTTTTAAATTCCTTTTGTTAAATGATGTCTATTTTCAATCGTTTTAAATTTTTTAGAAAATAATTTCAAAGGCGGCGTTAGAACCTACTTTAAAAGTTTAAATTTTTTATTTTTAGTTTTTTTTTTTGGTTGTATTACAGTTGTTGCTTTAATAAATGGTTAATGAAAGAAATTGTTAAGAAGAATATAAATCACTTTAAAAATATTCAAAGACACCCTTTTTTCTTTGGTATTTAGAAAATTTAATTTGTTGGTCCATTTTGTTGCTTTTGGTTTCATTGTTGTTTGAAATTTTAATCAATGGGTTTTGCTTAATCGAATATTCTAATATCGAAAAAAATATTTTGAAAAGAGGTCCATGTAAAGAAGGCTCTTTTTGATATAAAAAATTTCAAAAATTTTTACAGTTAAAGTGAGATTTTGAATTCTTTTTGAAAATGTCAAAGGGAATTTATTTTGAGATCGCGTTAAATTGGAAAAGATTTAAAAAAGGTCGTTAATACTTAATAGAAATAGGAAATGTTTTTTTTATGTTGAATGAGTAGAGCCAAAAGATATATTAATATATTGATTATATTTTTTTGTTATATTTTAGGAAATACTAAAAGGATTAATATTTCGATTAATCAAATTAATAATGGTTAAATAGAATTTTATTTCGGAAAAGAAAAAAAGGTAATAAAAAAATATCAAATTTAGAAAATGACTTTTAAATATAAATAATCTGAAGATTTAGTAAAGTGTAAAATTCATTTAGTTAATTAAAACCATTTAAGCTCTAAGTAATGAAAATCGGGTTGGGTACGTAATCCCAAATCATAAAATTCCAATCACAAAATGACAAAACACGAAGTCGTAAATTACAAAATCCCTAAAATTATAAAATTCTGAGTTACAAAATCCCGAATTTCGAAATATTATTCAAGCTGGTATTGAAATACCAAAAACAAATTACTTTTCCAATACTGTTTAAATAATTTCAAAAAATTTCTACTTAAATTTGAACGGCAATTATTAAAACCCTAATTTTTTAAGCTATTAATTTCTTTCTAAAGCCTCGCTACTTAAAATATTGAAACGAAATTTCGTATCGAAACCTAAATGAAATGAATGGTATGGTATGATAATTTGACATATTTTTTTTCCATTCCTTTAAGGAGTATAGGGCATTCACCAAGTTTTTTTTTAATTTTAAACTAGGCTTCAGTTTCTTTAATCATAATATTCACCAAGCCGTTGATTACTCGGCTGTAGCTATTGTATAAGCCAAGGTTATGAAATATGAATGCACAAATGTTAACTTTGTGCACCATCTGTAATCTTACACAAGAATTATTTATATATTTTTATTAAATCTTATTTTTATATTACGATATAATTAAACAATTTTACGATATTTTTTTTTTTATTGGATATGATCTGACCAGGGTTTGAACCCGAGACCTTCCACATGAAAGGCGGCGTCTTTACCACTACGCCATTGGTCAGATAAACTTGACATAAAACTTGACATATACGTATACCTATTTCATTAAAAAATTAAGTAAGTTTCTATTATACATTTTCAATTTAATAAAATTGGTTAAAACACGAGGAAGAGTAGAGTAAACTGTGTCAACTGTGGGAAACCGGTTAATTACTTTTGGTAAAATTTCAAACAAAAGTATGCATTTTGTTTAAATCGTAAAATTTAATGTTTACAATACGATCTATTTTTCGACATTATAAACTGTCACAATTAAATAAAAAGTCGATTTTAAATTGTCACTAGTATAATTTTTAAAAATCGATTCTAAAAGGCTCTGCTAAAACCTAATTTACTACTAAAATAAAGTTAATTTTAAGAAAATGTTATTGTTAAGGGCCAGTAATTTTTTTTTAAACACAAATACATTTTTCGTCTACGACTTAAAAACTTCTTGAGTATTTGTAGTGAATTCCATTTTCTCGATGACAAATTGTCATATTAAAGCTTGTAAACAAACCATTGAATGTTAAAATCATTTTTAATTGTATTTTCTATCGAATTAAGTTTTCAAACACATTTAACACATATTAACCTTTAGACTTTAATGTTTTTATAGTAAGTTTTTATTTTAAAGTTTATTCAAAAATTTTTTTTTCTATTTTATTGTACATGTTGACGTTTACATGTAAACAATAACAAATCAAATGCAATGTCAAATATAATTTTTTTATATAAATAAAAATGTCACTTTATAACAGTGAAAAACAAAAGGAAAATAAAAACAATTGAAAAATTTTCGAAAGATTTGAAAAGATAAAAAAGAAAAGTTGAAAACAAAGAAAAATTAGAATAATAGAGAAATCTATTCTTCTTTTTTTTCGTAATTTTTTTTTTTTTAATACAAATAATCCTGTCATTTGCATACCAAAAGATACCAGTTACACAATACAGATTTAAATTTACATATGAATGCTTGGTTGCATACATATTTATGCATGTAAAAAAAATATGTTTGTTTATGTGTTAGAAAAAAAAAAATGAAAACAAAAACAAAACCTTAAAACATAGAAAACAAACCAACTTTATAGAAATAAGTTAATTGCTGTGACAATATACAGTAATTTTTAGTTTTTATTTCAGTTGTTTTTTAAAAAATCTAAACAAAGAATTCAATAACAGAAAAAACGAGATTTTAAAAACAATAAATAACGCAGAAAAATGTAAAGTAAGCCGCGTCAACTCTAGGATACCCGCATATCATTTAGTTGATTACTTTTCCAAATTTTTGCATATACAATTCATAGACGAGTGATGTATAAAAGGGAATATAAGTTGTATGAGAGCTGTTCGAACCTCCTGCACTACACCAATTACATTTTGTGTATATGTCGGCTGTTAAAGTTAACTAGTGTTTTTTAAGGGCTAACTGTTCAACTGGTAGGCTAATAATCCTGCCTGTACCAAAAATACATGTTGAATTATATTCTTATTATTTGAATTGAACTTAATGAATTACACATACAATTTAAACATAAGATTGTACTCAACCTTATATACAATGCTATTTGTTATATACTGTAATAAATTTATATTAGATTATAAGGTTTTTCTACATCTGTGAGTTATATTATTAAATTAAATTATTTGTTATATTAAACTATTTATTATTAAAATTATATAATTATTAATTATTGGTTATGCCCTTATGATTTGTTTATGCTAAGTCGACTTGTCAAAAGTTTTTTCACTTTTCCCGGGAGTCAAGCTGAAGCCTTTCGAACGAAAGGTTGGCACTCTAACCACTACTTTTACTCCAATTCCATTTGATAATAAGTAATTCTCATATTAAAAAGAAGTTGTATGAAAGCTGCTTAAACTTCCTGCACTGTTCAATTTTTTTTTTGATAAATTTTCAGACATTGATCTTTTTTAAATGTGGAGTTTCGATTCATACACTTAAGTCTACATTTACCCTCCTCCTTTACCGCGTTACAATCGAAATAGCAAATTTATTATATCATTCGATTATGCCGTATGCGGTTATAATTTTTTTAAGAGAACTCCGTTACTTATATCATATTAAAATGTTAACTCTAGAATAGGATGGTTTAGTTATTAAAGTTGAATCTTCAATCAAAAACAGGGAAGCATTAGGAGCAAACATTCATAATTAATAAAATAAAAATATATTAATACATAGTCTTAATCGTTTTTGATTCTTAAATTATAATATGACTTTGCACAACAGCTGCAGCTGAGTGGAGTGAATAAGATTTATGAAATTAATTTATAAAAAATTATAATTGATAGGCATTGTAACCAATGCCAAGCTTCAGGACCATTATTAGTTTAGTAAATTATTGAACAAACATATATTTCTAAAAAGAAAACTGTCGAACCTATTTCAAGTCATGGATGAAACATCTAAAGTACCTGTTACCTGTAGGTTTATGTATAATCATATTATACATTTTTAACTCCTTCCCCGTCTGTGAGTAAAAAAAGGTTAGACAGAGTTATCAATAACAAAAATTTAAATATACAATATTGGAACTTTTTGATATTTTTTTTTGTTTTACAACGGTACAATAACAGTTCCGGCAGTTGAAGCGAATAATGAAATAATGAACCATTTTAACATCTTTATCTTTGCTTTTTTATTTTCTTTTTCGTAGATATTTTTCCCATTTACATTCACAATTTTTTAAAATTTATTTAAAAAGGGAACACATACAAATATTCATATATAAAATGTAGGAAATTGTCAGTCGCTTTTTAGATTGCATGTCAAGAATTTTTTCCATCAATCTTTTTTACTTTATTTTTATTTTTTTTAACTGCATTAATACGAAGAAAAAAACTAATAAAACTTTTTTCAACTGTTGCTAATGTATCCACATTTACATTTGTACGCGTATTAAAGTGAGCGATAGAGTCGCATCTCACAAAATAAACTGGAATTTGATTATCATTATTATGTGTACTCATGTACACATAGTAGTCACAGCAAGGATTTCGAAACTTAAAGGTGACGAAGAATGGAGGTGATAGAGAAGTTCATAGCAAGTAACAAAAATTGTTCGGGAGGGAATTCTATTTGTAACGGTTTCTGGGATAACTGAAATTAATTTCAAAAATTAAATAAAATTTGTAAATTAATAACGGTTTTTTTGGTTCTATAAGCCAAAGTTAGGTACAGTTATTTTGTAAAAGTAATAAAAAATATCAATATTTTTTTGGATTTAAAACATTGTAACTCTTCAAGGAAGGATAATAAAATGTAAGGGATATTAGTTTCAAAGCCCTTAACTTCAGTTAAAAATCGATGCTTTAGCGATTTTTCAATGTCGTATTTAGAATAGAATAAAATAGTGTTGTATTTTAAGACAAAATATGTAAGATATTAATTATAATATATTATACATGTATAATAATGAAAAGCCATACATACATGTCCTATGTAAACTTAAGATGTTGTATTTTGTAAGATATCTAAATGAAAAAATATGCACAACCCATCTTTTAATTTAAATTAGTAAAAAGTATTTTTGTACAGAAAACACACTATTTTGGGTATGTCGGTTGATTTCGACATGACGCAGAGGGTAGAGTAAACTGTGTCAACTTTAGATTACACGCATATGAACATATCATTAAAATTATATCATCCAGTCAATTCCTTTTGACAAAATTTCAAATAATCTGTTTCATTATTCATTAAGGTGTTCTTATATTAAAAAGGAAGTTGTATAGCAGCAATTCGAAAACGCTACACTACAATTCCAGCATTTTTAAGCATAGAGTAATTCATAATGAAATAAGTCCCGCACTTTTTGCAAGATTATTGCATTTTTTTAATTTGGGCACTAATCATAATAAAATAAGTTCGCAGTCCTAAAATTGCAGTAAGTCCGCAGAAAATTGAAAAAAATTATTTTAGGACTGCGGTGTTATAGCATGCGGAGTTCACAGCAAAAAATGGAAGGCTTCTCATATTAAAATATTATTGTATGGATTTTAATTTAAAATCGAATTTTTCTGTCTCACCCATAATTGTATCAGCTTACTGTTATTGAATTACTGATTTTAAACTTCTGTAATTTTCAAATTCTTAAGAAATAAGCTTTAATCACATTTTTAATTTTTTATAAAGTAATTTTAAACTTTCATTTGGATCCCTTTAATTTTAAAACCAAAAAAAAAATCAAAATTAACAGTGAAAAAATCTTTTGCGCCACTTAAAAAATAAACGAAAGAAAATTGTGATAAAGGAAATGAGAAATAAAAGGTAGAGTGAAAATAGGATGGGGCATAATTAAATCTGTTAAATTAATCACAAATTAACATTTATGCTGTCAGATATTTATTTTAAATACCTGAATAGTGCGTAATTTATTGAAGTCTAAATAAGATAAATTAACTCTTTTATTCTTTTTGTTCTATTTCAAAAAGTTATACAATAAAAATGTGTAAAATGTTTACATTGATTAGTCTTTAAAAAGTTAAAAGTTGATTTTAAAATTCTTTTCTTGTAATTTTTTTAAGAACTTTCCAATATCATAGGTATTACTTTTAAAATACTTTTAATAAAACTTTTATTGAAAATATATTTTCCTGCAAAAACTTAAAGATCAGCGTTATTTAATAAAAGAATTTTTAAATATGGTACATTTTAGAAAACTGTACATAAACTTGAAATCTCAATCATTGTCGGTTGTACAAGACAAACTTCTTTCGCAGAAAATCATATTATTATATTGCTTCAATATATAAAGATTGTTTTGTTATGGGGGATAGCATGTGCCATCTTAACACGTTGTGTACCCACTTTCAATACTTTCTATCAATTTATAAGTAGTATTATTTTTTTTTTGTTGATATTATATATTGGTATATATTAAATTATATTTGGTCACCATGGAGATTTGTAAAGAAAAATTATTTAATAAGCCAAATGCTTACCCACTAACCCACCAAGGCCCTCATATATATAGAAATTAATAGCCAAACTTTTTTTTCCTCTAGTACTCTTCTGGGAGCACAGGGCTTCTACAAACCCTTTCTACTTGCTTCTTTTTTGTGGAATGAGTTTCATTTGTGGCAATGTTAATTTGTGTTCTTTTCCTTCTATTGTTCTGCACTTTGTATTTTTAGGTCTTCCATGACTTTTCTTTCCTTGAAGGTCTCATTCCAGTCTATTCATTGCTTATCTTACTATGCAGCTTGGGGACCTTCTAAGAATGTGACCTATCCAATTGTACTTTCATTTTTTGATTGCTATTTCTATTACTTATTGATCAGTAGCGTTCCAAAGACCTTCATTACTTATTCTTATATTCTTATATTCTTATATATATATATATACTACTTAATCTTATAGCCCAACTTAACAATAGATTTAAAACTTGGTTCATACTTTAAAATATTGTACCACTATATAATTTTTAACCATATGTTATTAATAATTAACCCCCTTAATTAAAAATTTGTTCTTATTATGAAGTAGCTATAATTATATTTTAAAATTACTTAATTATTTTCCAACTGCTATTGCCTTGATTTTGAGTACTTGTTAAAAATTTTTAAAGATAATTATAATACCTAATTAAAATTACTTTACACTCTTTAATATAAATGAAAAATCTTTTAATATTCAGTAGAGATTTTATTTCAATAACTAGAAGAAAATCGATTGACATTTAAGGTATTTTTCAAAAGACATTTAGAAGGTTAAATAAGTACAAATACTTTATATCTAGCTGTTTATACTTCCACCGCCAGATAACAGATTGAAATTCTCTTCCCTTATTTTAATAGCAATTAATTTATTTATATTTATAAAATATTCTTGTACTTCTTTCTATAATTTCCCCATTTTCTATAATTTAGTGAAAAAACTTTACTTTCAGTTAATGAGAATCAAAATTCTAAATTAAGATATCCGTCTTCCTTCAGCTTGAGTGGTTCCTTAAAGGTTCAAAAATAGTTAATTGTTTGTTTATTTCAATGTTTTTAATAAAATGCTGGTTTTGTTTCGTTACTAATCGTTGACAGAAAATCAATATTAAATATGGAAAAATAGGCAGTACAATTTTTAGATAACAGTTTTGAGGGTTTAAGGGTTTTACAAGACTTTTAAAAAAGGGACATTTTCAAAATTATAAAATGTTCCATACTTACTTTAGGGTAAAATATATATTTTATATAAATAAACAAATTGATAATATTATAATTTAGTTATTCCATTAATTTATTATTAATTAATAAAACCTGTATTTCGAATATAAGCGTAATGAAATCAAGAAACCTATTTATTTGTGTCAAAATATAATGTTAGAATTTCAATGTTAATATTTATCTTGGAAAAATATTCACCTAATTTGCTGATTATATAGAGAATAGAACATTTTGTATTTCTAGGTCCTAATAACCCTGAAAGTCTCGTTCTCCTATCCAAAATTTTCAGGTTCTCCGAACCAAATTGTAACTTTATCAAAATTTAGAACTTTTCTTTGAATTTTACTATCTAAGCAAAAATGGTTAAAACTAAGAGACATTTAGATCAATTTTAAGAACCCTCTTTAAAACTAAGAAAAACCTTTAACACATATTATAATAGAATGTTGAAGCTTTCAATTTTGTGTATAACTAAACACAATTTGTATAGGTATTTAAATTTCAGGTGCTTAAAATCAGCAATATTTAAATTTTCGACCCTTTATAGCACCTAAATAAAGGGCTTGACAAAAAAATTTTATAAACCGACCCTTACTACGATCTAACTTCTCCCAAAATTTTAAGTTTCTAGCTAAAGCCGTTCAGAAGATATGAGGGATCTAAAATTTCCCAAAAATCGAGTTTCTCTTATCGCTAAAATTTAGTGCGTTATGTCAAACCTATACATTTGTGTTACATATATTTATAAAGCTTATAAAATCAGCTGTTTGACGTTTCCAGATTAAAAATATACCTACCTTTTAAAACTCTTGTTATAATAGTTTATATAAACGAGTTTTCTGGATTTTGGAGGCTGTAGGTCCGTAACGTGTCGAGCTTTTTGTTTTTTGACAGTAGTTGATTTCATTTCCAACGGTATAGACGTTTTGCAAACATGCGGTGGAACGCACAGAATGAAACTATATGATCACATTTTTAAAAAATTTTTTCCTAAATATATAATGAAAGAAAAGGACAGCAACCAAAGAGGCATACAAACAGTGCCGGCGCTACGCTTTTTGGCGCCCTGTGCACTTTTTGAAAACGCCGCCCTGGAAAAGTTCGTTTCCACATCATCCTTGAGGTAGAACTTTCAATGCATTTTTTTTAAAGAGGTGTCCCACGGAGGTATAATCCTCAATAACAAAAATTTTAACCGATAACAAATTATTAAAAAAGTTAAAATTAATTAAAACATTATGAAAAAATTTAAAATACTAAAATTTAATTCTACGCGCTTTTATTTTTGCAAAGTCGTTAACTAATTCTTCGTAGTCCAAATTTTCAAGAAGTTCGCTTTCAATTGATATAGTTGCTAATCCTACTAATCTATCTTGAGTCATTGTTGTTCTCAAATAATTTTTTATAATTTTTAATTTTGAAAAACTACGTTCTGCTGAAACTACTGTAATAGGTATTGTTGAATTTTTAAAGCTATAACTAAATTGGGAAATAATATTTCTAATTTTTTTTCAAATATAAATTCTAATGTTTCAATAGTGGAGAAAGTAGGTTTTTCTTACAAATTACAATATCTTTAAGCTTTACTGCACTAAATTTAAAAAAAAAAACAACCAAACAATAAAATTTTTATAACTTTTAAAAAATGAGAATTTAGATATTTAAATTTTTCAAATGTTTTAATTAATATGTATTATATGTATTTAATTAATAATATTTGAAAAATAATTTGATTTGACATTAAAAAGGCAGTTTAAATAAAAAATGCATTAAAAAAAATTAACATGCTAATCTAGTAGATAGGTACTATAAAACTTTTTTTTTATTATTTCTATACTCTATAGATTATAAATATAATTATTTATAATTCAGTGTTTTTTTTTTGTTCCTCCATATAAAAATATTTCATGTACGTACCTATTAAAAATAATAACATTTTTTAAGAAAATAACACACAGAACAGTGTTTTTTTTTTGTTCCACCATATAAAAATATTTCATGTACCTACTAAAAATAATAACATTTAACATTTTTTAAGAAAATAACACACAGATGACAGAACAGTGTTTTTTTTTGTTCCTCCATATAAAAATATTTCATGTACGTACCTACTAAAAATAATAACATTTTTTAAGAAATAACACACAGAACAGTGTTTTTTTTTTGTTCCACCATATAAAAATATTTCATGTACCTACTAAAAATAATAACATTTAACATTTTTTAAGAATTAATAATGTTTTTTGTTCTAATTCTCTAATCATGGACCATGGTATTTGTATATTTATACAAATATATGGAGTATTAGTATAGTATTATATTTATATGTATTATATATACATATTACACACAGCTATTATTATAATGTTCTCAAATCTCAATTAATAAAGTAAGAATCAAAAGAATAAGAATACAACATAATCAAAGAAAAATTTAAGAGAATAATGAATAAGAAAGAAAAGAATAAAAGATAAAGAATAAAAATAAATTGCTCTTATTTCAATAATTTATATTGAAATTTGAAAGAGTAGTATGTTATTTACTTATTTTATTTTCTCATTTCTGATTCTGTAATAAAATAAGCCATATGAACATCAAAAAATCACTGTTCCTTAAATTAGAAAATGTAGTACAAAAATAAAAATGTTATTTTTTGGTCTTATAGATTTTGTTGTTGTATAAGGTGCACTTTTTTTAAATTGATAATTTTGTTCAATAGCTTGTTGATATGAATGTTAGGAGGAATGTTATAAGTTATTACTTATTAGAAGAATTTAGAAAAGAGAAAAATAAATTACTCTTTCAATATTTTTATGATAGCTGCTGTTGAAAGAAAACTTATATTATTTTCTTATTCTATGGAAAGAGTTTGATAACCACAATAAGCCATATGAACACCAAAAAATCACTGTTCCTTAAATTAGAAAATGTAGTACAAAAATAAAAATGTTATTTTTTGGTCTTATAAGATTTTGTTGTTGTATAAGGTGCACTTTTTTTAAATTGATAATTTTTTTCAATAGCTTGTTAATATGAATGTTAGGAGGAATGTTATTACTTATTAGAAGAATTTAGAAAAGAGAAAAATAAATTACTCTTTCAATATTTTTATGATAGCTGCTGTGAAAGAGAACTTATATTATTTTATTTTCTTATTCTCTAATCTATGGAAAATTTTGATAACCACAATAAATACAAATGAACACCAAAAAATCGCTGTTCCTTAAATTATAAAATGTAGATAGGTAAAAAATAAAACATGCTTTATTTTATATGATATTGAAAAAACAAATTTCGAATACATTTTTTCAATACTTATTTTATTATTATATAATTTTTTGTTAGATAAAAAATTTTTTTTTTTTAATTTCAATTGAAAATTTGCCGCCCTTAAATTCTGGCGCCCTGTTTTACTGTGCATACTGTGCATATGAAAGCGCCGGCCCTGCATACAAATTTAAAATAATTGTAAATTTGTTAACAAGGATTGGTTTGTTTATCTTAGTTACACACATTAAATGAAAAAGTAGGTGACAAATTTAGGTGAAATCATTTTTAAAAAGTAAAAACAAAAAATAAAAAGAGATCGGATATATAAGATGTAAATTAAAATAATGTTACCCAAAAAAAATTACGGTAAATAAAAATGAAAATTGCCGTATTTTTCAAGTGCTAGCGGCTACAAAAAAAAACGGAATGAATTATAATTTTTTTTCTACGAAAAGTCGACTATTTTTTTGTAAAAAACTTTTAAAAGTATAATTAATAATAAAGTTAATCTTTTGTCATAATTTATGAAACAATTTTTTTAGGATTTATAAAAAATTATTTGCGATTTAAAATTTTGGCAAACTTTAAAATTCAACATATTTTTAAAAACGTTTTTGATCATAAGTGGTTGTGGTTGTTATTTATATAACTATCATTTAAGGACAATATCAACCATTTCTATACCGAAATTCTTACTTCAATTGTTATATCTAATGTCCTCAGAGTAATTAGCTATAGGAAAGTAGTTCTTTGATCTGAAATCGTTGGGTTGTGCTTCTGCTATTAGCATAATCATAAATTTCAATACCATAAATCCATACTAATAAGGATTGTTGTCTCGATTAGCTCTTCCCCGTTCACCCACAACTCGGTAACCGCTTATTATTATTGAATTGTAATAAACTTTTTATTATATTTCACAGTTGAAGAGTAAGAAGGTTTTAAATCCGAAATATGTTTTTCTCATATTGCTCGTATAAAGTTAGCAAAGGACTATTTAGAATACTTAAAAACTTTCCTTTTTTAAAACCTAAAAGATTAAAGTTCTATTTTTAAACATTTTTGGGTTGAAATAGAGCTTTTGAAGATTAGAAATTTTAGTACATAAGATTAGTAAATCACTGCTTCTAAAAGTAACACTCAAAAGACATGCATGCGTACACACTCACATGTTAAACATGTTAGTTTTGGGCAGAAGTATCTTAATCATCACTCTATTTCATTCCAAACTTTAGTGGCACAAGAGAAACAAAATGAAACATCTTATACTAAATTTGAAGTTTCTATCCTTATTGGTCATCAAGATAAGCCGTTTGTCCTTGTTTTGATAGAAAACTTCCAAAATTCGACACTTTTAGACACTTTTGGGAGGCGTGTGACAAGAAATCAATTTCAAAATGCTTTCTATATTGCATACCATTATCGATATTGACATCCAGCCAGTTTGCTCCACGCGTTCGAGTACCTGCGATATAACTTCTTTTTTTAAATGAGTATTACTCTATACCTATTGAAGTTGGGTGTCTGAAATTTAGCCAAAATAGTTTAGTTTTATGGCCAAAGTTTGTGCCACATTATTTGGGGTAAAGCAGTGGGTTCGAGTGGTTGCTATACAACTTCATCTTTTACATGTCTAAAATGTTTGCAATAGTAGTTGACTTTAATGGTCAGCGTCTGAATAAAATATAGTCGGTTTTTTAAAGGAGGTTAGAAGAGCTGCCTTTCAACTTATATTTTCTATTAAGTCATATACGAATTTCTTGCCGGATGATATAATGCCGATATTCCGGTCATACGGGTATCCCAGAAAAGCACAGTTTTTATCTCGTTTTTCCATAGATTTTTATACACATAGTTTTTAACTAAAAACAGTTTTATATGCCACTGTTTATATGTTATATAAAAATTGAAGTTTTTAAATTTTGATTTTAAATTTTGAATCTTGTTATTCCGCATAGAAGAACTTTATTTACAATTTTTAAACACTTTTGTCATAACTTATGGTAAAAAACAAAAATATGTTACGGACAATATTAATTTTATAATTCTTTATTATTTCAACAGAACTATATCTTACTTATATAATATTTACGTATTCATTAAATAAAGCATAGTGTTCACTTTTTGAATCATGTCCAAATGACAATGATGAAGCTCTTGCTTCTACAAAACTGAATGAGAAGCATTGGCATGAAATACAACAAAATATTGACAACAACATTGTATTGTATGTTTAAGTTTAATTCCTTTGTAATTGCATTTAATAAAGCATTTCAATACATATATATATATCTTAATACGATTTATAAGAAGAAGTTTAAAACATGCATCACTTGTTATTTTATATATATAAGTATAGTAACAAATGAGTTGGGAAACAAAGTGTTATTTTCCAAACCGATTATGTTAAAACGAGAAAGGAAGTAAAATAGATAGTGTCAGCTGTGGGATACCCGCAGGAACAAATTATAAACATAATTCGATTTAACGGGAGTTCGTTAATTTTAATGGTTAAATACCTCATAGTAGAAGCTACTATTACAAGCTCCTAGCTACAGTTGCCCGAACCTCCTACCAACTAACCAAACTTTATAAAAATTTTTGCCTTAAAACTTAATCACTGTAAACTTAATTTCTTTGAACTCTCAGCTTTATTAAAAGTAGGTTTATGATCATATAAAAATTAAGTTGTATATGGCAACTACTTGAACTTCGCAGTCTTAACTTGTTCAATTTAAATAGCGAAGACGGCAGTTATTTTAGTTCTGAACCATTGTGCGGACTTTCAGGCAGATCGACCTACTTTTCGATTCTGATACAATTCATACTACTTAAGTTTTTATTTATACTACTTATTTACAGTGTCAAAAAGCGTAATCGCAAATTTAGTACTCCAGTAGAACTTCATTTAGGTGCCGTGAAATAACATCAAATGGCTTTATTTCGCTTTTGAATGAGTAACAAAGCCATATCGTCAATTTCGCGTATGGTTTTTTTCTAATATAAATATTCTGTGAAAGGCGTATTTCCCTGCTTTTAATTCTAGCTTTAAAATCCCTTCTAATTTACAATCTCGTATAAACATATACGAGTATATATAAATATTCTGGACAAATAGAATTACCTGATTTTAAAACCAACTCTAAAACCCCTTTTAATTTTTATTCTTATATAAATATTTTTTCTACAAAGCTTTTAAGATAGCCGGGACAAAACCTCGTTAAACAAATTATTGAAATCTAGATTTTGAAACCAACGGATTACGCTTAAAATCCAAAAAAAAAATCCAAATTCATTACTTTATTTCTTAGATATATATTATTTAGAAAAAAATTATTATTTAGAAATTTTGGGGTTGCTTTTACAATATTGGTTATAAATTCAGTATTTCAGTATAATATCACTGTTTTAATATATGTTTAGCGGGAGTTGGGAAACTATTTTAATCACTTTCTTATTGAAATAGGTAGGGAGGGGTTTAAGAATTGGATTCAAAATAAATGTTATACGCTTTTTCCAGAATATTTATATATATGTATATTTGAGATTCAGAATTAGGAGGGATTTAGAGTGGTATTCAAAAGTGGGATTGCTCCCTTTTACAGAATATTTATTACATACTGATTGTGTATAATACTGGTTGTGTAAAATACTGATTGTGTAAAATACAGATTGTGTAAAATACTGATTGGTATTATTTTTCGAATAAAATAGGTATGAATGCAAAATCTAGCTTCAATAAATAAGTTAGCGGGGATTCGGCAGTTTATTTCAGTTTAATAAAAAAATTAGAAACTCACTATTACACTTATTTATCATTTTCTCTTTTTTTTCTATTGTTTACTATAAAACAATGGTTTTTTTTCGTAAAATTTTAGAAAATTATACGGTTTTATTTCTCATTCAATGGCGAAATAAGCCGTTACGACTTTATTTCGTGTGACGTTATTTCACGGCGCCTTCATTTATACGATTATAAACAAAATAATTAAAACCTTTTTGTTTCTTCTTTTGTATTCAACAATAAAATTATGAAATTAGTTTTCGGATTTCGGTGCTGTTTTCTAAAATTAATGCCACCACCCTGTCATAAAATTAAAAAGAAAAATAAAAAAAAAAAAAAACTATAACTTAAATACTAACAAAATTTTAAAATTATTAAAGTGCTGATTGTACTGAGCTTCCACACTAAACTGATAGATTATAATTGTACATTGTGTGTCATTGTCTGGAAAATTTATTTAAAAGTTTTTTTCTTATTTTGTCTCCTAGAATTCTCTAAGCACATAATTTTTATTAATTGCTATGTTAGTTAAAGTGATTTAAGTTTTCCATAAAGTTTATTATATATTGTTTATATATATTTATATAAATATATATAATACAGATTTAATATAATTTATTCTTAAATGGAATTTTGGAAAATAATTTAAAATAATTTATAATATTATTATATGTATACGAATAAAGTGAAGAATTGAAACAACTTAAAGCAAAGTTTATTAATAAAGTTTTAAGGAGGTTTTTTTCGACTTCATGTTTTAAAAAATGATATTTGAAAATTATTTATACAAGATTGATTCATAAAGTCATAAACGCATTAATCTTTTATATGGCTCGAATGAATCATACAGCCGCATTGTATTTTAAAAATTTTGAGTTATTACACCATATAAATAAAAATGTGATTACAGTCGCGAACGCACAAGGGTCCCTATGGCTTTATCACTTATTCGAATTTGTCTTAAATGGATATTAGAAAATTTCGCAATTTTGGTTGTTCTTCTAGTTCTAAACTTGTTTCAATATAAAAGGAGCTAGCTCTAATAGATTCAATTAGTTAATAAATGTATGCCACCTTAGAAACAAACAAGTGATGAAAAAAATCAAGGGTGATCCATGCTATCTATTAAAATATATAAATAGTAATTATTTTTATTTTCTAACGAAAGATTAAAAATTTTAAGTTTCTTTATACTATGTTGTATATTGAATTGTTAGGGAGCGCCATGAAATCCCAAAAAAAAATTTAATGAAACTCCCAAAATCCCAAATTACAAAATCCCAATTTTTAGTTAGTTATAAAATTAAGGTTATATATCGTTTTCCAGAATATTTATATATGCATGTGTATGAATATATGAGATTTTGAAACAGGTAGGATTTTAGATTTGCTTACTTAATTTTTGAGTTGCTTAATGTTCTATATAACAATTATGCATAAACACATATAGTTTATGCAAGATTCTGAATTAGGAGGAATTTTAGAATTAAATTTAAAAATAGTGTTTTCTATCGCATTTTCCAGAATATTTATATATATGTTAATGGGAGATTTTAAGTTGGTAGAGATTTTAGAGTTGGTGGCAGCCCCCACTATTGGAAGTTCTTTATTATTGAAAATATATATTAATATAAAAGAATATCTAGGAGGAATTTTATAGTTGGTTACAAAACGAATTATGATAAAGATAGTGGTTTGGGATTTTGGTATTTGGGATTTTGGAATTTTGGGATTTTGAATTTTGGGATTTTTGGATTTTAAAAATTTGAATTTGGGATTTTGTATTTAGAATTTTTCATTTGGGCTTTCGTACCCAACCCAATTATTATATTATGGTAATTAACATTTTCTAAACTAAGACCTTAATCTGTCCCAAAAGATCAATCTAGTCTAATTCGGTCTTAATTAGGAGTCTAAAATTTCGCAAAAATTAAATTTGGCATAACGGAAAACTTTAAAACCTTAAAGCAACTCTATACTATACGTTGTGTCACATTTATTTATAAAGCTTATAAAATCAGCTGTCAAATTGAAAATATACCTTTTAAAACTATTTTTATACCAATTTAAATATAGGGCTTTTCCCGATTTTGGAGATTTAACGAGTGAGGCTATAGAAAAAAGTTCTTCCATGAAATTATGATTTTGCGATATTAATGGTGTAGAAATTTTGTACACATTAAGGATGGACGAATAAGCAGGCAAAAGCACATATTTTTAAAATGAGCTAAAAAGTAGACAAAGTTAAATTTTCTCTACAATTTTTCTATAATGTTATAAATATGAATTTATTTTTTCAAATCCATTTTTTTAATATTTTTATAAATATGAATCTTACATATTTTGGATATATGTAGTATATAAAGGTCTAAATTTTGCAAAATTTAGTTTTTTTGTAATTAAATAAATTTTTAACGAATAGATAAATTCAGGATTTCCGCATTAAAAGGTTTCCGTTTTCTTAATAAATTTCTTTGAAATTTTTTACCATTTTTTTTAATTTTTATATTTTCTTATAAAAATTAATGCAAATTTTATAAAAAAGACTTTCATTGAAGTATCTTAAAGAGACATTTACACATTCATCTCGTTATGTACATAAAATTCAGATGCCTTTAAACTTGGAACATCCTTCAAAAATTTGAAAGAATTTTGAAAATAAATGAAAAGGAACGTATGAAAATGTAAGAATGAGAACAGCCTTGTAAAAGAAATTCATATTTTAAACAAGTGATGAAAAAAACCAAGGGTTTTTAAAAAAGCTCATTTTCAAAATTATATTGTGTTAAAAACTCAGTTTAATTTTGGAAATATATACTCGGTGACTAAGTCACTGCTTACTTGTAAAAACAGCAAATTTTGAATTTTTAAGTCTTAATAGCTCTTCAATGGGGAAGGTTACAAAATTTTTCCAGGATCTAATCTCAACCACCCTCCTCCCCACCTCCCTCCATTTTTTTAGGTTCTAGGAATTAAATCAAAATTTGGAATTTTACTTAGAATTTTATTATCTAAGCAAAAATGGGTAAAACTGAGAGACACTTTCTTCAATTTAAAGAACCGCTTTTGAACTTAAGAAAAGCACTTAAAATATGTTAAAATATAATGTTGGACCTTTAAATTTTGTATATTAATAGAAAAATATTAGAACAGGTATTCAAGTTACAGGTGCTTAAAAAAAGCAAAATTTCAGTTTTGGACCCCTTACAGCTCTTAAACGGGGGGCGCAACAAAAAAAAATTCTTAACCGACTCCCACTAAATTCTGAGGATCTAACATCTCCCAAAATTTCAAGTTTCTAGCTTGAGCTTCTTCTTAACGAGTTATGTAGGGCCAAAAATTTTGCAAAAATAGGGTTTTGGATAACGGTAAATTTTGGAACCGTATGGCAACCCAATGAATTAGTTTTTTAAAAGTTTATGAACCTTATAAAAGCAGCTATCTTTCGACGTTTTCAGATTGAAAAAATACCTCATAGAATTTTTGTTATAACGTTTTAAATAAAGGGTTTCTTCCAAATTTGAAGGGCTGTAGCTCCGTAACGAGTGGGGCTACAGAAAAAAGTTCTTCCATGAAATTATTTTTTTTGGAATACCTATTCGTAGTTAAAATTTCTTCTCTCTATTTCAAACGGTATAAAACTTTGTGTAAACATACGGACAGACAGACGGACAGACAAAGTCAAAATTAAGAAAAACCTTTGACATTGGTTGAAACTTTCGTTTTGGAGCTTTCAATTTTGTATATAAATAAAAAAAAATATTGACAGGTGTTCAAGCTATAGGTGTTTAAAAGCTAAATTTATAGCAAAATTTAAGGTTTTGGACCCCTTACAGCTCCTAAACAGGGGGCGTAACAAAAAAAAATTCTTAACTGACTCCTATTTATTTTTGAGGATCTAACTTCTCCCAAAATTTCAAGTTTCTAGATTGAGCCGTTCAGAAGTTATGAAGAGTCAAAAATTTTGAAAAACTTAGTTTTAGATAACGGTAAATTTTAATACCGTATGGTAACCCTATACATTTGACTTTCAAGAGTTTGTAAAGCTTATAAAAGCAGCTGTCTTTTACCGTTTTCAGGTTGAGAATATACCTTATAGAACTCTTGTTATAACTATTTAAATATAGGGCTTTATCCGACTTTGAGGGGCTGTAGCTCCGTAACGGGAGGGGTAATAGAAAAAAGTTTTAACATTAAATTATTTTTATTGCAATACCTACCCATTGCTGATATTTTTTTGTCAATCGCACGTAAAAAGGGACAGACGGACAGACGGACAGACGGACAGACGGACAGACGGGCAGACGGACGGTCAGAGTGAAACTATATAGGTACATTTTTACAAAATTTTTTGAAAATGTACTAAAAAGAAATGATAAAATATTTATTTACTACATTTTAAGTGTGTCTGAAGGTAAGTAGTAATGGTACTCACATTTAAATATAAAAGTAAAAAAATCGTTGTTGCATTTTTATTAATGAAAAGAAAATGTGCGTTAAATTAAGTGCTTTCATGATAATGAATTTTTCTCATCACTAAATGTCTGTAGATTTGAATAATAACTTATATACTTCTTTTTTATTATGTATGAAATAAAATTTTTTAAAAACTTTCTCACACTATTTCACATCATACTTGCTCTTTAAAGTTAAAGTTAATAAACATAATATATTTTATTTTAAAATTTTACAATACTTGAATTTTAATGGAGTGACAGCTATAATAATATATATTAATACTACTGTTTAAAGCATTTATGAGTTTATAAAATTTTCCTAAGGCAATCCCTTAATTTTTGAAGATAAATGGATCGATTTCCACCTTATACTAAATATTGACTTAAATAAAAAAAAAAAAGTTTTCAAATAATATCGTGTTACGCTTGTTTATATTTATAGGAGTATAGGGCATACACCAAGTCTATTTAGAGTAGGCTTTAGTTTCTTTAATCGTTATATTCACTAAGCCGTTGATTACTCAATTGTAGCTATTGTATAAGATTATGAATACACGAATGTTAGTTTTGTGCACCATCTATTATCTTTTCCCAGAGTTATTTTCATATTTTAATTAAATCTTATTATATACTTTTAATTGAACTTGCCTGTGTCTATGGCTTTATTTTTCATTCAGTCAGTTAGTGATACATTTATATTAGAAATCTGACCATAAATTTATAAGAATTGTATGGTTCAGTGGTTAGCAAAGTGGTTTAGAGTGTAAGTAGATCTGAGTTCGATCCTCCTTCAAAGACAAAAATTTTTTAAAATTAAAAATTGATGGCACATCTTTTGCATTTAAAAGTGTTTTAATATAAAATATAAAAGTAAATTGCTGGATTAATTTTAAGAAAAAGAAGAACTATCTTTCATTTCAGCAATTTACTTTTATATTTTATATTAAAACACTTTTAAATGCAAAAGATCTGCCATAAATTTTTGGTTAGTGAAAATTTTAAAAATTTTAAGCTTAAAAGTTTTCAAACATTAAAAGAACTGTTTCTTATACCAGCAATTTATTTTTACACCTATTAACACAGTAACAAATTCCCAAGATCTACCTTAAATTTTTTATTTTCTACATTTTAGGAGGCTAATACTACTTTAATAAAAGTATAAGTACATTGAAAAAAATATTTTTTTTTATTTTATTTTATTTACATTAAGATATTAGCTATTACGATAACAAACATATTTTATAAGAAAGGATTTTAATATTAATAAAAAATTAAAAAAGTCTATTTCACATTGCTAAGCTTTTATTGAAAGATTAAAATTAAATATTGATTAAATATTAAGGCCTATTATATTTACTTTTCAAACTTTTTAATTTGACAATTCATAAAGTTTATAAACAGTTACTTGAACAGTTAAACTGTCACTTGATTAACTAAATAAAGTTATCTTGTAGAATAATTTAATGAATCTTTATGAATTTAATTAACTGTATAATCTAGTAAATAATTGTCTTACTCAAAGTCAAACTGATTAATTTAAACAAATTTTTCCCTCTAGCCTGAAACAAGGGCACGACGATATGATAAAAATTCTGGAGTTCTGAAGATATATAGCTTCAATTAGTGTATCAAAAGACTCCTATTAAAAATGTTTAATAAGAAATAAAGTCAAAATTGAAACGGAAACAAAGTCGAATTTTAAAATTCTGTTCTGAACTTTATAAATTAAGTATGATTATAATTATACACATTATTATACATATATAAATCCCAGTTATAAATAAAAGAAATAATAGATTGTGGGATTCTATATTAGAAAGCATATTGAAGTAGGTTACAAAATAAAAATTGTCCTATTTGCCAGAGTATTTATCAATTATTTATTTATTGATTAAGTATTTCCATGTGCATACAATGCCTTTGCAAAATAACGGACCCTTTTCCTATCGGATGTGGGCCAAGAATATTATTTTATAAGTACATATAATATTATTTTATTTTGCATCATATATTTGTATATATCATATATGTAGGCTTTTTTTGGATTTTATATCATATACCCGTAATATATATTTTACTGTACTTTTATTTGGTCACCATGGCGATTTATAAAGAACAATTTTGGAAAAGGGGAAAATCTAGATTTTCAATATAAACTTAATAATTTATCATTTTTTGAAAACAATTATGATTTTGATTTTTCAGTTAATGAAGTTATAAGTCCCCCACTTCTCTCTATTCAAACAAATGTTACATTTAATAATTATTATAGTAAATAATATAATTAAAAAAAAACCAAAATCGATTTTTAATTTATTTATTTATTTATTTGTAGTACGAGACAATAGTTAATATTGCCTAATGTATAATAGCCATGATGCAACTAGAGTTTGTACCCGAGACTTTGCGATTGAAAAGCCACTTTACCACTGAGCTACCAGTCAGATTTCTGTAGAAATATTACAGGATTTTTTTTAAAAACTGACAATTAATAAAATTCTTGTTTTGCTAAGAAAAGAACACCCTTGCATCGAATTAAAAGGTTCTGAGATCTTTGACTACGCTGGCCTACATGCTGGTTTGTCATTGATCTCGCTCAAACACTCTCAAAATATGAGCTATTAATCTTGTTTTTCTTACTACTGAAGCCATTAGTAATAATCTTCTATATATATTTGTAGATGGGCAATCAGATATCAATAAATAACCTCAGTAAATGACGCTGATATATAATATGTAAATGTACTAATCTAACTAACTTTTTTTGGTGATTACAAAAACCATATCAAAATTAATCTTCTCCTATATTTAGGTGGTTGATTTTAATAAACATATAATCTACTGACATTTATTCAAGGTTAAGGTTCTTAACTTATCCAACTGTAATTCCAATTTGGAAAAACATGGAAGTGGTACTTTTTTTGTTACAACTTTTATTATACGTATAAATTCATATTCAATTTATATATATATATTACATTTTCTATAGATGATGTTTTATTTTATTGAAGAACATTTTTGATGGGAAAAACTTATGTTATCTTTTCAAGCCATCATTCATATTCATCACCACGTTATATTTTATGTAATGTAAAAAAGAATGAATGAATGTACGAAAACTTTTGATTGACGCATCAAAAGTAGTTTGAAGTATAAAATAAAATAAACGTTCGTACATTCTTGAGACGTTGATGGTGATAGTTAAAAAAAAAAGAAAAATAAGATTTCGAGGACAAATTGAAAGTTTGTTTTTTTTTCTGTTGATTTTGTTGTTATTTCTTTAAAATATTTTTATATTTGGTTGATTATTTAAGGTAAACCTGCTTCTTCTTTCTCTTTCTATACCCGGATGAACGTAGATAAAAGGGTATACTTTGGTATACTGTTTGGTGGGTCGATAAATATAAATATATCCATATAAAAGATATGGATCGGATCAGAATCGAAAAGTAAATTGATTTAGCTGATAGATCAGTCTTTACTATTCAAATTCAGCTTGTTTGCTCAACGGGTTCGAGTAGCTGCCATACAACTTCTATTTTAATGTGAGAATAAGTTGAAACATAGTATCTGAGATTTTGTCAAAAGTAATTAATGTTAATGGTCAACGTCTGCACAAAATTTAGTTGGCCTAGCAAGCGCGGATACAAGGGGGTGGTAACAGGGTAACTACCTAATTTTACTCTAAAATATCAATTTTACTACAAAATATTACTGTCAAATTTTATATCCATCAAGGTTACCAACTTTCTAGTTGTTTGTTGTCAAAAATTCATATTCAAATTTATTTTTTTGCCACAAAAACAAAACAAAAAACTTCAAATGTGTCAGTGAACATTGAGACGAGAATGCAACTCAAATTATTTTTCCACAATTACTAGATACGTCTAGAAATCAGATAGGTCTAGATCCGCCCATGTGGCCTAGTGCAAGAGGTTTGAAAGTTTGCAAATTCAATTTATTTATTAATAATAACTGAAATTCTAAGAAGTTGTGCATTCGAAATTTTCCCAAAAGTAATTAATCGGATGTTTATATGAGTATCCAAGATTTGACACAATTAGCTCTATACTCTTCCTTGTTTTGACTTGTAATATGATATCTGTATTTGGTTGTTTACTATTTATGTGTTAAGGGTGTTTTAAATAAGTGGGTGCCAAAGATTTTCTTTACAAAATACTTATATTCACTATTTTTTATTTTTTTTTTATAATTTCCACTGCTTTCCTTCAAACATGATTTTTGAATTATAAAAATAAAGATATTTTTAACTTTAAATAAAATCTTTTGTCTACAATATACACTTATGTAAATATTTAAGTATATGGCTTTGAGAAAATGAATATTTAATAGTATGAATTATTTATTTCCAAAATACATTCTCAAGTACTCATATATTTTGTTTTCAAATATTTATCAAATGTTTAAATGTACCTACATTTGTTAACAAATTAGTGTACTTTAACTTTTCATCCTTGAATGGAAAAGAATAAAATCTAAAACAATTGGTTCACTTCTGATTCAAAAAAACGAATGTTTGTTTGTTTGTTTGTATGTAGCGAATAGACTTCTAAATTGTTTAGCCAAGTTAAGGTTGTGCTGCAAGTATTTAAACTTTTTTGACGATTGGTTAAATTGTGGGACTGACTTCAAGTTTTCTTGAAATTATCGGTCAAACCGACTTTAACCCCTATCAGCCCCACGGTAGGTCATAAAAAAGTTTGAAAGCAAATAACGTCCAATACTAAAAAGGGAAAAAAAATTATGATGACGAGAACTTCCTGTTTTTATATTTTATTTTTAAAAAATAATCCTTCCTCACTAAAATTGCGATTTTTTCATATACCTACCTTGAAAATTATACTTTCTGTGAATTTCCAGTAGAAAAACTCCATTTTCAGTCCTTTCCGGAAACCGAAAATATCATCAATCGATAGAGCTATTAGTTGTAGTTATATTAGAGGACTTATATAACTAATGTGTGGTGCTTTTCTTTCTTTTATTTTTTTAATTCGTTACGCGTAGCTCAATTCCAGACGGTTTGAGTAAGGAACTTAAAATTATGAAAAGAGTTATATCTTAAATAATAAATATGGGCCTTTTTAAAAACCTTTTTAAAATGGATCCATTTTAAGAGCCGGCAGGGTTGAAGATCTAAAAATTTCCACTTTTTAATCACCTGGAACTTGAATATCTAGAATAAAATCCAATTTACTATAATAGATATCGCCATTCTATGACGGGACAACACCTAGTATTGATAGCAACAACAAGACATTCCTAATGTTTTTAATATATATTGAATGTAAGTATACTACACTGTTAATGAAAAACTAAGAATACAGAGAGGTAAAATTTTAAAATTAATTTTCCCTTCAGTATAGAAGCTGTACAATCATTAAAGGAAAGCATATTAAAAGTTAGAGATTTTTAATAAATGCAGTTTCGAAAAAAAATTGAATAAGAGATGTATTTAAAATTTATTCGCCAAATTGAGGTACATACAGTCCTACAAATTATAGTCGTAATTGGCGGCCTTAGATGATTTTATTCTACAAGTACAATATTGTTTTCAGAAATATCGAATTAATACTCCAGATAAGCAAATTAAGATTTTAATTGAAAATTTTTATTTTGTATAGAATTTCCAATGCAAAAAATATTTTTTTTTTAAGAACAATAATTAAGTTAACAAACATTAATTTTTTTTACAAATATTTATTTTAATCTGAACTTTTATACATATTATATACTGTTACAAAATTCCTAAATACCTCAATGTTAAGGTTGAAAAGTATCTAAATAGTTATGTATATGAAAAGTTTATTTGTATAAATAATTACATTTCTGTACTTATATATATTATGCAAAAATATGTTTAATGTTTTATGTATTTCATTATACCCTACACCTAAAATAGGTATAGGGGTATATTCATTTTGGTTACGGTGTTTGTAACCACAAAAGGGAACCAAGCTAGATATAGAAAAGCACCTAAAAATATATATTTTTGCTCAGCGCCACCTCCTAAGTCGATTAAGTGATGTAAGTAAGTCCGCCCGTGTTCCATAAAAACGGTAAGTCAAAGCATAATGATGTTTTCTCTATGAAATTTATACTGTAAGCTATTAGTGACAAAAGTACGGCAGGGGTTCAAAATAGGCAAAATCGAACCATAGGCTCGGATTCTGGAATGATCGATTCTATTTCAAAAGCAAACAAGCATATTTTCGAGATAAAAATAGAAACTTCAAATTTGGTACAAGGATGTTTCTTTATGTTACTCTTGGGTCCCTGAAATTTGGAATGAATTGGAGGAATTATTCGGGTACCTTCCTCACACTTCCCAATATGGATATAAAAGCATATTTTCGAAATTGATAACGCTAAAAACGTTAAATTTAGTACAAGTTTCAAATAGTGTTGTCCTGCTTCAATTTGGTTCTTGAATTTTGAAATAAACTGAAGTGATGGTTTGGGTACCTTTGACATGCCTCCTTAAACCAATCAGCAATTCTTTGGAATTAATAAAGTTAAAAAATTGAAATTTGATGTAAGTTAGTTCTGTGCTTTTTGCTTAATATTTCCGACATCTGAATGAATGTGAAGTGGGGTTTCTTATTATAAGTGTAAATTGAATTTGTCAGGTGTAGGGTTACTGTTTCATTACTTATTTTTTGCTTTATTTTAATGAACTTATTTCCTTTTTTTGTACTTCACTTACAATCATTTATAAAAAAGAATTATAAGAAAAATATAAAAAAAAACTTTGTCTACTTTTTGGATGTTACATGATTTTAAAAGGGATTAGGTTTAGTATAAACGAACTTTATAATAAAACAAATTTACAAACATTTTAATACAAAACACAAATAGATTTATTTAACTGCATCATATGAAGACGGAAATGCTTTAATTGAATTAAGTAAATGCATCTCGTTCAGTTTTTTGACAATTTTCTTTTTAAATTCTATTAAAGTTGTATGTGTTGCTGTTTATATCTTCTACCAATTCCCAAAATAAAATAACTTTAATACTATACTATAATATATCGGGCTGTTTAAAACAAGTCTTTAAAAGCCCTTTTATAGGATATATAACATAGTTAGATTCAATTCAGTTGTGCGAAAATTTGATATTTTCTATAGTAAGTTTAGTTTTCGATGTTAAATCTGTTTTTTTGAAAAAACAGGAAGTATCGTCTTTTTCAGGAATATATAAAAAAAAATATAGTTTTATTTCAATAATAGGATTTAATTTAATGGAAGCTGTCACCGCTAAACTCCTGCTAAAAAAATTATTATTATATAAATCTTAAAACTTACCTAACTTTTAACATCAAAGCTTTTAATAGAATGCCCCGCGTTTAATATACTGGAAAAAGGGGAAAATCTAATTTTGAGTTCTACTCTACTCGGAAAAATCTCTCCCAATACAGGGTCCCATCTATAAGTGTAAATTAATATTACGAAAATGAGGAACACCTTCATTTTCTTAAAATTGCTAAATTTCGATTGGCTTTTTATTTAAATTTTAATAAAATTGTTGCCAAATAATAAAGAAATTCTTTATTTTGGACACTTTTTACTTGGGGGCTTTTTTTGTACAGTTTCTATGTTACAAAAATAATTATAAGCTTTGATTTATTACTTAACACATGTTTTTCCTGCATTCTTTTTTAAATTGTTAAGAATTTCAAAATCCTCCTACCCTTTTTTTTATTTTCAACACATTTTTAAAAATTTTGAAAAAATATGCCTAAATAGTTTTACTCTAAATTTTAACCTATATAGTTTCCCACATTATATTTCAATCTTTGTTAATCTTAACGAGCTTCCCTAAGCTCTGACATTTTATTTCGACCCTATATGTTAACAAGTTTTCATGATTGCATTCGGATTAAATTCCAATTATGGATTTCATTATTATTCATAATTAATACTGAATTAATGAATAAATAAATTTTAATATTATCAATTTACTTTTATTTATGTTTTTTACCCAAAACTACCCAATGCAAAGTAAGAAGCATTGGGTGGTTTTGGAAAAATGATTTTTAAAGTCTCTCGGTTTTTTTCATCACTTGTTTTTTATGATTTTAACAATTTATAATACTTTCGATGGAGAAAATTTAATAATTTCGAAAACACATACACATAGAAATGCATATTTTAATAACAGTTGCCATAGTAGCAGCATACGTTTGAAATTAATAAGAGATTTAAAAGATAACGGATTACAGATATTCAGCATATGTATTAGTGTAAGCTCTATTGTATTGTAAATCAAAATAAAAATTAGTTATGTTTAAATAGAAAAGCGATCTTTTCTTTCAGTTTTAAGATTTATTACATTTAGAATTTAATGTGCAATTATGTGGATTGATTATACCCGTGCAAACAATTAAGGTCACGGGTATATTAATATTGTTCCTCCGTTTGTAACGCATCAATCGAGACGTGCTAGATATAGACTCAAAGATGTGGATCGAATCGGCATCGAAAAATAAATAGAAAATAGCTGTGTGTGTCTAGCCGTTCATCCGTCCATCTGTTCTTCAGCACCATATATGAAAAACTAAAAAGATAGAATTTTGAAATTCACACAAAGTGTTTTTAGAAAATTTCTGGGAAACAATAGGGAAGTTTATGGTTAAAATCGAACGAAGGCTTCGGGTAGCTACCATACAAATTTTTCGGACTAATATGAATTTCTTCAAAACTAATTATACTAGAAAGATGAAAATTATACTCGGTATTTTTTATAATGGGACATGCACTTTTTAGAACCTTCTTAATCTTCAGAAACAAAGTTAAAATTAAAAGTGGACAAGTAAAGTAATATGTCAAGCGTGTTTGGATGTTTTGAGAATTCTTGAGGCAACCTTAGTGTAGCTGTTAAAGAAGTTGCTGGATCCAGAGTGCATATTAAAGTCCGTATGTAGCATTACATGGCAAACAATTTTTTGAAGTTTTAAAAAATTTGGATCCCATTTTTAGGAAGCTTGTATACAAATATCTTAATTCAATAACTGTGAATCTAACGAAGCTACAAGAGGTTAAAATTGAAAATGGACAAGTAAAGTAATAAGGCAAATGCATTGGCGAAGTTGAACATTACTCGAAACAACTTATTGGGCCAAATTTTATTTTTATATTATTTTTTGTATTTTTTTTAATGAGGGAATTTATCCTTTATTTTAATTTAAATATCATAGTGCGTTTGCCCGGATGTCTTAAAGTTGACAAGGGCAACTATAACCTTCCCCATTTTTTATTTAAAATCAATTCAAACGTAAAAATGTTTTCAATTTTTTTATCCGTTCATTTGGTTTTTAATTATTCAAAACTCTGTTCAAATTCCATTAAAATTTCTTTCCAAAGTTTAACTCTTGCAGTTAATAATCATATAAAAATTATAAAAAGATTGGATTCGTTTTTCTATTCCACGATAAAAAATTTTTAAAATGTTTTTACAAAACAACAGTACATTCTGCAATAAGACTTAATCCAATTTCATTTTATATTTCATACGATTAAAGCTCATTAGACTTTACTATACGTTCTATTCTAATATATCATGAACGTTGTGTAAAAATTGAATAATTCATAAATGCTTCCATCAAACAATTCTAAGCTGAATCGTCAGAACTATTTTGCTTTGTATTTTATCTCTAAATAAATCGTACAAAGTCGGGTATTCAATAATGCATCTTATTGTATTCCATAACATAAAATTGAAAAATTGTAATCTAAACCGTATTTTTTGATGATTAATCATAGTCATATACTTTTCAATATCAATTCATTAAAGGATGCACAAAAAATCAAGGTCCCTGTATCATTACGTTTTTTACAAACAAATTTACAGGCTTGAAATTCAATACTTTAATTTACCGTTATAGGAAAATCTATTTTTGAAAAAGTCTTGATTTCATATAGCACCTATCTTCCAAACGGTTTAAGTGAGGAGCTTGCAATTTTGAGAGTAGTTAGATCTTTAGAAAAACAAGTATAGATCTTTTCAAAATGTCTTTTTTTCCGCCTCCGAAGAGCTGACCAGCATATCTTAAAAAATTAATAAATTTAGAAAATTTAAATTTGGTACAAGGTAGTTTTATCCTGTTGGCTTATTGTTTCTGAAATCTTAAATGATTTGAACAGGGGGTTCATGTAACAGGCAATTGAATTTGAAGGTGAAGTTGAAGATCGCTTGTTACAGAACTTATTTATTATTTTCACTGATTAATACTTACTATTTTTAAAACTAATTCAAGTAAGTACTAAAGAGATAGTTTAAAAATACTATAAATTTAGAATAAACTTATTTTGACAAAAACTTTGCACAAAATTTATTTATATTTTTATCTTCCATTGCTATTATCGTTCTTATCACTTCAAATAGTCTAATGATAAGAATGGTTAATGTTTAGTGACATAAATTCTAGTGAATTCTTTCAAAATTCAAATATTTGAATCCTTTTGAGTATATCAGTAATTTACACATCACCAATTCTAATCGCAAAATTTGTTACGAATTTTCTTAAAATATTATTCCAGACTTACATTATCTTTTCTTAATCTTCTTGAGGAACTCATCTCAGCAAAAAAGGTTTAAATAAATATTCAAAAAAAAAAATTAAACATTGAGATGAATTGAATTGTAAATCACTGCAAACACATAAAACTTCAATGGAATATTATCAGTAATGAATGAGAAGTGAAAATTAAACCTGATTTTTTCAAAGGACGTTTGAAAAAAAATTATATTATCTCAAAGGACCCATACAAAATGTAATCTTTTGGCTTTTTTTTATACCCGTATGACTACGAGTCAAAAAGGTATACTAAATTTGCCATTACGTTTGTGACGCAGAGAAGTAGAAAAGGGTAGATATAGACTCAAGTGTATGGATCGGATCAGAATCGAAAAATAAATCGATTTAACTATGTATGCCCGTCTGTCCGTCCGTCCGCATGATAACTCAAAAAATATTCAAAATAAATTCGTTTTTATGCAATAGCCGTTATCGCTATTTAAATCCAGCCATTTTGGTTTTTGACCAAAGTTTTTCATAATATGGTTTGTCTACTGCAGTGGGTTCGAGTAGCTTTCATACAACTCCTTCTTTTATATGAGCATTACTCTACACCTAATAAAGCTGAATGTTTAAAATTTTGCCAAAAGTAATTAACCGGATGATATAATGTTTTTATTACGGTCATAGGTGTATCCCAGAGTTGACACAGTCTACTCTACTACGCTCTTCCTCGTTTTTTAACATTTTTGTTTTGCTGGGTTAAATAGTTGACTTTTTTTTGGTAATGATTTGATTCAAAAATTTCCAAAAAAAATTAAATATTTAAGTGACAAATAATATTTTATTTAACTAAACATTTTTATAAAGGATAATAAATATATGTAGTATACATTAAAAGATAAATTTTAAAAGTTTTTGATAACTAAATCAAAATAATACATACCGTTATACACAATTTTTTAGTAAATTGTCTTGAATATATTCATATAACTGTATTTTGATTCACTTTTTTAAACTAAAGTATAAACAATTTGGAAGTTTTTAAATGCATACATAAACGTGATGGCATAGTGTGGACCGTTTAAAATTTTTGAAATATGTATAGAAATTTTAAATATAAATTTTTTTTTTAAACACTTTATTCAAAAAAATAGGTGACGATTGTACTAGTCGGCCCCCTTTGCAGTGCCAGTCGTTTTTATAAGATCACTACTGAAGTTTAAAATTAATGAAACAACAATATAAAATAGTTATTTTTTATATCGCTCTTCTTTCATACCTATTAGAGTATTACTTCATTCCAACAATCACCATTTATTAGTCATCAGATACAATTTGAGTAATAATATAAAGGCGAACATTTTTTAATTTTTGTAATTGAAATATGTGTAATGTGGGTGCAGGGTCAGAACTCCCAGGGTCCCACTTAGTGGGACATAAGTACTTAAGGGATTTCTGATCCACTTTAAAATATTTACGTGGGACATAAGTCCCTTTAGGGCAAAATGTTAGATGTACAACAATATGTATTTATATATTTATCTATACGAGATATTATATTAGAAAGCATATTTAGGTTTGTTAAAAATCAAAGTTGACCCTTTTTCCAGAGTATTTTTGAATTCATGTATGCGACGCTTTGGTTACAAAATCAGGATTAACCTTTTTGCAAAATAGTCTTTCAAAATGTGGTTTAATTATAAAATTGTGATTGTTTTCTTAATTTTGGAAAAAGAGAATAGTCTGATTTCAAATTAAACCCTGAAATGTGTGCCCGTCACTGATATTATTATTTTTAGTATTTATACCCGTATGACTATATAGTCAAAGGGTATAATAAATTTGCCATTACGTTTGTGACGCAGAGAAGGAGGGGGGGTAGATATAGACTCAAGTGTATGGATCAGATCAGAATCGAAAAATAAATCGATTTAGCTATGTATGTCCGTCCGTCCGTCTGTCCGTCCGCACGATAACTCAAAAACTAAAGGAGCTAGGATCTTGAAATTTTCGCAAATTCGTTTTTTTGCAATAGCCGTCATCGCTATTTAAATCCAGCCACTTTGGTCCATGGGTTCGGGTAGCTGCCATACAACTTCTTATTTTATGTGAGCATTACTCTCCACCTATTGAAGCTGGGTGTCTGAAATTTTGCTAAAAGTAGTTTAGTGTAATGGCCAAAGTTTCTGCAAAATTTGGTTGGTCTACTGCGGTGGGTTCGAGTAGCTGCCATACAACTCCTTCTTTTATATGAGTATTCCACTAAACTTAATAAAGCTGTATGTTTGAAATTTTGCCAAAAGTAATTAACCTGATGATATAATGTATATGGTACGGTCATACGGGTATCCCAGAGTTGACACAGTCTACTCTACTACACTCTTCCTCGTTTTTTTAATATTACTAATAATTTTTAAGCTGAGAACTGTATAAGGGAGTTATGACCCACCACGCTGAGTGGTTCACTCTCAGGGAGTTATGGCTCACTGCTATGAGTCATGAGTCCCTTAGGGACTTATTGATATTTCTTGTTCATATTGGAACCGACCACTCAGAGACGATTCAAATTTTAAGCTTCAGCCTTTCAGAGTTATGTAGGGCCAAAATTTAGTTTTGGATAACGGTACATTTTACCTAATGCATTTGCTTTTAAAAATAAGCTGCAACTGATTTTTATACCGTTTTAAGATTGAAAATATACATTATAGAACTCTTGTTATAACTGTTTAAATATAGTGCTTTTTCCAACTTTGAAGAGCTGTAGCTCTGTTACAGAGGAGCTACAGAAAAAAGTTTTAACATTAAATTATTTTTATTGCAATAAATACCCGTAAAATTTTTTAGTTAGTCATAGATAAAAAGGGACGGACAGAGTGAAACTAAATTGGCACATTTTTTTCATTGAACATTGACTATAATAAATAATTAAAATAATTGATAATAAATTATTCATTTCAACAAATTTATATTATGAAAGATAAATTCATTTAATTCATTTAATTTTTTGTCAAAAAGTTATTTAAATTCATTCATCAATTTCTATTAAATAATTGTCAGTAAAGTTTTTAATTAATTAAAAATATTTACTTTATTTAATTAACTTTCTAAAAATTAATAAATTTTTTTTTAACTTATCCTTTAATAATAATCTTTGTAATTTTTATAATTTCTTACATATATAAATATTTAACTTTTTGTTTATTTTTAATATATTTATAATTTTTTATGTGTACAATTATATTAATAAAATATTATTTGTATATTACTTCAATTACAACTTGATTTTAGTATAAGCTAACTAGTATAATATATACATAGATATTGTATGATTGGTACTAATAATACCCAAATGTGTTGTCAAAGAATTCATTAGCAGTGTTCAAAACAATTAAAGAAAATTTAGAAAATTTTCTAAAATATGCAAAATAAATAATACTAATTTTTAATAATTTTTTGTTTTGTTTTGCTTGTATGAATTTTTAATTCTTTTAATTTCAATTTTTTATTTGCATTTTTCTCTTGTTAAAACCTCTTTCTTTAGGTAGTGTGTGACTTTAACACACCAAAACCACACCCATTTTTAAATAAACTTTATAACGGAATCTGTCATACAAATAATCAGTTTTGTTGCAGAGATGGGAATATGGAAGGATTTGGAATAATGGAGACAGTTTTTTGGAATTTCTGGATTATGGGGGATGTGGCAAATTGGATGAAATATTAGAAGAAATATGTTAATGTTCTTCTTAAATTTGGCTAAATCGTATGTATATGCATTATCAACTTTGGGGAATATACAAATCCCAACAACACATGTGGTTGAGATATGGTTCCATAACCGTAATGAGAGCATGATCAACGAATTTCCATAAGCCGTGTCACGCTACCTGATTAGCTCAAGTGTCATCTTTGCTTCTCGTTGAACAAATTTGAGTGGAGGCATAAGTTGTTTGTTTGTAGCGTATAGGCTCCTTATTAAAGGTTTGGTGTACGGAGTGTGTTTCTGGGTTCAATCTAAAAGATTTTGTTCAAACGTACTGTATAGTTGAGACTGTGGTGCAAGTAAATTAATATTTTTTTTTCTAAAATAAAGACGTCTAAAATTGACTCTAGACTTGAAATTTGTGAACCATTATTGGCACGACAATTGCTCAAAAAAAACATTTTTTATTAGTTTTGAACAAGGTTTGATTTTATCGCTCATGAGCTCTCATAAAGTGCTCGGTATATACAATTTAATAACAAAAAATTTCAAAAGACTGCTCGTATCGAGCAATACAAATAAAAATTTTTGTGTATCTCTTAAGAGTTTGTTTACAAAATCATCATAAACAGCTCTTGTAAAGTTTTATTATTCTTTTTTTTTTTATGTTCTGCTCTCTAAGAGCGAGACGCAAAAAAAAATTTCTTATAATACTTTGGTATATACAAAAAAAAAATTTTATTTGCTCTTGCTCGCAGAGCTCATTTCTTTTTTTTTTTATGTTGCTCACCAAACTAAGAGCTCATATCTTGTTGTTCTTTATGTTGCTCACGAAGAGCGAGCCAATTTTTTTTATTTTTATGCTCTGTACTTTGTGAGCCTTTCAAAAAAATTTTTTTAAGTGCTCGCTATATAGGTTTAATATTCAATATTTTTGTTTGTTATTGGCGAAAAAGAAAAAAAAATAAGAATGTTTTTCTTTGTGACAATTTTTTGGTTTTAGAATTATTATCGCATGTCGGTGCGCAAATTTAATTTTTCTTTTAAATATATGTAGATAATAATTTGTTAAAAAAAAATTTAGTAATATTATTATATTTAGTACAAATTAAATTGATTTTTTCTATATTGATTTTACTGGTTTTTCAATTTGCAATGATTTCCTTTGTATGTTATGCGTTTTAAATCGTATGCAGAGAAACTTTTAATAATTAATTTCAAATAATAAGGATGAGTAAACGATAAAGTTTAGTTTAGATGCTACCTAATTAGTTATTTTTGGCTATAATTATTTAGGTCCATGTCATATATTTGAAGTTGATATAAGTCTGTTATTTTTAATTATTTCAAAATTGTATTTGGATATTGTAGTGCAATCCAATTCTAACAAATTCTACTATCTTCCAAAACTATGGCCTGTAAAATCTAAAGAAAACGAGGAAGATTATAGTTGCCCTTGTCAACTTTTAGATACCCGTGCATACCCACTATGGTGTATAAAATAAACCGTAATTTACTTCTCTTATACATTTAACTCATTACCCCATAATTTTGACGTAAAAAAAAAAAAAAAAATTAACAAAAAAAAAAAAAAAGTCACAAAACAAAAAACAAAATTTTCATTCATTGTCCCATAACTTTAGCTTAAAAAAAAAAAAAAAAATTAACAAAAAAAAAAAAAAATCACAAAAAAAAAAAAAAAAGTTTTCATTCATTGTCCAATAACTTAAACTTAAAAAAAAAAAAAAAAAAAATATAAAAAAAAAAAAAACAAAGAAAAAAAAAACAAAAAAAAAAAATTGGCCCACCCTAAAAGTCCGATGGTCCGAGTGATGTCCAACTTTGCCAAGTAACTTGCCCTATTAATTTACCTGCCCAATTTTAATTTTAACCTTGTAGCTTTATTAGATTCACAGTTATTGAATCGAAAACTTTGTATGGCAGCCCTCCGAAAATGGGGCCCTAACATTTTGAAACTTCATATAAGTGCTCGATTCGTTATATAACTAACCGTGTGTAGTTTTCAGCCTCGTAGTATAATTAGTTTTGAAGAAATTCATATTGGTGCAAAGAAGTTGTATGGCAGCCCCCCATAAATGGGGCCCTAACATTTTGAAACTTCATATAAGTGCTCGATTCATTATATAACTAACCGTGTGTAATTTTCATCCGCGTAGTATAATTAGTTTTGAAGAAATTCATATTGGTGCAAGGAAGTTGTATGGCAGCCCCCCGAAAATGGGGTCCTAACATTTTGAAACTTCATATAAGTGCCGGAGTCAATATAAAACTAACCGTGTGTAATTTTCATCCCCGTAGTATAAATAGTTTTGAAGAAATTCATATTGGTGCAAAAAAGTTGTATGGCAGCTCCCCGAAGCCTTGGTCCGATTTTAACCAAAAACAATAGGGAACCTAGAAATTGTCTAAAAATGACTTTGTGTGAATTTCAAGACTCTAGCCCTTTTAGTTTTTGAGTTATCGTGATGACACACGGACGGACGGACGGACGGACGGACAGACACACATAGCTAGATCGACTAATTTTTCGATTCTGAGCCGATACGTACCCTTGACACTATATCTAGCTCGTCTAGATCGATGCGTTACAAACGGAGGAGCAAATCTAATATACCCGATGTTCATATATATATGCACGGGTATAAAAATTTAAATCCATCCATCCATCCAGTTGTGTGTTACAGATGTGATAAAAAATTTAAGTTTAAAATCCAAAATTGAAATTTTTCGTAAAATGGCTATAGTTTTGCGAACTCCAATCCATAGAGGGCTTATAGATCAAAATAACTTCAGGCACGCTGTAATTAATATCGTCACTCGTTGGAATTCAACATATGATATGCTTGTAAGGCTACTAGAACTTAAAGAACATTGCAAACGATATGAGCATTATAATCGTGATCTGAAAATCAGTGAGGAGGACTGGGAATTTTGTGCTAGATTTATAGAAATATTTCAACCCGTCAAAGAAATTACAATGAGGTTGCAACAACAACAATTGACCATGGGAGATTTCTATAAGTACTGGCTGGAAATGAAGGTAAAAATAAAAATAAATACCCACACAATTTCCAAATCGTTGGAGAAATGTATAGAGCTGAGAGAAAATACATTAATGGAAAATCAAACAATGCTGGCTTCTCTATACTTAGATCCACGGTTAATTTTTTCATTAAAATTTGAAGATAAAGAAACTGCTGTGCAACATTTAAAAAAAGTCTATGATTATACAGTATATTTAAACAATAGTCTTGATTCAACAAACATAACAAATTTAACTGAATCAAACGCAACATTAAATTTAGCTTCAAATAGCTTAACAGAAAACACCTCGAATTCACAAGAACTCCTTCAACATCTACTTCCAAAACATCTACTAACATTGAACATTTAATGAAAGAGTATTTGGAAAATGCAGTATTAACTTCAAACAATATTAATTCAAATGTAAATGAACGTGATAATGCTTATAAAGAAATTGAATATTTTTCTCCAGACAGGCACTAATTTGGCATAAATTTATTAAATTATTGGAAACTCAAACAAAATGAATTTCCTGTATTGTCAAAAATTTGAAATTGGCAAAAATTGTTCATACTACCCCAGCTACACAGGTCAGTGTTGAGCGGTGCTTTTCTAATACTAAAAATTAGAGGAAATACTGGCGGTCAGAGCAAAAATATTTTTATGTAATATTTTTGAATAAAACGTTCAATACCTATATGTTTATAAGAGAAGATTTAAATTAATTGGGTTTAGAAACAAGTATAAAAAATGTCTAATTATATTTTGTCTAATAATTTGTACCGATTAATTTATACTTTAAAATTTTCAACCAAACAATTACAATTTTTAATTGTTTAGTCTCTAATCCAAAGCATCGTTACTTTAACAAAATCCTAAACAATAGTTTATATTTTAATTGCCTATGAGCTTACTATGTATTTGTAGGTATAAATTATAATACTTCTAAATAATATCGAAATATCACTATAGTACAATATAATATATTATATAATATACAATATAAATATAGATATACATAATAATACGCTATAGTTAAACGCATACATTCATCATAAAAATTTACCACAGCAATAATTTAAAAAGCATTATCTATATGCTGTATAAAATTTATAATTTCGGTATACTCATTTTCAATGAGCATTGGTTTAAAATAGTTTGCTCTATTTTACTTATGTGAATCAGTGATGAAATCTTCAATACAGTTGTACTTTTTTCAATACAATTGAATCCAGAAAATACAGTAGTTCACTCGAACCTAAATTCAATACACTCTACTGTGAATTTTTTTCGAAAATATAAAATATGTTCCATTTCAGAGTTTTAGCCAGAAGTTTCTCTAATAAAAAATGAACTGAATCAATATATGTTTAGAAATATATATTGCATAACTCAAGCTATATTGTCAATACCACATTTCTCTACAAATATTGAGAGAATATTTTCGATCCAAAATTTAGTGAAAATAAAATGCAAAAATAGACTGCAAATAATTGCAAAATAAGATTGCAAAATTCAAAGCAAGGATTTAATAAAAAATTACCAGTGCCATAGTTTTAAGATGGAGAAAGACTTGATTTAAAAAAAATTTACAAAATGCAGAAGAATTATTAAATTAAGACTTAAAGATAAGAATTATGTGATTTTTGTCTTAATTCTTAAATTGAATTTGTTTTTTTTTTGTTTGTTAATGTAGTTTTACTGTTATATAACGTAAATACATATATAAACAAATTTCAGTACAATTATTCTCAATTTAGTACAATTTTCATTATACTTTTAGTACACTTCACTTTACTCATTTTTCATCCCTGATGTGAATCACTTCATATCAGGGATGAAAAATGAGTAAAGTGAACTGTATTAAAATTATAATAAAAATTGTACTAAATTGGGAATAATTGTACTGAAATTTGTTTATTATGTATCTACATAACACAACAATTAAACTACATTGAAAAGGACTGGTTTTAATAAAAAAATAAAACATTAATAAAACAGAAATAAATATAATATTAAAAAGCAAAAATCACATAATTCTTATCTTAAAACATTCAGAAACTAATAATTCGTCTGTCTCTATAGCATCATTTTGTAAATTTTTTTTAATCAAACTTTCCCCACCTTAAAGCTATCGCAATTGTAAGTTAGTTATTAAATCCTTGCTTGTCTATTTCTGCATTTTGTTTTCACTAAATATTGATTTAAAAAAATATTCTCTCAATATTTGCAGAGGAATGTGGTTTTGACAATAAAGCTTGACCTAAGCGATATATATTTCTAAACATATTTATGTTTAAACTTTATTGATTCAGTTAATTTTTTATTAGAAAAACTTCGGTCCAAGGTTCTATATATTACTATATTTTATATTGTCGAAAAAATGCGTATTGGAGTGTATTGAATTTAGGCTCGAGTGTACTACTGTATTTTCTGTAGTAAATTGTATTGAAAAAAGTACAATTGTATCGAAGATTTCATCACTGCTTCATATAAAACTTTTGCTTCTGCTCTCGTGATCTTTTACTTAAATTTAAATGTTAAGCTCTCAAAGAGTGAGTACACTAACATTTTTATTATTGAAGTAAAAACAGAAAAGTAAAAAATAATTTTTACGCTCAAATACTAAGAGCAAGAGTTTTTTTTTTCAAATTAGACTCACAGATTTGTGAGATTTGTTAATATTATTTATACATTCAGCTCATGCTTTACTTTTATTTTAATTTTCTGTTATTGCTCTTATGAGCAGGAGCTCTTGTTTTAAAAATAAGTCTCGTGCTCATGCGAGACTTTGAAAAAATGAGCTCGAGAGCGCTCGTTCGAGCAAAAAAATCAAACACTGGTTTTGAACCTTTTTTTTTATCCACTCACACTTTATACATCTGTGTTTTTATATAAATATATGTTTACAGAAAATATGATAAATTTTTTGACATATTTTTTGAAAAAATGTCAATTTGAAAAAAAAAAAAATTGACGACGACTGCAAAGGATGCATAGTAGACCCAATAAGTCATCTTTGAGTTAATAAACATTTAAGAATGAATAAGGTGATCGTCAAGAAAAGAAAAAGCACCTATACATACATGTGTACAGAATAGAAATATAAGAATATAAAAACAGAGGAAATAATTTACTGTAACGGACGTAAAAATTGGAAATCATAAAAATCAAAGTTAAATTTAAAAAAAAAAAAAAAAAAAAAGGATATCAGGAAAAAAGGACACCGGAAAAAAGGTAAGATATTATTATTTTTTAGTATATATATATTTGTTATTTGCACATCAATACATGACATCCTGTTTAAAATAAATACAAATAAATAAAGTGTATTATAATTTTAAAATTAAATTTATTTTTTAGTAATTTTAAAAAAAAAAAATTTTGAATTCTGGATCTTTTGGGAGAAGTTAGATACTTAGAAATTAGTAGGAGTCGGTTAACAAAATTTTTTTGTCAAGTCCCCTATTTAGGGCTCGAAAATTGAAATTTTGCTATTTTTAAGCACCTGTAACTTGAATACCTGTCCAGATTTTTTTTTAATTAATATACAAAATTTAAAGGTCCAACATTATGTTTTAACATATGTTAAAGGTTTTTCTTAAATTTAAAAGCGGTTCCTTAAATTGAAGAATGTGTCTCTCAGTTTTACCCATTTTTTCTTAGGTAGTATAAATCTAAGTAAAATTACAAATTTTTGTGGAATTCACAATTTAATTCCTAGAACCTACAAAAATTGAGAGGGAGGGGTAGGGTTAGATGAAGTTAGGTCCTTAAGAAATTTGACAACCTTCCTCATTGAAAGGCTATTAGAACTTTAAAATAAAAAATTTACTGTTAGCAGTAAATTTTTCAGTAACTTAGTCACCAGTGTATATATTTTCAAAATTAAACTCAGTATATAATACAATATAAATTTGAAAATATGCTTTTTAAAAACCCTTGGTTTTTTTCGTCACTTGTTTTATATGAATATACTGTTTTTTTAAGATTTCCGGTATTGCTTTTTTATGTTTTGGTTTGAATTGTTTGAAATTTTGTTGCCTAAAAATTTTTTTTTTTTTTAAATTAAATTTGGCGACTTTTGTAGAATGAAAAACGTTCCAAATATTGTATTTTTTTTATCCCAATTGTATCATTTGAGCTACCGCCCCCTAACTACCGCGAACCATTTTGAATCTTGTTTTGATAAGGAACTGTACAACCTGTTCGTTTTATATTCTAATTGTTTAATATTTTCTGGAAAATGCGATAACTTTGCTTTTTCAAAGAACCAATGATTTTGAGGCAACTAAATTTGAATCGAACTCTGAAACACCTCCGAAATTTTTTTCGGGATGGTGTCATAATTCCAAAAAAAAAAAATTCAAAGTTGCAAAATCTCAACAATAAAAAGAAATTAATTCAGAAAAATAAATTTTCACATGGGATTCTGAATTAGCAGGGATTTTAGAGTTAAATTCAAAAGCAGGGATATACGGAAAATTAGTTAGTAGTACAGGAACGGGTCCTCGGTTTTGGAAGTATTTTTAATCCCAGATATATAAGAAAAACATTAAATCATTCCTTTTGCATACCAACTACATATTAGATCGTTTTAAAGTTAAATTAAAATTTTTAAATTTAAATATGTATTAAATATTTTTTTTATACCCGTATGACTATATAGTCAAAGGGTATAATAAATTTGCCATTACGTTTGTGACGCAGAGAAGGAGAGGGGGTAGATATAGACTCAAGTGTATGGATCGGATCAGAATCGAAAAAAAAATCGATTTAGCTATGTATGTCCGTCCGTCTGTCCGTCCGTCCGTCTGTCCGTCCGTCTGTCCGTCCGTCTGTCCGTCCGTCTGTCCGTCCGTCCGCACGATAACTCAAAAACTAAAGGAGCTAGGATCTTGAAATTTTCGCAAATTCGTTTTTTTGCAATAGCCGTCATCGCTATTTAAATCCAGCCATTTTGGTCCATGGGTTCGGGTAGCTGCCATACAACTTCCTTTTTTATATGAGTATTTCTCTGTACCTATTACAGCTACGTGTCTGAAATTTTGCCAAAAGTAGTTTAGTTTTATGGCCAAAGTTTCTGCAAAATTTGGTTGGTCTACTGCAAAGGGTTCGAGTAGCTGCCATACAACTTCTTATTTTATATGAGCATTACTCTATACCTATTGAAGTTGGGTGTCTGAAATTTTGCCAAAAATAGTTTAGTGTAATGGCCAAAGTTACTGCAAAATTTGGTTGCTCTACTGCCAAAAGTTCGAGTAGCTGCCATACAACTCCTTCTTTTATAAGAGCATTACACTACACCTAATAAATCTGATATGTTTGAAATTTTGCCAAAAGTAATTAATGTTTATAATAATAATGATATAATGTTTATATAACGGTCATACGGGTATCCCAGAGTTGACACAGTCTACTCTACTACACTCTTCCTCGTTTTTTTTAAATCTAAACTTTTTACAGTCAATTTAGTAGACTTCTTTAGATTTATCCACGAAACTTTTTCAGAACTACTACATTGGGATTGAAATAAAACTTTTAATCAAAACTTTCCCCCCTGTTAATTAAACTTCATAGTTTCGAAAACTTCTTTATAGGGCAAAAATATTTCCGTTTTACTCTTTTTTTTACACTTTTCGACGCAAGTAACTTTATTTGAAAAAAAAACCTAGGTTCTACAACTGTATCCGACAGTTCAAATTGAAAACACCTTTTTCTCGTTATTTATAGATCTTTTCCCCCGTGAGATCTATTTGAAGTATAAAAGTTTCTGCCAATATTTAAGAAGTATAACATTTTGGAAAATTTTTCATTTAATTTTCTTTTCTCGTTCCTGTTTTAAACTCTTTGTTTTTTACCTGTACGTCAGGTCAAAATTTAATAAAAAAGTTTTTGAAAAAAATCAATAAATTTTTGCAAATTTTAAACTTTTGAAAAAAGTGACTAAAAGGTTTAAATGCCCTCCCTCTAAAAAAATTCCCGCTGTCCAAGTAAAAAAATTTTTGTAACAATTTACGTAGATGAGCAACTGACTCTCAAAAACCCAAACTTTTGAAGTTTAAGGAATTAAATACGGTATTAAGTTTAAAAACAATTTTTCTTTTTAAGCACCCTGTAGTCAAACCGTTGCATATAATGTAACACTATATTATGTCAATGGACAGAGTTTGTTTAGAACTTTTTTATGCCTTGTCAGAGGACTATAGCTCTATAGATAAAGGGACTACTATTTAAAAAAGTTACCTGATAAATTTTTAAAAGGCTTTTTAATGCTCTTGTCATCTCGTCGCTAACTCAGTCTTGTATAAAGTACATATATCTCAGGAAAGTTTGAAAAAAATCGGGGGATGTACCTAAAGTAAAAATAAAACCGTTTAATTACTCAAAATATTTCAATAACTATGCAATTACAATTTACAACTTTTTGAATATTTTTAAAAATAAAATAATTTTCGGAAATACATAATATAATATTAATGTCACCTGATCTTTCGAATTTACCTTTGAATAAAAAACTATTTTTTATATTATTGATTAAATTGATTTTTATTGATATTTAATAAATTTAATTAACCGCATACTTAATATGAAAAGAGAAAATTAATATTATGCAGAAATTACCTTAAATATGTTTCCAGGTAATCAATAAAATATTCGTATTTAATTTAACATTTTATTTATTTACATAAATTTTTAAAAAATTAATTTGAAATTTACAGGGTTGTTATTTTTTTTTTGTTTTTATTATTATTATTTTTTTTTATTAATTTAAGAGATTTATTCACATTTGTTGGATGATGTTTACGTAAGTCATTGTTTTTTATAACATTTTGAAATTCTATGTAAATATTTAATATTTTGTTTTAAATTATGCAAATAATTTTTTCCAAAATTGTAATTATTTTATCAAAAGTAATTAACCAGATAATTTCATTAAAATATTTTGTAAGTCTATTTAAAATTTGGATTACGAGATAGGTACGGTAATTATTTTCCGACCCTATCTCAAAATAAAAATTCGGGCTTGCGAAATTGTATGCGTGTATGTGGTTATATGAATAAAATTTTTTTAACTATGTACCTATTATTTATTCCCAAAACTCCATCACCAATCCCTATTTCATAAATTTGTAGGTCTAATACTAACTTTATGAATACTGATAACTGATAAAGTAAAAGAAATTAAAATTTTTTTGATAAATTTTACTTAGTTATTTTAAATTTTTGGAATTTACCTATAAAAAGCTATAAAAGAAATAAGATTTTTTTATTCAAAAAGCTAACTTATATACATTCACATACATAACATAATATAGGTACCTATTGTGAATTTTATTAAATTCACATAACTTAACAGTATCTGCAGTATTCTGCACATATTATGTAAGTATTAAAAAACACATTATTTTTTAATTTTTATTATCTTTGAATATAATTTTTATTATATAATAGTTTTTCATTTATGTAAGAGTTTTAATTCAAATTTTATTAAAAATAAATTCTTACCTTAGTCAACTTATAAACAAAGTAATAAAACTTCTACAATAAAAGTAAACTAGTGCCTGTGCTCGAAATTCGAGCTTTTTGTGCTTTTAAATTTACATAAAAAATCCATTTTGTGTAATTTATATTAGACTAATATTAAACGAAACTTTTTTTTTTTTCTATGCATACTACAATTTATGGCAACAGTTCTTGGGTTTGAAATTTCCTTATTAAAAAAAATTTATAATTTTTTCAATTATAAAAACGTTTTTAAGTATTTTTGAATTTTATTCCTGTAGCTTAACGCACTATAAAGATAGTATAATTTTGTACAGTTATTACACAAAAAAAGATTTATAGCATACCTATCTATATTGATGAATTTTTCCTCCCCTTATTCCATTTTTAAATTTAGTAGCTACATAGGCAAATTAGCACTACATTTCAATAATAAAATCTGAAATTTTTACTACAAATGTATGTACATATACAAAAAATGATTGGAGTAAACTACTCTTTTTACAGCTACACCACTCCGCCTCTTGAAAAATAATAGATGAAAGGAGTAGATAATTAAATATTTATTTTATCTAATTAAAGCATACGACGCACAATTTTTATACGGCAGTACGTCAATATGTCTATCTATATATCAGTAAATTGATACGCGCGTACACACAAAAATATTTATTTGAATGTTTTAATTTAGTACAAAAAATTTTATTAATTTCATATAATAGGTATATTTTGAATTTTTTCAATATAAGATATTTTTTAAAATATAATCTTAGAAATATAAGAAAAACCAAAAACCATTTGACAATTTGTAAATTTTAAAAATCCGATTACAGTACATCGCGTTACGCGTATTTTGGTTGCTCTCATATAAATTAATGTACCTATTTATTTGTAAATTTTTTGACAGAAATTATACGTAAACCTTTTTTTAAGTTTAAGATTATTTTTCAGTTTTTTTTGGGAACATACTATAGGTATTTTCAATTATTTTGAATGTATGTAAAGTATTTTTTAAAAAAATATAGGTATTTTTAAAAACAATATTATTTTAAAATATTTTATTTTTAGAACAATAACAACATAAGAAAAAACAATAACATTTTTATATGCTTTGTCAATGTTTTAATTTTAAAAATTCGAGGTACAGTAAGTTATTCTCATGTAATATCATGTACTTAACTACTAATTTAAAATTTTTGTTAGCAATTATACACCATAAGCGTTGATTTTGATTAGGCCCTAAGGAACAAATCATTTAAATTGCAAATTATTTTTTTAAGAAAGACTTTTCGTTTTTAATTTTTTGCAAACATATTTTATAACACCTTTTGTTATACATCTCTCAAACGTAATGGCAACTACAGAATCTATTTCAAAAGTCGGTTATTTTATTATTATAAAAAACTTACGAAAAGCAAGAGCAATATACGAAGTAGCAAAATTAACACTAAGCAACACTATTAGATATAATAAGTTTAAATAAAAGAAATATGAATGTAATAAACCACTTACATTTTTAGGTAAAATTTAAATCTTTGGCAAAAAGTGTAACGTTTATTATAATTAAAATTGAACAGTTTTCGTTATAAATGAAAATTACTGTATAATTATAAACCACATATATTGCTTTCATTTCGAACAGAACTCATTTTTTTCACTTTTTAAGATACAGAAAAAACAAAAACAAAAAAAAAAACAAAAACAAAAATTTTAAAAAATATTAAATCTCCTTGTTCATTGAACATTTGAACTAAACAAAAAAAAGAAAGACATAAGTCGGCGTATATAATAGTTTGATTGAGCTGCGAGTTACAACCGAAAATGAATTACTTTTATCCAGAAAGTCGGCGCATAATATTAGAGTCATAAGCCTTAACTTTTAACGTGACTGTTAAATTCAAATTTACGTTAAATTAAAGACGGGTTTTTACCTGAAAAAACCCAATATACTAAAAAAAAATATCATTGTCCTATGAAAACAAAAAAAAACCTTTCTTTTGGTTGTTGTTTCATTAAAATTGGTCTTATAGTTTACCTTGAAAAGGGATGTTTATATTTGTATGGGAAAAAATAAGCCGATTAAATATTATGATGTATGGTCGCGTTCGGTAACATCTACATGTGTGCTACACAAAATTACAACGGTGTGTCATATAGCCGCTAGAACTACATTATTGTACTGAACGGTTTGCAACAAAATTAAATGATTTTGAGTGACTTTTTGTTTATTTTTATTTTATTTAAATTTTTTTTCAAAAACATTTTAATAATTCTATTTATCTCCATATTTATTTTTTATATTTGCTATTTAAATAATTATTTAAATTCAAATTTTTAAAATTAATCAAATTCATCTTTATTTTAAATATTATATTTTTTAATCAATTTATATTTTTAATTTTAAAAGAAATGTTTCACTTCCAAAAATTCTCAGATCAAAATCAGGAAACTGATACTTTTTACATTAAAATGTAAAAACATGAATGTCAATTAAATGCCGCTACACAATTTGTCATAAAATTTTTTTCTGCAAAATTAATAGATAAATAGGACTACACTTTCCTTGTAGCGCTAGATGCTATTTTTAATAAATTCTTTTAATTTAATAACTTAAAATTTAAAAGATTTAAATGATTTGAAATAACAGTTGGGACAATTAGTAATTATTTTAGTTAAGTATCTATTTAATCTTTTATAATTCATAAACAAATTTACTAATTTTTATATATACATACATTCATACTTACAATTTACATATGAATTAAGATTCAGAAAATAACTTTAAAATCTGTCAAATTATTTGCAATATTACTGCAGAAGGGCAACAAACTTTCAGCCTCTTGAAGTTTTGCATATTATTAAGTTAATTTATAAAGTTTATACCACTTTTCATCTTTAACACTTATTCACCCTGTATTTATATCTATGTACATATAACCTATTTATATATATAATATGATATATTAAACATTTGATTTCTTTATTAGTTTTCAGAACAGAACAGATGAGAAAAGTGCCTAACCAACAATCATGTAAGTAATTCGCATCGCAATTATTTGGTAATTTGAATTTCAAGGCGAAAATAAATTGATACTTTAGCACATATTTTGGTACGAATTATTAAATGGAATCATTTGCTGTACCCTACCACCCTACGTAACTTAAGTTTAGAAAAAATTGCGATGTAAATTTTTTACATGGCTAGGCACTAGAACAGGAAAGCAAACAATTTAAACGTCTACAATTTTAAACACTAAAAAACGACAGCACAAAAAAGTTGTCAACAAACGAAAGAAAAACTACATAGATCAGAAAAGTGTTCCGAAAATGTTTAGACTTTAGACGAGAACAGCTAAATTTAGAACACTTTCAGACAATAAAAAAAATTTAAGCGGAATCTGTACTAGCTAGAACAATAATTAATAAACAGTAACACACCTTTTATTTTATTACTATATTTGACAAACGAAAAATATAAATAGTGAATGTTCCATTCCACTAAAGAGTAGGCTGTTCTAATGATTCCCATACACGATGAACCTTGGTTTCCAACGCGTACTTAAATTTGAAACGTGTATGGGCAAGTAGAAAGACCATTTTGAAGGTTGAAAAAAAGGTTAAAAGAAAATCAAAAAATCAAGAGTCTTTGATTTTTATTTTAGTTGTGTGTATTGTGTATAGACAAGTTGAACAACTTAAATGTCATTTTGTTTTATTTATTTTTCTTTTTTTTTTCTTTTTTGACACGAAAGAACGTTGAGATATTCCGATTTGAAAAACTAAGAAAACTATAATGTATAAAATAACAAAGAATTAAAATTTTAATCAAGTGCCAATTATTTAAAATAAAAATTCATTCGTCAAAGCATAATACAAAATTTTTTGTTTATTGTTTACATTCTCTTGTTTGTTTCTAAAATTCAAATGTCATGTCATGTGTCCATAAAACTATATTTAGTGTACAAACAAATTTTTGTAGAGAGTATACTATTTTTTGTATTTAGTAAAAACATTATAGAAAAAAGTATTTGCATAACATCTATTTGCTCTTTTTATGGACGACTCTCCCAGTTTTTTATCTCTTAATCTTTGTCACACAAATAGTACTTTTGTGTATTCTGCCTAGGCTAGATCAATATATCCCAGTATATTGATGTAATTAAAAATTAGCCTTAAATATTTAAAGGGCAGTTTGTTCAGATATGTTCACTGTCTTTGTGTAAGTTTTGAAGGTATGAACCAAATACTCGACTTTACACTCTTCAAAATTTTGTAAAAGCTGATCTTTTTAAATTTTTTTTAAACAGCATTTAATTAATTTTGTTTTTAAGACTGCATTTAATAAAGTTAATATATTATTCACAAGTAAAAAATAATTCTACTCTCTTTGATGCAATTTTTATCATTCCTCTTTATTCAGGTTAACGATTTTTAAATTTTTAGGCTAGATCAATATATCCCAGTATATTGATGTAATTAAAAATTAAACTTAAATATTTAAAGGGCAGTTTGTTCAGATATGTTCACTGTCTTTGTGTAAGTTTTGAAGGTATGAACCAAATACTCGACTTTACACTCTTCAAAATTTTGTAAAAGCTGATCTTTTTAAATTTTTTTTAAACAGCATTTAATTAATTTTGTTTTTAAGACTGCATTTAATAAAGTTAATATATTATTCACAAGTAAAAAATAATTCTACTCTCTTTGATGCAATTTTTATCATTCCTCTTTATTCAGGTTAACGATTTTTAAATTTTTTTAAATTAAAAATCGCGCTCTATTTATATATTCGTCGGGTTACCGCCAAAGTCATGAAACTGAAAAATAGTAGAACTTAATTTTCGCGACTTTGGCACCAAGAAAATATGAAATAAATGATTTTTCGTTAGTTTATGAAAATAAGGAAATTGAATTACAAAGCAATAAATAAGATTAAGAGATTCGTGTCTTTGGCATAATATAGATCTCATTATTTTCTATATTTTTACATTAATAAGTCAAAAAAGCGAAAAAAGCAGTTTCGTGACTATGGCGGTAACCCGACGTATTTACATTAGGTCTCTTCACGAACAAAAAATTAAACTTAAATGAATTAACTTATTATTTTTGACATTTCAATTCCGTTCGTTTATATGACTAGTTTGCTTTTTGAACCAATCAAAAAATTAGAAAAATGACATTGCCATAGAAAAATTTTGCTACACTTTTCGAACAAATGGAATAAACGAACGGAATGTTTTAATTCAATTATTTCACAAATAATAAGCCTCAGGACTAGTTTTTAAATAATTCAATTAAAGTTAATTGAGATATTTTACTTTGACAACTGATGACAACAAGTTTGTTTATAAACAAAAGGTAAATATTTACATTTTTCATGTTAATAAATAAAAGTTAAATTTTTTTAAGTAATTTCTAAAATAATAACTTTTTAATTAAAATTTTTTATAACATTTTTTTTTTTTTAATCAATTTAAAATTAATTTACTTTTTTTTTAATTATTAAATCCAACTTATTTACATACATATATATTTGTTATTAGTAATAAAAAAATGTCTCAAATATCAACATTTTTCTAATATAAACAAAATATAATAATATAATTCATTTGTTTATATTAAAATTATTTTCTAATATAAACAAATGAAATTTCAAAATCAGCTGTTTTCCAAACTAATATAACTCAATTAATTTTTTTGACAAAAAAGATCCTCACGAGACAAACGATTTTAATTGAATTAAGTTTAATTATTTGTTAGTGAAGAGACCTATTATATTTTTGGTGATCCATTTATATACAATTTAATCTACCTACTTTTTATTTGAATTTACTAGGATGGTATATCTCTTAAATTCCTACTTAAAATTTTCAATATGGCAACACTTATTTTCTGGTATGCTCTTATTGCTTGACATTTTGAATCTAGTTTACCATTTTCACCAATTCAAAAAATTCAAATATGTGATGAGTGAAATGTTTATAATTTATATTAAAAAACATTTTAATTTTGTTTAATTTAATTTGTTTATTCATATTAAATTTCCATTTAGTGTTAAAAATAATTATATTTAATTTCTAATTTAAAAATTATTATGAGTAAATACTAAATAAAATACATGCATATTTAATTGGTATGGTAAAAAAACATAGAAAACGGAAAAACTTTAGGAAGTAAGCTTGAAATAGGTAAGTAAATAGTTTAATAATAAATACAACGTTTAAGATAGGAGCAGCCATTTTTTTTTTTTTTAAATTTAGTATATTTTTAAAATTAAATAATATTTTGCACTAAATTAAGAGATATTTTTTAATAATTACCATATTTAAAAATATAACTTTTAAAAACTTTTATTTATTGCACCTACATACATATGTACTACTCTACGGATCAATTTAAAATTTCCACTTCTAAATAGAATTGTGGCCTGATAATGATAAGAGCTGAAAGTATTCTATGTACAAATAAATTGCAAATTATATTTTAACGATATCTAAAGCAACGTTCTTTTAACACTGTGCTGGCAAAATTTTAATTTTTGAAAGTTAATCGACTGGCGTTTGGAAGTATGTATAAGAAAGATAATTACATACAATTTCTTAGTAGGTAGGTATACAAAGTATTATAATAAAATTTAGTACTTCGCATTTTTTTAAATATTTTATATTACATATACATATGTATAACAGTATAACCTCAAAAAAACATTGTTTTTAAAAAATTTTTTTTCAAAGACTAGGTTAATTGATATTTGCGCTTTCTGGATGCACTAAATGTCCAGCAAACTTTCCTGATTTGTCTTGAGAAAGAAGGAAAGTATTCTCGACCACCTAAAATCATTTGTAAAACTAGTTTTTGATAAAATATGTACATAATCCAGAAAACTTATCAAACTTATTGGTAAAAAATGAGTTAAAATAAAAAATCAAAATAACTAGGTACATAAGTATTATGTAATATTACTTTTTTAAATTTTATCATTGAAATTCAATTTAATTCTGAACTAAGAATATAAAAAATCAAAGATTGACGAAAACGCACTGACGTCGAAAGTGGTCGTTGTAAATATTTGATATAGTTTAGTTATATTGTTTTTTTAAGTAGGTATGTAATGTTACTCAATTTTTAGGATAAATTTTTTGACGCTTATGTCGTGAAATATAACACAAAATTTTAGAACAAATAATAATTTGTAAAACAAATCAATTTTATAAGAATATTTTTTGTACTTTTTTTATATTTTTAATCAACTTTTTTAAACTTAAAAAAGTTTAATCATGAATTCTGAAAAGATGTTTATTTAAAAATGAAGGAGCGTATAACTACAGGAAATATGTATACCTCATTATAAACTCTAAAATTTTTAAGAATAATTATAATATAATTTGTTCAATTAGTATTATCGAAGAGTAAACCCAAAAACTGTGCAAATTATAATATTAGATAGTAAATATTTTGCTACAGGTATATTAAATAATTCATACTAATAAAAACAATGGTAAACATCTTTTGTATTATTTTTGGAGCGTAAACTATCTGAAATAAACTGACTGGAAATTACCATATTATAAAAACATAAAAAACAATTTTTATTAGATGAATTCATTGAATTCAAATGCCCAATATGAATTAATTGTTCATATATGTCTAGGTAATTAACATAATATTATGTTGATTTAATTATTGAAATAATAATTTGAGTAGCACGAGAAAACGAAATGTTGTAACATCAACTCAAAGTATGAGGAAACACCTAAGAAACTCTGGCAAAGAATATAAAACCAAAAGTGGGAAACTTGTTAATCATAAAGATCCTAAACCTGTAACTTTTAACAGATTCAATTGTATTAAAAAATTAACTGAAGAAAGCCGAATGGAACTTAATAAATTATATTGGTCGCTGGGGGATTTTAGAAAACAACGAATGTTCATTAACGTATCTGTTTAAGGAAAGAATGCTTGAGATTGTCGGTAAAGGGATCAAGAAGGAGTTGTTCTTTTGAATACAAATTAAAAAATGAAAGAGTCTGCAAAAAATTTTATCTAGGAACACTAAAGGTTTCAGATGGAGTAGTGAAGCGCGTTAAGAAGAAAGATAGTCATAACATTCTGGTGGACAAAAATTATCGTGGCCTGCAATAAATGCAAAAAAAATTAGTCCTGAGCTATTTTTAATTAATTTAATTTAAAATTTTATTGAATATAATAAATGTAATATTTTAATTTACAATAAATCCGAAACAAAAAACAATTTAATTAAAACTGTTTTTGTTTTTATTTATGGTTCAAATTATATGTATGTATTTCAAAAATGAAGGGGCATATCCTGTACAAATGAAATGGGTGTAACACTGTTGTATTGAATAGTGTATAATGTTACAGGTAACATTCATATGCTTTCAAGAACAAAAAAAGACTTAACTCAATTTTTACAAAAAGAGATTTAAAAAAAAATTTTAAGAAAGTAGAAAAAAAAACGTAGTAATTTTTTTTTAAATGCATGTTTCATAAATAGGAAAGCTAGAGTTTACTACACAAATTATAATAACAAAAACATAAACATTGCATAATTATCTTACTTTGCAATGCTATAGCAACTTATTGGAGTTTAATTTATTAAAATGTTTGGATTATGAAACTTCAAAAGAATGAGATATTTTGACGAACATTTGTGAAGTATAATAGGTTTTCTTTGCAACATTTTTTTCAAATGTGATTCTTTCCAAAAATTTCTGAAATATTTATTAATTCATATATGAAGAAAAAAATTTTTTTACGAGGAAAATTAATATTTAAACCCTTATACACCTCCGATTCCTGAAATATAGTTCGAAAAGAAATTGGGTTGTGGAACTGCGATTTTCGATTTAACAAGTAACCTAGTGCTTTGTAGTTCCTACATCAAAGTACATGTTGTTGTTGTTGTTTAGACGGGGGGGAGAGCAAGTCTCCCTTACACCTGGGCCTTGCGGCCCGTTGTGCACCCCTGCTCTCAGAGTCGCTCGCAATACTTACAGCTCCTCATTGAGCCATTCTATCCCATTCACGTCACGTCAGAAGTCATCCCAGTACGTTCCTCCTAAGATTCTAAGTCTTAGGTTTTCTAGGGTTACACAATGGCATAGGACGTGGAGAACTGTTTCGTCCTCACTTCCACAGCCTCTGCATATACTCGTGGTTGCTCTACCTATTTTTGCTGCATGGGCTCTGAGCATTAGGTGGCCCGTGCTTATCCCTGCAATTAATCTAAGATCCTCCCTTTTTAATTTTAGGATCTTTTTCGTTTTCTTGCTGTTTGTACCTCCCCAGAAACTCTTGGTATGAGTTGAACCGGTGGAGTTTAGCCATTGTTCATTTGCTTGGGTTTTAGCCCAGTTTCTTGTGAACCGTTTCACCTCTACGTGTGAGAGCCTTATCGGTTCTATATCCGTCCTATGTTTGGCTAATTCCACATTGTAAAAAAATAAGTTTTTAAACCGCCTTTAAATCGTCTTTAAATTTGTTTTTTTTTGATTTTAGTACTAGATTGTAAAATATTACAAAGCAATATTTTTACAATATGGAACAAAATTTTGATTTTTATTGACGTTTGATTTTTTTACTATTGACGTTGGATTTGTTTGACGATTTGAATTTTTAAATAAAAATAAAGTTTTTTTAAGTGAATTTTAAAAGTTTTGAAAAAAAAATAATGAATGCTTTATTAATTAACATTTTAATAAATAAATTAGTTAACGAATATTCTATACAAAGAAATAATATAAATCACATAAAAAAAGTAAAACAAATTTTAAAAAAGAGAAAGAATAGGAGGATTATTTTAATATCTAATTTAAAAGTCCAAAACTTTACAAGAAAAATACCAAAAGTCTCGAATTTCTTAAATACAATAAACGAATATCCAGAGGATATTTTTTATAATCATTTTCGTATGAATCGAAATACATTTCAGGTATGTAGTAATAATTTATAGTTAAAACTCAAACAAAACAAAATCATTGTAGAAGTTGCGTGATATGTTGCTTCCACATTATTATAACAAAAACGGCCGCAGACCCCGGGATATCAACATATCACTTTATATAACCTTGTGGAGATTGAGCAATCAAAATAGCTTCAGGGAGATTACGGACAGATTTGGAATTGGGCACGGCTCAACATATAGAAGTTTCGTAAAAATGATTAAATTAATTTCAGGGTTAAAGAAAATGGTAATAAAATTTCCGTCAACGAAGGCGAGTCAAACAAAAACTATTGAAGAATTTGAAAAAAGTCGTGCTCCACCATTCCCTTTCACTATTGGATGTATTGATGGTATGCACATAAAAATATCACGACCAAAGAAAGATGCCATTAGCTTTTACAATCGAAAAGGGTTCCACTCTGTTCTAGTACAAGTAAGGTTTTATTGTTTTTTTTTTTAACACCAATTTGTCATTTTTAGGGTGTAGTTAATAGCAACTACAAATTCATTGATGCCTTTGTAGGTTATCCCGGCAGCTGTCATGATGCTGCTATGTGGGCTAGTAGCCCTTTAAAAAATGCAATATCAAATCGTAAATAATTTTCAAATTTCCTTTTAATTTAATTGATTTAATTTTAATTATTTTAGATTCTATAAAAATTGATTCAAATAATCATTTAATTGGTGATGGCGCTTACCCATTAGAATCATATTTAATGGTTCCATATAAAGATAACGGATACCTTTCTGAAGAAGAATTAAGGTTTTTCTTTTACGAAACTTGTATAACTTAGTTCTGATTTTATATATATATTTTTTTTAATAGATTCAATTCTATTTTAAGTTCTACCAGGGTATTTGTAGAACAAACTTTTGGAATTCTAAAAAAAAATTTAGAATTTTAAATCATTTGGAATTACAAAATCCAAAATTAGCTAAAACTATTATAATGGCTTGCATCGTTTTGCACAATATAATTATTGACAACGAAGGTTACGTTACTGTAAATATAAACGATGAAGATGTTGACATGAGCGAACATTTTGGTAATTTTAATAATATTAAAGTGATACCTACAAATAGATACATAATTCTCTTTGTTCAGATCCTGCTGAGGTAATAATTACAGAACTTGCAAACACCAAGAGAAATCGAATAAAAAATTTTCTATCAGCTTAATAACGGTTTTGTCAAAATTAGATTTAAATAATTATTCTTAACTTTTCAAAAAAAAAATTTTTTTAATTAAGACTTTTTATTTCAATTCATTTTAAATAAACTTATGTAATTTTATATATATAACATTAGCAACTTTTCATTTCATTTTATTTTAAATAAACTATAATTTATATAATACTAATTATGTCTTTTATTTCATTTTAAATAAAAAAATATTTTAACATTAATAACAAAAACAAACTTTATAAAACACAAATTTTTCAACGAAAATGAAATTTTATCAAGAAAACTTTTTAATAAACTTGTCAGTTCTTTCATTTCTAGTACCTAGTCTATCCTTTTCTATTAATAGCTTTTCTTTTTCAATGTCTAACAAATCTTTCATAATCTGTTTATCATTTTCTGCTTCATTTTGTAAAAATTCTTGAATATCAAATTTCGTTTTTTTGGACGGTGTACTCGTATTTTCAGATACGACACTTTGAATATCAGTATTAGATGATTCCCCTAACAAATCATCCAAATTAGATTCTAAAATATCTGGAGGAACATTTATGGAACTTCTAGTACCATACACCTAAAATCAAATTTAGTAAATTTTTGAAAATTTAGTAGTCATCTTTTACCTCGTCTAATATATCAAAATATTCCCAGGTCGTACAAGCTTGCCCAGAAGTTGCATTTCTTCTTTTAATCCTCTTGTACGTTATAATGATATTTAGGAATTTTTTGTAAATTTCATCCGCATTGAAAGGAAAAAAAAAATCTTTTTGAATTTTTTCCAATACCTTTTTCCATAATATACTTCTTTTATATCGTTTGCCTACAAAATCTGTTTCGAATTGCAAACGAACATTTATTAACAGTATAATATGTTCATGCTTCCACCTTTTATCTCTATAAATATAAACGCTTAGTTACTCTAAATAAATTATAAGTTACTCTAAATTACTAAATAACTTACCTAGATTCTTCCATTTATGCTTAAATACACAAAAAAATTAAATTCTTAGTGTTCAAAATAGTTGTACAAACTTAGTAATTTGTAAATTGTTTCTTTTAAAGATAGTTTATAAAAAGACCAAAAATATATTTTTTTAATTCCTTTTTTATTATTATTTATCAAATAATTAGTAAAACTATTAAATAATAATTAACGCTTAAAATATTATTTTCATTAAGTTCTTTGTTATAATCTTTATTTTCGCACAAAAAATATCAAATGATTCAAATGAAACAACCAACAAATGACGTTTTGACGTTTGATTTAAATTAAATTTATAAAAAGCATTCAGATTTATTTCAAAGAAACTATAATGAAAGGGAACAAATTACCAAGCAATCTAACATCTTTTTTTTGTACTCTAAAATCATTATGCAATTTTGCTTTCAGGCTGGACATATTCCAAATAATGGAATCGTGGTAGCTTCCCGGGTACGTTGCATCTATATACCTAATATTCATGGTATGGTCGCACACCTACAAAATTAAATTTTTTTTTTGGATTCTCATAAAAATAAATGTTTTACTTACTATCATAGCATTCAGACTGTGGAATCCTTTTCTATTATAGTATGCATGTCTAATATCCCTGTTGGGACGAATAATTTTAATGTGTGTTCCATCCACACAACCTATGACGTTAGGTATTCTGGACTTTTCGTAAAAATATAACTTAGCCTTCCTTTCTTCTTCTTGTGTATAATTAAACTTTATATATTTTGGGCAAATGTATTTTTCACATACATTTAAAATTTCTTTTAAAAAACAGATACTGTTGATTGTGCCAGGCCCAAATTAAAGTCGTTACTAACACTTAATTGGTAACTGCCTTGTGCAAAAAACTTTAAAGTTGCTGCTAATTTAATTACATTTGGAATGGCTCGTTCTGTTTTACTGTTTCTTAATTTGCTTCCAATTTCATCCAACAAATTTTTGAATACATCTTTGGATACTCTAAAATTTTCAACGAAACTGAAAAAGAAAATAAATTTAAAAAAAAGTTTCAGTAAAATAAATTATGCATACCTACATTTGATTGTCCAATTGCACAGGATCCGAAAAATCTCTAATTATTTTTCTTAGCAAAGTTATTTGCTCCCTCTATTGCGATGTTTCTGCTTCTTCATCATCAAAAAAAAATTCCAAAGACAACATTTTTTTATTTTAAAAATTTAAATTAACTGATTGTGTTCTCACTTTGACATAAAAAAATTTTTAACCAAAAAAAAAGCAATACATACTTATAATTTCTTTATTCTTATCTACTTATAATTCTGTGGAAAATCTCCAAAACTTGATAACCGTAATTTTTCCCTTTTTGAGATAACATTTGAAGTGGACTGTAAAAAAAGAACAAAACATCAATTCCAAAAATCTATTATTACAAAACCAACAGCAAGTTATTTTATGGTTATTAATAATGTTTTAAATAAACATTTTGTGTCACAAAATATTTTTAAAAATTTTCAAACACGTTTATTGAAAAACTGTAATTTTGCGGTTATCAAGTTCTGGATATTTTCCACAGAATTATTTATCGTATTAACGTCAAAAAAAAAAGTTTTTTCGTTTCATTTCAGTTTATCGTTTTTATCGTATATCGTTTCATAATGGAAAAAAAACGATACGCTTGTGTCATCGCGTATCGTACGATAAAAATTTTTGATAATAGGCATAATTGAGGTGGGGTTGTTATTTCCTCCCTTCTCCCACTTACTCTGCCTGCGTTGGAAGAGTTCGGATCCGGAGATGTAGTCTCCTTTTCCTCTTCACTTCGTTCCGCAGGCATGATATCCGGGCGCTGATCGTCTCCCCCTCCTGCTTCCATTGCCTTGTTAGCTTCTTTTCCTTGGCGTTAAGCCTAAGCCTAACGACTTGGAAAAAAGCTTCGTTAGTTTTATCATTATTAGAATACAAAGAGTTACCTGTTTCCAGCGCCGGGATCGTCTGCTGGCGACCTCTCCCCTGTTAGGGGGCCAGGCCCGCCGGTGGCCGCAGATTTCAACGACGTTTGACATAATATCCTATGTCGTGTTTCTCCTCTTATTTCATCCGTCATCATTGAATGGGGGGGGGGGGGGGGGGTTGTGGCTCTTTTATGCTTTTCCTTCCGCCCCCAGAACCTTATCAGTATGGTAGAACCTACCGGAGTCATTGACTCCACTGACCTTGCTTCTGGGGATCACGGGTCGTACTTAAGCCAACTCCACCTCTGGTGAGGTGAGCCCCGTTGGGAGTCGGCTGGAGAGACACGTCACTCTTCGCATTGCTCCGCCGTACCAAGAGAAGGCTAATAAAACTGGTTGTCGCACTTAACCAGAGTCCGCATACTAGCGACTAAGCATCCCCTTAGCCATGCAGGCCTCGGCGTATGCTGCTCCACCTTGGATAATACCTGGCTAGGGTTCTAGTATACTCAGACTTGCCGTGAAACATGACCACAGACGCAAATCTGACTATACCCGAGCCCATGTTTGCCCTTGTATCATCCAAAGTTACCGGGGTCCACCGCGGGGAGTTGGCAGTACGTTTTTGGACGCATAAGAGTCCTTACTGCAGATTATATTCTATAGTAAGAACCCTTAACCCACATCAAAGTACATACTACATTATTATGATTTGATTTGTATTTTCCAATATATATTAGTTGACTTATATCCAGTTGATTTGTAGTTTTATATAAATAGTCTGTAGGCGTTCTTGGATGCATTTTGAATAATATGATGTGATGACGCCAATTTGGCCAATCTGAAATTTTGGGCCTTCACTCCAACAGCACAAGTTGTATCTTATTTTGAAGAGGATACAACCGTTGTAAATGGGTTTTGTTGTTGTTGTTGTTTGGATGGGGGGGAGAGCAAGTCTCCCTTACACCTAGGCCTTGCGGCCCGTTGTGCACCCCTGCTCTCAGAGTCGCTCGTAATAATTACAGCTCCTCATTGAGCCATTCAATTCCCTTAATGAAGCTCAGCAGTTTACCTTGGTCTAACTCCCTTACCGTGCTGAAGTCATCCCAGTACGTTCTTCCTAAGGTTCTCAATCTTAGGTTTTCTAGTGTTACACATTGGCATAGGACGTGGAGAACTGTTTCGTCTTCACTTCCACAGCCTCTGCATATACTCGTGGTTGCCCTACCTATTTTTGCTGCATGTGCTCTGAGCATTAGGTGGTCCGTACTTATCCCTGTAATTAGTCTAAGATCCTCCCTTTTTAATTTCAGGATCTTTTTCGTTTTCTTGCTATTTGTACCTCCCCAGAAACTCTTGGTGTGAGTTGAGCCTGTGGAGTTTAGCCATTGTTCATTTGCTTGGGTCTTAGCCCAGTGTCTTGTGAACCGTTTCACCTCTACGTGTGAGAGCCCTATCGGTTCTATATCTGTCCTATGTTCTCTTATAGAACTTTTCGCAATCTCATCTGTTCTTTCATTGCCGGGGAAGCCTGAGTGGGCTGGGATCCAGTGCAGTCTAACTGCATTGAATTCCCCCAGTGTATTCAGGGCTTCCCAGCAACCCAGTGTGGATTTCGATCTATGTAGACTACCTTCCATTATGTTTATAATGGATTTGCAGTCAGTATAGATATTTATCATCTTGCCTCTAATTTTTCTTTGTAGCAATTCTTCCAATGCTTTCTCTATAGCAGTTGCTTCTAGTTGACGGACCGTCGCATGGCTTGCCATTGGTTTAGCAACCCTTATAGCTGGTTCGTCGCATATTATCCCTATACCACAGCGGTTATGTTTTTTAGCCGCGTCGGTATAGATGTCTATTGTATTCGGTAGGGTACTATTATTGATACGGCTTATTTCTGTTTCTGTATCAAATTTTCCATCTAGCCTGAGTTCCCCTGCCATATCATCACTGATTGAAAGAGGGCTCGTGGCCAGGTTCATTATGCCGCCCAAGTTATTTGCTTGGGTCATAATTTCTTTGTGCCCGTATTGGTTATCAAGATTTATCTAGTTACCTGTCATGTAAAGCCGAAGAGCTGTGTCTATCGCTCTCCTCTTTACCTCTATTTCAATTGGTTCTATATCCAATATTGTCTCCATGGCCTTGGTTGATGTGGTTCTAATGGAACCAGTGATCCCCAAGCAGCCTTGGCGCTGTGCTTGTGTCAATATTTTTATATATCTTTTCTTTTTGATGGCCGGTCACCAAACCAACGCTCCGTATGTTATCATAGGTCTTATAACACACGTGTATATCCATGTCATTATACTAGGCGATAAGCCCCAGGTTTTGCCGACCGCATTTCTGCAGCCCCACAGGGCTCTTATCGCTTTTTCTTTCTTTTCACTCAGGTGTTTACCCCATCTGAGTTTTTCGTCGAGATATATACCGAGGTATTTGACGTGTTTAGAAAATTCCAACACGTCAGTACCTATTCTCGGTGCTATTGGGTAAATTACTTCTCTTTTCCTATTAAATAGGCATATTTCTGTCTTGCTAGCATTTAGTTTCAGACCGTTTTCGACCGCCCATATCGATGTTTTATCGATTGCGGCCTGCAGTTTGTATGTTGTTCTATTAGTCTCCTTTTCGGTGATCAATATTACAACATCATCTGCGTAACATATTACTTTGTGATCCTCCAATATCAGTTTTTGGAGCAGGTCATCTATGACTATTAACCATAGTAGTGGTGAAAGTATTCCTCCTTGAGGAGTCCCTCTTGATACCACCTTGCTTTTAGTGGCCGACCCATAAGTTGATGATATCACCCTGTTACTTAACATTTCGTTGACCCACTCAGTGAGTATTTCATCGATACCTCTGCTTTTAAGGTTATCGATTATATTTTTGGTTCTCACATTGTTGAAGGCTCCCTCTATGTCGATAAAACAACCGAGTGTTACCTTCCCTTTGTTGAAACCCTCTTCAATTGTTTGTACGACCTCATGCAAGGCCGTATCTACCGATTTGCCTTTAATATAGGCGTGTTGATTTATGGATAATCTAGGATTTAGCTGGTTTCTTATTTCCAGCTCTATTATCTTTTCGAGTCCTTTTAAGAGGAATGACGTTAAGCTTATTGGCCTATATGCGTTTGCTTTATTGTAGCTTATCTTATTAGGTTTGGGTAGAAAGATTACTTTCGACTCTTTCCACTTACACGGCGTATAACTTAATCTTATGCAACCTTTGTAGATTGCTTTGATTTTTCTCTTTAGGAGACTTAAGCCTTCCTGAATCTGTTTCGGGTAAAGGTTATCTGGCCCTGGTGATTTGTACGGGTCAAATGAATTCAGTGCCCATGTAACCTTCTTATCTGTTATCAGTAGATCGATTTTCCGTTCGAGATCATCTACTGGTCTGTCTCTAATGTTCGTGATTGTCATTTCTTCCTGTGAGGTCTCGCTAATTAGTTCGTCCTCAGGGAAGTTCTTTGTCATAAGGATATCAAGGGACTCTTCCATTGTCAAAGACATGGTTCCGTTGTCCCTTTCAATCAGTTCAGCTTGTGAGTGGCCTTTAGACAGTATTTTCCTGAGTCTTGAGGCTTCACTAGTTTTTTCTATTTGCTCTGTGTAATCTCTCCAGAGCTTTCGTTTCGCAGATCTGCATTCTGATTTGTACTTCCTCAGTGCAGTCTTGTATTCTAGCCAGTGAGTTTCTCTATTAGTACTCATGGCTTTGTTATATAACCTACGCGTATGGCTTCTGATTTCCATCAGATTGCCATTCATCCATTTGTGTTTGAATTTATTTGACAGCCTTATTTCAGGGCATGCCCTTTCAAAAGCGACTCGCATAGCCGAGGTAATATTCTCGACTTCTTTGTCTATGTCCCCACACGAGTTTATACGGTGGTAAGACTGTTCTTGGTTCAGCCTTAGTGTATTTCTAAGGGCCGATCTGTATTCATTCCAATCCGTTTTTCTTGGATTTCTAAAGCGTTGTTCGTTTGTGACCTTAATTTCAAGGTCCATTCTGATGTGACGATGGTCCGAAAGGAATATCGTATTCGAGACATGCCAGTTTTTTATGGATCTATTCAGTCCAATATCTGCTAAACTTATATCTAAAACCTCCCTGCGATTCTTGTTAATAAAGGTAGGTCTATTACCTCTATTAAGAATTGTCAGGTTGGTTGTACTAATATATTCTAAAAGGTGTTTACCTCTATTGTTGACGTTGGTGCTGCCCCACACCGTGTTGTGGGCGTTAGCATCACATCCTACAATTAGGTGTAAACCATTTAATTCTGAGTAACTTACCAGATTCCTGAGTTCCGGTGTTGGTGGGTACTCTTCTTCATAAGGCAGGTATCCCGAAGCCAGGATAACTGTCTTTTTCACTCCCTCAATAGCCTCTTCTATTTGGATGGCTACTAAATCTTTACTGTTAAGCTGTGGAATAGAGATAGCTTTAAGTAATTTTCTTATAACAATAATACACGCTCTTGGCCTACCGTTATTTATCTTGTAGAAACACTAAGTGTTTTCTACTCCATCCAGTAGGATGATCATTAGCCGTGCTTGGCTCTTGGATTAGAGCCACGGCTAAATTTTCCCTCAGCATCCTTTCTGCTACTATTTCTGTAGCGGAGATGCTTCGGTGCAGGTTGGCTTGTATGATTTTAATAGCCTTCCCTGCCATTCTCTCAGGGAGAAGTTATTGAGGTGGAGTTGTAACTTCCTCCCTTCTCCCACTTACCCTGCCCACGTTGGAAGAGTTCGGATCAGGAGATGTGGTCTCCTTTTCCTCTTCACTTCGTTCCGCAGGAATGGTATCTGGTTCCGCCAAGAAGGATCCCGGTTCAGATGTTTCCGTGAAGGAATTCATTGACCGGGTTTCCTCTAGGTCGGAATCTTCTTCATGGCTTTGTCGGCCATGTTTTTCTCCTCGGTGTCTTTTGACTCCGGTTTGACTTCGGGGTCGGCGAGGTCGGCTTCTATCGCCAGTCGAGAAAGCTGCTCAACTACCTCGCCCCCCGCATCTTCCGGAGGTGTATCGCCTCCCTTTCTTTTTATCGTGACCACGCGCAGTCTCCTACATAAGTAGTTGATCTGCCCGTTCACTGGTTCCAACCTTTGGTAATCTGTCAACGGTACTCCAAGGAGTAACCATTGACCTTCCGCCGGTCTTACCTCGCGCTTCAGGACCCTCCACTTGTCCGCGCCCAACTTCAGCGATCTTAAGTTGAGGATGAAAATTCTCGTCAAAACAATCTCAGGATCGCTGACGTCTCCTCTGATCCATACATGAACCCTTTCCAGCTTTGGTAGGTGTGCTTTCTCTACGCACCGTAGGTTGGCACCCGGCCAAAGCTGGGAGTGCTCATGTATGGTCTTTTTCAACCAACTCGCCGAACAGGCGTCCACACTTTTTTTTTTTTTTTTTTTTTTTTTTTCTTTATTTATAAAAACAAAAGAATATAAATTTGTATACAATTTAGTTTAGTTTAATTATAAGTTAGTGATTTAGTAAATCTGCAATATTTTGTAATCCATTAGTTTTTTTACGACTGTATAGCATAATTAAATGCTGTTAGTCTAATTATTTTATAAAATATAGTTTGACTTTAATTTATAATACTTTTTTTTGAAAATTTACATTTAATTTTTTTTATATTTACAATCCTTATTTTATTATATTATTCATTATTCCCAAAAAAGAAAATTTTTTTTAAGTAAACGTTACCTACGCTCTTTTAGCATTAAAAAATAGAATATGTTTAAAAAGTAAATTAATTAACTTAAGACACTAGGACTGATTATTTGATGAAAGAATATATTGTACTATTTCTTTTTTATAGTGACATATATCAGTGATTGCTTTGGTAGCAGAAGGCAATTCATTAAAGGCTTTTAAACAGTTATAGAGACAATTTTTCTTTTGTTGTTCTGTTTTAAAAAGTGATAAGTAGAAGTTGGTTTTGTTTCTAGTATTGTGGTTGTGAATGTCGATCATACGGTTGAGAATGAAATGATGTTTGATTTTATTGTTAATAATTTTAAAGGCAGTGAGGAAAAGTTCTTTTTTACAAATATTCGCAAAACTTAGATATTTATGAGTATAAAGCGATGCAGAAGGAAATCTTATTGGCAATCCATGTATTGTTTTGATGGCTTTCTTATTCAAAATATCTAATTTTTTTAGTAAATATTGAGATGAGCCGCTCCAAAGTGGATTTAGATACATTAAGTTTGACACAACATAGGAAGAATAAATAACAAATAAAGCTTTTTCAGTCAAAAAATTGGGTAACCTTTTTATGATAAAAACGTAGGGGGTTATTTTTTTGGATACATAATCGATATGTTCGTCCCATTTTAGACTTTTATCTAATACTAAACCTAAATAGGTAAATTTATTGACAACTTCAATTAACGAATTACTAAATGTAAAATTGGTGCTTTGAAATTTTTTATTGTCAAATAGTATTATTTTGGTTTTACTTATGTTAAGCGAAAGTTTATGCTTTTCTAACCATATGTTGATTGTACAAAGGTCCATATCTATTGCTCTTTTTAATTCGTTTTCACTATCTACAGCATATTTTAGCACAGCATCATCAGCGTACAGTTGCAATGATCCGTGCAAGCTGAGTTTACATATATCATTTATATAGAGTTTAAAGAGGTCCGGACCTAAGATTGAACCTTGGGGGACCCCCTTTATCACATTGTTTAGATTACTGAAACTATTATTTATTCGGACTTTCTGTTTACGATTTAGTAAATATGATTTAAAGAAATTAATGTGTTCAGTAGAAACGCCCAACTGAGAAAATTTGTGAATCAGAATTTCGTAGTCAACGCAGTCGAATGCTTTACTTAAATCAAGAAAAATACAGCCCACATATTTCTTAGAATCAATATTTTTGCTAATGAAGTCGGTTAAGTTTAGACAGGCTGCTGCTGTATTTGAGTTTTTTTCAAAACCAAATTGATTTACGCTTAGAATCCCATTATCTGACATAAATTTGTTTAAACGACTTTTTATAATTGTTTCAAAGATTTTAGAGAAAGTACTAAGGATCGAGATTGGTCTATAGTTGGACTGATTTGTTGCATCTCCGCTTTTAAAAATAGGTGTAACTATTGCAGTTTTCAACGCGTCTGGAAAAACTTTTGTGTTAAAAGATAAATTTATAAATTTTACAATAATTGGGACCAGACGGTTTGAATACGTTTTTATAAATTTAGCTGATATCTTGTCATATCCCGTAGCGGCTGAGGATTTAAGATTTTTGATGGCCTCATTAACTTCCTCAGGCGTGGTAGAATCAAGACTGAATGTTGTAAAAGTTTCGTTGGGTGAATATAAATCTAAATATTCATAGTCAATGGGTTCATCTGGAATTTTTAAATCATTAGTTACGTTGATAAAATAGTTGTTCATAGTATCAGCAATTTCCTGTTCTTTATCATATACGTTATCGTTATAATTAATGGTTTTTATGGTTTGGTTATTAAAAGTTTGGGTGTTATTAAATAACATTTGCTTGTACAATCCCCATAGTTTTTTGCCATTACTAGGATTTTGCGTTATGACGTTTGAGCAATAATTCTTTTTTGCGTTCAAAATTAACTTAGATACTTTGGATTTATAATGTAAATACAAATTTACGATATGAGTATCACTCGGGTATTTTTTTTGAATTTTAGGTAAGAATTGCGAATTTTCATATTTTCGCGGATTTCATCTGTCATCCAAATGCTTTTGTTGTTATTAAATTTCGACGATCGAATTGTTTTTGTATTCACTTCTATCAAAGTGGTCAGTTTATGAACTACCTCATTAAAAGAATTTAAGTTGTGAATATTATTCCAGAGTTCGTTTTTATCAATATTGTCATAATCTAAAACAATTTTATGGGAATTAATTTTTTCTCTTATTGGCTTGAAATCTATACTGATAAAAAGCATTTGGTGATCAGATAAAATTGTGTCTAAAACATGAAAATTGTATTTCAATTCTAATATGTCTGAAATAAAATGATCTATGATCGTTCTTGTGGTATTACTTACTCTAGTTGCATATTCGGGTGAAATTTTGTTAAGAATTATAAATCCGTTCCTATGTATCAAATTAATATAGTCTTTAATATTTGTGTCATTTTTTAATATATTTAGATTAATGTCACCGACAATAATTGTCCTCTTATGCGTAAGAAGGTTTTCTAGTTTTTCTATAAATGTATCATAATTCGTTCCGTGGGACCTATAAATAGCAAATATATTTAGATTATGTTTAAGTAGTTTAATTCCTAAAATATTTGAATTTTGAAATTCCTCCTTATATATACAGCAGCTACTAATCTTATTATTTATATATATTGCAACGCCCCCATATTTGTTTTCCCTGTTACAAAAATATGATACATATCCTGGTAAGTTAAAAAATTTATTTTCACTCTCATGCAACCATATTTCCGACAGTACAATCACATCGATATTTACACTACATGAATTTATTAGCGATTCTAGATCATATAATTTGTTTCTAATACTTTGAATATTTAGGTATATAATATTAAAATTGTTACTATAAGAATTGTCTACTAATTTGCCCATGTCTGTGTAGTATTGCACTTGAACATCATTATTCAAATCAATAATGTTTTGGTTTCTATCTATCTCTATCTCTTCCATTAATTAATTCGGGTATGAAAAGCATGTGAGAAAAAAAAATTTTAAAAATAAATGATTTATTAGTGCAATAGATAGAGTTAGATAGATTCTTTTTTTTTTTTCAGTGCTCACCAAATTTGACAGTTCTATCATTTCCGTAATCAGTGTCTTTAAATTAATTATTAGTTCAAGGTTGTACTTTCTTTTGTTATTTAAAAAATTAAAAATAAGTAAAATAAGATAATGTTTAAAAAAATTATAACTTAGTGTAAAATATAAAAGAAATTTTAGTAGAAAAAAAATTAAAGAATTAATTAAGTATAAGTATTTAAGTATAAGTAGAAAAAAATATAATTTATATAAGCGTGTTTTTGTTAAAAAAAAAACCTTTTTTTTGCTTAGGTTGTTGTTTACGTTAAATAAATTCTCATTATGTAGGAATATATTAAGTGAATTATTGTTTTTGATAATTAGCATATGTTTAAGCGAATTATATAATTGTATGTTTTGTAACTTAAAAAATAAATAATTGTTTTCATAATAATAAATAAAATATGTGGAGATAACACGATTGTAAAAAAATAATTTTTTGTTTTTGTTAATTATTATAAGTTTTTGTAAAAAATATAGTAATATGCTTTGAAATATATACAAGTAATAATAAATTAAATTGATTAAAGTAAAATGATTGAAAAAAAAAAAATTTTTATGCGTATAATAGTATAAAATGAGGTTATGTATATAATGTTATAAAGTTGTATGTATATAATAATATAAAATAAAGTTATTAAAAAATTTAATCGAAAAAAAATTCGTAATTGATTGTTAGGATAATTATTAATTGTTAAAAAAATTTTTGTAAGAATGTTAGAATACTTAAAATAAAATAAAGCTAAAAATTTGTTTAATAAATCTAGTGTTTTATTATAACTATTAGTGTTAAATTTCAAACGTTTTTTTAATAAATAATATATCGTTGATGGAAGATAAATTGTAAACTTTGCTAACCTTGCTCTTGCGGAGATAAATTTTACTATCCTTGACCCACAGAAACTCGAAGTTGTGTGAATTTTTGATTTTTTTTGCCTCTTTATAGAGTTTTGCCTGAAATGGAGTGAGATGGTGCCGAAAAAATATTTCTTTATTCCAATCAGGTTGTATATTTAGTTCTTCAGTTAAAAGATGAACATATTTTCGCTTTTTCTCCATCAACTCGCTTTTTATTGCTTCAGAAGCCAGTTCCACAACATAAAGCTCATTAACCACTTCATTTCTTTCAATTATTTGTTTTTGTTTGATTCTAGTAACACTTTTCAGACCAGTTTTGTCAATATTAGCACCAATTTTTTCAGCAATAGCTAATACTGTATCTGTTGGGTTTGGTAGATTAGCGGGAAGTCCAATAACTATATTATTTTTGATCTTTTTTTGTTGATCTTCATCCAAGATTGATTCATAATTATTCAGCTTCCTTTCTAGTTCAGATGATTTATCTTCTACGGCTTTAACAGGTATCTTCAATTCTTGATTTTCTTCCTGCAGATTTTTATTTTGTTTAATAATGTCCCTCATCTCTGAGTAGAAAAATTTATTTGATTTGTGTATTTCAACTACTACCGATCCAAGAGCTTGCCAATATTTTGCCATATTATCCATTGAATAATCTGATAAGTCGAATGTGGATAATTTTTCAACAGCGCTTTCTTCAGAATTATTTTTAGATTTGTCTGTTGCACCTCTAGCAGAAATTTTCACAGTATCGTTTATATTGCATTCACTATCAGATTCATCCGCCGAAATTACCATTGATTCATTATTATTAGTTGGACAGCTTTTGCATGTCCAAGCCACATTTCCTGTTTTCACCGCATTAAACAGTGCATTATTCACATCAGTACATTTTACATGATAGAATTTATGACAAACACTACATTGAATTCCTCTGGAATTACCTGTAATATTTCTCTTACAACTTGGACAATTTTTGGTCATTTTGCGGCACCAGCTTTATAATTCTATTTAACTTGTTAGACTTTAGACTTAATGTTTATGTTTAATTTTAATTCTATTTTATTATATTAATTTTATTATATATAAATATTTTTTAGTATTTACTTTAGTAATATTTAATATTATTATTTTAAAATTATTAATAATATTTAATTTTATTATTTTATATTATATGGAGCGAAAAAAAACTTGCGTCTTTCCACTTTGACAACTGTCAAACTTTTCTTGTAATCTCTTGTAATCTTGAAAATGTTGGAGTCCCACAGACTCCAACTAAAGATTGGTATGACCGCCTGTTCGTCGCTCATCGCCTTCTCCGCCTCTTCCATAATCCAAACTTCGAGGCTTTCTCGTAGAAGAGTCCTATTGGACTCTTCTACGATTTGCCCGTCCATTCGGCTATGGTCGATTATGGCCAGCTTTAACTCCTCAGCTACGGCCACTTGACTGTAGCTGAGGGGTTTCTTTTTCCCTACCGGGGTAGGGTCATCCTCTGATCTAGGCCTCTTCCTGCCTACACCTTTCTCACCAGACGTGCTAGGTAATCCAGCTCCTACCGACGATGGGGCAACCATTGGCACTGTCCTACTAGGCGTTTTACCGCCGTCGGAGAGTGCCTCCGGATTGTTCCCACCGCCCTTCGGTGCTTTCAAGCCAGACACGCCAGTCCTCCTGACTGACGTGCCTGGTACTCCCGCAACTCCCAGACCCAGTGGGGCAACTTTTGGTACTGTCCTACTAGGCGTTTTACCGCCGTCGGATAGTACCTCCAGATTGCTTCCACCACTCTTCGGTGCGTTTGTCCCTTGCACAATCTTACTCACTCCTGCCGAGCTTGGCACTACAACAACTCCCAGACCTAGTGGGGCAACTTTTGGCACTATCCTACTAGGCGTTTTATCGCCGTCGGAGAGTGCTTCCGGATTGCTTCCACTACACTGCGGTGTCTTCATGCCTTGCACGACCACACTTTCTTTTCTAGGCTTAGGAGCAACCTTTGGTACCATCTTGGGCGTTTTACCGCTTTCAGATGTTACTTTCGGGTTGGTCCCGCTTCGGATTTTCATTGATGCCAGCATTTGCTGGCATCTTTCATTGTGGCTCCGGTTTTAGGGTGGGTTGCCTGGGGTTGGCTCAGCTCTTTTCTCATTTCGAGAAGAGCGCTGATCGTCTCCTCCGACTTCCCCTCCTGCCTCCATTGCCTTGTTAATTTCTTTGCCTTGGCGTTAAGCTTGCGCCTAACGACTTGGAAAGAAGATTCGTTAGTATTATCTGTTTCATAAATCAAAGAATTACCTGTATTTCGTGCCGGGTTCGTTACCATAAGATCATCTGCTGGCGACCTCTCCCCTGTTAGGGGGCCAGGCCCGCCGGTGGCCGCAGATTCCACCGACGTTTGACTTAATATCCTAAGTCGTTCTTCTTCCTTTTCTTTTTCCATCTTCATTTTCGGGGTTGGGGCTCCTTTATACTTTTCCTTCCTCCCCCCAGAACCTTGTCAGTATGGTTGAACCGCCTCTGGTGAGGTGAGCCCCGTTGGGAGTCGGCTGGAGAGACACGTCACTCTTGGCATTGCTCCGCCGTACCAAGAGAAGGCTAATAAAACTGGTTGTCGCCACTTAACCAGAGTCCGCATACGAAAAACGCAAATGGGTTTTGCTGCATGTTTTGTAAAACCTCCTTCACTTTTAATTGCTGCCTATATAGGTGTTATCGCTCTCTTAATTTCTATGATGTGTTTGTCCCATTGTAGCGATTCATCTATGATAACTCCTAAATATTTGATATGTGTAACTTTGTCGATCGTTTTGTTTTTCATTTTGATATTGATATCATTGTATATTTTGTTTGGTGTTTTGAAAATAATATTTTTTGTTTTATCGGTTTTCATACTTAGTCCATTTTCCTCTAACCATATTTGGTACTTTTTTAAATCATCATTGATAATTTGTTCAAGTTCTATTAATGATTTCGCTGATGCTACAAAATTTGTGTCGCCTGCATATATGTTGTATAACGATTTAAAAGATATTTTATATAGTTATCTGAATATTTAACAGATACAACAAAGGTCCAAGCAAAGAGCACTCCAATGTCAATTTTTAAGTCATCGCTGAGTGTGTTCATTATACGAACCTGGTGTGTTCTATGACCCTATTATAACATAAGTTAATTTATTTTAATTTTTAAAACAAATTGTTTTTAGTTTTTGGTTGAAGATAAAATTATGTATTGTATTTAAATGTATTTAAAGTTCTAATTTAAAAAAAAATATATATTTGTATTCTTATTTTATACTTATAAAGTATATGGTCGTCTACCTAAAAGCAAATCTGTAGTCAGTTTGAAATTTTGAATTTAGGTACAGTCTGATTAAGTAAAATGACCGTAAAGTAATGTGTACCCTAATGTCAAAATCAAATCAAATAGATGTCAATTCTACAAATTTTTACAGATTAAATTTTTAGTATGCGTTGAAAGTTTGAATGAAGAAAACGTCAATATGTAAGTTGAAAATAAATATTTTTTGGTTTTAAATTTTATTTGTAATATATTTTAAATATTTATTTCAGGGAAAAATGGACAAAAAGTTTATTAAAGCTTTTGATTGAAGAAAGACTAAATGAAATAAAATTTATTTGTTCCTTCCTTTTTTTTTGTATATTTCTAATATTTTGGTAACAAAGGTTTTCTCCAAAAATCGAGGAGGCTTCTATGATTACTTGGCTAATTATTCCAATTAAAGCTTTATTATCCATTATTATTTATAACACTTCTAATTTGAAAACAAAATTATTTACGTTTTATTGCCTGTTTAATTCAAAAAAAATATCTGTTCATTATGCCGCCCAAGTTATTTGCTTGGGTCATAATTTCTTTGTGCCCGTATTGGTTATCAAGATTTATCCAGTTACCTGTCATGTAAAGCCGAAGAGCTGTGTCTATCGCTCTCCTCTTTACCTCTATTTCAATTGGTTCTATATCCAATATTGTCTCCATGGCCTTGGTTGATGTGGTTCTAATGGAACCAGTGATCCCCAAGCAGCCTTGGCGCTGTGCTTGTGTCAATATTTTTATATATCTTTTCTTTTTGATGGCCGGCCACCAAACCAACGCTCCGTATGTTATCATAGGTCTTATAACACACGTGTATATCCATGTCATTATACTAGGCGATAAGCCCCAGGTTTTGCCGACCGCATTTCTGCAGCCCCACAGGGCTCTTATCGCTTTTTCTTTCTTTTCACTCAGGTGTTTACCCCATCTGAGTTTTTCGTCGAGATATATACCGAGGTATTTGACGTGTTTAGAAAATTCCAATACGTCAGTACCTATTCTCGGTGCTATTGGGTAAATTACTTCTCTTTTCCTATTAAGTAGGCATATTTCTGTCTTGCTAGCATTTAGTTTCAGACCGTTTTCGACCGCCCATATCGATGTTTTATCGATTGCGGCCTGCAGTTTGTATGTTGTTCTATTAGTCTCCTTTTCGGTGATCAATATTACAACATCATCTGCGTAACATATTACTTTGTGATCCTCCAATATCAGTTTTTGGAGCAGGTCATCTATGACTATTAACCATAGTAGTGGTGAAAGTATTCTTCCTTGAGGAGTCCCTCTTGATACCACCTTGCTTTTAGTGGCCGACCCATAGGTTGATGATATCACCCTGTTACTTAACATTTCGTTGACCCACTCAGTGAGTATTTCATCGATACCTCTGCTTTTAAGGTTATCGATTATATTTTTGGTTCTTACATTGTTGAAGGCTCCCTCTATGTCGATAAAACAACCGAGTGTTACCTTCCCTTTGTTGAAACCCTCTTCAATTGTTTGTACGACCTCATGCAAGGCCGTATCTACCGATTTGCCTTTAATATAGGCGTGTTGATTTATGGATAATCTAGGATTTAGCTGGTTTCTTATTTCCAGCTCTATTATCTTTTCGAGTCCTTTTAAGAGGAATGACGTTAAGCTTATTGGCCTATATGCGTTTGCTTTATTGTAGCTTATCTTATTAGGTTTGGGTAGAAAGATTACTTTCGACTCTTTCCACTTACACGGCGTATAACTTAATCTTATGCAACCTTTGTAGATTGCTTTGATTTTTCTCTTTAGGAGACTTAAGCCTTCCTGAATCTGTTTCGGGTAAAGGTTATCTGGCCCTGGTGATTTGTACGGGTCAAATGAATTCAGTGCCCATGTAACCTTCTTATCTGTTATCAGTAGATCGATTTTCCGTTCGAGATCATCTACTGGTCTATCTCTAATGTTCGTGATTGTCATTTCTTCCTGTGAGGTCTCGCTAATTAGTTCGTCCTCAGGGAAGTTCTTTGTCATAAGGATATCAAGGGACTCTTCCATTGTCAAAGACATGGTTCCGTTGTCCCTTTCAATCAGTTCAGCTTGTGAGTGGCCTTTAGACAGTATTTTCCTGAGTCTTGAGGCTTCACTAGTTTTTTCTGTTTGCTCTGTGTAATCTCTCCAGAGCTTTCGTTTCGCAGATCTGCATTCTGATTTGTACTTCCTCAGTGCAGTCTTGTATTCTAGCCAGTGAGTTTCTCTATTAGTACTCATGGCTTTGTTATATAACCTACGCGTATGGCTTCTGATTTCCATCAGATTGCCATTCATCCATTTGTGTTTGAATTTATTTGACAGCCTTATTTCAGGGCATGCCCTTTCAAAAGCGACTCGCATAGCCGAGGTAATATTCTCGACTTCTTTGTCTATGTCCCCACACGAGTTTATACGGTGGTAAGACTGTTCTTGGTTCAGCCTTAGTGTATTTCTAAGGGCCGATCTGTATTCATTCCAATCCGTTTTTCTTGGATTTCTAAAGCGTTGTTCGTTTGTGACCTTAATTTCAAGGTCCATTCTGATGTGACGATGGTCCGAAAGGGATATCGTATTCGAGACATGCCAGTTTTTTATGGATCTATTCAGTCCAATATCTGCTAAACTTATATCTAAAACCTCCCTGCGATTCTTGTTAATAAAGGTAGGTCTATTACCTCTATTAAGAATTGTCAGGTTGGTTGTACTAATATATTCTAAAAGGTGTTTACCTCTATTGTTGACGTTGGTGCTGCCCCACACCGTGTTGTGGGCGTTAGCATCACATCCTACAATTAGGTGTAAACCATTTAATTCTGAGTAACTTACCAGATTCCTGAGTTCCGGTGTTGGTGGGTACTCTTCTTCATAAGGCAGGTATCCCGAAGCCAGGATAACTGTCTTTTTCACTCCCTCAATAGCCTCTTCTATTTGGATGGCTACTAAATCTTTACTGTTAAGCTGTGGAATAGAGATAGCTTTAAGTAATTTTCTTATAACAATAATACACGCTCTTGGCCTACCGTTATTTATCTTGTAGAAACACTCAAAGTGTTTTCTACTCCATCCAGTAGGATGATCATTAGCCGTGCTTGGCTCTTGGATTAGAGCCACGGCTAAATTTTCCCTCAGCATCCTATTGGACTCTTCTACGATTTGCCCGTCCATTCGGCTATGGTCGATTATGGCCAGCTTTAACTCCTCAGCTACGGCCACTTGACTGTAGCTGAGGGGTTTCTTTTTCCCTACCGGGGTAGGGTCATCCTCTGATCTAGGCCTCTTCCTGCCTACACCTTTCATACCAGACGTGCTAGGTAATCCAGCTCCTACCGACGATGGGGCAACCATTGGCACTGTCCTACTAGGCGTTTTACCGCCGTCGGAGAGTGCCTCCGGATTGTTCCCACCGCCCTTCGGTGCGTTTGTCCCTTGCACAATCTTACTCACTCCTGCCGAGCTTGGCACTACAACAACTCCCAGACCTAGTGGGGCAACTTTTGGCACTATCCTACTAGGCGTTTCATCGCCGTCGGAGAGTGCTTCCGGATTGCTTCCACTACACTGCGGTGTCTTCATGCCTTGCACGACCACACTTTCTTTCCTAGGCTTAGGAGCAACCTTTGGTACCATCTTGGGCGTTTTACCGCTTTCAGATGTTACTTTCGGGTTGGTCCCGCTTCGGATTTTCATTGATGCCAGCGATTTGCTGGCATCTTTCATTGTGGCTCCGGTTTTAGGGTGGGTTGCCTGGGGTTGGCTCAGCTCTTTTCTCATTTCGAGAAGAGCGCTGATCGTCTCCTCCGACTTCCCCTCCTGCCTCCATTGCCTTGTTAATTTCTTTGCCTTGGCGTTAAGCTTGCGCCTAACGACTTGGAAAGAAGATTCGTTAGTATTATCTGTTTCATAAATCAAAGAATTACCTGTATTTCGTGCCGGGTTCGTTACCATAAGATCATCTGCTGGCGACCTCTCCCCTGTTAGGGGGCCAGGCCCGCCGGTGGCCGCAGATTCCACCGACGTTTGACTTAATATCCTAAGTCGTTCTTCTTCCTTTTCTTTTTCCATCTTCATTTTCGGGGTTGGGGCTCCTTTATGCTTTTCCTTCCTCCCCCCAGAACCTTGTCAGTATGGTTGAACCGCCTCTGGTGAGGTGAGCCCCGTTGGGAGTCGGCTGGAGAGACACGTCACTCTTGGCATTGCTCCGCCGTACCAAGAGAAGGCTAATAAAACTGGTTGTCGCCACTTAACCAGAGTCCGCATACGAAAAACGCAAATGGGTTTTGCTGCATGTTTTGTAAAACCTCCTTCACTTTTAATTGCTGCCTATATAGGTGTTATCGCTCTCTTAATTTCTATGATGTGTTTGTCCCATTGTAGCGATTCATCTATGATAACTCCTAAATATTTGATATGTGTAACTTTGTCGATCGTTTTGTTTTTCATTTTGATATTGATATCATTGTATATTTTGTTTGGTGTTTTGAAAATAATATTTTTTGTTTTATCGGTTTTCATACTTAGTCCATTTTCTTCTAACCATATTTGGTACTTTTTTAAATCATCATTGATAATTTGTTCAAGTTCTATTAATGATTTCGCTGATGCTACAAAATTTGTGTCGCCTGCATATATGTTGTATAACGATTTAAAAGATATTTTATATAGTTATCTGAATATTTAACAGATACAACAAAGGTCCAAGCAAAGAGCACTCCAATGTCAATTTTTAAGTCATCGCTGAGTGTGTTCATTATACGAACCTGGTGTGTTCTATGACCCTATTATAACATAAGTTAATTTATTTTAATTTTTAAAACAAATTGTTTTTAGTTTTTGGTTGAAGATAAAATTATGTATTGTATTTAAATGTATTTAAAGTTCTAATTTAAAAAAAAATATATATTTGTATTCTTATTTTATACTTATAAAGTATATGGTCGTCTACCTAAAAGCAAATCTGTAGTCAGTTTGAAATTTTGAATTTAGGTACAGTCTGATTAAGTAAAATGACCGTAAAGTAATGTGTACCCTAATGTCAAAATCAAATCAAATAGATGTCAATTCTACAAATTTTTACAGATTAAATTTTTAGTATGCGTTGAAAGTTTGAATGAAGAAAACGTCAATATGTAAGTTGAAAATAAATATTTTTTGGTTTTAAATTTTATTTGTAATATATTTTAAATATTTATTTCAGGGAAAAATGGACAAAAAGTTTATTAAAGCTTTTGATTGAAGAAAGACTAAATGAAATAAAATTTATTTGTTCCTTCCTTTTTTTTTGTATATTTCTAATATTTTGGTAACAAAGGTTTTCTCCAAAAATCGAGGAGGCTTCTATGATTACTTGGCTAATTATTCCAATTAAAGCTTTATTATCCATTATTATTTATAACACTTCTAATTTGAAAACAAAATTCTTTACGTTTTATTGCCTGTTTAATTCAAAAAAAATATCTGTTTTTTGACATTTAGGAACAAAATTTCAAAGAATCAAATAATTGACAATCTACAATAAATTTTTTTACCTAAATACATAGCAAAAAGTAAAATAGACATCTAACGTCAAAACTTTGCAATTAGGTAGACGCCCTATTACTCAGATAGCTCCTTTTTAGGTTGTTGCATGGTTATAGCTACAACAGATCGAATTTACGAAGAAATATATATAGGACGTTATTATATCAACCATATTTATAGACTTGTCCAAAGCCTTTGATATGGTCAATCATGCAAAACTACTGAATTTTATTGAAGATAAAGAGGACATTCTTATCACTAAATCTTTAATAAAATTCAGTAATAGAATCAATAGTAATACTATCGTAATCAAGTTCAATTAAAATGTTTTTTATTTCCAGTCTATTAATTTTTAAACATTGATCAACAGACAAAAAGTTTATTTTTTTTAGTAAATTTAAATTAGTTGGAACTCTCTGTTGCAGTTGTTTTATTAATTTTATTAAAAATATTTTGCATGAAAATCTGAAAAAGAAACTAAAATCTAAATCGTTTTCAATAAAATTAAATGAAAGTTAACTTTACTTAAATAAATCATCTTGTTCTTGACTAATTTTACTACTATTTTTTAGTTCTTCTAACTTTTCTGCAAATAAATTTTTTTTTGCAGTTCAGTTTTATTCAAATCTACATCAAATTTTAAAAAATCATTGTCGTAATTATTTCTTACAACTTTTTTGATTAAGGTTAATATTAAAAATTTCAAATCATTTAATACTTTTATAAAATCTGCTTTTTCAATTTCAAAAATTTTGTTGACGCAGATCGTGAAGAATTGGCTTCAAAAAATATAAATATGCCAAATATAATATTTCTCTAGAATAAATTTTTGATAAAGTTGTTAATTTGTAACAATTTTCATTTATTTCTAAAGCTGCAAAATATGTTTTCAACTCTTAATACTGATTAGAAATACGGCAAACCGCAGATTCGATAGACATCCATCTAGTTGGACACGATTGGGTAATTTTTAGAGGGTCATGCCTATCATTTATTAAATTATCAATTTTTTATAATCCATTTGTTTCATAGATGATCTTGAAAACCAGTTAAAAGTTTCACTTGTTAAAAAATCGATTTTATCTGGAAGTACACTTTTAGCTGCGGCACTTATGGCTAACTGGATTGAGTGTTATACGCATGGTACTAAAATTATTTGGGGATTCATTTCTTTTAATTTATCATAAACTCCGTTAATGTTGCTAACCATAACGCTTGCGTTGTCTGTTCCAATACCAGACATATTTTCAATTCTTTAATTGTATGTTTTCAGAGTTTCTAATATTGCGGTTACTATTGCATTAGCGTCGGAAGTTTCTAGTGGTTCAAGTTTAAGTAAATTGGTTTTGATAAGTTTATCAGTCTTATTAAAGTATTTTATTACAATTCCCAAATATTTAATCACACTGATATCAGTGAATTCATTTATTATTAAACTGTAAGAAGCGTCCCCAAATTCACTTATTAACTTTAATCTAAAGTAAGGATACCATACATTTTTTAAAATAACCGTACATTTTGTTCGCTGGAGAGAAACATTTGAACAAATAGTACTATCTGAATAATTTAATTTTTAAATTTTGATTAAACCTTCTACTGCTAAAATTGATGACTTTTTTGCTATATATAAACTTAATTCTTGGTTCAGCTTCGTGACTCTTATGTAAAGTTTTGTTTTCTTTAAATTCAATATTTTTCTGTTTTTTGTCAGAAAAAGGTTCAGAAGCTTTCAGGTGTTTTTTCACCGTTATCCTTTATAGTGGAATATTTTGGACTAGATGTTGGCCCGCCATAGAATGACGTACTTCATTATATTAAATTAGAATTTATTATCAAAAATATATAAAATCTTGGAATTTCGGAATAATGTATAATTTGCACTTTGCCAAATAATTGTGTAAAGAAAAAGAAAAAAAGGAATTATTTGTAATTTATATGCATATAAAAATATATCCTTCCATCCGGAAATGAATCTGCGTGTCAACATTTCGGAGTCAGACACTCTAAAAATGTATACTAATAAGAAGAAATGAAAAACTGTATTTTAATTAACTGTATTTTGTAATTAGTTTATAAAACTTAAGTAAGTTTATTTTAGTCTGCTTAATTACAAAATGTGTGTTTATATATTATTTTTTTAAAAGTTTTTCCAAAACAAATTGGAAGATTCATATTATTTCATTTGAGTATTTTATTTTATTGATTTATTTCTTAGCCTGTTTTTAGTTGATTTTTAAATTTTTAGCTGATATTATTATTTGTTAGTGTTTTGCTATTAGGTTTTTTCTTATATATTATTGCTTTCTTAGTTTTTTAATTTAAGTAGGTATTAGATAATTAATTGGTTTTTTATTTTAGATTTTGTTTGTTAGAGTTTTTTTTTTAATTTGGTTGTGTTACAAATTATATATAAGTATAAATATATATACATCTTTTTTAACTATGTATCTAACTTTTTCCAATAAAAAATCTCTATTGTTTTTGAAATGGAGTCTGCCTTCCGAAAAAGCCTGGGTCGCATCCACCGCGACTCCACCTCGTTGAACTATTGTATACAAGTTCGTATCCGAAGTTGTGACCCAGGCTTCACTGTTGCATATTTGTTGTTTATGCTTGTTCATTTGGTATGATTTTAGTTTTTTTCATTTGTTTTTTTTTGACATTTTTATTTTTTTAAAGAGTATTATCTTCAAGCTTTTATTTTTGTTTAACTATTTATATAACGTTTCCCAATTAAATATCTCTATTGTTTTTGAAATGGAGTCTTCCTTCCAAAAAAAGCCTGGGTCGCGTCCACCGCGACTCCACCTCGTTGAACTCGTGAATACAAGTTCGTATCTGGAGTTGTGACCCAGGCTTCACCGTTGTATATTTTTGTTGTTTATACTTGTTCATTTGGGATGATTTTAGTTTTTTTCATTCGTTTTTTTTTGGATTTTTTTTAAAGTGTATATGTTTAAGTTTTAATTATTAAACATTTTTGAGGTAATTTAAATTTAGTTGTTTTAGTTTTGGTTTTTATTTTACTGTTTTAACTATTTTAACTGTTAATTTTTTATACTTATTTAAATTTTAATTCTAATTTTAAGAAGGTGTAGTGAACTACTAAAATGTAGTTTATTTTGAAACTTTTTTTATAAATCGTTTTTCGTTATGTTTTGCCTTTTATATAGTGTTGGTTTTTATTGAATCGTTAAAATGCCGAGTTGTTGTTTTATTAAAAAATTTTTGTAGAAAATTTTTAAGATATGTTTCTACTTGTTATTGATGTCACAGTAACCGTTTTACAATATTTTTAGTCAGCCAATACTTCTTTAAATATAATGTTTCTTGTAAATTGACGTTCGTTATTTAATAGTAAACCTTGTTGAGGACCAGGTTGAATTTTTATTTTTATATTATTCGGATTTTTACATCTAGAAAGAGCCACATAGAGTTGACCGTGCGAGAATACTGGTGTTTGCAAATTGATGCCAACATAATCAAAAGTTTGACCCTGTGACTTATTAATAGTAACGGCATATGCTGGAAGTATAGGAAATTGTCTTCGTTTTAAAACGAAGGGCAAGGTTGTTTCTGAATTTATTATATTAATTCTTGGAATGAACACTATTCTTCCTTTATTACATTCAGATATTATTTTAGCTTTAATAAAATTTGTAGCTAATTCTTGTATCATTAATCTTGTCCCATTGCACATACCTTTTTTTGGGTTTAAGTTACGAAGTAACATTATTATTACACCTTTCTTAAGAATTAAGACGTGGGGAGGCATGCCAGATGGAGTTTGCTCATTTAAAAATTCCATAGGAAAATTCAGTGTATCGTTCGGATCTTCAGAAACGACCAAATCTGCACTGTAGTAAACTTTCTCGTCTCCAGGTACCATTGCAATGATCTTTTTGTTCATTTCCAAAGTCTGGGCATTCGTTGGAGCGACAATTACTCGTTTGGAGAGTTCTTCAGTTGTTAGATTTTGGAGATTTCCAAAAATAGTTTCGATAAGATCACCAGTTTCTATCATTATTGTTGGAATTTCAATTAAAGTCTCATCAACTAACCCCGAAATAGGCTCGAAGTCGCCTTTTCCAACTTTCAAAAGCCATTCATTGTATTCATTATGTCCTGCGCTTCTCATATTTGTGGTAAGCGTCAATTTTGTGAAATGTCTCCATAAACGACTTGATTTAATACAGCTTTCCACAATATCTGCATGCGTTCCCCTAGGAATGACAGGCAAAGTTTGTTTGAAATCACCACCACACACTATGACAATACCTCCAAAAGGTAAAGTATTTTGCTTTACTTCTCTTAATAATCTGTCTATGCACGTAAATCCATATTTGTTAAGCATGGTTATTTCATCAATTAATATTATAGACGACGATCTCAAAACTTCGGCTTCTTCAGAATTCATCCGCATGGAAGACACAGATGTATCCAAAAGTGGTACGGGCAATTTCAATCCACTGTGAATTGTGCGCCCTCCGTCTAATAAAGTTGCTGCGATTCCAGTTGTAGCGAAAAGCAATACAACTTTTCTTTCCCCTCGAAGGTATGAGGTAAGTGTCCTATAGAGAAATGTTTTGCCTGATCCTCCAGGACCATCAACATAAAAGCAACGATTTTCAATACTTTCATTATATACAGCTGCTTTGATTTTATTAAAAGCGTTTAATTGAACTGGGTTAAGTTTTGCTAACAGTTCTTGAGCCTTTCGTGCCTCATCCGAATAGTCGACTAACTCATCTAATTGAGGATTTCCTGTTGGAGCTGGTAAACCAAGTTGCTCACAAGACATACCATGCTGTTTTAAAATATAATTTATGTCATGAAGTGCATAGTTTATTGCATTTTCTTCTGAATTAATTGACAGGTGATCTAGTATTAAGTTTGTAATGTGATCTCGCCATAATTTAATTGGTTCTGCAGGATTGCAATATATGCAAATGTTAGCAAACATTTCACGTAATTGTTTGGGCATCAGATACGTTCCTCCATCTTGCATGCAACGGTCCCATTCTTCGTCTGACTCTAAAAGTCCTTTGGCAATAGCTGCGGAATTAAAAGTTTCGTAAACAATATTATTTACAGTTCTGAGGAATTCAAAACCGGTAGCTCCTGGTACATGAAGAAGCATCATTCTTAAATAGAACCTTTCTTCGTCTTTGATACTGACTGTATACATTCGGCCTACAATTTTCTCATGTCCTCTTTGTCTTTGATTCCACTTAGCACTTTTATAGATGAAATGGTATGGAATTTCGGTATATAGAAAATGTCTTGCTGTTAAATTTTCTATATTAAGATGAAACCATGATTCAAGTTTTGTGCGACGGGTTTGAGCTGCCAAAAGAGCTTCTTCCTCATGTCCAGATTCGAAAACTACTACTTGGTGGTTTGGTAGATGAACTGGAAGTATCATTACGGAATGTGAACGATCATGCATTTTTGATTCTCTCAATCTCCAAATAGCTTCAGGAGCACTAACATAGCGACAATTAATGAAATTTGTTATTTCATTGTTACAAAGTTCAGGAATTCCATTTGATGTAATTTGAACATTTGCACAATCAAAACCTTTATATATATACTTATAAATATATTTTACAGCTCTAAGTGACGTACTAATTTCTACATTTATGTGGGCATTATATTTAAGTGTCAAGTAAGGATTGTATGGTACCACATTTCTATTATCCATGATTACTCCACGAACTTCCGCTTGAGCGTTGTTGCGACGACGATACAAAGGATATCCATTTACGTTTGAAACTGTGGTTTCTGTAATTTGTTTTGGGAATTTTTTGCTACATTTGCCATCTATCATGCATGGAGAGTTTGGATTAGCAATTCCACATGGGCCATGCAACATACATCTCAGAACAATTTCTCGCAAATGTGAACTCGATTCAGGTGGTATTTCAGCACAAACAAAATTATCGATCCGCTCAGATGTTGAAAATTTGTCCTCAGCTCGAAGAGCAATTAATATATGTGCGTGAGGGAGACCCCGTTTTTGAAATTCTATGCTGTAAACATATGCCTTGGTGTGACCGAAAATACCATGCCCAGTGATGTCTTTTATAAGTGCATCTAATTTTATCTTAAAGACCCTCGCAACTAAGTCCGGTCGATCTACGGTTTGCTCTCCAGGTATTAAATTTTCCATAATATCAGGCCAAGATGGATTTGCGGTGAATGTAATAAAAAGATCTGGAGCACCAAACCTTGCAAAGATTGCCATGGCATCACAACAACGTTCACGCATGTTTCTTGGTGAACCTTCGAAACTTGATGGTAAAATTATTGGTACTCCAGCTGAAATATTTTCATTTTGTGCCACATTTGCTATATGATCCTGAAGTCCTCGGTATAGTTCACTATGTAACGCTCTTTGATTTTGTTTAATAAAATTAAGATTATTAGCTTCAACTTGGAGATAAGAATCGACCAGCCATTGCTGTGTTAATTTTCCTGCATTTATGAAACGATTAAAGTCACCACGAATTGCTGTTAGCGCAGCTTTGTACTGCAGAATACTAACGTTGTTTCTTATTAAATTTCGTTGCGCCCCTTCGTAAGACTCGCAGTCCCAATTGGGTTGCCATCCAGGCTCACCATAAGGAAACAACAGTGCGTACGTCATTGGATCCATGTTAGGACTCATAATGTTCAATTGAATGTAATTTTGATTAGGGTCTACTGGATTTTTTGGGTAAATGCGAATATCCCTTTGGAAAGGTGGTTCACCATCTTCGTTTACAAAGACCATTGCAATTTCATTGCAAGTTGGAGCATTGTATCGCCGTTGGTCTGACTGCCGATCACGCCTAAAAACCATACTGACCAATGGAATCTGATTGCCCTGTTGAATTGCACGTTCACGCTCTTTTTCTTCTATTTCACGAATTAATTGAAAGCTTTGAGCCAATCGATTGTTTTCGCGAAAGAAACGATCAATTTGATTCAAAATTTCACGCCGACAATGAAGATTTGCTGCTTGGCCTTGTCGAGTGTTCGTGGCTTGTGTGCTATCAATCACATATAATTGAGCAAAAACTGGTGCTTGATCATTGATTGGCTGCAAGTGAGAAGTGCGATGGTAAGTTTGGCCATGAATTTTAAATATATATGGCCCTCTTCCAGGCAAGGCAACTATTTTAGCTCCCATTGAAGCAAAGGAAAGAGCACTGTTGTATGATCTAATATTTTCTCGGAAATGAGAATAACTATAATGAGTATTATCAGACATAATCTTTTTAAAAAAATCTGGATATTCTAATTCATTATGTCTGAGGTCTTTTGGTTTTGGTAATTTCAATTTTCCCTTACGACAACAGCTTGTAAATTTCCCATCAGAAGGACGTTCATTTATAAAACTTTTGGATCCGCAAAACTGGCAGTCAACATTTAAAGGACCACAACTATGAATATCCACTTCATTTCTCTGATCGTTAGTTATTTGTCGAGCACCTTGACCATGCAGCTCTTGAGAAAACGCGATAATTTCAGCTCGGTTTTCTCGAATTATATCAAGTTGTTCTATTGTGCGTTGCTCCATGTATCGACGCTGTTCTTCTACATGAGTTATTCGACGGACTTCCAACTCAGCAGGAATTAGTTCATCAATTCTACGACGCCGTTGGGCTAGTCGTATTTCTCTCTGGCGTTCCGTTTCTTGCGCTCGTCTATTTCTTTGTGATGCAGTCATCTGAACCCGGTATGTGGCTAATTCTTCTGGAGTTTGCCTGGCTCTAAATCTAGCATAACGCTCTCTTGCCAGACGGCTTTTTCTTTCTTCTCTTGATTCCATATTTTTTATTAATAATTTTTTTTATTAATGGAAAACCAATTTCTATAACTTATTTATTCTGTTTAATATTTAATTTAACTCAAATTCCAAAAAAATCTTCCAATAAATAGTGATTTTTATTTTGAAAAACCTACTTTGTTAATATTAATATTTTTTTATTATTTAATTCATAGGTCAAATTTTTTTTTTTAAGAAATACAATAAATTAATAGTTGTTTTCGTAAAAAAAAATTAAACGCGATTATTGCATCAAATTATATTAAAACAAAATTAAAAATTATAACTCCTAACAAAAATAAAAAAATTTAAATAAAATACTTAGAAGCAAATAAATGAAAATATTGTTTTCTAATGTTTAAGAATAGATTTTTCAGTTTTGAAAAATATAATAAGCAGTTAAATTTTCAAAATAATAATATCAACGAACAGTCTCTTGACTTAAGAATTTTCACTTTTAAACTTTAAACACTTTAACTATTAATTGCGTCTTTTTTCACAACAAAATGTCAATAATTTAGTCACAAATATTTAAAAAACCTTAAATAAGATTAAACTTATTTAGTCAATAATATTTTAAATTGTTAAAACTAATAACCAAATCAAAATCAAAAATTTTTAATTTTTACTTTAGTCAAAAGAATTAATTTCCAAAAAGTCTTTCCAAAAGAAGTATAAAATTATACTGAAATATTCTAATTCAAACGATGAAAGTTTTGAATACATACATATTGCATTTTTATTGATACATAGTTATAATATCAATTTTTTTTCAAATTCTAATATTCAAAATATAAATAGTAAATAACAAGTAAAAAATTGTTAGAATAGGAGAAGGTTAGAGGGCGAAGGAAAATAAAATAGGAGATTAGCATCAGAATCAGATATACAAGAAAGAAGAATCTACGCACTCTTTTCTAAACTCACTTTTCTCTTAAACATTATTTTCTATTTAAAAAATGTTTGGCATAAAAATTTAATAACACTTGTTACATATAATCAAATTGTTTATGTAAGTAGTGCATACCTAAATAGAAACAAAAAGAAAAAAAAATACCTACACAATAAAATTAATACCATATTTGATTTTTTCGTGTGACAAATAATAAAACTAAAAAATTAAAATTATTGTATATAGAATGTGTATATATGGTTACAATTATATTTTTTTGAAAAACATTTTTGAATTTTGTTATAAAAATAATAACAAAAAGAAAGAAATGAATAAATTAAAATTTCTTATATAAAAGGATTTTGTTACAAAAAGAATGATAAAAAAAAGACGAATTCAAAAATAAAATATTTCTGCCACAACATGGACTTGAACCGGGACGTATTACTCATTAATAGTCTAGCGCCCTAACCACTGTACCATACTCTGATTAATAATTTGATAACATTTTGTTTGTTTTGTATTTAGTTTCTATTTAGTTATTAAGTTTGAAAATATTATATATGTAAATTCAAAAAATATGTATAAATGTTGGTGAGATGAGGTATGCTGTTTACATTTTGCATTAATGAAAATTAAATTGTATTTTGTTTTTGCATTTAGTTTCAATGTGTTTCATTTATAAAATTGTTGGTAACAGAATTGAATAACTTGTTGCATATAATCAAATTGTTTATCTAAGAGAGAGTAAATAGTGCGTACCTAAATAGAATCAAAAAGAAAAAAAAAAATTCCTAGTCAAAAAAATTAATACTATATTATTTGATTTTTACGTGTATGACAAATAATAAAAAAAAAAAATTTAAAATTATTGTATATATTTATTAAAATAAATGAGAGTTTTCTATAAAATTTTTTATAGAATAAGAGTTTCGCACATAAAAATTATTATATTTAATTACAAAAAGAATAAATAAGAAAAAAAAAAGATGAACTTAAAAAAAAAACATTTTGTTTGTACGAGTATAAATATGCCCTGACTAAGATTTGAACCGGCACTTTTCTTTAAAAAGGCCGACGTCCTTACCACTAAGCCATCGATGTAACATTTCTTGCTTCGTTTTTATTTTTTGTTTTCTTGTTTTCGCATTTAATTTTAAATAGAAAAATAAATTATAAATGTAAATGTAGGTGAAGTGAGGGGAAGTGTGTACATTTTTTAATAATGAATATTAAATTGTTTTTTTTTTTTTTGCATATAGTTTCAATGTATTTCTATATTATATAAAATTTTTGTCATAAGAATTTAAATACTTTTTAAATATAATCAAATTGTTTATGTAAATAATGCGTACCTAAATAGAATCAAAAAGAAAAAATTAATACGATATTTGATTTTTTCGTGTGGATATAAAAGGATTTTGTTACAAAAAGAATGATGAAAAAAAAAAGACGAATTCAAAAATAAAATAGCTTTCCCGTAATATGGATTTGAACCGGGATCTTTTTATTAAAAGTCTAGCGCCCTAACCACTGTACCATACAATGATTAATAATCTGCTAACATTTTTTGTTTTGTATTCAGTTTCTATTTAGTTATTAAGTTTGAAAATATTATATAAATTCAAAAAATATGTATAAATGTTGGTGAGGTGAGGTGTTCTGTTTTTAGTTTCAATGTATTTCTATATATAAAATTTTTTGCATTTAGTTTCAATGTATTTCTATTTATAAAATTTTTGGTAACAGAATTGAAATATTAACTTGTTACATATATATAATCAAATTGTTTATATACCAGTAAATAGTGCGTACCTACGAAGAATCAAAAAGAAAAAAACAAAAAAAAATACCTAGTCAAAAAAATTAAACCATCATATTATTTGATTTTTACGTATATGCCAAATAATTTAAAATTATTGTATATATACCTAGCATATGTATTGTTTTGTAACACATTTTTGAATTTTAAAATAAAAATAATAACAAAAAAAAAGAAATTAATAATTATTAAAATAATAAATGCGAGTTTTCTGTAAAATTTTTTATAGAATTAAAAAAAAATAAAAAAACGTTTTGCCCCAAGATGGATTTGAACCCACAAATTTCTATTAAAAGCTTACTGCCTTAACCACTGCACCATGTAATGAATAATAATATGGTAACATTTTGTTTATTTTCTATTTAGTTTGTATTTTTATTTTCTAAAATAAAACACATCCAACAAAACACATTTAATTGAATGCGTTTGTTACACCTCATCCTAGACAAATATATTAATAATAATAATAATAATAATTATTAAAGACTGTGTGACAAAATTTGCACATAATGTTATTTTTATTTTCTTGAAAAATTATCCAGTCTTTCAGTTAAGGGTCCTTACTCCAAACATGTTTCACCATGAACTCAGTATGAAACCTAATATAATTTTGAAAATGAGATTTTTTAAAAATCTATGGTTTTTTCATCCCTTGTTTATAATCTTTTATATTAAAAAATGTTTTTTTACAACGATTATATCTGAAATAGTTTTTAGTTAAGTTGAAATCCTATACAACTAAATATTGTGACAAATATATTGTGCTACAATTTATTCCTTCCGAAAAGAATCTACCATCTTGTCTAGAATCGATAATTCGATACCTAAATGTATCATTTTTTAATATAGGAAAAAATTTCTATAAATATATCTGAAAAAATATTTTTTTTTTATATTTATGCCTTTTGGGTGAAATATTCTCTTCTACGTGATGAATTTGAAGAACACGTCCTGAAATATGAGGAAAGTTAAGAAAATATTTTGTTTTTTATCTTTCATGCAAAACTTGGATTGGAAAAAAAATCTGTGTACAATACCGTAACAAAAATAATTTTTTAGTTTCTTATAGATACAATTAAGATAAAATGGTAAATTTCTTGTAAGATTTTATAGTTCTACTAAATCTTTTTAATTTTTATAACTATAAAAATATATTAACAATTTGGATTTTAATATAAGATCTTTCATGTTTCTGAAAGAGCATTGAAACCAAAAATAGTTGGCAACTGAGCTAATTAAAGAATTTTTTTTTTTCTTTCAAATTAACTCCTTTTCACATATTTTAGAATATTATATTTTATTTATTTATTAGGTAACATCATGGTATATGAAAGGAGCAGGTAGCTGTAAGTCTTTCTACCAATTTGAAATTATGATATAAGTTATATTTTTTTATGAGATGATATAATCAGAATTTGAATCCGAGACTCTTCGGCCGACGTCCTAACCACTGTGTCACCACTCAAATTCTTATTAGCATTTTCGAATTCTTGCACTCCACTTCTTCAATTTTATTTTAGGAATTTTAGTTCACTATCTCACGGTATTTGGAAAGTCAAAGAGCACAATTTTTTTTTGCGGGTATAAAATTTTAAATTAGTTAAGTAGCCCTAAAAAAGTAGAGGTTCAATCAGATAGATAGGTTTTTCCTGCCAAAAAAACTTTTCCACATACCCTCCCACATAAAATAGCCAGACTTAACAAAAAATATATTAACAGACTTTAAACAACAAACCATATTATGTAAGAAAAAGCTATACTATGCATCTTTCTTTAATTTATTTTTGTATACATTTTTATATAATAAAAAATTCTAGTTAACAAAATGGTTGGGTTCATAAAATTGATTTTAAAGAATAAAGTAATTAAGTTATTGAAACTCAGTTTAACGCTTACATGATATTATTCATATTGTTACTGATTTTTAGGAACTTTTACCTACAATTAATAATATAATTCTTGCAAATATTTCTATGTAATAGGATTACGATTTTTGGTTTAGAATTTTTAGAACTTAATGTTTTTAGAACTATTTTTCGTAAAAATTTTTGTAACCTAATTTTCACAAAATTCAAATAATTAAATCCTTTAGTTTAAATTAAAAATATGAGAACTACAAATTAAATTGTATTAGTTTTCAATGAAAAGTTAAGGATTTAACAATATAATTTATATTATAGTGTCATAAAGTATTATACATATATACATAGAGTACTCACGTAGAAAAAAAAAGTTTTACAACTTTCGTAAAATCAACTTGATCATATTTTAGTTTATTTTTATTTTAAGTTTTAGTTTTTTTTATTTTTTTGTTTGTATATCGATCAATGCGAGTACATTTGTATATATCTGTGGCAATAAGCAATAACAACTTAAGTCTGGAATTGTAATATTGAGAAAATTGAATTTGAAAATTTAAACCAGTTTTTGAAAAAAAGTTTTAAGAATTGTAAAACAAAGTACAGTTTTTTTGAAAAATATAGGAAAGTAAAAGTTAATACCATTAAAATTATCTTAAAATTTTATTTATTTTTTGAAATATTAAAAAAAAAAAATATTAAGTGGTTATTGGAAATTCAATATTTTCATATTCAAAGACTTATGTTGATTTAAGTGGTTATTGCAAATTTAAAATGAACTATTTTATAATACAAAGTATTTTTAAGTTGTTATTACAAAATTAAAAATTGATCAATCATGAAGTTAAGTTTTAATGTACAAGGTACATAAAATAATAAAGATTTAGAAAATTACTATCAGTTTTCGTACATTCATTTTTATTTAATTCATAACAGGTATTAAAAATAAAAAACATAATAATAACAAAAAAAATCCATTTAACAAAACTAAAAATAAAAAAAATTCTTTTCATAATTTAAAAATAATTTAAAATTCTTAAAAACTAAAAATAAATTAAAATTCGTGATCCTTTTTATGAAAATATAGTAAGTTAAACAAGTATAATAATTATTTTTTTTATTCATCATCTGATTGATCAATTAGATCGGGATGAATATCGGGCTCTTCGTCCGTGGGAAGACTTAAAAAAAAAGATGAAAATTTGGATCAATTAAAGGTAGCAAATCCAAAAGATCTTTTTTTTTCTTTTGAGAAATTTTGACGTCTCTCTGAAGGGCAGGTATATTAACAATTTTATTTACTCCTCGTTTTTGTATATTCAGTGTTTTGAAACTGTCATTTTCATTCAAACTAGTTTTATATAATATGCTTCCAAAATTGTTTTTTTTTTAAATCGAAGCCAACTAACATTTTTCCAGAGGAACTTTTCACCATCTTCGTTAATAGTTCTCCAAATAAATTTTGTCTTTACGAGCAAAGCAAAATCATGAAAATCTTTTTTTTCCATTTCAATAACATTAAATTTCTTTTTTGAACCAACACTTCTAATGAAATTGTACCAGTCGTGTGGATGGTCAATTCTAACTTCGGTTCGCTTTTTTTTTTCTTTCTATTAAAGCGTGGTCTGTATCACATTCCATGTGATTGTGACCAGGTTCAAGAAATTTATGATCAATTATTTCTAAATTATCACTCATTTCAATGGCTGTCATAAACATTGCGCTCACAAAAGAGTTTTTGTTCTGACCTGCGCAAGAATCGCTATAAAAAACTATTTGCTTTAATTTGGTATTTAGACGTAGGTTTAGTAAGTGTTTAAAAAGACAAGAAGATATTTGGTTTCCACCACGAGCTGATAAGCCTTCATGCCACATATAACAAAAAGGTACTCCTGATACACAATCATGTATTGTTAAGTTATATGTCCATAATTGTCTTTTGTAAAAGCTGATGGCAGATCGAAGAAGAGGAGTAGGCAAACATTGTTGCAAATCGAAAGTATATACGAGCATTGTTGGATAACTAAGCCCATGAGTTTTATCTATTCTCTTATTTTCATAAGCCAATTCGGCTGCTTCATGATGAAAAGACAATTCCTTTTCAAAATTTTGTTGACCTAAATTATCATTTTCAAATTTTGCAATATCTATTTTAGCTTTTAAGGTGTCGCATTTAGTGCAGGTGTCTAATTTTGGTTTTTTGAACTTAATGTTCATTGCTAAAGAAAATAAAATAAACAATGGTGCGAGAAATACGAGAAGCACTAAATACTTAGTTGAAAATACTCATAGAACTGAATATGGAAAAAATGAACCAATAAATAGATGTTGCATTACATTCAATAAACACAGTCATCTTTATTCTACACAAATTTCTCGATACACTTTTAAACATAAATTAAACTTAAAATTCATTCATGACCTAAGACAATAATTTTAACCTTCATTATATCATATTACACTTCAAGTTCATATTATTTTTTTTTTTAATTTAGTTATTTTATACAGTTAGTATTCATAAATTTAATTTCAACTGTGTTTTTGCTTTGTATGCATTTTCTACAAATAAACAAATAATTATACTGTTGATTCTTAATGTTTTTAAAATTTTTTTGGCAATGTAATCAAATTTCATGTTAATTATAAGTTTTAGTTTTAAGAATTTTTTTGTAAAAACCTTGTTTTGGTTCAAATAAATAAATAAATAAATAAAATTTTATTTGACCCTCCTTTTGAACCACGTAAATCTTTAAAATCAATGTTGGGGTGATTTAATTTCTTTTTTTGCACACTTCTTAAAAAATTATCGGTTTCATCAAAACATTTTTTAAAACATTTTTGGCAAATTTCAAATTCACAACCTTCATGTTCTAAATGATATTTTATAAAATATTGACGATTACGAGATTTGAGAATATTTTTATTTAATTTTTGAGTCTTTTTATCTCTGATATTTATTAAATTAGCCATGTATAAAATCCTTTGATTATATGATCCTAATGACCAATACTTATCAAAATGCAATTTTTGAATAACTTCTGGAATTCTTTGTGCACATTTTCGACAATTATTGTCAAGTGGTACATACTTTCTTTTAGGTATAACAACTCCTTTTGTATTCACATATGATTCACCTTTGTTTCGACTTTGTTTTGATATTTTTCGTGAATAAGAAGAAATGTTTGCCCTTATATTAGATGAATTTAAAAAATTTTCTTCAATTTGTCTACCCATTAATACAATTGATTCACTATCACGTAAGTCTGATTCTGACGAAATACTGCAGTTATCAATCTCAAAATTTGGATCCCGAACTGTATCATCAGAATCAAAATCTAAATAATGGTCTTCATTTAAGTTTCCCAAATCTATTTTCTTATGGGGTTTGGAAATCTTTTCAATTAATAATTGAAAATTCTCATATATAAATCCATTATAAGATGAGGCTGTTTCATTATCTATTTTACTATTAATAATTCTATAATAATTATTAGCCTCATTTTGTTTATATTTCAAACTAGTTTCTAGATTATTTTCTTTGGATATTATTTCATCTAGATAAAAATATCAAAGCTTTGAATGAATAAAGAAAAATCAATCTAATTACCATAAGACAACTAAATACCTTTGTTTTTTTGCAAATCCCTTTTTTCATTTTTTCTGACTAATTCAATCATTTTTAATGATCTAGAACACATTTTCAATTTCTTTTAATTATAATTATAAATAATACTAAATTAACAAACTTAATCTTATAAAAAAAAATTTAAAAACACGAAATTACTTTTTTTTTTCAAACTGGAAAAATAAATTATTATGTCTTCATTTACCAAACATAAACACTTAAGTGCCAGAATTTTTATGTGTATACATTGATCAAAATAACATAACTGAACTTTAACGGTCATTTTAAAATTTTATCAATATTCAATAATCACTTAATTCAACATACATTTTACAATTTGTTTAAAAAAATTTTGCGATAACCACTTATGTCTAAACAGGAATTGTTCAGAAAATATTTCGATTGTGTAATAAGAACTTAAGTCGATATAAGTTATTAGAAATTAGGATGAACAATAGATAACATTATTAGAAAATTTTGTAATAATGACTTAGGTATACATAAAAATTATTAAGGAAACATTTTTAACGTACAATGATAACTTAAATCGACATAAGTTGTTATAAATAGTTTTTAGCAAGATCATTCCGACTTAAGTGGTTATGTTTTATTTAAATATCTCCCGTAAAAATTGGAGTATAAATTTGAAATTTTGTGAGCATACGTTTTTTAATACGCTGAATTCAGATATGCTCTTAATTTAATTTTCACTTAAGTCGACTTAAGTTGTTATTGCTTATTGCCACAGATATTTCTTCTCTTTTTTTTTGGTTTTTTTTTTTTTAGATGTATGTATATCATATCAATTATTGTATCATGTATGTATGTATAGTTTGTGTATATTTTGTGTATATTTTGATTTTAAAATAAAAAAAAATATTGGTAGAAAAAGAAGAATGAAATTTCTTTTTTTTTGCTTTATATTTTTTTACTTGCATTATTTACTTATTACAAATCTTTCAAATCATTAAAAATTAATTGTATAAATAGTCTTCTAATGTACCTATGTACTTGTATTTTAAATTTTCGTTAGTTTAAAATATGTAAAATTTTGTATAATCTTTAGGTTTTTAACTACTAAAAAAATATAATTAAAAATTTTTGTTTATCTTATTGAAAATTTGTTTTATTATTTAATTTAGAATTCTAAAAGGGAAAAAGCCGGGTGAAATATATTATGGTAATGGCGCTGATTAGACGTTCAGTGAATCGGTCAGTTTCAACTGAAAGCCCATGTATTTTGTTGTTGCAAAAAAAAAAAATTGAAGAATCAGAAAAGTTAAAATGACTTTAACTTTTCTTTAGTTTTTTCAATTTCATTCGTTTCAAATTTTTTTGCCATTGTTTCAAACAATAAATGTCAAAGCAAAATTCAATATTTTTTATACGTAAAAACAGGCAAAACCTTTATTTTCTTTAAAGCAGCGTTAGACATTTTTTTTTTAATTATCTTTTCTAAACATTTTAAAATACCTATCAAGTGTTAATTATAAAAAATTTTGTGTTATTAAAGTGTCAATATTATAATAATAATAATTTAAAATTAAAATGGATTCGTGGAATAAAAACTAAACTTCCGCTTTAATAAACCTTTTAAAAATGGAGAAATATTTATGTTTGGTAAATATAAATCATCCGAATTATTTAAATCGGATAATTAAAGAAAACGGGTATACTGAGCTACGAGAAGAAATGATAGAAGTAAAAATTGGAATTACGATCCAAGATTTACAAAAAAAAAATTAATACTCTAAGGACCCAATACAATAAAGAAAAAAATTTGATATTAAAATCAAAAAAAGTGGGTCTGGAGGAGATAATGAATACACTCCAAAATTGTGGTGCTATTCCGATTTGAAATTTTTTGACGATGGTACTTCAGAAAGCACAGGGGAATCAAATATAGATCTTGTCGATTCTCTTGAGGTAAAGTAAAATTAAATTAAATTACTTAAATGTATTGAAATAAAGAGTTTTTTAATTATGTAATAACTTTTTATATATTTACAATTTTCTAGGCCAGTACAACTTCGTCTTCACTTTCTAAAACTATACAAAAATCTAAAAAAAGTAAATTGGATAAAGAAGGTATTTTACAAAGTTTACAGAAGACGGATGAATGTATATCTGCAATAGCACAGAAAAAAAAGGAATATTCATCAGAATATCATTTTTGCAGAGTGATAGTGGGCGAACTACTAAAATTTTCTCTAGAAATTCGACAAGATGCAAAATGGAAAATCTTAGATGTAATACGAGAGCTCAAAATAAAGAAAAAATAGCTTTTACTTGTTCTACACCATTAAAAAAAAAACAAGATGAAGTATATTGTTCAAATTTCCTTGGAGAAAATAGCAAGGAAAAGTTATTAGTTGTGAAATAATAAAACCAAATGAGCCATCATTAAATGAGACGTCTTTAAATGAGACTTCTACAAATATATTAAGTAAAGCTATAGAAGCTCTTTATGACGATACTTATGAATTTGATGAACTTTAAAAAAAAAACTATTAATATTTAAGAAACAACTAAATAATAAATGTTTAAAAATTTAATTATTTTTTTTAATACACAATTAAATGATTTTTTACAATTTAAAACTTGATTTTTTTTATAAATTTCTGTTGTGAATGAAGCGCTCAGTTTCTATATCATTTAATGTATTTTTCTTGCCAAGCAGTGCGACCTTCACCAATAAAATATTCAGAAAATTGGTTTCGGATTTTGTATGCCGCTTTCGTATAATTTTTTTTCGTTCCTTTTTTAGAACCTTCACTTCAAATGGTTCAGGTTGAACTTGATATAATTGTTGTTTCAGGAATCTCTATGTAACTGATATAAAATAAAAGCTTTATAAAACATACTCTTGCTATGTAATTTAATTGTTTCAAAAATTTACCTTGAATTATTCTGCAATAGCAAATTATGAAGAACAACACATGCTTGTGTGATCACTTTAACTTTTTCTGGGTTAAGATCTATAACAGTTTTAAAAATCCTAAATCTGGTTGACAAAATTCCAAAGGCATGCTCCACACATTGTCGTGCACGACTTAATCTGTAATTAATTGTTTTTTCTTTCAAACATTGTGTTGAATACGGGAATGGCTTCATAATATGGTTCTCCAATGGAAAAGCATCATCAGCAACAAATGCGTACGACAGAGTTCTATTATTTCCGATCATTTTCATCCCAGGAAGATATTTTTCACTGTTTGAAATAATTTTTCGTAAGTCACTTCTATTCAAAACACCTCCATCACTAACTCTACCTTTGCAACCTATATCGACAAAAATAAACTTGTAGTCTGCATTTGCAATTGCTAACAAAACTATGCTATGGTAACCTGAAAATTTAAAAAACTATTAATTTATTTTTTTTATATTTTATCAATAAACCTTTACAGTTTCTGTATTCAGTTTTATGTTCTTTTGATGGAACAAAAGCACAATGTTTTCCATCTATTGCACCCAAACACAGCGGAAACTGCCATCGAGCGTAGAAGTTGTCAGCAATTCTTTCCCAGTCATTAATGCTTTCAGGAAACTGAAAATACGTCATATAATTGATTGTATTGCATGAAACCTTATTTATTACTTACTTTTAAATAATGAGGACCTAACTTTTTATAAATAATATCACAAACTTTTGGTATCATAGTTGCTAAATGAGATTGTGAAAGTCTCGTTTGAAAATCTAAACTCCTAAAACTTTCACCAGTTGCCAAAAATCGCAACGTTGCAGTCAAAGTTTCTTCGGCAGTTATAGCATCTCTCATTACTGTGTTTTGTTTTTCAATATGTGGACGTATATGTAATAATATCTCCTCAAAACACTTCTGATCCATTCTCAAAAACTGGCGATAACTTTCTGCATCTTTTAACCTCAGTTCTTCGTGCAATAATGAAAAAGTACCCTTTTCTTTGCTATTCCTTCTATATTCTTTAATCCATTTTCTTTTTTTGGGCGAATTTTCGTTTTCTAATAATAAAGAGCACAATTTTATTTTTTTTACACATAATAAAGCTACCAACATTTCATCGTCGCTATCGCTATTCATTTCTAAAATAAATTCATAAAAACTTATAATGAATAAAAAAAATTAATTTACCTACTAAATTCAATTATGAAAACAAAAATTTTTCTTTTTATAATTGAACTTAGTAAATTCAATTAAAAAAAAATACCTACCTTTTTTTTGTGGACTTGAGGATGTTTTTTTAGAAAAATTTAATTTTTTAATACTTTCTTAATAAACTAAAATATTTTTTTTTTTTTAGAATTACAAAAATATTTATTTATTTTTTTATAGAATACTTTGATTTCACAGTTTTCAAAAAAAAAAGTTTTGTTTATACTTAATTTTTATTTAAAAAATTTAATGTTTCATTTCCACTTGTAGCTAACGAATGACATTTCTCATTTTCTGCCATATTTAAAAAGTGCCAGTTAAAACTGATAATATAATCATTTCACATTTTTTCAGTACTGAAACACTGACTGAAGAACTGAACGTATATAATGAGTATATATATAAATACTGAACTGAGTATATAAATTGGCTTTCAAAATTCATATTACTCGGCATATTAAACCCTTTAGGTAGAACTTTTTTAAGAATTTTTTCATTAAAAACCCTTTAGGTAGAACTGTTTTAAGAATTTTTTTTATAAAAATATTAAAATTAATAAAAAAATAAAAATTATTTTATAACAAAAAATAATAACTTCTTAAACAAAAACAATTCATTAACAAAATAAAATTTAAATTAAAATAAATTATTAATAAATAAAACAAAATAATATTACAATAAGCAATAAATAAATTCATAAATATGAAGACCAGCTTCATCCAAAATGTACTAATTTGTGTTCATGAAAAGAAATTATGTAAATGTATAATTATAATTACTGTAAATTGTACAAGTAAAGTAAGAACAGTGATGAGGAAAAATTTTTGGGGATTAAAAATAAAAAACTAATTAATAATTTTAAGTTTCTTTTTACTTTTATCTGAACTGCTTTTATCTTCATTTTTCAACAATTTTTCTTTTAACCATTTCACTTGCTTTTTTAATAAGAGGCTAATGAATATTTCTAAAAGTGTTATCTTATGTGTATAGCATTTTTCATTTGATTTAAACCAAGTAGCATATCTTGGTGAATTATTTGTAGCTTCTAAGCAACATGTTTATACATTTTTATTTAAATTTCTTTTATGAAAATTTTGTGAAAAATAGTGATTAAACATATGAATGTAAAATTGAGTAATTTCAAAAAATTTTTCTGTTTGAGTTCTTAGATTAAGAATTTCCGAATCATATTTTTTTGAAAAATAAATTGTTCCGAATCAAGCACTAAAGTTTCATTAGAATTTTTTATAAATGAATTATTGCATTGATCACAAGAATATTTTTTCATTAATTTGAAGATAAGGTAGCCACAGATGTACCTATCGACATTTTTCAAAACTATATTTTCTTGATCTAATTCTTGAGAATTTTCTATTTTTTTTTCTTCTAAATAATTTACTACTATATTTGTTATATTGTCATCTATTATATCAAAGTTTCCTTCGTTAGATTCTAAATCATTTGGTTCTGTTTGAAAATCATTTAAATCATTGATATTTAAAAATTCATCATCATCCTCCTCACAATTTGAGTGTTCAAAAGTATGATTATTTAACCTAACAGACATTATCTTGGCTAATATATTGCTAAATTCATACACTGACGGATTATTACTACAACCATTTTTAAATCTAATTAAGGAAAATAAATTTTCGAGAACATCCTGGTTTAAACGAGATAATAGTAAATAAGAACACTCATTATTTTTATATTGTGAAAATATTTCGGAACTCAATTTCGTAACCCCATCTATTGTTTGCATCATACCATCGATGCAATACACTTTTTTAGATGTGTTGGCCTTACATTGTGAAAGTAATGTAAAATAAACCAAAAGGTTTTCAAAGATGATGTTGTTCTGTTCCAATGCTGAACGATATGGATTCCTATCATATAACTTTTTACTATTTAAACAATCAAATAAATTATTGATTTTTAAAAGAAATTCTGTCGTTGAAGCAGCACAAGACTTCCTAGCTACAAATTTGTTTGCTGAAACGAGAGTTTTGATTGCACCAGAAATAGAATTACTAAAGATTTGAGTGGTCATGCGCACATTCATTTTTTCAAATGATTTAGGAAAGTATGTTTTTTTGAAAGTTTGGTACACATTGATTTTTTCATGCGAATAAAGAGTCTGTATAATTTTAAATGAAACCAATCCGTCATCTGTAATTAGATCGTATTTTAGAAGAGTGTTTCGAAGAGATTTGATTAAATGCACTGGTTCAAAAATAGCAAAAATTTTCTTTTCAACTCCTTGAAAAAAAATGAAAAGGCTTTTCTATGGAAACACCTAGCATTTTGAAACATTTCCTATTATTGGTCACATATAATTGCCCTAACTTCTGATTCTGTAAGTTCTGATTTAAAATTTTCTGAAGATCTGCACTACCTATTTCCTTTTCTGTAGTGTAAAAACTAAAAACATATTTCCAATTATGTTTTTATTCCGGAACCATAATCAGAAAAACCACTAATTTCACCCAGTGCACTGTTATAGTATATGTCCCTTCTACAGCTTCCCTTTCAATTAAATCTTTTTTTGAGAATATAATGCCTAACTCATTTATATTTTTGTCGTTAAGACCTATATTTCAATGTTTGTTGGGGATCCATCTATTAAGAGAACTAAAATTGGGCAAATTAAGCTTTACTCCATTTCTCAAAAATTTATAACCTTATTATAATAATATAATATAATTATAACTTTATTTAGGTGAATTAAAATGAATATTTAATGCTATCTTTTTTTCTTGTTCGGATCATTTACTAACACTTTTAAAATTCATTTTTAAAAATGTTTTGGCTTCGTTACTCAATTGAAACTGCCTATTAATAATGCTACATAAAGATAAATCCTGTTTTTCTTTTTTTAATTTTTGCCTTAACTTTTTATTTTGATTTTTTAAGTATATAATGTTTTTTTTTAAATTAGATTTTGTTTTTTAAAGAAAGCTAACCTTTTATGAACTGTCTAATACTTTTTTTAATAAAAATCTGCATTCTTCTGAAATTTTAAACAATGCCTGCAAAAACTACTTTTTTCGTCTGATGAGACAGTTTGAAAATTTTCAAAAGGTACATTAAAATTTCTTGCATTTTTGTTAGAATAGCATTTAGTGCTTGAATAATTATTATTTATTTTCAAAGGTTCTCTGTTTTCTTTTTTAATATTTATTTCAGGCAAAAACAAGGTAGGAACCGCCCCAGTTTGTAGCCAAATGTCCCAAAATTTTTTCCCCAAAATGATCTACACATACAAATAATTTTTTTTTTTCCAAATGTTCAATACTTACATTACATTTTGATTTCCAAATTTCAAACATAGTTTTCTCTTTTTTAAAACTATGAAACCTACCATCAAAATTCCGCTTGCTTCTTTTACATATTATGCAAGAGTAATCTGACTTGCGTGAGTCTGATCTTATATCTTGAAACATTCTAATATATGTATGTAAATACAATAAAATAGATATATATAGAGGAATAGATTATTATTAAAAATTTAAATTAAACATTTAAAATTTTTAAGCAAAACTAAAGTAAAGGTATATTTTTAAATAAATATTATTTTAAATAAATTTTATAAAATAAATAATTTCAACTGCAAGAAAAAATACAACTGATTTTATTTTTATATATTTTCATATTCTTTAAATGTTTTTTATTACCATTTCCCCACGGGGAATCGAAGCAAGTATAAATAGAACAAAAAATTTATATTTATAATGCATTACTGTGATCTAACTAACTAGGTGCTCTAACTAACTAACTTATTTAAAAAAAAATCAATTTGCAGAAAATTAATAAATTATTACTTTAATCAAAAACATTTTATTATTTATGAAAAAAATTTAAAAACCAGTTGGCTTTGAAGTCTGTAGAAATACTCGTTTTAATAAAATGTATCAAAATAAAAACAAAAGACAAATAAAGGGCGCGCTTTTTTGAAAAAAGTTCAGAATAGAATATGTACATACCTAAATAAAATCAACTTGATAAGGAAATAAAATCTTCGATATCGACATTTCGCCTTTGGAAGTATATACTGCCGTGCCAATAATATTTTTACAAAGCTTCTAAATCTGACTCAATTTTGGACCGGTTGTTTAATTTCTGTTTTTCTGTTTTTTAATTTTTCTGGACTGATCTATACCATGTTTCACGCGTTCTGTTTATTTTTCTTGAACCCTGGGGGTTCCATTTCAGAGCTTGGTGTGCGATGTTGTTTATTGGTTTTCTAAGTGTGGGCCCTACATATTTCTCCTTTCCTTTCCTTATTTGTGTGTTTCTGCTTCGTTATTTCCTAGAGTTCTACGCTTTATTTTAGAAAACGCTCTAGCCAGTTTTTTCTATGACTCTTTCAGTATCTCCATCTGACATCACTATTCTACTTAGGTAACTTAGGCATTAACAATAAGAAAATTTTATAATAATTCGTAATAGTATTTGAAAAGGAAAGGTTCCGAATTTTTTCCTAAGGAAACTTATGTTTTTTTTCAAGATTTATCCTATTCCAAAACTTTCAGGGCTTGTACTAAAACTTGGATTTTTTTTTAGAATTTTATTATATAAGCAAAAATGGAAAAAAAAATTAATATTAGACACTTTATTCAATTTTAGGCAAGCTCTTGTTACAGTTTAAATGCTTGTAATTTGTATATTAATTGAAACTAATTTGGAAAAGTTCTCAAGTTACAGGTACTTAGAAAATAAAAGCACGTAAACAGGTTCAAGCAAATTTTGTAAGGACCCAGACAGACGAACAGAGCGAAATCACCGAGGACATTTTCAAAACTTTAACTAATTTTTAACATATTTGAAAATGTGGTAAAAACTAAAATTTCTAATGCCATTAAGTTGTACAACTATACAAAAACGAACAAGATGCATGAATTTCATGCACTTTACAACATTTATAGAATATTTAAATTTATTTCAATTCAATTATGGTCAAATGCTGGTGTAAAGTAAATGGGTTATATAGGAATTTTGTTGTTTTGAAAGATTTGAAGCAATTATTGTCCTACCTAAGTCGAACGACAAAATACTTTGGGAAATTATTTTTAAGTTTTATTTATATCTACAATTGTCAAATTAATTGTAACTGATTTTCCAGTTTTAGTTGGTGATTGTAAAATTTTCTTTTTGCCTTCAGGAGACCACATACTTAAGTTTATATTAGTTATTGTGCTACGTTGTACTCATAATCTTAAAAAGTAAAACTTTTTAACTTTTATTTCTTCCATATGTCTGTATTTTAGTTGTGTGGTATATGTATATTTAAAAGATATAGAATATTGAAAATGGGAAGAATGAGAAACTTATATAGTATTTGGTTATTACTTTAACATCTGTTCAACTTGAAAGTCCGTGAACGTAAATTGAATTTGATTTTGTGGTAATGAGAAATAAATTCCTTTTTTTAATTTACTGTCTTTTTCTTTTTTTTTTGTTTTTTAATTTTATGTTTTTTTTTTTGTTTTTCGAAATGACTTCCGCCCTTGGTGCATGCTTTTTTTATAAACTAAATATGTATAACTTTGTTACATGTACCAATCTTTAACTTCGGTGGAGTCGAAATGGTTTATATGTTTTCTACATATAAATCTTAACATCAAAGTTTCTAACAATTTTTTGTGTAAAAAGTTATAGTTACATTAAAAGTAAATTTTTTTGTTCACATATCATCATCATCATCATCACTATTAACTATATTATCTGTAGCACTATTAAAATCATCATCACTAATAGTCATCGTCATTAAAACAAATGAAGAAAAAAACCAAGGGTTTTTGAAAAAGCACATTTTCAAAATTATATAAAACGTGGTATTAAGTGCATGGAGCTTCAATGGAATATGAAAGTTTTAATTTCATTCACCAAGAATTTACCATATTACTAAAAAAAAATTACAGGTATTCAAGTTACAGGTGTTTAAAAATAGCAAAATTTTAATTTTCGAGTCCTGACAGCTTCTAAACAGGGGGCCCCTGACATCGTAAATGTGTTTGCGACGTCGTGAATACAATTTCGCATGATCGTAAATGTTAACTTCAAAAATTTTACATTGTCTCATGATCGTAAATTTATTTTACATTGTATTCGCGACCCATTTTCACGACGCGTGTTATTAAATTGAGTATCGAAAATTTTTTAAATACACAAATAAAAAAATTAAAAGTTATTTGAATTTTGAAGTTTTAATTTGAATTTTATTTTTGTGGTGGTTAAGTCCCTAATTTAAAAAAAAAACCATGGAAGAAAAGTAAGTAAATATTAATTTATATTTTTCAAAGATTGTTTCTGTAGAAAAATTTAAATTTTTGACATTTCATATTGACGCAATCGGAATTGCAAACAAAATACATTGTATTTTCGACACAATGTGTTCAGAAATTTTACATTGTGTTATTTTCGCATTGTATCAAGTTGAAGTTTTTTTTACGACATTTACGATGTCACCCGGTGTGACAAATAAAATGTTGTTAACGACTCTTACTAGTTTTTGAGGATCTAACTTCTCCTAAAATTTCAAAACTCTAGTGTGAACCGTTTAGAAGATTTTTAGATACAACAAAAGTTGAGTTTTGCATTATGGTTAATTTAAGGACCGTATGGCAACCCAATGCATTTGCTTTTAAAAATTGATAAAGTTTACAAAAACAGATATCTTTCACCGTGTTCAGATTGAAAATATACCTAACAGTACTCTTGTTAAAACCATTTAATAAAAAAGCTTTTTTCGACATTGGGGGGCTTTAGCTCCGTAACGGTCTTGGCTACAGAGAAAAGTTTTCCCATGAAAACATATTTTTTTTACAGTACCTACCGTAGTTAAAATTTCTTTTCGCTATTTCAAAAAATGTAAAAGTTTTTGTAAATATACGGACAGACAGACTGACGGACAGAATAAAACTAATAAGCACATTTTCAAAATTTTTTGAAAATGTGTTAAAAAATAAAGTATTTTAAGGGGTTTTTTAATATAAAAGAGAAGAGTTGTATAAATTTCAAAATTGTAGTTCTTTTAGTTTTTGAGTTACCATGTTTTCACACAAAAGAACGAACGGAGAGACACACATAGCTAGACCGATTTACGCTTCAATGTACTAAAAGAGCTAGAATTTTGAAATTTATACAACCCAAGTTTTAGATACTTAATTTCTAGGTTTCTTATTGTTTTTGGTTAAAATCGAATTTTGGGCAGCTGTCATACAAATTTCGGAACCTTGTCTATGTATCTTCAGAACTAATTACACCACAAAGTTAAACAAAAAACTCATAGTTTAGCTGTATGCATAAGCTCACAAGTTTAGCTAATTGAAATTTAAAGTTGAGCGGAACCCTTTGCGGTATCAAAAATGAGTTTAATTAACTTTCAATTATTACTAATTAGCAGATTCGGTACAATTATTCCATATACGTAAGTTACAGACTATATCTATATTTGCAATACCATCTGTCGTTATTACACTACCAAAGTATACAAATTGTGATACCACTTCTATTTAAATAATGTACATGAGTGGCTTGTGTTTTTTATTCTTATACGGAAGGTTTTCTGCAGTGTGGAGGTCAACACACATAGAACGCGGAACGCAAATTGGAATATTCGAAACATATGTCAAGTCAATACTGCTGGAATCGAAACATGACTTGTATTAAGAAATAATATACAAAAATTACAAGTTTTTGTGAATAAATGCTTAAGAATAATATGTCGCATATTCTAACGAAGCAAGAACCGATATGGATTCAAATAAGAAAAAAGAAATAGAAGGAGATTGGTCACATTTTAAGGCATCCAATAACATCAGTGGCACGCCAAGCGCTTGAATGGAATCCACAAGGTAGGAGAAATGTCGGTAGACCAAAAGCAATCAAATCGAGAAAGAAAGTGACCTATCAAGAAAAACCGTGATCGGATTATTGCCCACACGAAAAATGCCCACACGAAAATTGCCCACAAAAAATAATTTATAAAACAGAATTGCCGCTTTTTCCAGAATATTTAATATTTTATTTTAAATCACTAATAGATTATCTCCTAGATAGAATATAATTTTTGATTTTTTCTCTATTTAATTTAATTTTTATATTTAATTCAATTTTCTGTGGGCAATTTTCGTGTGGGCATTTTTCGTGTGGGCAGTAATCATCGAATCAAGAAAAACATGGTCAGAAATTAAAAGGTTAGCGCTAAATTAAGATAATTGGAGAGATTATTTAGAAGCCTTATGCTTCCTAGTGGAATAATAAATATAAAAAAATAAAAAGTTACAGAATAATGAAATATAAATTATTGATATGGGTTTTTTTTAATCTTTAAAATTTGTGATACAGCAAAAATCATTTTTTAAAAAAATTATCTAAAAGAAACTTATTGGATTTTTTATTTAAAATTTCTTTAGAATTGAACCGATTTTTATATCTAAGTGTAAGTCATACATATACGATTATTTTTTGAAGTACATCCAACTCTTTTTAATTTGAAATAGAATTATTTACATTACCGTAATTAAAATTTTATTGAAAGGACCTAAAGGACATTTTATAGGAGAATTTTTTTATGTTTTAATAAAAATTTTAAAATAAATTTTATCTTTTTTTTTGAAACTCTCATCTCAACTTATAATTTTTCTAAAAATTATTTTAGCATTAAATTTATTACTGTAATATTTCCATACTTTTCTTAATTCTATCTCTTTTGCGCACAGAATTTTTCTATTTTTATTTTTCAGGAATAGAAGAGAGGAGTTTCAGGTTTCATCTAAAATAAAAAAAAAATTTTTTAGAGCTCCTTGCACACATCATTAAATACTCGTAAATGCAGGTTTATGACTGAATTTAAATTGATATTGGCTCAATTGAGCGGAAAATATTGATTAACGATTAAAATTATTGAAGACGATAGAAAGAAAAATAAAAAACTGATATAAATGGTTTAATTTTATAGTTAGAAAAAGATAGAAAAACAGTTTTGCATATTTTTTTTTCTAAAATATTTTACGATTTTTTTATTCTAGTTGAATTTAGTGGAAAGTCAAGTATGGCTCTTGACTTTTTAATCACAAAAAAATAGAATTTTAATTAAAAACGTTTGCCAGTCGTTATAAAAAGTTCAGCAGTAATTTAATTGGATTATAAAATTATAAGCAAGTTTAAAATTGTAATAAGAAGCAATCATTATATAGATTCGTACTATCACCCCTATTCTGAATTCCTGCGTAGATTTTGTACGTAAAATTAGCTACGTTAAGTCGGATTTTTTTTAGTTATTCTGAATTACGCCGGAGAGAATAATTAATGTCAATGGCAATACTTTTTTTTCGAAGTTTCAAAATTTGACATTTTGGTTTGAAATTTTATTGAAAAATTTAAAGCAACAAGTTAAAAAAAAATTATTTTATAAACAATAACAAAAATAATTGAAAAAATATGAATTCAATTGCATTTGGATTGGATGCCTTAGAAGAAGAAGAAACTAATCAAAGGATTCTTAGATCAGAAAGGAGAATTCTTAGAGATTCTTATAATCCTTTCGACTTGAGTGAGAAATCGTAAGTATTTATACCTACATATTTCAATTTGAAAATTTATCTAAGCATTTATATAAATTTATATATTCAATTATTAGTTTCCAAGCAAATTTTCGACTAAATAAACCTGCTTTTGAATATTTATTGTGTTTGATGGAAAAAGATTTGCAAGCTCCATTCATGTTTTTTGGTATAACTCCCATTCATAAATTATGTGCAGTTTTAAGGTTTTTCGCTGAAGGGAGTTCACAACATTGTATTGGGAAAGACTACGATGTGGCAATTGCTCAATCGACTTTTTCTAAAGTGTTGAGTGAATGTCTGGAAATTTTCACAAAAATATGTCCATTGTGGATTAAACTTGAAATGACACCAGAAGAACAACAAAAGGCAAAAATGGATTTTCATGCAAAAAGTGGACTTCCAGGAATTATTATGTGTATTGATGGCACGCACGTTGAAATTTTAAAACCTAAAGAAGATCCTTTTCTTTATTATAACAGAAAAGGTTTCTTTAGTTTGAATGTGATGTTGGTATGTACTTATTTTTTGTTGAAAAATTTTAAAATTAAACTTTTACTTTAAGGTATGTGATAATACCATGCAAATTAGATACGTAGATGCAAGATATCCTGGATCGAATCATGATGCTCATATTTACAATTTGAGTGATTGTAGAGCATATTTCGAAAGAAAGTACGAACAAGGAGAAAGAAACACATACATTTTAGGTAATTATATAAATATGAAGTATAACAGTTACATTAGTTCAACAATTATAATTTTAAGGTGATGGAGGATATCCTTTAGAACCTTGGTTGATGACACCTTTTCGACATTCATTACCTAGCTCTCGTGAAAGAAAATATAATGAAAAACATGCATCAACAAGAAACATCATTGAACGAACTAATGGAGTTCTTAAAAATAGATTTAGGTGTTTACTTGGTCTAATAAATTATTCACCGAAGAAGGCTGTAGATATCATAAATTCAGCTGCTGTCTTACATAACATTTGTATCAAATACAAAATTGAAAATAATATTGACCAAAACAGAATTCCAGAAAATGAAGAAGAAGAAGGTACATCAAATATAAATTGTGACGCAGCTGAAATTAGAAATAGAATTTTAAATTCCTTAATTTTATAAAAAAAAAAACATTTTTAACTTTATTTATTAAACTTAGAATATTTGTATTTCATTCATATAATATTAAAATAACATAAAAATTAAAAAATTATTTGTATTTAACGTTTGTTTTAACTTAAATCTTAAATATTAATACTTCATTTCATATAACTTATTACTAAAAAACAGTCTTATATTTCAATTAAATTATAAAAAGTCATTATTATTTCTTAAAAATAAGATAGAATATCTATACTTATCACATTATCAGATCACACAATAGGTACTTTTTAGTTAGAACTTAAAAATTTAGCTTTTTTGATTTCCAGTATTTCCATTTTTATTTGGTTTTTTTTTTCTTGTATTTCTAGCAGTTTTTTGTTGTGTTGTTTATATTCTTGAAGTTTTTGCTTCTTTATATCGTTTTGTTTCTCAATCTCTCTATAAACCCTTTTTAAATTGCTGGAAATCTCATTTAACCTTTGTTCCTGCTTTTCATTGAATTGCTTTTGCATTTCCAACTGTTGTTTGAGTAAACTGAAAGTAGTTTCTTCCTGAATATTCCTTCTTCGGGTGTTCCAGAAATATCTGATACAGAAGTTTCTAACGAAAGAAGGTTAATTACACGTTCTTCTAAATTATTGAAGTGGTGTATTTTACTTGGGCCACCACCTGTGGCTTTTAGATCTTTTTTATTTTCTGTGAGCTTTCTTTTGATGTAAGCCTTCTAGTCGGTCCAAACCTACAAAAAAGATTTTTATAAAAAAATAGCTTATAGTTAATAATAAAAGTAATACTAACCTTTCTCCAACCAGTGTCATCTTTTTGTGCTGGGCCAATGCTATTTAATTCGTTTGCAACATTGACCCAGAATTCCTTTATTTCTATTGGAATTTTATTGTTCCCTTGTGCTATATCTTTATTATTATTAAGAAGTTCAAAAAGTTTAGCATATTGTGTTTGGTTCGTTGTTACTCTTGCCCTTTACAAAATAATTTAAAAAAATAAAAATGTTATTTTTAAAAAAGGGAACAAAAAAAATACTTACATTTTTAAAATATTTATTAAAATTTTTGTAAATAAATAAAACTGCAAACAAAGGAATTCAAAGCACTACTACGTATGAATATTTCTTGCGTAGATTTTTGACATTTAATTTACGCTACGTAGGAATTCAGAATTGCCAATCTACGCATTTCGAAAAAAAAATTTACTACAAAGGAATTTAGGATCAAGTTTGCGTAGATTCTACGCAAATTAGTGTTACGTAGTAATTCAGAATAGGGGTGTATATGAAGTTTTTATGATTTATATATTTTCATTTATTCTTACTTATATATGTATATATCTTTAATTTACTAGAAAACTATATTATGAAATAATTTTATAAGTTGAAGAAGAGAAAAAGGAAAAATTTCAAAGCTAAACGGCAGTATTTTGTATGGATACTGATGTTTAGAAACAAATGAGTGTTTAGAATCGTAAAATTATATTTTAAAAATTTTACTGTTAAAATTAATATGCAAAAGTAGATGAATTTTCAATGAATTTATTAAATCCATTTATCAAACACATTCCGGTAAGGAGTGGCTGATATTCAGTTAAACTACAAATCTATAAATTAGACTTCATTTTAGGTTCGTGAACATTGAACTAAACCGTTGATTACTCAGCTTTAGTTATTGTACATATGAAAAACAATATTTTGTGCTATACTCGTACATCAACTTAAATAAGATTTATTTATTAATATTTTTTAATTTTATACACTATTAGAACATAAGCCCTTACGAGAAAACTACTAGTATTGAAAAAAGACCTGAGCTTCGTTTGAATTTAAGAGCTTTCTGCTGAACTAAGTCGCTTTTCAGATTCAAACGCATTAATCATTCACGTTTAATAAATATTTGAAATTACGATTAATAACGTTATAATATATTCTGTAGACTAGCTAATACCTGTGTGCGTTGCTGCGCCTTTCAATGGCTTTTTGTATATTATTGAAAAAATCATATGATGTAAATGACAATTACACATATGGTAAATTGTGCTCATTCAATTGATCTTCAGTACAATTAAATAAAAGAATTTAAAACGCCAATAGGACGTTGCGCCCAAACTTTTAAAACAATTCTGGTCAAACGATTTTTAAACAGGGCAGGAAAAATTTAAAAATTTTTATTGAGTTCTTGTGCCAAAAAAGGTTAATGGGTCGAAATATAATTGAACTCAGTGAATATTTTGTTTATATAATAAACACTAAATATTTGTTTAACAAGCAGCTTTTCAACGGAAAACTACCTCTGAGTTTTCTCTTTTAATTTAAAAATTTTTTTTTTGTATAGAAGTAAATTAGGGTGTTGTTTAACCACCTAACCACTTACAAAATTTGTAATTGTTGGTTTTTATTTTTTTAGTTATTTTATTTTTCTACATTTGGTTTTTTTTTCTTATTTATTCTCTGGAAGAATAGGACTTCCACAAAGTCCTTTATTTTATGTATTTCCTGATTGGCCTGCGCCATGTTTCCTGCCTTTCTGTTTTCCTGCGGGGTCGTTTCCAAATACTGACGCATACTATATAGTTCACAATTTTCTTAGAGTGGTTCCTATTCATTTTTATTTGTTCCTTATTTTGACGTTGATTAGTTCTTGCCTAGTTATTTCCCATACATTTTTTCTAGGTTAAAAAATTCTGCGTTCGTAGACACCTGTTAACGAAGACGTTTCACTATTGGTCAGTTTCACTATTATCAATATATTTGTTGTTGTTTCTTTTATTGTAAAACTTTTAATAAAAACTATTTTAGATTATAAAAAGTTTTGATCTTTCTTTTTTTTTTTGAAAATTGAAAATAATCTTTAAAAATTTTGAAATCCTCACAAAGATGCATTATTTTATTTATTGGTTCCGCAAAGAATAAACAAAGTTTTATTTGAGTTAAACTTTCAATATTGTTTTCATTTTCACAATGAACCGAATCGTCATTAAAATCATCAATATCTCTATCATTATCGTCGTTAAATATTATATATAAATTATAAATTAAATATGAATTAAAAATTAATTGATTTATACATTCTGTTAAACTAATTGTTTTAATATTTTTTTGTATGACGTTGTTCTGATTTTGTTGAAATTTCCATTATCCATCAAACGTATTATTAGTTCGCCCTTCTACCAATGCTTTGATATCTAGTGTATAGTGATTAACCAACTTAATTAATAAAATAAATTAAAAAACTTTTAAAAAACAGCTGTTTTTGAACTAAAAAGTAAAAAACTATATTTTAATAAAGTTTTTTTTTTAATTTCTCATGTATAGCTACAAACGAACTTGCTTCAAAAAAATTTAGCTTAAAATAGCAGATATTGATACATATGTGTCAAAAAGCTTATAAATTAAGTATAAAATTTTGAAGTTATGAATTTATGGTTTATTTTATGTTAAACATCATAATAAGTATGCACGGATATCTAAAGGTTGACAAGGGCAACTATCATCTTCCACGTTATATATGCAGCCAAAACAATTTTAAAGTTAATCATATTTCAACAACACAATTACACTAAAAGACATGAAAGTCTTCTGAAATTTTTCCTCCTTACAAAGGCAGTTTATATTATACAGTTGAAATTTTATAATGCAGTGACTCATTTTGCCCAAAGACTATTTTATATAACTGAAACTTAAAACTCGTGTAAGCATTTCATACTCTTGAAATCTTACAAAATAACTTTCGGTTAGTTATTGAATATTTCTATCTTCTTACTATATAAAATTATTTATGCGCTTGCGTAAAAGCTCACCGCCCCTAAAGCAATCCACATAATAAAGTCATATTTGCAATGTATGCTCATTTGATGTGTGTTCTCCGAGTGATTTTTGTTTGTGTAGCTTGCACTGGGGTCATAGCTGCCTTATAACTTAAGGTTTTTGTTTTATTCTGTAATGTAAGAGATCGTAACGTTGGGGCTGTGGTTTTAAATTTTTTGTTCTTAAATAAAAGCGATCTGACCGATTGAATTCAAATTTTGTATACGTGTTCCTCTTTGACAATGAAGATGACTTTATTTTTGGAATTTTAGAATTTGTTAACCCATTTCAGCACGACGATTGGTCGAAATATATTTTTCAAGTGAATTTCGAAAAATTTCTCTAAGTGCCCCTAAAAGAATTCTCAAAAAGAAATTTTCCGAGTTCCGTTAATTCATTGTGTTACCATAGCCTATTAAAGGTTTTTTTGTTACTTCGCTCTTAATTAGAAAGGATTAGACTGGTTAACTTCATATTTTGTATAGATGTTGCTCTTAACGACTCTATTTTCGGACATATTGGCACGACGACTCATTAAAAAAAAATTTGGAAGCAATTATTTAAAATTTTAAGAAGTTGTGCCGCGACCCAAAAGAAAGTCTTAAATGTTGAGTTTCCTTAACCTATTGCGGCGCATCAACTTTTTAAAGATTTTTGCGTTACTTCGCTCTAAATAATTACCAATTTGACCGACTGTTTTAACACTAGATAAACAGTCAACACTTGATTAGAATTTGTTAACCTATAAAGTCACAACGCTAGGTCAAAAAAATTTTTCGGAGCTTTAACTATTTTGAATTTTGGTAAATACTGCTTTGACCTAAAAGAAAGTTTTAAATTTTTTTTTCGATTTTCATTAACCTATTGCAGCGCAACAACTTTTTAAAGATGTTTTCGCCAAGTTTCTTATACGTGTTGCTGTTTGTAAATGAAGTTGATAATTTTACTGACTTAAAATTTGTTAACTCATGTTAGCAATCTAGAAATAACATTTACGCTATATGTAATTTAACAACATCAACTTCAATTAAAACACATTGAGAGGAGCAGTAACGCGCACCAGGTATTAGCTAGAATAAATATTTATATTAAATAAATATAAAATAAAAATTTTCTTGTAAATAATATACAAAATGAGATGAATTACTTTTCTTTTAGTTCAAGATCATAACAGTAGTACAACTTATGAAAACATTATTTTGTCTTTTTACAATTTATCAACATGCAAATATTTGTTCTTATCTTATAAAGATATCGTATAAAAGCAAAAGCAAAACAATCTCACCTTAATTATAATATGTATTTTTTTTGTTTTTCTCTGCTCTTGTTTATAATTCATTAAAGTAATTCATTTTCTTTTTAACAAATACAGAAAACTTAATTGCTTTATAAAGTTAAAGAAGACTTAGCTGCCTCTATATACGCAAGTTGTCTTATAAATAAATAAAAAAATTTAATATTAGTTTTAATTAAAATTTAAGCTGAAAATAAAAAAAAATGCGCTGCGTGATCATCCGCAGATTTCTACGAACGTAGTTAACCTGAAGGCCCCATTGTTATAATCTTTGGTAGTCTGCCAATGTTATTCCTAGGAGTAGCCATTGACCTGCCGCGGGTCTTCCTTCGCGCTTCAACACCCTCTACTTATCTGCGTGTAGTCCGAGCGTTAAAACGTTCAACACATGTACGTTTTCCAATATTTGCTGAGGCTCGCTTCTCTGATCTTATATTTAGGCTCTCTCTCGAGACAACATCTTAGAATGCTTCTGTATGATCGCTTTCACCCAAGAAACCGAGCGTTTGTTCGCACTCGTTATTTTGGAGATATTGGAGTCCTAGAGACTTCATCTGAAGGTAGGAGTGATAGTTTGCTCGCTTCTCAGCGCCTTCGCCCAATCCATGATCCAGGTGTCAAGGTTTTCTAGTATATTGGACTCGAAATTTTTTCTAAAAAAAAATATGAAGTTTTAGAAAAATCTATAAACTAACACTCTAACTGAATTAAGATTTTAATCTCCATTTGACTTTAAGTTTTATTACTAAATTGATTTTTATTATTTTAGTAAACTTTCCTTTTTAAGCAAAATAATAAATTTAATTTTTCAAAATATAAAATGTTTGTTGTGAAGCAAACCCAGTACGACAATATTGTCTTTTAATTTTAAAAAGTTTTTAGTAAAAGTTTTGCAATATTTTTGCTGTTTTTTTTTGGACCACAAATTAATAACTTACATTTTATTTTCCCACGTCACTTCTTGTTTGGTAAATATGTATTATGAAAAGTATTTTAAATAAAAAAACGGTTATTGTTAGTGTATATGTAAAAAGGATTGAATTAAAATTTTTATATGCAGTTACATGTGATATATTTTGAAATTGTGTAACCTGCATAATATCTACTTTTTTGAAATTCTAGAAATTTGCCAGTTTGTCAATTTTAAATCAAACTTAAATATTATACATAACTCGATATAGTGGATAAGCATTTGGCTTATTAAACGAGGGGATGCGGATTTTTTTCCCGTACAGGTCATAAAAAATTTGATGGTAAAAAAAATATTAAAAAATAAATTAAATCAACAAAATCTCCTAGGTGACCAAATTTAATGTAAATATAAAATATATACCATAAATAGTAATTCTATATATATATAGAGTATATAGAATAAATAATATTGTTATTTTTTGTTATGAGGGATAGCATGTGCCATCCTAACACGTAGGCCTTGTGACCTAATGTGCACCCACTTTCAATACTTTATATAAATTTGTAAGTAAAATTATTTTTTTTGGTTTATATTATATATTTGTATATTTTAAGGCTTTTTTAGACGATAAAATTAATATGATGAAATTCGTAACAAATATCTATTAAACAGAAATGTCATTTTTGTAATTTTTTATTCGAATTTCATTTTGACATTTTTCGCACATATTTATATTTTCAGTTTTAAACGACCAAATTAAATTTATTAGTTTTGGAATTTCTCATTTTATAATTATTATTTCAACAAGACGGTTTTAAAATTTATGAAAGCTTATAGAAATGTTAATGAGGGTGAAATTGTTAAAAACATTGTGTATATATAGCAGTAGCGGAATTAGTATGAAAGAGAAGAGTATGGTCCGGAAATTGGCAGTTGGCTAGAAATTTTTTTAAAAATATTTCAAATTTAGTATTTGACGAACTAATATTGCAAGATCTTTCTGGTTGGATGTGAAAACTTTTAATATTATATTATTAAAAATTAAACCACAAATTGAAACACAAAATACCAACATGAGAGAAGCAGTCGCAACAAAAACAAGGTTAGCATATATTCTTTGATTTGAAATTCTTTAAGCTATTAAAAATTTTATTCTTTTTTAGGGTTTCTAATAACATTGAAATATTACGCTACTGGTGAAACCTTTCAAAGTTTAAGTTACATGTTGCGGACTGCGGTATCAGTTATATCTCAAATAGTAGATGAAACCAGTAAAGCAATTTATGTTACTATGAAAAAGGAATTTTTAAAAATAACAAATTTCAACAATAAAGTAGATTGGTTTAAAGCCAAAAGATTTGAAAACCCAGTGGAAACAAATTTTCTGTTATGTATAATAAACCTTATACTTACGATTTCAGACAAAGAAAATTTTTTAGTTCTAATTAGCGAATTGGGACCGCAATAACGCAAATTTATGTTTCACGTCTACCACCTATAACTCTATTAAGTTTTCCCTAATAACACTTAAAAATTTTGCTCTCTGATGTTTGTTGTGATAATTTATGTCCTGGGAGTCACAAATACGGCTATAACTCCCACAGTCTAATTATTTTTAAAACAGGTACATTCCCCAATCCACATCTTTCAATGACCTGAATATAATATAATATAATACAATTTTAATTATTATTATTAATTGAATATTATATATATACACCTACCTTACTTTTTTTATTTTCGCTCGTTATAAATTGAAAATTAAAATACAAAGCTAAGCAAACAACCTAACACCACAAAAAATAAAATTCAAAATGCCAACAAAAATAAAACAAATGACGTCACCATCTAATAAAATATTAGAAGTGGGATGCGCAACGAGCTGCAAGACAAACGTGTTAAGGGTGGCATGCTTTTCACCATAACAAAAATTGGCTGTCTAGCAGGAACTTTTTTACAATAACTCAAAAAAAATACTACTAAAAAACTCATATTATAATATGTAATAAAATATCTTTTCGGACTATGTTATGTTTATTAAATACATCCCTCTATTTAATTATAATGTAGATACAATAAAGAAGTTTGTGCTAGAGTATAAAATTGGATATAAAGTTTATTTTTTAATTATATTAGGTATGAAAATTCTATATTGTGTGGTGATTCAGTTGTTTATTGAATTAAGTGAGAGAAAAGTTTTGTTGAAATGTAGAGTTTTTATTTTACAAAACTATCCATTATACGGTTGAGAAAAACTAAAAATATAAATTATGAAATTAATGATTTAATGTGTTTTTCTGGGAGAACGAATTAACTTAATTTCAAAATAACAATAAATGGGTTGAAGCCATATAATGCACTAAGTATATATAAATGCATGAAAATATAAAATAATAATTTTACATAACTAACCAAATAATGAGTGATGTGGAAAAATTTTAATAAGTTTTTAAGATGATTACTGCCATTAATCTTAAAAATAAGATAAAATAAATAATGTCCTTAATATATTTTAATAAAAACTAATTAGATAAACACTCTTTATTTTTATAGTTAATATTTTTAATGGATAATTTGAGATAAAGATGCTATAATGATTTTTCAATAATGTTTAATGTCGATTCACAATCAAAATATTACGTCTTATTATTAAAGGTCCCAATACCACTTCTTGTCTTGTGGATTTTTTATAGTTTCTAAACTAAAGTTTTGGAAATCAAGAGCAGACAATTTATCAGCTGAATCTGCTTCAACAGCAACAATATTCTCAACAATTTCGTCAACTTCATCAATTTCATCAATTATCGTCACATTTGCTTGAGATACACATTTTATTACATGTCCAACTCACTTTTCTGGATATTACGTCCTTGTATGTTTCTTTACTAATTCCAGCACATGTTAGTTAATGAGGCGAAAAAATAATATGTCTGTTAAATAATCAATGTGACATATTATGAAAAGAAAACCTAATTTTCTATTTAATTTTTTAAAAAAAAAAAAAAAATTTCCACTGAATAGGGCCAGGGCGTCATTAAATGGGAAATAACACTTCGGAGGCTTTATTTCGCAGGGCCTTAATTCAGGTCACCTGTTTTGGCATGTATACGTTTAAAATGCAACAGAAGTTAATGACAATTAAAACAAAGTTTTATAATACAAAATCGTTAAATCCCATAAATTTTTTTTAAATATATTCTGCATTTATATATTTCATCCTATAGAGAGTTTGCCTTCTAGATATTTATATTATTATTATGATTTTATAAAAAAAAATATTTGGAAAATTTCTTGATGTGGTGTCAGTTTTGGCAAAAATTAAATCATTTATAATTAATTCATTATTCAAATAGAAGACAAACTTTGATTGCACAAATTAAAAGATTAATTAAAGTATTTAATAACTGCAAATGTTGAATTGGGTATATGAAATTTATAATTTTTGATCAAATTGTTTCTCTAATTTTCTAAACCTTATTATTAAAATTTTAGTTTTGGAAGTTGGCAGTTTTTATTTATAATTTGTTTTATTTCTGCACTACAACCAACTAAGTACTAAAACCTTATATTATATTAGATACACATTATTGTAACTTGTTGTGCTTGTCTATAAAATTTCGTTTGTTAACTTAAAAAATTTAAGAATAAGGATTCTACATTTGGAACTGCTCTTGTATGCTTTTGATTATTTAAATGTTATTTAACTTTTTCTGAGTAAAATTATTCTGAGCAATTTATATATTTAAAATTTAATTAGCAAATTACGTGATTTTGTGTTATTTAATAAATAAAGAAGAAAATTTGTTGGTTTGATTATTGGTTCCGATTTATGTCCAATTTTACAAAATTATTTTGAAGTGAGACTGAAACAAATTTTGGTTGAGTTTCGTTAACCCGGTTGGGCATGAGGAAGTTATGAAGTTTTTTTTGCATCTTTTTGATGTCCAGCTGAAAGGTTTGACCGATTGACTTAAAATTTCGCACATATGTTTCTCTTAATGAAATTTCCTCCTCTAATGAAATTTATTATATAAAATTGATTGGAATATATTAACCCATTTTGACAGTCATGTTAACATGTTTAAGCACAACGTCTCAGTAAACAATTTGGCATAAACAATTAAATTAATTTAGTGAAAATATTACACAAGCATTGATCTTTATTATTGAAACAGAGCTGGCTAATTTGGTTTTGACCTGTTTACTCGCACAAAGATTCAATGAATTTTTTGAAGTTTTAATGTCGTGTCAAAAACTGGTTCAACCAATTAAGTTAAAAATTACCTAAACTTAAAAATAAGACTAATTTTTGTGCTCTACACAAATAGTGCAAAAAACAACTAGAAAATTTGGTTCTAACCTGTTAACCTGTTTGGGCGCGACTGCAAATTGAAATTATTTTAATTTTTTGTTATTCTACTGAAGTTGTTTGACATATTATATTATGTGGGTATAATATAAACTAAAATTTAGACGAATTGCACGCTTCCGGGCAAAATAGGGTAAATCTGCTAATAAGATAATTTAAAATTATTTGTCTAAAATTTCTTAAGTTTTGTGCATGTATTATTTTTTGTATGTGGCATTCTTATGTATACTTTAAATGCCCCTAATAATTGCTCTAAGTATATTGTTATTTTTTAGTGAAAGTCTCAAATTTGAAATTTAAAATTTTCAAACTAAAACTGGATTAAAAAGTAAAAACTTAAATAATTAGAAATACCTAAAAATAAAACTAATGGATATATATATATAATATTATATAAAATCCCTAAATTCTTATTTTATTTGTATATTACATTTCATTACGTTCAAAGTTTTATATAAAATTAGCTTGTCATTTTTTATAATTTAGTTTTCTAATATATTTTCATATTTACGAGAATTAAAATATTATTGGAGTTCATTTTAACTATGAATATAAAAACTAAAAGGAATGCAATCCATAAAATAACGAATACAAAGAAAAATTGCATGATATTCAAGTAATATAATGAAATAAAATTGAGTAAAATAGTTAAAAGAATTTCTATGAATATTATTTAGATTTTGAGTTAAAATAAAATGAATTCTTTATCTTTTGTTTCAATTTTACAAAAGAAAACTTCATAAATATTTTTCTTCTCATATAATTTTAAATTTTTTACTTAATTGTTTTTTCCTCAATGAAAACACTCTTAACAGAAGTAAGAATTTGCTAAAATAGAAAATTCAAAAAATTTTATTGTTTCAATATTATTTTAGATTATTCTAAATGTCTCTTTTCCTGTTTATTATGGTGTTTTTTTAGTACATTTTTAAAACATTTTATGCTTATTATTTCACTCTGTCCGTCCGTCCGTATTTTTACAAAAACTTTTGCATCAAAGAAATTTTAACTACCGATAGGTCTTGCAAAAAAAAACAATTTTATGGAAATACTTTTTTCTTCCGTTACTGAGCTTCAGCTCCCTAAAATTGGAAAAACCCTATATTTTAATTGTTAAACAATAGTTCTGTAAGGTATATTTGGAATCTAAAAACGGTGAAAGACAACCATTTTTATAAGCTGTATAAATATAAAGGCACGTGTTTGCGGACAGAGCTTCGAAAATTATTTTCCACATTGAAGGGCTATTAGAACTTGAAAATTAAAACTTTCATGTTTTTATAAATCAGTAACTTATTGAACAGTGTATATTTTTCTAAACGTTAACATTGAAGCTCCAACATTTGTTAACAGGTTTTCTTAAGTGAATTTGGATTATATTCTTATTGATTTCACCTTATTCATAATTAATAATGAATTGATGAAATAATTAAATTATAATATTGATAAAATACTCATTATGAAACACTATACAATTATGAAAATGTGCTTATTTAAAAACCCTTAGTGTTTTTCATAACTTGCTTTTCTTTCAGTGAAGATTTTCAGAAGGTAAAAAGTTTCTTCTAAATGTTATTAGAAATTTTGTGTCATAAATGATTTGTAAGAATATTTTAATAATAATTTATACATTGTAAAATTAATGAAATAGAACTAGTAATGAAATGGAAAGTTTGAAATTTTTAGATGTATGTTAAATAGGATTTTCTACATATGAAATTAAAAGCAATGTCCATAAGGGTTTATTTATTTTGAGATAAGATAATTTTTTTATGTTATGCATTCATTTGAGTTTTAATCATTATTTGTTGGAATTTATTAACCCATTAAGACCAATTAAACTAGGGAGCTTTGGTGGGCTTTTGTTTTCGGATTTGTGTACAATTTTACGTGAAGATTTGGCAGTCTAAGAGATGGTGAAACGAGTTTTTGTATTTATATTTGAGAACGAGGTCCTTCAAAAATATTTTTAATGCTTTTGTAGTTCTGCTTATACGGTATAATCAATTGGGATTAAAATTGCACAAGAAGCTCTGGAAATAAGAATATACTGATTTTGAGCTCAACTGTAAAATTCGTCGTAACTCAAATTCAATTAATTAAAAAAAAAAAAGTTTTATAAGTAGATTTTGTAAAACTCATGTGTAATATAATTAAAGAGTTCAAATTGATTTCGTCAAGTCAATTTGACTTTATGTTGCTTTGAAAGTGACATAAAGGCAATTGACTTTATGACGCTTGCCATTTTTGTAAACTTATAACGACAACGTGATTTTTGTTATAAAAAAATAAGGTCCTTTTTTTATAACAAAATTTTTTTATTTTACAATCAAAAAGGTATTGTAAACAAAATTTTACAAACGTCCTTTTCTTTTTGTCGGTGTATAGTAATGTATGCAAAATACGGTGTCCCCCCTTTACTTTGTGTAATTTTCTTGATTTCCAAAAAATAAAAATATAAAATGATGAGTACAAAACATTTAAGACTGTAAACATTTTAGTTATTGAAAAAAAATTGTAATTGATAAATATATTGCTGAATAAATCGTGTTTAAAATAAGTGATTAAAAAAATCAAGGGTTTTTAAAAAAGCACATTTTCAAAATAATATAGTGTTTCATACTAAGTATTTTATCGTAATATAATGTTGAAGCTTCAATATTAACGTTTAATTTAGGAAATATATACGTCAATGACTAAGTTACTGCTTACTTATAAAAACAGTAAATTTAGACAAGGATATAATCTTCACTACTCCCCTTCCCCCTAGAGCATCCAATACCGGACCAAAATGTGAATACCGGTATTTCGGTATTATATTTTGTGGAAACCGGTATACCGGTATTAATACCGGTATTTAGAAAACACTGAAAAAAAACATTAATGTTAACACAAAACAACAAATAAACTGTTCAAAAATTTTATTGTTTAAGTTAAAATAATATAGAGTATAAAATTTATTCATTTGACGAAAAAAGCAAAATACATTACGAAATTATGAGTATAAAATTAATTCATTTGACGAAAAAAGCAAAATACATAAAAAAATTATTTGTTGTTATTAAAATAAGCCCGCAAAAAACATAAATTATTTAAAGTTTCGTCATTTAAAGATGACCGAATTTTGGTACATAACATTCCTGAAGTAGAGAAAGCCCGATCAGCTTCTACGCTCGTTGGGGGAATTGTTAGAATATAATCGTATACCAACTTCAAGTTGGTACCACGTGTGCCGTCTTCCTCGAATATAGAAACAGTTTTTAAATCATTGTAGTTGCTATGGTGTCAATTGTTTGTTTTAAATAGCAGTTTTGAATTATTTTTATAGAAATATTTAAAAAAATTAATAATTTTAAATATGAGAGTTTTCTGTCAAATTTTCTATAAAATTTTTAATACATAAAATAAATACATATATTTTATTAAAAAGAAAATAGATAACAAAAAATGAATTTAAAAAAAAAAAAATTTTTCCTTAGCCTGAATTCGAACCGAGACATTTTTGCTACAAGTAACATGTCCTAACCACTACACCATGAATCGATTAGTAATTAGACAACAATTTGTTTGTTTTTATATTTGGTTTCTATTTCGTTATTAATTTTGAAAATATTCATAAAATTTCGAAAAATTTGTATGGCAGCTACCCGAAGCCTTTCTCCGATTTTAACCAAAAACAATAGGGAACCTACAAATTGTCTAAAAATTACTTTGTGAAAGTTTCAGAACTCTAGCTCTTATAGTTTTTGAGTTATCGTGTTGACGGACGGGCGGACACACATAGCTAGATCGATTCACTTTTCGATGCTGATTCGATACGTACCCTTGACACTATATCTAGCTGGTATATTTCGATGCGTTACAAACGGAGGAGTAATTTTAATATACCCGATGTTCATATATGTATGCACGGGTATAAAAAAACTGAAATACCGGTATATACCGGTATTGGTTGCTCGGTATCGGTATTGGAAAAACGACCGGTATACCGGGATACCGGTTTTCGGTATACCGGTATTGGATGCCCTACTTCCCCCAAATTTTTTTAGGTTCTAGGAATTAAATTATGAATTCCACCAAAATTTGGAATTTTACTTAGAACTTAACTATTTAAGCAAAAATGGTTAAAACTGAGGGACACTTTCTTCAATTTAAAGAACCCCTTTTAAATTTAAAAAAATCTTTTAACATTATGTTAAAATATAATTTTGGGCTTTTCAATTTTGTATATTAAGGAAAAAATATTTAAACAGGTATTCAAGTTACAGGTGTTTTAAAATAGCAAAATTTCAATTTTCGAGCTCTTATAGCTCCTGGACATGGGTCTCACAAAAAAATTTTGTTAACCGACTCCTAATTTCCTAATTTCTGAGTATCTAACTTCTCCCAAAATTTCAAGACCCTAGCTTGAACCGTTCACAAGATATGTCTGTCCAAAAATTTTTCAAAAATTAAGTTTTGGGTAATGTTAAATTTTAGTACCGTATGGCAACTCTAAACATTTGTCTTTTAAAAATTTATAAAGTTTATAAAACCAGCTATCGTTTGCCGTTTTCAGATTGAAAATACATTCAGCAGAACTCTTGTTATAATAATTTATATATAGGGTTTTTTCCAACTTTGGGGGGCTGTAGTCTCGTAACAGGTGGGGCTACAGAAAAAAATTCTTCTTCGAAATTATTTTTTTTTGCAATACATACTAATTGTTAAAATTTCTTTATTCTATTTCAAACGGTGTAAAAGTTTTTGTAAACATACGGACTGACAGAGTGAAGCTATATAGGCACATTTTTACAAAATTTTTTGAAAATGTGCTAAAAAAATTAAGGAATAAAATTACAGATACATAATAATAATGTTTTAAAGATGTTACAATAATAGTAAAAAAAAATATTTTTTAAAGTAACAATATTTTAAAACAATTATTCCTTAAATTAAATTATATAAAATAAATTATTAATTCCATTTTACAATTAAAGTAAAAACTTACTATATCAAAAATATTGTAGTAATAATTATATATAAAACAACAAATTGATTATGATTTATTTACCATTAAACCATCTTTGGAGTTAACTGACACTTATTCGTTTCAGTATTAAAATTAAAAAATGTTCAACCTATTTACTTTTTTTTTTTATTCTAAGTATCTTTATACCCGTATGACTATAAGTCCAAAGGCTTTATAGAGAAGGAGGGGGTAAATATAGATTCATTGTATGGATCGGATCAGAATCGAAAAGTAAATCGATTTAGCTATGTATGTCCGCCCGTCCGTTTGTCCGTTCATCTCCACGATAACTCAAACAATAGAGGACCTAGGATTTTGAGATTTTCATAAATTCGTTTTTAAGTAGTAGCCGTCATCGCTATTGAAATCCAGCAATTTTGGTCCCAGGGGAATCCAGAGTTAACATAGTCTGCTCTACTACACTCTTCCTCATTTTGTTTTGAGTTGACACTTGACAGTTCATTTATTTAGTACCTACTCTATTTTTCTATGAGTACTTATTTTTGTAATACATTTTTTCCCGTTGGTGTTCCAGACTTCAGGTGCCTAAACATATAAGAAATTCGCATTCTCTTAAATTTCAAAACTCTTAAAAATTGTAATTCTCGTTAACTTCTTAAAACTGACGATTCCTTAAAAAGTAATCTTTTTTGATACTTCCCTTTGATTTTGGTTGAACGATTAATAAATTAATAAAGTCCATTATAGTTAGATAATAGTGTCAAACCTATAATGGCGCTGGTCAATTTGATTAGAAACATTATAGGTAATATTTTTATAATTATAAATAAAATAAATTAAATTTGCTTTATTTATATTAAAAATAAATAAAATTTGTATTTATTACGAGAACCGATTAATAATAAGTATTTTTACATTAAAATTATAATAATATTAAATTGGGTGACTAAAAGAACGGATTATTTTTAATTTTTCATTACTTTGTAATAAATTTAAACTTATAATAGCCCTTAAAAATTTCATTTCCTAATTGTTCTTTTTTTGTTTACTTTCATCAAATATTGTTTCATTATTTACTTTAATTTACTGTATTGTAATAAATGATAAAAACAGATTTTTAAATTCATTTTAGAATATTATTTTATTTTATTATTTTCCCTCATTTATATCCGGTTCAGTTGCTCTCAGGAAATAAATTTTTTTCTTTGATTTCAAAATTAAAAACAGATAAATATAAAATTAAATAGTGATTAAATTTTGTTAAAAAAATAGAAACAATACAAATTTATTATTGAAGTTTTATTACACATTTTTGAAGAAAAAAATTATACAATTATTTATTTTATATGCGGTTATTTTATCTCTATGATAATGTATTATCCATAATAAAATATAATTTTATTTACATTCATTTTTTATTTCCTTATTATTTTATTTTACAATAACCATTGTTAATTTTTTTAATGATAATATCACTTATTTGAAATTATAAGGTTATGAAAATAGGGGATAATTATACATATAGAAAATGGATAAATATTACTTTATATGATAATAACAATATGAAAATTATTCATTTCGAAATATGAAATGAACAAATGAAAATTATTTAATTTAACTTTTGGTTTTTATTTTAGTTATTTTTTTTATATCCGGAAGATATGATATAAAATAGAAATTTTAGAAAAAAAAAACAAATAATGAAACAACAGCAAGTCGATTTAATCGACTTATTAATACCCTAAACCTGAAAAATTCAAGCAACAGTTACACGAAGCGTCATTTCAATTCATCTCAGATTTCAAGAACATTAGGCAAGTAGGGTATAACTATTTTGAATCAAGTTTCAATTATCTAACTTTATTTATTCCGAAAATATCCTGGTTACGGCAAAGAACCACTATCCAAACTACTACTTTCATTTCTCTTAAATGTCAGAAACATAGAAAACACAGGACAGAACATGCTTGTACCAAATTTTAGGTTTCTATCTTTATCAACTTCGAAAATATGCTTAATAGGCCTCGGGAGGGTTCTGATCGGTATCCGAATCACCACTTTAATCACCACATTTTTAAAATTAAAGAACTTAAATTGATCAGAAATTACAGGCATAGGAAGGAGCTAGGCAAAACACCCCTGCACAACTTTGAAACTTCTATATTTATTTTAAGTAACTATTTTTATTATTTTTAAAAGATTATTTTAAGTCTTGGGAGATGTGTGGGAGTTATCGAATATTCACTTCAATTGATACTACATTTCAGGGACACAAGTAAATAGAAAGGAACATATTTTTTCAAATTTGAACTTCTATTTTTATTGATTGCGTAATTAAGCTGGTTTAACCTTTAAGTTTCCAGAATCCGAACTTTTGGTCCGATTTTGCCCATATGCAATCTCCATCTTTCTTTCGTCAATAGCATCCTACAGTTAAATTAACACTGAGCAAAAATATAAATACTTCCCTATATATAAGTATAACTCACTTTATTTTACTTTGTGGCGTGCTACAACCACAGGACCTATATACCTATATACATTCTTAGGTGTAGGGTATAATAAACTAAGCAGTTAAATATTTAAACTTTAATTAGTATGGGTAGTATTAAATTAAAAAATGCTTAGATATAAACTAGTTAAAACAAAAATAAGGTATTACAAAAATTGATCATTTTACCAACGATTATTGATTCATTTTAAAATTTATTTATTTTAAAACAACAAAAATGTTGATCATGTTTCATAGCACCAAAAAGAAGAAAAGAACCAAAGGTGTTACAATTAGTTTCACATAATTCCAGAAACAATGTTTTGAATGTGATTACTTACTGTAATTCATTTCACAATTGCTTAAGAACTAACCTTAATCAATAGTTTAATACAGTTAATATTGCATGGCTATTACCCAGATTGTTAGACTATTTAAGGAAGAATTGAATATAGGTTTTTATTATCAACAAAATATTAGTTTTGTTTAATTCATCCAAATATTTAAATAATATTATATCGACATATTTGAGTTTTTAATTTTAGTTAAAGGTTTAATTTAATTTTTGTGTTTAACTTATAATGATTAATAAAATATAATCTTGAATATTTAATTGAAATAAATCCATGATTCGTTCAACATGCGTTTCATGGATTTAAGAAAAATATATTCAAAAATTTTTTTTTATTTAAACAACAGACAGCAGAATATCTCTAATGAATTAACAAGAATTTCGAAGTATTTGACTATTGGCTTACGTATACTTTGAAAAAAAGATTTAAATTAAAATAAATTCCATATGTTTTTAAATATAATATACAAAATACAGAAAATCATAAAATACCAACAAAACAAAAATTATCTAAATCAATTAAAACAATAATTATTGCTTATTTTTCTGCGTTGTAATAATGATTTATATCGAACGCATTCCATTATAGTTTTTAGAACGTTTTCAAAAAATTTCAAAAAATTGTGGCTATATAGTTTCACTCTATCTGCCTGTCCTTCAGTATACATTATTTAATATTATTTATATTATTACAGGCTCTAAGAAGTGCTTAGCATTTGTGGCGAACCCCTTTGTTTATATTGTTATATTAATGTATTTTTTACTAAAGATATATAATTATTAATTATTGTCTAAGCCATTAATTTGAAACCAATGACGAATGGTAGCTGAGTTTAGTCGAAAACCAGAAATATATTTTCACTTTCTCTGGGATTCGAATCCGGGCCTTTCGCATGAAAGTGGGCACTCTAACCACTGTGCCACCCAGCCGTTTAAAAACATTTTAACTCCCAATAGATATCTTATCTACAGTTATATCTTTTTAGAAGCTTTGTAATTAATAGTTATATAAATAAATATATAGGGTTCCCACATTGTACGTTAATCTACCGTTATGCAAAACTAAATTTTTGCAAACTTTTTGACCTCTCTAACTTGTTAACGGAATAAGCTAGAAATTTTGGGTGTAAAAATCAATGAGTCTCTTCAGAAATTTTTTTTTGTTACGATCACTGCTTAATTGAAATTTTATTATTTTAAAACACCTATTACTTTAATAATTTAATAATCATTTCAAAACCAGTAACTTAGACACCTTCAATTGATTTCGAAATAAATTATAATATCAATTTATTTTTATTTATGTGTTTTACCCAAAACAAAGTATGAAATATTGTGTAATATTGTAAATATGTGCTTTTTTGAAAACCCTTAATTTTTCTCATTACTTGTTTTTATTTATATAAAATTTATTTTAAATTAAAACAAATCGATATTGAACAAGTTTCAAGAGTTTTTAATTATTTTATTAATTATTTGATGTAATAATAGAAATTGCTTAAATGAGGGACAGATTTCAAGCATTAAAAGAACAGTTTCTTATACTTTAAACTTATAAAGTAAAATATTATTATAGTCTACGCAGTAAATGCTTTTTACAAGTCAAAAGAAATGCATGCAACATATCTAACACCTTCTTTACATGCTTTTAGTAACAAAATCTGTTAGATTAAGACACACGCCTTGAGTTGTGTTGGAATTTTTTTTCAAACCCATATTGTTCGCTATTTAAGATATTACTTTTAAAAGAAATTTCAATTCCGTTCTTAATAATTTTTTCCAATATTTTAGAAAACGCACTTTAAAATTGAAATGGTTCGGTAATTTATTTTTTAGTTACTGTAGTCAACCGATATTGACAATGCGTATCGTCACTGATGTGCATTATTAATGTTACAGAATTTACAGTACTTTCTCAAAAGCTTTATCTCATATTTATAGAGAGATGTAACAGTAAGCTATGTTAGGTTAATTATATAATATTCAATTTAGTTTTAGTTTTTCTTTAGAACACTCAACATTGTTGGAACAAATAAATAGGCTTAGATCAGAATATAAATCATGTTTCATTTTATTTAATACCCAACAGCCTTTGAATAGTTTTATTTCCTTTTTAAACTCTAACCAGCTTTTACTTTTATCAGCATTAGCCGATACATTAATGATAAATAGTGGCTGTTTAAACATATATGTTAAATAAAGAACCAATTTTATAATTTATATATATTATATTATTATTGAAAAAAATACATTAAATTTTTTAAATATATCGAAATTTCTCCAAAATTGTAGGTAAATGGCATTTATTTCCAGCAATTTCCATTTATTTCCTCAATTTTATTTCAGTACAACTTTATACTGAACTTTTTTCGTAACCTTCAACCGGGAATTCTCTTTAACAACATTTATGTGTTTATACAATTTAGAATTAAAAGTCTCATTGAAAAATGTAATATAATTTAAGATAAACAATAATGTTAAAATAAACTATAATAAAGTTGGCGTTTTTACTGGTATGGATGAAAGAAAACGAATTGTGAAATAAATTAGGTAAAAAATGAAGCATTTCATCTAGTAGGTCTCTCTTTTCTTTTCAATGTTTCTTTTCAGGTTTCCAGAGAGACGAAAGAGAGCAATATGAGATTAATAACAGGTTTCGTTAACTTTATAACAGTGAATAACGAATACATTTTTTTGAGAATATAAAATTTTTCTTTTATCTATCTAGCATTTTTCTATGTACATTGCATTGTGTGTTTGAGCATAGACTAAATAATTACATTAAGATGCAGCATTTCATATAAAATTTATGTCACTTTTTTGTTTATTCTAGCACCTACCGCTGGGTGCAGCAACATGTTTCGGGATGTTGATAATTATCCCTGGGTGCAGCAACATATTAAAATACTTGTACACAAAATGTGCAACAAATAACAATGTAGATGTAGAGAATAAGAACATGATATTTTTGAAATTTTTAAACGTTTGTATAAAAATTAGAATAGATGTTTAAATAAACTGTAAAATAATTTTTGTACTAATTTTGTAATAATAATATACTATACTCGTATATGTATGTAATGGTGAATGGTTTTAAATTAAAATCATAGATCGAATGGTTGTTTTACGTTATATATGCTTATATGGATATATGGTATCGATAACTATATAAAATTTTAATTTAGGTAAATCTAAATGTAAATAAAAATTAATTAATTAATAAATATTATATAATATATATGTATGTATGTAATAAAAAAAAAATTAATTAAGAAAAAAGTTTTATGAAAGAAAGAAAAATGTTTTTTTTTTCGTAAAGTAGTATAAAATTAAATTATTCATTTTCCTTATTCTATTTTCCTTATTCTATTTTCTTAATCTAGACCTTAAGTATTTATATTATAATATATTTAATTGTGTTCATAATTTTGTTATAATTGTTTATTTATTGAAATTATTATTTTAATCCATTTTTTTTTAATTAATAGTTAGAAATCAAAATTATGCACTTCATTTTTCTTAATCTATTTTCCTTAAATCTACGCTTGATTTTAATTATTGTTTATTATTTCTGTTTATTAATTTTATAATTATTTTTACTCCGATGGAGTCTACCGCCCATTAATTATGCCTGAGTCAACGCCCACCGCGACTCCATCACCGATTACTCATTTGTTTCGAGTAATTCTCGAAGAAACGACCCAGGCAAGTTACTAATTTGGATTTATTTGTTTTGTTGAGTGTCTATATTACTTTTTAAGTTTTACGGTTTTGAATCAAATTTGTAAGTCTAGCCTCTTGGCTTTGGTAAAACTTTTTTACTGTCCAAATACAATGTTTTCGAAGTAGTATAGTTAACAAATACTGCAAAATATTTTTTCTATGTTCGTAACAAGGGTTACTTTTACAAAACCAATCTTTTAGATTTTCATCTTCTGCAGTAATATGAATACATTCTTTAATCATAATTTCACGAATATTTTGAAAATGTTTTTTGTTATTAAAAAAATCTTGAAAAATCGCACAGTGTATTTGACAAGCTCTAAAAAATATGTCAGATGGAGCAACTAAATTTCCAAAATCTGTACTTTTGATATAATTTTTTGTATAAATTAAATATTCGGAGGGACATGTGATAACTTCATCTGCCTTTCTCAATATATTTTCGCAAATTTGACAGGGATATTTCAAAAGTTGCTTAAAAGCTATATACCCCGCGAAATACCGTAAAGATGTGAGATTAACATTAGTTTCAATATTTTCAAATGTATCGTCACTAAAGATATCCTCATATTGAGATTGTAAAATTTCTAAAGAGTTTTCAGTATTTGTTTGATTTTCAACATCATTTAGATAAACTTGATTATTAATATTTTCCAAATCAGTTTGAATTTCACTAGAACAATTATTTAAATCAATTACCTTCATTTCCATAAAATCATCTGAATCTTCTATGCAATTAGTATGTTTGTCATACTGAAGTAATTTAAATGACATTATTTTTGATAAAACTGTGTTTAATTCAGAAACTGACGGATTTTTATTATTTCCTCCTTTAGCTCTTATTACTCCAAATAAATTTTCTATGATGTCTTGGTTTAATCTTTTAGTTAATAAAAAAAATGTGGGAGAACTTTCATTTTGAGAACTTAAAATATTATTAAAAAGTAAAAGAGTTGCAGTCAATGTTTGTTTAATTCCTTCTAAACAATATACTGTGGTATTTGACAAAATTTTTATTTGTGTAATGTATTCCAAAAATTCTTTTATAAATTTGTAAATTTTATTATTCTTTTGCAATGCACATTTATATGGATTTCTGTCTTTTAAGCTATTACTATTCATACAATCAAAAAGTTTATCAATTTTTTCTATAAATTTTGAAGTAGACAGAGCTTCTACACTAGAAACAGTTTTATATTGATTACATTCAACCATAGTACATATACCGGCAGCAACAGACCGGCTAAAAATTTGAGTTGCAAGTGAAACACGCATTTTATCAAAATTGTTCGGTGAAATATGTTTATTTGTCAGTTTAGGACACATTTTGGTAACTTTGTCCTTTTCTAGCTCGAATAGCTCAACAATAACGTCAAAATTAAATATTCCATCTGGTGTTGATAATTTATTTTTTAAACATACATTTCTCAAAGATTTAATTAAATGAACAAAATCAAACATCGCAAATACTTTATCGTTATTCCAAATAAAAAACGGGTGTTCAGCATTTACACCTAATAATTTGTAACACTTTCTGTTAGTTGGACCTTGATCACAAACTATTCCTTCCACCTTTAAGCCCATTGAATTCAATATTTTTAAATTTTCAAAAATAATATTTTTCAAGTTTTCTGCATTTATACTAGTTTTAGAAACAAAATAATTTAGAACACATTTCCAATTATCAATCAAACCGCGAATCATGAAAACACAGACTTGTTTGCCTATAAAACATGTCCTTTCAAACCCTATATCTTCCAATCCATCGATGATATCTAATTTTTCGTTATAGGTCAACTCGCTTCTTATTGTCATTTCATCGAAAACTATCATAACATGCTTGCTTCGTTCTGTCATTTCCGAAATTTTATTGCGAATGAGTTCTGTAGCAGAATTTACAAATCCAGGTTGAAGTCTTTTGACTGGAGCCCATCTTTGCAGTGTTGTTGTATGAGGCATATGAAATAATAACTTTTCTCTTAAAAATTTATATGCTAACTGGGATCTATAATAAATATTTTGAGAAAGATTTTTTTCGGAATCATCCCAGTGATTTGCTTTTTTCATTAACATAGTGCAAAAAGTTTTAGAATTACCCGAAATATGAGATTGTTGTAAATCTTTCTTGTAATTTTTTCCATTTTTCGTTTTGTTTGCTCTATATACTCTTAAATACTTTATTTTCATTGTTCTATTTTTTTCTTGTAAAAGTTTTATTTTTTTGGATAAATTAGCACTCTTTTTTTTATAAAAATGAGTCAATTTTTCGTTTTTCAAACAATAGAAGCAACAATTATTTTCAAAATAATTTTCATTTTCACTACGTTGTTTTTTAGGAGATTTTAATAGAATATTTTCTTCATTATCACTGCAGTTACCGGTTATTAAATTTATTGAGGGTAAAGCTTCTTTTTTAAGGTATTTTCTACCAATAAATTCAATTGGAAAATGTTCCTCACATAAATAAATATTATTTTTACCTAAAAATTTAAAAATAAACAAAAATTACTACATAAGATCGCTTTTCTCTCTATTTTGTATTCTCTGTTTAAGTTTTGTCTGTAACGGTTTTTTTTTGGATATAATGGTAGTTTTCTATTTTGGCTCTTTTATTTATACTCTTGTATTTATTGGCTTCTTGTATTTATTTTAATAAAGACTATGTACTTAAAATATTTACAAATGCTAGAACGTAGGTACTTTATCCTTACCTTCATCAAAACCACATCTTTCTCTCCAAATTTTTCCGACTAGTAAATCAGATGATGGGAATTTGAAAATTTTCAGATTAGGATGTTCTTTTCTTGATTTTTTGCAATGTTGCAAACTACAAATTTTCCAATTTCTTTTCTCCAAATTCATTTTTTACTTACGAGTTTAAAATTTTTTATATTTTATAATTTTTACTTTAAAAAATTGTCGCTTATTAAATTTAAAGTATGCGTACTTACTACATATACCTCCTTAAAACTCTTGTTTATTATACTTATCTAATTTTGATTGAAGAACTACAAATACATACATAAATTTGCTAAAAATTAAACGATCATAATCAGTGTCATTGGTATATTTTCTATTATGTATTTTTTTAAATGGTGTGAATGTTAGCAACAAAAAATTTAGCAACTATTCCTGGGTGCAGCAACATATTTTATATAGCGAATTTACAACTAAGAATTTATAAAACTACTAATATCTTTTGACGTACTCATCAAAAAGTACCCTTCTCACTGAGTTTTTTTTATAATATTTAATTAACTTTATAAATATCTAAAAAAAAAATCATGTTATCGCTTTAAAAGTTGAAATATTTTATTTTAATAATTTTTTATCAACTTAAATTTGTCAACATTTTTTTATTGGAATTGTATGTATGCTCTTATTTTTATTGTTTATTTTGTGTATGTACCTTTCAAATTAGTAGATCAACGAAAAAAGACACAAAAAAAATGTTTTTGTAACTAGAAATATGTTGTTAACAGCTGAAATGTTGATAAATGCTTTGAGTTATTTTGTATACATAAAACTATGCAACATAGAAATTATTTTCATAGAACAATGAAATGCTGCATCTTAGTAATTATATTGTCTCTGGTTTGAGACTAAAGTTGCTTTTCCCGTTATATTTTTACAGAGGAAACTTTTGTCGCTGAAGGAGAACATCGATTTTTGTGTAAAAATATTTCGTTTAAATTTAGTTTTTTTTTATCTTTTGTTTGAACTTTTGCAGATAAAATTTAAATAAAAAATGTTTACACAACGTAACACAAACAGCATAATTTTGTTTGAAAAAAAAATTTTGCAAATTTTAGTTGTTGTTAATTTTGATATAATTCTGTATAAAATTGGAGGGAACCGGCATTATATAAAAAATAAAATAAACATACCATGAATAAATAAAATATTATTAGGTCAAGTTTTTGTTCATTTTATGGTACTTCTACACTGTAATTATTAACATTATGTTGATAGTGAACAAAATACAAAAAATTGCAATAAAAAAATAAAAGCAAATTAAAAACGGATCCTTTTTCTAAACTTCAAAGCATTTTTATTTATTTCGTTGAAAGTATGGTTACAAAAAGAGGAAACATTTGAAACAAATATTTGCTTAAACTACGGAAATGAAAATAAGAAAACAATAAAATAGTAAATGTGTTAGATATAGAACTAACTTTTTAAAATTTGAATGATGTGGAAGATCTACAAATAATCCTCCTAAGAGAAATGTGATAATAGAATTTGATCACGAATTTCAAATTTTGTATAAAAGCAAGCAAGTTGACAAATAAAAATGATATTTAAATTAATATAAATTATTTAAAATTTTATAGTGATAGTGTTTTTAAATATCATTCGTTAATGGTCATCTATAGATTGTATTTATTAAAAATTTTTTGAACAAATATTTACAACAGTTCAAAATATATATTCTATAAAAATCTACAAGTAGTAATTTTTTCTGAATGATCAGCTACATCCCCTACATTGATTACAACCAAATTTTGCACTAACGGTAATTTTAACTTAGTTAGGAATGGTTGTTTGAAGCTGGTTTTCCGGAGACAATTAAGTGGAACCAATATTGTAGAGCAGGCATGCTTAACCGAAACGAACTATTGAGCCGCTTTAGAAAAAAATAATAAAAAAAGAGCCAAACCCATAATTTTTGCATAACAAATAAAAATTTATTTTCAAAAACAAAAACGTTCTCTACGTTCATCATAAAAAAATTGTAATATTACATATATAAAATTAAATTAAAATTATTATTAATATAAAAATAATTATTAAATCATATTTGTTTGAATTTTTTAAATTAAAAATAATTTTTGGCAATCAGTTTTCTTGATAGTAGCTTAATGAGAATTTTGCTTTTCCTTTTTATACCCGTATGACTATATAGTCAAAGGGTATAATAAATTTGCCATTACGTTTGTGACGCAGAGAAGGAGGGGGGGTAGATATAGACTCAAGTGTATGGATCGGATCAGAAACGAAAAATAAATCGATTTAGCTATGTATGTCCGTCCGTCCGTCCGTCCGTCTGTCCGTCCGTCTGTCCGTCCGTCCGTCCGTCTGTCCGTCCGCACGATAACTCAAAAACTAAAGGAGATAGGATCTTGAAATTTTCGCAAATTCGTTTTTTTGCAATAGCCGTCATCGCTATTTAAATCCAGCCATTTTGGTCCATGGGTTCGGGTAGCTGCCATACAACTTCTTTTTTTATATAAGCATTACTCTGTACCTATTACAGTTGCGTGTCTGAAATTTTGCCAAAAGTAGTTTAGTTTTATGGCCAAAGTTTCTGCAAAATTTGGTTGGTCTAGTGGAGTGGGTTCGAGTAGCTGCCATACAACTTCTTACTTTATATGAGCATTACTCTCCACCTAATGAAGCTGAGTGTCTAAAATTTTGCCAAAAATTGTTTAGTGTAATGGCCAAATTTACAGCAAAATTTGGTTGGTCTACGGTAGAGGGTTCGAGTAGCTGCCATACAACTCCTTCATTTATATGAGTATTCCACTACACTTAATAAAGCTGTATGTTTGAAAATTTTGTCAAAAGTAATTAACCGGATGATATAATGTATATGTTACGGTCATACGGGTATCCCAGAGTTGACACAGTCTACTCTACTACACTCTTCCTCGTTTTTTGATAATTTGTTCAAATCACTTTGAATTTTAGTTGAAGCTATACGCAGCTGGTTTTCCATATTTTTATCGAGTATTCTCGTTCTACATTTATTTTTACATAATTTCATTTTGGAGAAAAAGGATTCACAAAGGTAGGAACTACCAAAAGCACTTATAATTTTTATTGCATGTTTTTTTAAATTTGGCCATTTTTCTTCACATATATATTTTTTATAAAATTCGATTTTACAATTGTATTCTGAAAATAAAATTTTTAATTGGTCATGGCACTGTAAATCAATAACTTCCATTTGAAGTTTAATTGGCACTGTTGTAACGTCGACAGTAAATGGCGAACAAAAAATTTCGAAATCTTTATCATATTTTGATATTTCTTTAAATCTCGAATCGAATTCTTTAGTTAAATTTTCAATAAAATATGCATATTTTTGAACACTTTTATCTTTAATATAAAAATTCTGAAGATCATGAAAATGAGTAGCATTATTTTCTATCAACTGGTTCTTCCACAAGCATAATTTTAATTTAAAAGCTTTTATAGCGCGGCAAGAGTTAATAATTAAAATATTTTCGCCTTGGAGTTCAAGATTTAATTTATTTAGATGCTCAGTAATGTTTATTAAAAAGCATAAATCTAATAACCAGTTTGGATCAGCTAATTCTGGAAATATTTGATTTTCAAGTTTTAAAAATAAATCTATTTCTTCTTTAAGCTCAAGAAATCTTCTTAAGCACTTACCGCGACTCAACCACCTGACGTTGCTGAAATAAACTACATCACCATATTCGCTATCTAATTCTATTAAATATTGTTGAAATTTGAAAAATATGACGATTTCTTATTTGAGCCACAATAGTTAGCGTTGCCAGACGTCCCGATTAATCGGGATTGTCCCGTTTTCAGAGATGTTTTCGAGTGTCCCCAAAAAGTGTCTTGGGGACAGCCAAACGTCCCGATTATATTTATTATAAAAATCAAAATTAAATTTATGAAATACATTAATTAAATAATTGTTGACCGGCCCAAAATTAAAAATCTGAATGTACCCAGAGATAATGCCAATGTGGAAAGAATTTTTTCGCTTATGTCAATTCAGTGGACGGATGAACGGAGCAGACTTTTACCAGAAACAGTAGAAGCTATTTTACAGTGCTTGGTAAATTTAGATCAAAATTGAAGCGAAATGTACCATTATATTTCAAAAAATAAAGATATTTTAAAAGCTGCTAAAAGTAGCAATAAATACTGACTTTGTACACTAACAACCTTTAGTATTCAATACTAATAAAATCATATTTTTAAATTTATTATTCATTCTATTTATTATATTTTTTAATTTATTATTTATTCATTAGCTTAACTGAATTTTTATAAAAAGTTAATGAAATGAATGTTAATTTTTGTGTTCCCATTAAATTTGGTTTATTTTTAAAAGCTAAAATAAATTAATACATAGAAAATAAATTTTTTTTTTGTACTGTCCCGATTTGAGTTTTGAAAAATCTGGCAAGCCTAACAATAGTATATATTCCAGAAAATTTAATGAGCCGCACAAAATTATCGTTAGAGCCGCGGGTTAAGCATGCCTGTTGTAGAGCATAATACATCCGTTATTATACATCTTGATCTTTCTCAGATATTGCAACTAAAAGTGGTAATTAAAAAAAAAATTTACTTTCAAAAAAATTGCCGTGCATGTGAAATTTCAAAGGAGCGTTAAAAATGTCTTCTAAATGGCATATAATAAGTATGGTATATATCGGCAAATAGTCCCATCAGAGGACACTAATGCAGAATAAGGTAAAAATCATGTGGGTCCCTAGTTAAATATGAATAATTGGCAACGAGTATGTCGACTTAGTTGCAAAATCTGCAAACAAACAAAAACTTTATACATCTATGCCAATTTCTAAAAAATCTATAAACATAAAAACATCTAAAATAAAATAAATAAAAACTGAATGGGCAAACTATACACACTAGTACAAATCAGTAAACAAAGAACACAACGTTCAGCTGTTCAACTTCCCACAACAACTTCAATCAAAATGAACCGATGCTTTGAAGAAACCCAAAATATGTTAATTTTTCAACAGATTCCCATTAACCACCCCGCACATTCTAACATATGCAGTATAACTCCTTGTTATGTTATTAATTTTCAAATAAAATTTTTAAATATTCCAAAAATTGTTTCTAAAAAAAAGGACACAGATAATTTTGCGTGTATCATTTTATTCGCTGGTGGTAAGCAATTTGGAAACTATCTCAAAAGTTCTACTGTTAAAACAAAAGTCTTAAATATTTTTAAATCGAAATATTTTATGTCTGAAGAATCTTGCTTCAAATTTTATAAAAAAAATGTGAAATTATGGGGAAATATGTAGGGGTCTTGGTGAGTTAGTGGGTAAGCATTTGCCTAACTAACCGAGGGGGTAGCGGGTTCGGTTCATAAAAAACGTACGGGTCAAGAATTTTTTTTAATTGAAAAAAAAAAAAATTATTTAAAAATATAATTAAAAAAATACAAATATATAATATAAACAAAATAAATAATATTACTTTTAAATTGATAGGAAGTATTGAAAGTGGGTGCACAACCGGCCGCAAGGCACATGTGTTAGGATGGCACATGTAATCTTCCATTTCAAAACAACAACAAATTAAATGTGTCATTATTTTTTCTCGAATTTTTGTTTTTGTTTCTAAATTTCTATAAAACGATTTCCTTTTCAAATTATTTCCATCATTGCTATTTATAATCTTCTAAGAACTAAACCTCATCATATACGTGTTATATTATATTCACGTGTCTCTAGAAAAAAAGCAAAAGATTATTTATTTTTTAATTTACTTCTTGAAAGTACTTTAAATATAATAAAATTTGTCTTGTTTTTCACTGTTTGTTTTTATATCCTTGCAACTAAGGAAGTACAGTTAATGCTAAATACCTTCAGATAATTTACACTATAACACTGTGGGGTGACTCTCTATGGACAAAATATTGTAAGTACATAATATTTCGGTTTTGTTGTGAGTGTTTTTTGTTTTTCAGAAATATAAACATATAGGTACTTGTCGTTATTATTAAAGGTCAACATCTGGGTACTCGTTTTTGTTTTAGAAGAGCGTAAACACGTTTATAATTTTGTTTCCGCTGGAAAAGAAATAGACATTAAAATTTTGACTTTATTAAGTTTTTACTATTTTTACTTTTATAAAATTTAATTATATACAAAAGTGATAGACATTACATTTTACATCGCAACTTCCTCTTAAATTTAAACTTGTACTCGTTTATTTTAATATAAAAAATGTAAAAAATAATTATAAAAATATTATTGTAGGCTTTTTCCTGTGAAATTCCTTTCATGTTTTTTTTAACATATAAATCTGTTATGTTAAATATAACAGTAAATGCTTTAATAGAAGGCATTCCGCATTCCCCAATTAGATAAGGATTTGATTTTCTTTATTTTCTATATACATACAGCTAAATTAACATTTGTTATTTTGTTTTACAGTTTTTCTGCATTATTTTCTGTTTCTGCAGATAAACTAATTTTGTTTTAAATAACTTTGAAGTATGAGAATCAACTGTAATCTGCACTCTGCACACATACAAACTACAGAAAAATATATCTCATTCATATGTATCTAATAATAATTTAGTACAATTTTACCATATGATATTGTTTTTCATCTACGATTTTTAGTATAAACTTTCCCAACCAAATTTTAGCTTAGAACCTATAGAACGATATAATTAAATACAAATGAAAAAAGTATAACGGGATTGAACAAGAGAAAATTATAACTGTTATATGAAAATAAACTGTAAATTCAATTTTAGTTATGATATTATTATTTCAAGTATCTACTATTTTTTACGAATACAAATACATTCTCGAACTTTAATTTAGGAGAGAAATAAGAAATTGTGGTTCATTTTGTATATTCCAATTTCCTAAATACAAATAGCCCCCTTAAACCTTTATAATATCAAAATTTTTTTAAAGTAAATAATGAGAAATTATTATTTCCATAATACCTATAAAGATTTTTTTTTAAGTTTGAACATAATAATAATAAAACAAAAGTCAAAAACTACTGACATGACAGTGACATTTAGAGAGAATTCATTTTCATTTAATTTGTAGAAAATTTGTTATTTTGATATTGTGTGTGCACAATCAAATTTTCCTGATGTGTATTTTATTTTACTTGTATTGTAGCTGTAGTAAAAGATTTTCATATCCAAATTCAAAACGCTACAATTTAATTTGTGAAGATATTCACAAACATAGGTGATGGTTCGTCCAGTATCATATTTTGATTGTTTTATTTTCAGTATATCCCGAAATTGGAGTCGATACAGATGGGTCGGTTCATTATTTATTTTTTTATGTTTTGATTAATTTTTAAACGTGTTTTATTTACGGGTTTTCATTTAAATAATTTAGCTTTTATTAATATTTATATTTTTATTTTTTCTATATTATTAAAAGAAAGTTATTAAAATAAAAATATATGTATTTAAATTAACTTAAAATTAAAGTTGAAAGATATACCACCGTTATTCATATCATATATAATTCTTAAGGAAAATTCAAGTAAAAATCTAGTTATTAATCATAATCGTCAACATTTAACAGATTTCTTCATTTTTATATTACGATTCGGAATCAAATAGGATTCAATATTTATTATTTTGGATGTTAAAGATATTTTTGGATTATATAGTATAAATTTTGTTTTTTTTTGTTTAAGTGCTAACTGTTCAACCGTTATAGGCTAAAAATCATGTGTATATATGTGCATGTTGGAACAAGGGGAAAATATTATATTATTATTATTAAAACTGATCTGAAAGGAATTTCACTTACAACTTAAACATGTGATAGTACCACGACTTATAACATGTAGAATAGAAATGTCTAAGATTTCAATTAATACAATTCATTTCCGTTATATACTGGTATTGTAATAATTTTTAATTTGAATTATAAGATATTTTTGTATCTGAGAGTTATATTATTCAAATTAAATTATTTGTTTATATGGTTTGATATTAATGTTTTTTTTTTTATTAAAGATATATAACTATTAGTTATTGGTTATGACATTCCAGAAATCGCCAGAAATCGAACCGAAGTCTTTCGAATGAAAGGTCAGCACTCTAATCACTGTTCCACCCAGCCGTTAAATATATTTAAAAAGTAAAATTGTAAATGTATATTTGTGGTTGTTGTTATTGTTTTTATATGGAGCGGTAGCATATACCATCCTAACACTTATTTTTATGACCAGTAAATGAATTGAACCCGTACAGTATTGATTAAGGGAAATGGTCATTCACTACACAACCGAACCGCTAAAAGTATAGTTAATTTTTAAAATAATTAAAAATTACTTCTTTATAACGTGCAAACACTTAATACAAAGTTATTAAATCATAAGTTATTGTTGATTTAATCCTTAAATAAAATAACTTTAGTTTTATTGAAAATTTAAAAGGAAAATTTATAAGAATTTGATAAAAATTATTACGTTTTTAAGTAGAAAATCTTTGAAAAATAATTAATATTACGTTTTTCCTGTAATAGTCGTTGGTTCTGTGCTAGGTATAGGAGCAAGAAGCGCTTCAATGGTATACAAAAAAAAGGTTGATTTGAATATTTATACCACATATTAATGTTAAACAGCTAAAGCTAAAAATACACAAATATACATATATTTATATATATATTAATTAATTCCGAAATTATGAGAGCTTAAGCGGCATAATAAAACAGCTTCCTGCCTAAAAGAAAACTGAAATTAAAAAAAACAAGTTCTTTACGAGCTAGTGAAATTCTTTTACTTAGAGCATAATGATTATGTACTTATGTGTAGATTTTTATCGCTTTATTTTACAGTAGTGTGAAAATTGAATTCTGTTTCGAATAATAATAAGTGTCTTAAATTACATTTTAAATCAATTTCAAATCAAATATCAATCACTTTTATCACGTTATATTTTGATTACTATAATGGCTCTAGATAATATTTTAATTTAAAGGGATGCAACGGATTCTATTCTATGAGATTGAATAAAAGGTTTTAATACTTTTTAATGTACAAAAAATACAATTTATATTTTATCAAAATAATTTACCAAAAATAATTAACGGGATGATATAATATTTATATTAGGTTCATACAGGTGTCCTTGAGTTGACACAGTCTACTCTACATAATTTCCCTTTGCCTTTCTTTGATATTACAAGTTTTGAGCTGAAACTTACAATTTTTCTATTTAAGAAATTTTCAGTCTTCCTAACTTTATAGGATTAACAAAATTAAGACCATAAAAACTTTTAATTTGGTTTCCATTTCTTAAATATCTGATTTCTTCTCCATTAAGAAATTTTATTTGAGACCACCAAGAATGATTAATGATTTTATTAAAGACAAACAAACAAAACAAATTATTATTACAAAATATTTGTCTTAAAGATGTAATCTATGATGACAATGACATTGCGTACTTTTTTCTCAAATTTGATATTGAAATATTGATTGAAGTGGTTCTATTTTTTTATTTACTTTGGTTGGGATTTTAAGGAATAAGAAAAACGATGAGGATGAAATCATTATCAGAAATTATGTAAGAGATCTAATGAAGGTTAAAAAGAATTCAAAATTATCAAAAAATTGTTAAAGTCATTTAAAAAGTTATTACTGTTATCTTTAAAAAATGAAAAAAAAAACTAAAAATGAATTCTACAGACTGTGTTGATTCATATTTATATAATTTTATTTATGAAAGTGAAAATATCTTTTGGAATCTCGGCTTGACAATTGAAATTAAATAGAATCATATCAATTCCAAAATAAATTAAATTTTTAGCCTTTCTTCAGTATAGAAGAAAAGGTTATAAGTTCATCGGTGGAAAAAGAAATAGAATACGTTCCGTCCTAACAAAAGTTGTTCCATTTTTCCGGAAAATTTTTTTTGTGTTCGTTTGTGTGTTTCTCCATCCTTATTCAAAACATATTTCCTAATGGTTTTCCACATTTGTTTTTGGTCAGCAACTTTTTTTATTAATTTTCCTTTTAAAAAATTTATTTTTGATGTCTTCACATTTTTGTTGTACATACTTGTTTCTTATCCTTCTATACCTACTCTTCCCAACTGTTATTATTTCTCGTATACGTATATATATCATAATATACAATCTAAATTTTCTTTTTTCATCTGTTCTAACTCACAGTAAGAGCTCCGCTGATTTTTTCTTTAAAGGACAGCTTTTCCTAAGTTTTTTGTCGCCTTTATCAGTATATTGCTGAAATTTAGAACGCTTATTTTCCTCGATAAAAATGTTTCTGTCGTACTAACATAAATATACTTACTGCGTTTAATTTATTTATTTTATCATGTGGAAAAACCCATTGAACGTGTTTTTTTTTTCTGATGTACGTCTGTGCGCCCTTGCGGCAGTGTGTCTATTTCAGAATAAGTGTACAGCCTAAATGGTTTATCGAAATGTTTTAAAATTTCGTATATAAGATTTTGATGTTTATATCATACCATATTTTTTCAGAAAATCAGGTACCTTGAAGGAGCTTTTCTTTAGGGCAACTTTTAAGGTTTTTGCGAATAATAAAAATCAGTATATCCATAGCTTTTTATTACTTCGTCATCTGCAGAGGCATATTGGGCAGAACTTCTTAAGATTTAAAAGAGAACGATTGAAGAAGTTGAATTGACAAATGAAGATATCGAATCAACGACTTAGGGAGAAAAGACCCGTTTGATTCGATCTGACTCGACAACTTGCGCTTTATATTTTAACCACCGTAAAAACCTAGAGAGCAGTCAATGGACCATTTGGCAGATACAAACTAAGGGATTTCTATTACCGCATTCAATTTCAACATGGAGAATCTTCACATGTTCATATGTTAGTTTGACTTTCAGATGCCCCAGTTTTTCAAAGTTATTATACAGTGCAAGAATTTGTTGATGAGATAATTTCTTGTGACACTAATGCTCCTTCTTGATGTTGATTTAAAGGATAAAAATGTTGATTATCAAATCCATAATCACACTTCTTGCAGACTTTTACTAGCTCTACTTCGTGAAGGGAGTGCGGCTCGAAAGAAACTGAAAGAACAACAGAATTCAATACCTGAACATGTTTTGACATTTTCCGTGTTTTTGGAATACGTTGGACTAAGCTTAGAGCAATACAAACATTGCATTCAGTTTCAATTAAAACGCCTAAAACTATTCCTGGTTCGCTCACTCTGAAATAAAAGTAAATGCTTATTCCTCCAAAATTATATTTCTCTCTACCAAAGTAACATGGAAATACAATTCGAGCTTGACTCATATATGTCGGTCGTTGACTACATTAATAAGGTTAATCAGGGTATAACAAAATTGATTAGAGAGTGTGTAGAAAATAGGAGAGGAAATTTTTCCCTTCGATAAACATTACGTTCTGTTTCTAGTACATTCCTTAACTTCTCTGAAGTAAGTGGGCAAGGGGCAGCGCGGATGCTCTTGCGATTACCATTATCTAAGTCTACTAAGGGAAATATCTTTAAAGCAACTATGCCAGCGGAAAAGAGAGTAAGGTTTTTAAAATCCGTTCAAAAATTAGAAGCTCTTTCCGACGATAGTTCTGAAATTTTTGTTGAGGGTTTAATAGAACATTATGTCCAAAGATCAAATTCATTAGAAAATCTTACCTGCGATCTATAGCTTAAAAGATTGGACAACTCCGATATAGAAGACGAAAATGACCTTAATGAGCATAACGAAAATGAGAAAAATGGCCATTAAGCAATCCGTTTACATCTTAAAAATAATTCAGAGTTTATTTTTAAACGTAATTCTTCTAAAATAATTCGGTATTGCCAATACTACATAGTCCAAGATCCAGATAATTTTTATCAGGAAACGGTAATGTTGTATTTTCCTTGGAGAGATGAGACCTCTGAGCTTAAATATTCTTTGTGAAAAAAAAATATTTTTGACCACAATAAACAACAAATTTTAAGAATAATCGAAAATTTTGTGCATCCAAGTATGGAAATTAACATTTTGAACGCAATAGCCGAGCACGAACAAGAAAGAGCAAATGACGAAGCTAGTGATGAGATAGTTGGTGCTGAAGAATTTGCTTTTCTTGACTTGGATGATAGAAGCATCCTCCAGATCTTGCGATCGACTTAGGAAATGTAGGTGGGAATAATGAAGTTGAAAGATTTGTTGCTTCAAAGCAAATTAGAGAATAGGAATTTTTCAAGCTATATCAATGTCTTAAAATAAAAGGATTATCTATTACATGCAATGAAACGTTTTAAAACCAACCAGACATCCAATTTTCGAATTTATAAGTGGTTCGACGTTAGTTGTAAAGTCGAAATTTATTAAATGTTTGTATCAGTTTGTAATTCATTCAGGGTTTTGAGTACCAGTGTCTCAGGACATGAGCCACTTGACTCATTTATCTTCTGATACATCTTATTCTTTAGTTTGTAAGTGAGTCGGTCTACGGACAATTATTATTGATGAAATCTTAATGCTCGGCTCAAAAATGTTTTATGCTATCCATAAGAGATTGTGTAAAATTTTTAATCGAAATTACTTTTCGGGGGCTTCTATATTTCTGTTTGGAGATTTTAATCAGCTAAAACCTGTTGGTGACAGGTTTATATTTCAAGTCTCTTCAGATAATGATATGTTAGAACTTGTAGATCACTGTGGGAAATTTCAAATTGTACGAATTGACTGAATTTATGAGGCACAGAAATGACATTGCCTTTGTGGCAGCTCTTTCTAACTTAACTGAAGGAAAATTATGTGTCACAGAGGAACAGGTGTTTAAAAATAGATGCCTTACGAATGAATCATGTCTGTCCGGAGAAGTAAAATGAGCACCCCCAGCTTTTCATCTCCAAAAAAGGGGTTAATGAGAATAACTTTTTTATGAGAAATACAGATGCTCCTTTTTATTGCCAACGCGATGAACATTGTTGGGGGTACAGGAACTGCTCAGTTAAGGCTCAGTACACATATAATTGAGGTAGTTAAAATTGAAACTGTTTACGATACATATTGGTAACCAGAGTCTCTTGCATTAAAAATTGGAATTCGGTACATAATTATGAATAACCTTGATATTGAAGATGGTTTATTCAATGGAGCGACCGATATTTTGAGACACGTAGACATTGCGACTCTAACAAACATGCAAGTTATATCGCGAAGTGTTTGTCTAAAATTTCTAAATGAAAAAACTGGGTATAAATGTCGAAAAAAAAACTCAACATTTATGCGCTTTAAAGGTATTAGTTCTGATTTGTCCCCTATTTACTTCTACCTAAAATTATACATATCCAAAAGACTAGCCACTTGCATGTTTCTCAAAAGCAATTTCCACTTGTCCAGGCTGTAGGCATGACAATTCAGAAATAACAAAGCCAAACCGTAAAAAAAAGTCATTAAAATTGGGAAAAGTATAACCCGTTTTTCCTTATATACGTAGCGTTTTCTAGGGTTACAAAGTTAGACGAACTTTATCTTATTGGAAGTTTTATTTCTCATAAAGCTCCTGGTCAAGATAACTTAGTGTTTAAAGAGTTAACTTAATTAAGAGAAAATTCTATTATACCTTATTTCCAGTATTTACACGATGAAAAACCGTTTATTTAAGTCCTTGTAACTCAGTCTTTAAAACGAGCGACATTCTGTTTTTCTGAAACATCAACCTTCGATAATAAAAGCATAGATATTGAAAACTTTACCAAGATCACAAGGGTTGGCAAAGCGAGCCTACCAAGAGTTGCTTTCGGAACTTCGATGTACATCCGATATAATTTTCAAGTCTTATATCCTTTTCCGAATATCAATGTTCAATATTATGAGGGTTCAGGGAAACATATCAGATGAACAGAATGCATTTTAGAAATCTTCAAATGGTCCTAATTTACAAAAACCACCAATGCAGTAAAATATGGGGTATTTTCAAATTTTGAATTAGAAAAGGTTGAGGTATACGAGAATCTCTATAGTTTTCAAAAACCCCTCAAGTCAAAATTAAGATCAAAAGGTTTTACCGTAAAAACATAAATATTAAGATGTCTACAAGAGTGTTTTAAAACCGTATTTTAATATTGTTTAGTCTTCAAACTATTTGGTAAACTGCAAAACTTCTATTGCAAAATTGATTTGGCTAAACTGAAGTCATAATAAAACCTTTATAAGATTTACTCAAGGCTATTTGGCATTTAAATTGTTGATTGGGTGGAGTGCTATTATGTTTTGTTTTGGGCTGGTTTTTAATTTTACCTACACATTTTTCGAACACATTATTATATTTTTGTTGTAAAGCAGTGACTCTTGTAATACTTAAATTAATTAATATCACTGGAGATTCCGTATTTATGTTTAATATTATTAACTTTTAAATCTGTAGAAAATTTTTTTATAATTCTTATAAACAATATTACAAACAGCATCTACTATTTGATGATCTAATTAATTAGTTCTTGCAATATTTTTGGATTTAGTTTTACATTTAGTTAAATGCCTTTTAATATTACGGAATGATTATACTGTAATTTTGTGAGGGCACTTATTTTGAAAAGTGCTTTTCATTACAACAATGATGAAAATGTTTTTTCTCACTATACCTGTTATGTTTTACGTTAGATATTACCGTTTCCATGTTATTTTGCTGCATTAGATTTACAGTTATGTTCACTAGCTATGGTATAAATTACTATTTTATAGTATCTTCCAATTACAACTTCAAAATAATATTGGAAGTAATTTTATTAAAAAGGATTCGATAATTATTTTCGTCACCAATTATTGTATCGCAAGTCGATAATTTTAAAAATAAAAGAATTGGACAGAACTGACTTTAAAAACAATAATGGAAATACTTTTCACATACGTCTAATATCTTTGTTGACATTTTACAAATTAAGTGTACCATACATTTGGAACTTAATAATGCCATAAGGCTACATATACATTAGTCAATAAAATTTAAGTAGGATATAACCAGAGAATATTTGATAAACAGACAAGTCCCTAATGGTTCTTTTTCTAAAAATTTATATGAAATAAAATAAATAAAACAAAAATTCAAAATAGGGGTTTTCAAAAATAGTCAAATAAACATTATAACTTGATATTTTCAAATTTTGTATAAGTACAAAAGTCCTTATGAATTGTCTAGAACGTTCAGTTTAACAAAAATTATAATATATTTTTGGCATTCAACGTTATACAATTGTAGAGTAAATATGTGTATACACATGTATCTTAGAAAAGTTAACTAAAATTTTAGGAGTAAACAATATCCGAAATTTGATTACTCTTCAACCTAGAAATGTAATTTATAGTACATTTTGTGTATTTTACATTTAAATCCTATATAAATAAAATATACCTATATATGTAATATTAGTAAATAATATATTTAGAACAACAAAGAATCTATCTTCCTATATACATATTATTTTCTGATTTAATTTTTAGCACATTTTCAAAAAATTTTGTAAAAATGTGCCTATATAGTTTCACTCTGTCCATCCGTCCGTCTATCCGTATGTTTACAAAAACTTTTACATCGTTTGAAATAGAGAAAATAAATTTTCTGCAGAAATTAGTAGGAATCGGCTAACAAAATTTTTTTGGCACGTCCCCTTTTTAGAAGCCATAAAGGCTCGAAAGTTGAAATTTTGCTATTTTTAAACACCTGTTACTTGAATACCTTTTCAAATTTTTTTTTACAAATATACATAATTTTTACCGTTAGCATTATATTTCAACATAGGTTAAAGTTATTTCTTAAATTTGAAAGGGTTTCTTTAAATTGAAGAAATTGTCTGTTAGTTTTAACCATTTTTGCTTCGATAATAAAATTTTAGGTAAAACTCCAAATTTTGATGGAGTTCAAAATCGATTTCCTCGAACCTAAAAAAATTGAAGAGTGGGGATAGGAGGGGGATGGGCAGATTTATCATAAATTTGCTAAGGAATTATTTGGGAACCTTCCCTATTGAAGGGCTACTAGGTCTTAAGAATTAAAACTTTTATGCTTTTATAAAACAGTAACTTATTCACCAGTTTATGTTTTTCCAAAATTAAACGTTAACATTGAAGCTTCAACATTATATTTCGCACTTGTTAACAGGGATTATATTCTAAGTATTGATTTCACTATTATTCATAATTAATAAATTTATGAAATAACAAAATTATCATTTATTTTTATGTATATTTCTAAAAAAATAAATGATTAAATACTCCGTAAGAAATCCTATATAATTTTAAAAATGTGCTTTTTAAAAACCCTTGTTTTTTTTTATCACTTGTTTTATTTTAATTTAACAATAGATTTCTCTATTTGTTTTTTATGATTTTTTCTTAGTTTATATATTTTATTAGAGTTTTTTAGTATATCTACATCTTAGTGTACTTTGGTCTTTGCTGGTTACTTTCTATTTAACTGCAATCAATTGTTAAGGTATTTCTCTAAGGAATTTTTTGAGCAAGTAAATTTAAAGAAATCCATATATTATATTGTATAAATGTGTATTTATATAAATAACTTTTCAAGAAATAAGTACATTTTGTGTAAAAGTATCCATTTAAGACAAACAATTTATAAGTCAAATATGATGACTTTAAAATAAGATAATCTAAGTAAAACTATATTAGTTTTTAATTTATTGCAGAAACGGTTCAAATAATGCTACTAAATGTGAAAGTTTGATTTGTATGAACATATGTATAGTTTTTTTAGGCTGAAAATTATGGTATGAAACTTATTGTACTATTTGTTTAAAATATTTTTCAAAATACACAATGAAGGTGAAAATCCAGTGAAGATGATTATTTCTGCAGAAGAGCAAGTAAAGCTACTATGACCTAATGAAAATTTCAAAACAGACATTTTGACATATTTCATAAGTCATTTTTTTATGTTTGTTTACATGTAGGTATTATATTATATTTCATTAGAGTGGAAACATTTTACTTTTGTATGTTACATTTATGTTACATTCGAAATAAAATTCGTTCCTTAATTCCAATTATATGTAGATAAAAAACAACATAAGTTGTATACTACATGTAAAAAAATTTTAAATTTAAAAAATTTATTTGTCAAAATTTAATGTCAAAACAAAAAGCTTAAAAAGCAAACGCGTAATTAAAAATTTTTCAATTCAAAATTTTGCAGACTTTATTCACTTTGCTTGCTTTGTTTGTTGGGCCTAGTTATATTAGATATAATCACAGCGTAAAAAGCAAGCGAGGAATGCAAAGCGTTCATTGAGTTTTCACCTTAAGTCTAAATTTTTAAACAAAGTATAGCTATAACGATGAGTTTCATTTATTATTACTTTCACTAAGTCGTGTACTCTGTTATTGCTTCCTTATATAAAAGTATGAAACACAAAAACTTCTAAGATAAGTTTAAAATATTAACTATAATAAGATATGTATGCACTATATATTAAAATAAATATTTATTAAAATTTCAGCGTTCCCTGTTACATATATAGGAATAAAATTAGTTAATATGAACTTTAGCCTACAGAGAAATGACAATTTTTAAATGATTCAAAACTTGCTAATAATTTTAATTCAATTAAAAGTTGCATTATCCCCCATTTCTATTCTTATTTACATTTTATTTTTCTATTCTTGAATTTTAAAAACTCTTGTTTTTAGTATTATTTGTCATTTAAAATATTGTATTTTATAGTATAAAGGTTTGAATAGAAAACTCAAATAGAAAAAGAAGCATTTTTAGAATTAAACAAGTATAAATTTATATTATACTTAGCAATATATGCGTAATGTATGTTAAATATATTTTTAAAAACTTTATTTATTTTTAATACCCGTAAGATTGTGTTGCAAAGGAGTATCCTAAATTTGCCATTACGTTTGTAACGCAGTGAAGGAGGGACGGTAGGTATAGATTCAGAAGTATGGATGGGATCAGAATTGACAATGTAATTGGGTCCGTTCGCACAATAACAGAAAAAGTAAAGGACCTAGAATTCTGATATTTTCACAAATTCGTTTTTATGAAAGGTCCGTCATCGCTATTGAATGCTGTCACCCTTAAAGCGCTCGAATAGCTGTTATACAACTTTTATATTTAACGCACAGTCTAATAAGTTGTAAATTTGAAATTTTACCTAAATTAATTAACCGGATGATTAAATGTTTATATTACGTTCATGTGGGTATCCTGGAGTGGAGTTTATACAATCTACTGTACACTCTGCCTTGTTTACATTAAATTTGTTTTCAAATACTTTAATATCAAATAAAATATAATTAAATAAAATAAAATGTTAAACAAAGAAACCTACACACTTTTACGAACCCTTGCTTTTCCGGTATTCCTGTGAGATTCTAAAAAATGTAGAAAAAGCAAGAACTGCTTCCATATACACATTTTCATATCAGATTTTATTTCTTATGATCAATATTTATATATATTAATAGAAATTTGTATTTTATAATGTATATATAATGTATATGTATTTGTTTATAACTATACATATAGTAACTATCCAAATAAAATATATTTATCCATATAATATACTGTAGTTAATATAAAAGGTAATTTGATTGCAACGATAAACAATAAAAGAAAACTATTTGTATATATATATATTTTTTTTTGAAAAATTCTTTAGATTATCTTTTTATATAGATATCTTTGTAAGTATATATGCCATATAAATTTAAAAAGAAGTATGAATATAACATTTTTATCTTAAGGTTTTTAAGATTCAAAAAGAAAAATCGTTAACATTAAGTACTTACACAAGAACAAATGCATATATGCATATATGTATGTATGCATATGAATGTATATTTTCTAATTCTTTTCAGTTATCTTATGAATGTTAAAAAATACTTTGAATTAATATAGAAAAGGTCCATCAATTTTCATTTTTTACTTAAAAATATATTATATAAATATATTACATATGTAAAATATATTTTACGTAATTTGTAAGGAAACTGCCTTCTTTTTGTAGTTTCGCGACATTGTTTGGTCTTTTTTAAACTTTATTAATTGAAACATTAATTCAAACATGTGATGAAAAGAATATATGTTAGTCCAAGTTAGCGATGGTGTCATTAAAAACAATGTCATATATGGCATTTAAACTTTCTCTCACAACATATATGGCATTAATGCAACCACTTGAATAAAAAATGAATATAATACCAATGAACTCAAGGAAACCTTTTAACAAAGTGTTGAAATGTAATGTTTGATCTTCAATATAATCGTTTAATTTGGGAAATCTTATACAATGGTGACTTTGTTACTGATTTATAAAAACGATATAATTTTAATTTCGAATAAATATGACAAAGAAAAATTTTTTCCTGTAGTCCCATCCGTTACGGAGAAAGCTACAGTCTCGCAAGGTTGGAAAAAACCTGATATTTAAACACTTATAACAAGAGTTTTATTATGTATTTTTTCAATCTAAAAACGTTAAAAAACAGCTGCTGTGTAAGAGTGTTGGAGCGTGTAGCGTGTTAACATGTTTTTACGATTATGATTTAAAAGTGTACATGCTTGAAATATCAATTATTGTTTTACAATTGTTTTTATTTGTAATTAGTTTCTGAATGTCATCAGATAAAGTTCTATTTCATTGTGTTTATTAATTCAAAATAATAAAAATGGCATTATCTTTGAATTTCAAGTTACTCCTATTAGAAAATAGCTATTTAAAATACAAAAATTTATTTAGAAAAACTAAAACCCATCCTTCTTCTACTTCTTCTATGGCGCTACAGTCCGTTGTCGAACCTTGGCCTCCTGAATCATCCTCTTCCAGTTCACGCGATCTTGGGCAGCAGTTATCCAATTTTGCTCTTGCAGCATTGACACAGCGTCTGACTCGACTGCATCAACCCATCGATTTCTCGGCTTTCCCACTGGTCTTTTTCTATCTATTTTCCCGTTTAATACCTTTTTTGGAATGCGGGAATCTGGCATACGTTGTATGTGACCGGCCCACCTAAGGCGTTGTAGCTTGATGTATGTCACAACATCGCTGTCGGTGTATACATTGTATAGCTCTGCGTTGCGTCGCATTCTAAATTGGCCCTGATCGATAATTGGCCCGATAATTTTACGCAGTATTTTTCTTTCGAAACGGGAAAGTAAGTTTGCCGTCGCTTGGGTGATCGTCCACGTTTCACTGCCGTAGCATAACACCGGTCTGATAAGAGATTTGTACAGCTCAAGTTTACATTTTCTGCTGACTTCTCGAGATCTCATTATCTTCAACACAGAGTAGTATGCGTTGTTTGCCTTGCCTATCCTTCGGGTTACCTCTGATGTTTCATCGTTTCCACTTGTTATTTCGGCCCCTAGATAGACAAAACTTTTTACTACTTCCACGTTGTCATCACCAAAAGTAATGTTTTGTTTCTCTCTCTGGTTACGTCTGGATACTACTAACATTTTCGTCTTATCGATGTTTATCCTCAGACCCAGTTCTATAGCTGTTTTCTCTAACTGGATATAGCATTCTCTAACACCTGCCTCTGATCTTCCTAGTAGATTTAAGTCGTCTGCGTATGCTGCTATCTGGGTGGTTTTGAATAGCAACGTGGCATTCGGGTCAGATGGGATTTTCCTGACTATATGCTCCAGGGCAAGATTAAAAAGCATAGGCGCGAGTCCATCCCCCTGTTTCAGTCCCTGTTTGATGTTGAAGGGTTCTGTGAGGTCCCCTTGGATTTTTACCCTCGCGCTTGTGTTTTGCATAGTAGCTTTAATCAATCTTACTAGCTTTGCCGGTACGCCTAGGTTGCCTAAAACTACATATAATTTTTCCCTTTGGATAGAGTCATAGGCGGTCTTGAAATCTACGAAGATTTGATGTACATCGACATTTCTTTCCCAACACTTCTCCAATACCTGCTTCAGCACAAATAGCTGGTCCGTTGTAGACCGTCCTGGCCTGAAACCGGACTGGTATTCGCCTATGATGTTTTCGGCAATTATTTCTAAGCGGGCTTTCAAGATATTAGTGAAAACTTTGTAGGAAGTGCTAAGTAGCGATATCCCTCTGTAATTTTTACAGTTAAGCTTGTCTCCTTTTTTGTAGATTGGACATATAATACTTAGTTGCCAGTCAGCGGGTATTTTTTCTTCTTGCCAAACCTTTAGTATTATTTTATGAAGGATTTTTTGTACCGTTTCTCCTCCATCTCGCAGAAGTTCAGCCGGAATGTTATCTGCACCAGGAGCCTTGTTATTTTTCAATAGCTCTATGGCATTGACCACCTCTGTTAATGTAGGTTGTCCCGTGATTTCATTTTGGGTTTGCCTTTCCACTGTGATCTGTTCTTGTTCATTTACTTCATCGTTTGGTGCATTTAGTAAATTTTCAAAATATTCTTTCCACCTGTTCTTAATGTCATCTTCAGATGATAAAAGATTATCTTCTGCATCTCTACATAAATTTGACTGGGCTTTGTAACCATCTCTGATGATGCGGATGTCTTTGTATGCTGCTCTGATACTATCGCGATTTTGCAAATTATCTTGGACCTTTCTTAGCGCATCGTTCTGCCATTTCCTTTTTTTCTTTCTGCAGATTTTGTCGGCCTCTCTTCTAAGTTGCTCGAAATGTAGTTGCTTAGCACGTGTTGGTCTACTTAATTTTCCTTTGTGTGCTTCATTTCTTGCGGCTACCGCATCTCTGCATTCTCCGTCATACCATTCGTTTCGAACTTTTATTGGCTGGAAACCAATAGTTTCTTCAGAAGCTCGATGCAGTGCCGTTTTTAAACTATCCCACATTTCATTTAGCTCCATGTGTTGCAACTCCTCTAGATTTAAGTTTGTCTCGATCGACGCTTTGTACTCGTTTTTTACAGATGTTATATTGAGTTTGCTTATGTCCAGCTTCGTTGCATTGTGTTTCCTCAATGCTCGTTTGGCTATGATTCTGCTCCTATATCTGACTTTCACAAGATTATGATCCGATCCACAGCAGGCTCCTCTAAATGCTCTTACATCCATGATGTGGGATGCCCCTCTTTTTTCAACTAAAACGTGATCAATTTGGTTGAACGTTTTTCCGTTGGGAGATACCCATGTGATCTTATGAATGTCCTTGTGGGGGAAGAATGTGGATGATATAACCATTCTCTTGCTACTCGCGAAATCGATTAATCTTTGTCCGTTATCGTTGGTGGAACTATGTAGGCTGTGTTCTCCAATCGTGCCTTTGTATACTTCCTCTTTTCCAATTTTCGCATTCATGTCCCCGAGCAGAATTTTAACGTCGTTCGTTGGTATTTGATCGTAGACAGCCTCCAGTTTACTATAAAACTCCTCTTTGACCTGTTCCGCCTTATCCTCAGTAGGTGCATGCGCGTTTATCAAGGATACATTGTGCAATCTTGTTTTGATGCGGATTACACAGAGTCTCTCATTCACCGGTTTAAAATCTAGGATCGCCTGTTTGTACGCCTTGTTAACTAAAAATGCCACGCCGAATTCTCTCTTTCCACCATCTTTTCCACTGAAGAATACCGAGTGGCTCCTAAGATCCGAGATACCTTTGTTGTGCCATTTTGTTTCTTGAATTGCTGCTATCGCTATTTTATACTTTATTAGTTCAGGTAGCAGGGATTTTAACGCTCCTTCTTTGTTCAGTGTTCTTACATTCCATGTTGCAAAATCAATATCCATTTTCTGTTGCTTGGGTCGGTGCCGTGTTTCCATTTGTATCCGAGGCTTTGATTTCGGTTTCGTAACAATATTTTTTTACTGGATAGGGCTGTTAACCGTATGCCAAACCCCCATCTTTCGAGGGCCGTTGGGTTTGAAAAGTTGCTTCAGAATTTGCCATATAATGCGTTGAAGTTCTCATAACTATGTTACGAGTTCAACTGCATTATATAGCGTTTTCCTACTTCCTGAGACGCCGATGTATGTGGCCATTCAGGTTGCAACTTTTCTTCCCTCCTCCTTTCTCAACCGGGCTTGGGACCGGCTACGGCGGAGTTAAAACCCATCCACTATTTTTAAATCATCGTAAAAATGGAGAATTCCATAAGTTAGATGTCCAAATGAGAAATGTTGAAGAAAATTTTCATGGCTATTATCGAATGAGTTCGAATACATTTGATCTTAAATGGAATAAAAGAAAAGTTGGCAATTGTTATCACCATCATATTTTAAATCCTTTTCTTCTTTAAGTAATTTTAGTTTTTCTCTTTCAATGTCGAGAAAACTTTTTTTTTCATCAATTTTCGACCTTTTTTTCGGCTTTGATGTTGAAAAAGCTGTGAGAATGTTCGGTGCTAAAGCATAATTTTCTTGTGATGTAAAAAATTCGGTATTTGTCTCCAATAATATTTCATTTTCTACAATAACCACTTCAGATTCTGGAAGATTTCCTTGTAATAGCCTTTCAGCTATAATATCTTTAAGAAAATTTAAACTCTCAAATAATAGCCATTTTGTTTTGGTTACAGGACAACCACTTCCTGATTTCGGTAATTTTTGTTTTTTGAGCTCTACCCTGTAGTTTTATTTTAATTTTTATTTTTTTTCCAACGTTTTTTAATATCGTTATCTGAAATGAAATACCTACGTATTAAAAAATATACTACATTAATTTTCAGATTTTTGTCAATTGGAATTTCATATAGAAGCTTAGCATATAGTTATGGAATGGGTCATAGCACCATATCATTAAATGTTAGAGAAGTGTGTGCAGCTATATGGGAAGTCTTTGTTGACAAACACATGCTTGGTTTGGGTATGTCAAATAAATTTTCAAAAAGTAACGAAAGATTTTTTTATTCGATGGACATTTCTAAATTGTATTCGATGTGTAGATGGGAAGCACATTCGAATTAAAGCACCTGGAAATGAAGGCAGTTTATATTATAAACACTACTTTTCTATTGTTTTACAAGCTATTGGAGATGTTTATGAATTTTATTTATTATTCATGATCAAATAAATAAATTATAATTTTTTTTTCGAAATTCAGTATAAAACATTATACATTTTGAAAATGTGTTTTTTTTTAAAAACCCTTAGTTTTTTCCGCCCCTTAATATTTTTCTGCAATTTTTATTTCAATAAAAAATAATTTGAATTTTACAAATTTAAATAAATATTAAATAATAAATTTTTCATTAACAATATCAAGAACCAATAACGTAATTTTATGATAGTTTGTATAAACAATTATGGTTTTCCTTTTTCATATGTGAATAAAAGCTTTACTCCTTTTAATATCCCTGTTGAACATAAGTAATTTCATTGAGAGAAAATTAGCCAATCTGTTAAAAATCTGTATAACAGTTTTAAGAAAATCTTTTAAATATTATGATTCTATTATATTATTTACATTTTATATCACAAGATTACTACCTGTTATAGAACTGTTAAGCATGAAGATTTGTTGCAAAGTATGAATGAAGTAACAGACTCTTGATAATGTTATCAAATTTGTTTGAAAGGTTTTCGTTTAATATTTCTTGAACGAACTTTCATACAAAATAAAAAATAATTTTAGGTACATCTTGTATTACAGAACCAATAACCATTGTGTATATTTCGGAATCAACAAATTATTTAAGCAAAAAATAAAAGAATGAAAATGTTGAATTAGTGTATGAGATTAAAAAAATTTAAAATAATAAAAATTGAAAAATATTAAGGAATGTTATGAATTGCAGGCATTTATATTCTGTTTAATTTTAAATAAATAAATAATTTGTTTTTGTAATTTGTTTTAATTAAAGAAGTTTAATTTTTTAAAATATTAAAATATTTATAATATTAAGGAATATTAAGAGAAATAATTTACTTTAACAGAGTTTCCTTAAAAAAAAAAAACATTATTGCGGTAGAAAAAATGCAAAATCATAACAGATTTTAAACGAAAAGAAGCTTTTACATTTTAATATAAAAGGTACATACATTCAAATTTTAAAATGATTTGAAAATCGAGTAAAACAATTCAGAATGTTTCCAAAGTTGTTCTTGATAAGATGCTATTTACGGAATACCATTTTGTCATCTACGATTTCTATATTATGAATGAAATTTTTAAAAATACAAAACAATTTAACTAAATTTGTTATAGGAACATTAAAATTTTTCTAATAATTTACAATTTCCAATTTAACATTTATAATAAAATAAAATTTTTAAATTTTTAAACTGATTGTGGTTTTATATATAAAATACCCACATGCCACATAATGGAACATATTAAATTAAAGTTAAATATAACGTGACCATATTTTTATACCTGTATGACTATAAGTCAAAAAGATATATTAAATTTTCCATTACGACTCAAAGATTTAACTGTGTATGTCCGTCCGTCCGCACGATAACTCCAGAAATAAAGGAGCTAGGATTTTGGAATTTTCACAAATGCACTAGCCGTCATCGATTGAAATCCAGCCATTTTGCTCCATGGGTTCGATTAGCTGCCATACAACTTTCTCTTTTATATGAGCATTTCTCTATGTACGGGTATCTGTACGGGTATTCCAGAGTTGACATGGTCTATTCTTCTACACTCTTCCTCGTTTTATCTATTTAATTAAATTTTTCTTTTGTTCATGTTAAAATTTTTACTTGTGTTTATTTTAAATATAATATTTAATTTATGTGAAAAAAGAGTTTTTCACTCAAGAACAATATGTATGTAAATGATTTTAATTTTATATTTTCAAAGTTTTTGTTAGTTCATCATAATTTAATGGAATGTCAGGAATACCTATTACTATATTTGGTTTTTACTATATTCTAAAAAAATTAAATAAAAACATGAGTATTATAAAAAGATAAAATTTAATAGTAGGCATTGTCCATCCGTTCGTTAAACTTCATTCATACTTCATTATAAAATTTCTAAAATTATATTAAGCATAAAGTTTACGGACGGTGTTATGACTACCAAAAGGGGGTAAGCTAGATATTGAAAAGTATATATATTTTATTGAATCGATTTAGCGATGTACGTCCGTCTGTACTTAAACACGATATCTCAAAAAATAAATGCTATCTTGATTCGAAGATATTCTGGTCTCATTACTTTAATTCCTCTCAATCCGGAAACAAATTGTCTAATAAAATCATACAGACAAACTTTTCATCGGTAATTTTTCTTCATGCACATACTTATATTTTATTTTTCTTTATACCAGGTTGCTAATACCCGGTTTCCCGTTGCTACGTCTCTTTATGCATTTTTAATTAAAGTTTGTGTTATTGAAAAAAAAAACAACATAAAAAATACACATTGCATATTGTGCCGAAAAGGTAAATGGAACTGGACCAAAACTTTTTTAAAATTTTGTTTGGGTCTAAGTAGTACTTCGATTTAGACTTACGATTAGACTTAATTCGATTTAAAATTTTTGTATCTTATCGTCATGCCGATATGGGTTAACAAATAAATTCCAAGCCTGTTATGTCAACTCCATTGTCAAAAAGCAACATATATTCAAAATTTGAAGTCAATTGTTTTATTACAAAAAATACTTCAATCGCACCCCCAACTTGGCTGTTGGAGTCAATTTTAGTCCAGAAACAGCACTCTTACCCAAAAACCTGTACAAGTAGATTTTCATGATAATCGGCTGAGCAATTAAGGAGCCTATATGTTACAAACAAACAAACATTCGATTAAATATATTTGGACATTTAAATTTGACATTTTGATGAACTGCATGTGGACATTTTGATGAACTGCACGCTCCCAGTAAATGCCGGGTAAATCTCCTAATACACAATTATTCCCTCAAATATTTTTACATTAGCTGTTGCGATAGAACTATGTCTAGGATCAATATTTTTATTAAAGATATCTCAATCGATCTTTCAACGTAATTAGCTGAAACATTAAAAAATAAGAATCGCTTTGAAAGAACTTTTTTAAAAAAAAATTTTTTACAAGGAAGAAACCATTCAGACAGAATAACGAAGAATTCTTAAATATCTTGTAGAAACGGATCAATTGAGACTTGATAGGGAATATTTGAATAAGAATAGGTAAATTAATAGAAATAAATTAGGAAGGTATTTCAAGTAAATTGTCTCAGATAACGATTCTTCAGTTTTAATTATAATTTGAAATTCTTAGAATACTTCTTTTAGAAATTCTTAATATTTATTTTATAAAAATTATAAGTTTTATGAATTATGTATTTGACAATTTAATTTTGTTTTCAAATTAATAGTGGGGTTTTTAGATATATCATTATTTTAATCTACAATTTCTTTTTAGTTATATTAATGTGCATTAATGAAAATTTTTCAACTGTAATTAATTTGATCTTCTGATTGCCAGTTTTTTTTTTAATTTCCTTTATTGGCTGTCGAAGTTCCATTTTCCCTTTAAAAAAGACCAGAATACCCATATCAAATTTCCCGCGAAGTGATTGTTCCGTATACATTATTTATTATACCCTACCAGGAGTGTTCAAAATTTTTTATTAGAAATATAAAAGATGGGAATCTAACCAGTATACTTTCAATATTTCAATCTGAAATTAATCCTTTCCATACCTGTAACCTGGATCAGGTCATATTTCAAAGAAAAGTAAACATGATTCCTATAAATCTATAAATTAAATCAATCCAGAATTTTTTAAATTAAAAAAAATTAAACTATTAAAAATTTAATTCTGTATAACAATACACAAAAAAATAAGTAAATTAAGAGAACAAATTTAAAAATTATTTGTAATGACATCTTAGTCCAGAAACAGCACCCTTACCCAAAAACCTGTACAAGTAGATTTTCATGATAGTCGGCTGAGCAATTAAGGAGCCTATATGTTACAAACAAACAAACATTCGATTAAATATATATGGACTTTTAAATATAAATTAAAATTTTGATGAACTGCACGTTCCCAGGAAATACCGGGTAAACCTCCTAGTACACTATAAGCCTCTCAAATATTTTTACATTAGCTGTTGCGATAGAAGTAGTCTAGGATCAATATTTTTATTAAAGATATCTCAAAAATTAAGAGAACAAATTTAAAAAATTATTTGTAATGAAATAATTATTCAAAGGTACTAAATCATTGAACAATAACTGCAGTACATCAAAAATTATTTGTCCTGAAGTAAAATAATTGCTGCATATGTGTAAAATTTGATTGAATTTTATAAAAAAAAATTCTAAATTTGTAATTTTGTAATTGCATTTTATAAATACATTTATTTCATGTTCTTTTGTTTTTTAATATTTTTAATTAGATAAATAAACAAGAATTTTTGATATTTTTGAATAAATAAATTAATTAGAAAAAGTTTTTAGTACTTATTATAGAATTAATTTCAGTATTTATGCCTTCCGGTAGAACTACAATATTTCTAAAAGCTTTTGTGGTTTTAAAATGAGTTATGGAGTTTTAATTTAATTTGAACCAATCTGGTGTAGGGTGTTGCTTAGTCGGCTGCACCGACTTACTGTTATTTAATTGTTTTTAAAATAACTATGTATATTTGAATTTAAAATGGATTGAATTTGGAAAAATATTTGTTAATAAATTGCATATTAATTATAATATACATGTATAAACGAATAAATATACAATAATTCTGAGGATGAAATCGTTCTCAAAGTGTAAATTAAAAAAAATTACAATAAAAATATTAAGTTAAATATAAAAAAGACTGTTTATACCATAGGTACATGTTGGAACAGGGGATCATATTATATTCGTGTTATTAGAATTGACCTTAATGAATTCCACATACAATTTAAACATGAGATAGTACTAGTCCTTAATAACATGTAAAAATATCTTAAATTTTTAATAGATACATTTCTATTTTTGTTTATATTGTAATATTTTGTTTTTGAGTTACATGGTATTCTGTATCTGTGAGCTATATTATTCAATTAAATTATTTGTTTATATTGTTATATTAATGCATTTTTTTATTAAGGATATATAATTAATATTTATTGAATAAGGCATAAATTCGAACAAAATGGCGAATAGTAGTTAAGTCGAGTCGAAAACCAGTATGGCACCCAGCCGTTTATTCAAATAATATTCAAATAATGAACACTGTAGGCGATGCGTCATAAATTTGTACTACTATTATTATAATGCAAAAATAAAAATAATCATTAAAAATTCAAAATGTATTCTTTCAGATACAATATTTTGCATATTAGATAATTAGAAAATAATTTGAAAAACATCGAAATTTCCCACCATTTAATAAGTTTTTCTTTTTTCCCACATTATGTATGGGATTATGATTATAATATGCGAATATTCCACTATCTGGCAACATTTTGTGGTTAATTTGATTCTTAGTAGTGACATTTAAGATTTTTTAGAGTCTACTTAATATAAAACTTTTAACATCTTTAGATCTAGTCTACCACAATCATCAGTCTAAAATAATAGTTACTTTTTTTAATTTTATTTATTATACAATTGTTTAAAAATTTACATATTTAATGTGATACGATTACTCGTTTATTATATTAAATGACAGATGAATCTCTATACATATGGTTATTCACACATTTAACTATTTTTGTGTAGTTAATGATAACGTGAGATTATGTATCATGGAGAAGTAATACTTCTAACTTAAATTCAAGAAGGAATCAAAATGTTTCAGCGATTCAAGGGTTTTTAAAATAAAAGAACAATTTTTAGATACATTTATACTTATTATAATGTGATATGCAATAGAATGTGTGTATGTACAAATATAAAAAACGTTTCGAAATTTAAATGTATGTACTTTTATAATGGAATAAAATATGATAAAATAATATTCAGCAGTATATTTAAATGAGATCCTGAATAAAAGAAAGGATAATGAAGTAAAATTTATATATCTGCAGATATTTATATTATACACATACATTCAATTATTCGTTAAAGAGTTAGTTTAAATTAAAAAAAAAATGTATATGTATGTATATACGTAAATAATAAATTTTATTAGAATGCTTTAAGTTTTATTTTGTTTGTTTTTTTATTTGTTTGTAACTGTTGTGGCTCCTATCTAAATTTTTTATTAAATACAAAAAACCTGAGCGTATTTTCAATAAAAATAAAATAAAAAATTAAAAAAAAAACACAAAAAAAGTAAGTTATAAAGAAAAATAAACGCGTGAAAAATTGATGGCTTTTCCTTGTAAAATAAAGGAAAAGAGACCAAGAGAATAAATACTTAAATTCTACTTCCTCTAGATTGTTTTTCTTACTTAATTTTTTTTAAGATAAAAGCACCTTAGAAAGTCTTCTACAAGATTCTTTTTTCATTTGTTCTTTACACCCTTGCATATAAATAAGGTCACGGGAATATTAGAATAGAATTGCTTCTCCGTTTGTAACGCAACGATCTAAACATGCCTAGATATAGTGTCAAAGGTACATTTAGGAACAGCATCAATAAGTAAATCGTCCTTCTAGTTGACAGATAAAATAAATAAAAATAAAGTAATCAACGGGTTCGAGGACCTGCCATACAACTTCTTTTTATATGATTTTATGGTATATTAAAATTGGTTCTCTGTTTGTAACGCATCGATCTAAACATGCTACATATATACTCGAAGGTATGAATCGGATCAGCATCGAAAAGTAAATCGATCTGGCTAGGTGTGTCTGCCCGTTCGTCCGCTCCTCTGTGTGTCATAAGCTAATTTGGGGATTTTTTAGAGCAAATCTGGGGAATTTTGTAGAGCAAATTGGGGATTTCGTAGAGCAGAATGAATATCCTTGAAACTAATGAGCCTAGAAGGCTAAAAATTAAAATCCGTGTGTAGTTTAGTATGATAAACAATTTTTTGAAGTTTTTAAAATTGTGGATCCGATTTTTAGAAAGTTGCCATACAAAGTTCTCAATCTAATAATTGTAACTCTAATAAAGACGGTGTCAAAATTGAAAATGGGCAAGTAAAGTAATAAGGAGAATGCGTTCACAAAGTTCGACCTTACTCGCACCAACTTTCGAGATTTTGTGTTTTATTTTTAAATATTGGAGTTGGATTGAAAAAATTTTTTGTTAGTTCTTTTTTTGTTTTTATTGGGTAGTAACATATTCTTTTATTATTCTTTTTTTGGATTTTTATTTTTTAAATATATTACCATTAGGGAACTTTTGGCTAAATTTATAATAAACATAATAGTGGGTTTCCAAGAGTATCTAAAAGTTGACAAGCGCAACTTTTATCTTAATGGTTTGTCTTATGAAGTGATTAAAATTTTTAAATAATAAGAGTTTTTTTTTCACTTATTGTCTCTTCTTTTATATAGCTTGTTTGTACATATGTGATATTCCAGTAATATGGATATAAAATAAAAGATTAACTTAAAGGATGTCCTTATTATTAATTTAAAGGAATTTAATATATATTATGTATAAAAGTTATTATATAAAAATTGTAAACACAGAACTGTGGGAAAAAAGAATAACAAAATAACTATTATTATGTGTAATATTATATATATATGTCTGGTAAATACCTTGCTGCGCCTCTTAATAGATTTTTACATATCACACATGGTGAAATATTGATTTAAGAATTTATTAAAGCATTTTTTTTAAAATGCTGGGTGGCCCAGTGGTTAGAGTGCCGGACTTTCATGTGGAAGACCCGGGTTCGAATCCCAGAGAAAGTGAAAAAACTTTTCTGGTTTTCGAGTCGACTTAGCTACCATTGGCCACTGGGTTCAAATTAATGGCTTAATCAATAATTAATAATTATATATCTTTAATAAAAAATACATTAATATAACAATATAAACAATTTAATTGAATAATATAACTCACATATATAGTATACCATATAAATAAATACAAAATATTACAATATAAACAAAAATAAAAAGAATTGTATCTATTGAAAAATTTCAAAATCTGTTAAAAGAGTTTCCTTCATTGTTAAAGAACAACACACAAACAAAATTTTAAGTTAATTAGTCAAACCGTTTTGATTTTAGAACAATAAAAGCTTAAATAGATACACCACAGTCCAAACTTCGCGGTCAGCTAGAACAAAATTATAAGATCAGAAACTATTTGGTACCCAAAAAAAATTTAGTACCCTTTTTTATACAAATTTTCATGATAATCGTATGAGCAGTTTAGTAGTCTATACAATACAATACAAACAAACAAACTTTCGCTTTCATATATATAATTAGACATGTTACTTATATTTAGAAGAGTTTATAATATGTACTCTCTTATTAATGTATACCTTTACATCAACTGTGTGCACATATGTTTACACTCTTAAACATTCTAACGAAAATAACCTCAAGAAAAACTTCAAAAGACAACAATTTTTCCTATTTTAAGCATGCGGAAGTAAAAATAAAAATAAAAAAAGCAGTTGAATGTCAAGTATACTTCAATATCGGTCTCCTTTAAAAATCCTTTTTGTTGACGCAATATAAAAAAATAATTAATTAAATATAAGAACAAAAATAATAGCCACATTCAAAATGAAAATAAATTTGCAAAAAAGGTTAATAAAAAAAATTAAAATGAAAAGTAATTATTTTTTTAAGTCAGAAACGTAGAATAACATTATGCTTACACTATATTTATTTTTTAATAAGAACATACAATTATTGAATTTTTTGCTTTAATCCATTAGGGATGGTATAAACATACAGAGAAATATGAACATTTAAATATCGTTTTCATTAACAGATCTTGCCAACCTTTTAATATATATTAACTTATTTAACGCACTTATTTAATTTTTTAGTTTTTTTCACATATATACGAATTACATTTTTTCACATATATACATATTGTTTATCAAAACTTTTTGGATTAGTAACTTTATTTTTATTATAAAAATGAGGAAGATTATTCTGAAAGACGTAGCATACGATGAATACCACTTAAGTGATGATTGCCTATTCTGAAAAACTCAGAAGTAATATTGACGTGGTTATCAAATCATGACGTGTGGCTATTCTAAAGACTTTTTCTACAACGTGATAGGAATCTTTTAATCTTCTTACAAAGAGTAATCTTACACTTCTAGTTTTTCTTTAAAATTTTAAATGTTAATAAACGAAAATGGAAATCACAGATACACCGAATTTAAATGCAATATTATTTGTTGCGTTAAAAGATTAAAAGTATATTTTTAACATGTATTTTTTTATTTGATTTATTAAAAAATGTGAAATATTTCTTATATATCTTCTATAATCAGGATTCATTTTTATACCTGTGAATACAAATAAGGTCATAAGTATTAATATTTTTCCTCCGTTTCCGAAATGCATTGACCTAAACGAGCTAGATATAGTGTCAAAGGTATATTATGGATCAGAATCGAACAGTAAATCGATCCCGCAGAATGTGTCTGTCCGCCTCTATGTCAAATAACTTAAAAACTAAATGAGTTAAATTTTAAAAATGTTTCAAACAATTTCTTGGTTCCCTTTTTTTTGGTAAAGATCAAAACCAAAACCCACCAAAACTTCGAGTAGCTTTCAAATAACTAACTTTAACTTGTGTACAGCAATAATATATAATATGAGTCAGTTTTTTGGCGAAATCGCGAAGTATATATGAGTTTATGTTTTCCTCTTTTTTGTTTTTTAGCGTAATTTCATGTTGATATATATACTATTAGCTGTAGCCCCGTCATAGAATGACGGTGTTTATTATATTAAATTGAAAATGGGATTTTTTTTTATTTATTTATTTATTTATTATTAATTTCTCAAAAAGAGCTAATTCAGCTCATACAGAGTATTACATATTTAAAAAAAATTAGATTTTTGTGAATAAATATTCCAACACCACCACCACGACGGTTTTTTCTGCAACCGAAAACTTTATTTTAGTGTATAATATTTATTAGGTCAAGTTCATCTTCCAAAATCCAGATCTCAGTGAAAATAATTATGTGTATAATTGAATTTATATTGTCAAGAAGAACATTTATATCGTCCATTTTATTTTTAATACTCCTAGTATTCAAATAAAAACCTTTCAATGTGTTTGGTTTTTCAAATTTTAAATTATCTATAGAATCAATTTGTTTAATTTGGGTATTAATTGGTAAAGCTTCAAAATCTATGTTGTTATTATTATTATTCATTTATGAAATTAAGATCTTTTTCTGAATTTAATTTAATTACTTTGCTTTTATCATCATATCTTATGAAAACTTTACCTTCTTTTACCCATGCATATTTTACTTGTCCTGCTCGTTTAAGATCTCTAGCTTTCTTGAAAAGAAAACTAAAGTATTGTGTAAGGCGCTCATTTACATATATTATCTGCGTACTTAATTTAGTGGAGTGTGGGAATATTTTCTCGTATTTAGTTGTTTTGGATTTTGTTGCTTTTACTATTTGAGCTTTGATTTCAGAGCTATTAAGTTTAAGAAAAAGTTTAAACGACTCATCCGAGTTTTTTGATTGATGTTTTACAAATTTTCCTTCTCGTATGTCTCCAGCTTCCAGTTTTACATCTAGTTCTTCTGTAACTTTTATAGCAATAGCTTTTGGATCCATATCAACAGCTTCCGGAAAACCAGATAATTCCAAGGTTTTTTTATTCTTATTTTGTTTTATGTTTTGAATTTCTACATAGTTTTTTTCTACTTCTATCCTCAGCACTTCATTTTCACTCTTCAGCTGGATATTTTCGTCGATTAGAGAATCTATAGTTGTTTTAAAAATCTGTATATCCTTCTGTATGTCAGCTAATCTACTATCATGTGATGTGTGTTTTGCCATGATCTGATCCAATTTTTTCATGATAGCATCATAATTTAGGACCTTTGGTTTATGAGGAGCATTAAATGATACATTTGTACTAGCAGGTTGACCAATTGATTTACGCTTTTGTCGTTTATCCTTGCATTGAGAGCAAAACCACAAATTATTATGATCTTGTATTTGAATGTATTCCTCAATAGTCATGCCGCCACAAGTATAATGATACCACTTTTTGCAATCTCCATCACATTGTAGTATTTCTTTGTCCTTCTTTACATTAATACTCTTTGTGCATCCAATACAATTTGTTTTATTTGACATTTTTTTTTTTAGTTTGTTATTTATATTATTCTATATTATTAATTTAATTAATTTTTTTCTTCCGCTTTTTTAAAATACGTCCGATCGTTTTACTTATTGGTTTTTAGCAGAACATATAATATAAGTCGGAACAATTAGTTGTATATTACTACAAAAAATTTCGATAGCTTTTCAAGTTCCAGATTGAAAAACTCTAATTAAACTTTAAAAAACTCATATTTATTTTTTAAGATATAAATGTTTTCAAAATTTAAAAGTTTTAAAGCTTCTTTACTGCAAACGAAGTAGATTTACTTCGCTTTGTTTATTTAAGTAATTCACTGTAAAATCTACTCGTTATATAACATCCAACAACAAAACACATTTAATTTAATCCGTTGGTTACACCTCACTTATCTGAACAAACACATTAATAATAACAATTATTATTGATTACATATCATTGAATAAACTTTTATACATAATTCAGAGTCTATTAAATTGTGTATTCTAAGTTTCGCAAAGAGTAATTAATCGAGTAAAAAGAGAGTAAAAAATAATGTTTCTATTACGTTCATACGAGTATCCTAGAGTTACTCATTCTATGTTTTATGATTTGAATTTAAAATAATTAAAGTTGACACATTGTAGTATTTATTTTCTCTTGCTCACAAAATCACCAATTTTTTTTTTATATTCTGAGTACTGAAAAAAATTCAGTCATTCCCACAATATACAACATCAATTTAAAAAATGCACGCACGTGAATATTTTTTTAAATTAGTTAATCTTTTTACATTTCACTCCATTCCAATTTCAATGTAACACAATTCAATAAAATTAAATGAATTTTAAGTAATTTTAAGAAAAACGAGGAAGAGTGTAGTAGAGTAGACTGTGTCAACTCTGGGATACCCGTATGACCGTAACATATACATTATATCATCCGGTTAATTACTTTTGGCAAAATTTCAAACATTCAGCTTTATTAGGTGTAGAGTAATGCTCATATAAAAGAAGGAGTTGTATGGCAGCTACTCGAACCCTTTGCAGTAGACCAACCAAATTTTGCAGTAACTTTGGCCATTACACTAAACTATTTTTGGCAAAATTGCAGACACCCAACTTCATTTGGTGTAGTGTAATCCTCATATAAAAGAAGGAGTTGTATGGCAGCTACTCGAACCCTCAGCAGTAGACCAACTAAATTTTGCAGTAACTTTGGCCATTACACTAAACTATTTTTTGCAAAATTTCAGACACCCAGCTTCATCAGGTGTAGTGTAAAGCTCATATAAAAGAAGGAGTTGTATGGCAGCTACTCGAACCCTCTGCAGTAGACCAACCAAATTTTGCAGTAACTTTGGCCATTATACTAAACTACTTTTGGCAAAATTTCAGACACGCAGCTTCCATAGGTATAGAGTAATGCTCATATAAAATTAGAAGTTGAATGGCAGGTACTCGAACCCGTGGACCAAAATGGCTGAATTTAAAACTCGATTCCGTTTTTTGCATAAAAACGAATTTGTGAAAATTTCATAATCCTAGCTCCTTTACTTTTTGAGTTATCGTGATGACGGACGGACGGACAGACGGACAGACGGACAGACGGACAGACGGACAGACGGACAGACGGACGGACAGACGGACGGACATACATAGCTAAATCGATTTATTTTTCGATTCTGATCCGATCCATACACTTGAGTCTATATCTACCCCCCCTCCTTCTCTGCGTCACAAACGTAATGGCAAATTTATTATACCCTTGGACTATATAGTCATACGGGTATAAAGAATGACCATGGTAAGACAAAATATCAAAAATAGAACAACTGAAATTAAATACAAGTAAGAGTGTTTTAAATGATCTGTCTGCTTTATATAAGAAAAAATACCAATTTTACTGCTCTTTTCCAAAATTCGAAGTACAAGATATTATTAAAATGTGATATTGCACAATTTTTATTGGCAATATATGAGAAAAAAAAAGAATTTGACAAAAACTTTTCGTTATTAACATGACAATTACAGTTTAATTTAAAAAATTTTGAGAAGAATTTAAATGTAATTGAAGTAAAGAGCAAATTTAATATTCACCCGTCCCAAATATAAAATTAAACCACTAATATATATTTTAAATTAGACCTTACTTTTAAAATAATTTAAACGTACGGGTGGTTCATTGATTAAAGGACGACCTTTCATTCGAGAGACCTGAGTTAGAATCTCAGTAAATGTAAAAAAAAAAACATTTATCTGGTTTTCTCCTCGACTTAGCCATTTGTTACCAAAAATGGCATAACAAATAATTATTAATTATATATCTTTAACAAAAAATGCATAATAAAAAAATATAAACAAATAGACTCTTAGTTATGTATAAAAGTTAAAAGGCAGCTATTCGAATCTCTTACACCAATGATATTTTATGCAAAAGTTCGCCACTTTTGACAAATTTTCTGATACTCAATTAAAATGCATATTATATATATTCTCATATTAAAAAGAAGGTGTATGACAGCTACTTGAACCAGCAACATTAGACCACCCAAATTTTGCAAGAACCCTGGCCATAAAATAAAATATTTTTCATAAAGTTTCAGACACCCTGGTTGTATTAAGTTTAGAGTAAATTAAACTACATTTGCAAAAATATTTAATACCAAGATTTAATAAGTATATAGAATTATTATTTTATAAAAAAGAAGTTATATAGGAGCTACTCGAGTCCATCGAGTAAACTGGCTAGATTTGAATACCGACGATGGATCTTGCATAAAATCGAATTTGTATAAATTTCAGAATCCCAGTTTCTTTAAGTTTTTAATTATATATTTCAGCGGAAGAATTGACGTACGGTCGGACACACATAGCTAAATCGATTTACTTTTAATTTCTGATCAGATCCATACCATTGAGTTTTATATCTACCCCCGCTCCAGATTTTTTTATACCCCGAACATACGTTCATACGGTAAAATCGTATAATGAACTGAAATCTTTATGCATTTTTAGCACATTTTCAAAAAATTTGAAAAAATCAAGATACTCTCTTAGTTTATTCTTGTCTGTTAGCCTGGTGGTATATCTGTCTGTCTAGATATTTTTAAACATTCTAAAACAAGGATATACATTTAAATTTTGGGGAATTACTTTTTACTGAGTATCCAACTGTTAGAACTGCAACACCACAAAGTTAAAAAAAAATTCAACACTTAAGTTCGTGAACTTGTGTTACAGTTTAGAAAGTATATCTTTCAGCCTGGAGAGACAGCTCCTTTTAAAAAATTTATAGCTATATGACAATTTATAAATATGTATATTATAAATTATATGTATGTATTTATAAATATGAATATTTAAATTGTTTAAACACTGTATTAGCATATAGTGTTTAAACAATTCAAACTAACTAAACTAAAAATCAGAAATGTCGAGACATTTAATATTTTATGATGTGGCAACAAAACAGTTTTCCTTAATTACGAACGGTACCTTAAAATTAGAAATTTATCTAGTAGGTTTTGACTCACATAATAAAATTTTGAATTAAATAAAAGACCTAATTCAAGTTACGATTTAGTTGAAATTTCGCGAGCGAAAAAATGTTTATAGATTCGAAGTTATTATTCGAAAGTTATCAGTTTCTTTAAAATATAAAATTTGAAAGTGTTTGTTTTTGGTCATCATTTAGGAGAAAACATTAAAGCACACTATTTATAACTTTTAATTGAAGACATGATTTTCATATAAAGGTCAAATATAAATCTAATTATTAAAATAAATTCAATATATAATAATAAAAATATAAGAAAAATAATTAAGTAGATATAATTTCAATTTAATTATATTAAGAACTTTACATTTAGTTAACTACTCCGTTAAATAATTGTAATAATGAAAACAATTTTAAATTAATCAAAATGATCAATTAAATAGTTTAATCATCATTAAATAAAAGTTCCTTATTATCAAAGGGTATAAAAAATTTGTCATTACGTTTGTAACGCAGTGAAGAAGGCGGAGTAAATTCAGACTTAAAGGTGCGGATCTGATGAGAATCGAAAAGTAAATCGATCTTTTCCGTTCGTTCGTACGATAACTCAAAAACTAAAGGAACTAGAATACTGAAATTTTCAGGAATTCGTTTTTATGCAAGAGCAATTGTTATTGAAATCCAGCCAGTTTTTAAAAATTGTTTGAGTAGCTCCCATACAACTTTTTGACTAATAAAACTGGGAGTGTGATATTTTACAAAAAGTATTTTGGTTTAATGGCCAAAGTTTGATTGGGCTAGCATAGTAGGTTCGAGTAGCTGCTATACTATGATGCTTTAATATGAGAATAACTTGATGTATAATATAATGAAACCGAGAACTTAAACTTTTGTCAAAACTAGATTACTCTAATGGCCAACATTCGAACAGCTGATTTACTACTTTTGTATACATAACTTAACTGATATACATAACTTAGAATCTATTAAATTGAGTTTTTAAAAATTTTACCAAAAGTAATTAATTATATAATATAGAGTTATATGATTATATTAAAAAGGGTATCCCAGGGTTGACACACTCTACTTTACACATTTCCCTGTTTTTTTTTTACAGCAATTAACTATTTTCTTGAACATTTAAGTGTTATTATATTAATCCATTAACTTAATGTGATTTTACTAGTAAATATTTATGTGAGTAAAATTAATTAAATCGAATATTGAAATGTGATTAACTTTTAACACTTATATTTAGAAGTCAAAAGTAAAAAATTTTAAAGCTTTAGGATTTTTCAAGTAATAAAGTTGTTATAATTGTTGAATTGTTTTAAATGAAAACTAAAGTAAATCAAGTTAAAATTAAAAAGCCACTAAACAAACAAAATTTAAATAATTTAGTTTTATCAAGTGATGGTTTAATTATAGGAAAACGAAAACAAAGTAATTTTATAATTAATAAAAACAATGCATCGCCTCAACAACTATTGACTTATAAACAAAATTTGTTAGAATTTCTTCAACAAACTTCTTGTCATGGTTTACCATTTGTTGGTGATCGAAAAATCAGTTATTTTGAAAGGTATATAATTTCAAAATTTTAAATAAATTTTTTTAGTAATTAATATTTGATATTGATTTCAGATTTTTCTTTACAATCGTTGTAATTGTTGTATCATGTATTGCCGGATCTTTCATATTTGATGTCTATAAAACATGGAGTAGAACACCAATTATTATTCGATTAAGTAATAATCCAACAGATATAAGAGATTTTCCATTTCCAGCTATAACAATTTGTAATAAAAATCAAGCACTTAAAAGTAAAGTGAAATATTTTAAAAAGTAAGTTTGACTACAAAACACAAAATTTATACAAAATTATAAGTTTTTTTTTTCACCGATTTTTTTTGGAGTTTTTAATTTTTTTAAAAGGAACTTATTTCAAAGAAGTTATAAGTTTAATCAGAATTCTTTAAATTAAGTTTCTTTTAAATATATATATATCAGGTATATAAATAAATACAAAAGTGGGTGGGACCTTACCTATAAATACTTCACACACTAAATTATGATGGCAATACTTAGCTTTAAATTTAATTTATTCATGAATAGAATATGAACACAGTCAAACAAAAGTCAATCGAAATTCGAAAATAAGGGGAAAGAATTTATGGAAAAATAAAAAATTAAATTATTTTAGAAATAGATGAATATAGAACAGAGAAGAATAGAAATTTGTAAAGGATAGTAGAATAGAATAGAGTCAAAAAAAATCGAAATTCGAAAATAAGAGGAAAATAATAAATTCTTTGAACGATAAAAAAAAAAACTAATTTATTGTCATAACATATATAAAAAAATATTAAATAAGAAGAAATTTCAGAAGAAAAAAAATCAAAAAGGCAGAATAAATATGTTATATTTATTATATAAAATAAAAACTGTTAAAACTATTAGATGGTTCGATGATAGACTGGATAAGTGTGTGGTATGGTTTGTAAACTTCTCCGCGCACCGATTTTAAAACCTGGTCCATCGTGTACGGGATGCATTAGGTACCATTGCGAAATAATTATTTGATTTTTAACACAAAGTTTTAGAGAAAGAAGAATATAGAAAAAAGGAGAATTGAAAATTAAAATATATTGACTCAAAATTGGGTTACTGTATGTAGATAAAAAATAGCTATGCATATTAAAAAATGAAAACTTTTGCAAGACAAATCTTCTGTGCAATGTTTTCATGAATTAACAAAAGGTTTCATTATTTTTGCTTAAGGTTTCATTTAATTTGAAAATGCTATAATATTCGAATAGCTATTATAAAAATAAAAAATCACACATTAAAAAATTTCGAAATAAAAAAATAAATCAAAGAAAAATTTCTTCAAATTTACTTAGAAAATTTTTAAAAAGCACTAAACAATAAAACTTGAAAACAATTTTCTAAGAAATAATCATTTTATAAGTAAATGACAATTTATAAGATTTATATTATATTTAACAATGACATTTGACAATCGACTCTACAAAATGGATATACAGTAATATTTCGATAATACGAATAATTGATTGCAGAACCCCTATTCGGATTAACGTGATATTCGGATTGGTGGATACCAGTCTAGCAAGTATAGCTGTGGCTCAAAAACTTTAAAATTAAAAACAATAAGTTATAAATAGTTAAAGTTCGGTGAGCTATTTGTGCCATATTTCAAACAAAAATTTATAGTTTTTACTTTTGTTCATTCTGATACTTACAGTATTTTAAGTAAACTAACAATAATAAACTTAAATTAAAACTTCAACACTTTATAAAAACAAAAACGCATACAACAAAAATCTAACTGTCAATAAATGTTTTTTAAAAATATTCACACGAAAACATAAAAACAGTAAACATATTGCAATTTTGAGCATAATTTAGATTAAAGAATCTCTAAACGGCAATCAATTCGGATTGTTAGTGCTTTGTAAACTGTCATTCGGCTTTTTGGATATTTGGATTATAGGGGTTTCGGATTATCGAAATATTACTGTATTTTGGGTAGCAAATGGATAATATTGCATATTAGAAAATATAGCTGACATTTCACAATTGAAAGGTTTATTCGAAAATAAATTTTTTAAAAAGCAATATTTATACAAAACGTAATTTTAATATTTGTCGAAGTACTAAAAAAATTTTTAAAGTAAGTAGGTATTAAAAATTATTTAAAAATTACAGTATTACCTAATGCTAAAACATATTATAAAATACTTTAGGGGTCCTACTAGCATTTGATTTCAATATTTTTAAAACAATCACTTAGTTTAGAAAATTTTTATAGCACTTTACTATGCCAAAAGCCTTTTGGCTAATATTTATATTATATTTTTATTCTTTTTAGTGATTCATTGGATTATGGACTTCTTCAATTGATTTGTAATAGATATAATGATATTAATTTTAATATAATAAAAAATCTTCAAGGAAATAATACAGATTATTATAAATTTTTTAATGATACGATTATGGAGGTAATCATAATTAATTTTAAATGAATTTGTGTTATAAAGTTATTTTAGTTTTTATTTAAAGTCAATTCGTTTTTAGCACATTTTCAAAAGATTTAGTAAAAAAGTGCCTTTATAGTTTCACTCTGTCCGTCCGTCTATCCGTATGTTTACAAAAATTTATGCACCGTTTGAAATAGAGAAAGGAAATTTTAATTGTGGGTAGGTATTGCAAAATTCATGGGAGAATTTTTCTGTAGTCCTACCCATAACGGAGCTGCAGCCCGCAAAAGCTGGAAAAACCCTTAATTTAAATTATTATAAAAAGAGTTTTTTTCGGTTTGAAAACGGTAAAAAATAGCTGCTTTACAAATTTTTGAAACGCAAATTCATAGGGTTGCCATACGGTCTAAAAACTCACTGTTATGCGAAACGCAATTTTGTTTTGTACAATTTTTCTCAGAACTACTGAACGGTTAACAAATTTTTTGTCTCGCTCCCTATTTAGGTGGCTGTAAAGGAGAGGTCGAAAATATAAAATTTTTCTATTTTGAAGCACCTGTAACTTATAAACCCGTCCAAAAGTTTTTTTTAGTAATAAATAAAATTTAAAGAACATTATTTTTTAATATGTGGTAAAGGCTTTTCTAAAATATAAAATTGGGCCCTTAAAATTGAAGAAAGTGTCTTTTAGTTTTAACCATTTTTGGTTAGATAATGAAATTTAAAAACAAAAATGCAAATTTTATAGAAATTCACAATTTAACTCCTAAAACCTCAAAATGTTTCAAGGGGGAGGTGGGCTTAAATGCAACGTTAGATGGGGTTAGAACCCATTAGTTTGCTAACTAAAAATTTGGAAAACTTCCCGATTTAAGGGCTTAAAAATTAGGACTTAAAAATTTCCCATTCTTATAAATCAGTAACTTAGTCATCAGTGCATGTATGCTCCAAAATTCAACTCGGTATAAAACACTATATGATTTTGAAAATGTGCTTTTTTAAAAACCCCTGGTTGTTTTCATCACTTGATTTTTATTTGTAGATCGCACAACCCTGTCATGATTTTATTCTACAATGTTCTTATGGAATTGAAAATGTAGATTGTAATGAAATTTTCAGACCAATTTTAACTGATGAAGGGCTGTGTTGTACCTTTAATTCCTTGTATGCGGGATTCATGATAAAAAATTACACGTAAACATTTTATTGTGCTTTTAAATAATTGAAATAATAAATCTAACATACTTATAAATATTTAGGAAAACTTTAAATTTTAATAAAAGTTTTGAATTGAACGAAGCTATACCCGTATATTGGGATCCAAGAAAAGGATATCCGGCAACATTACCACCAAAATACTATCCAAGACCCATTTTAGGTTAAAAATATCTAAATTTAATACTTTCTATTTTATTTAAAAATTTTTATTTAAGGTGCTGGAATTTATTATGGTTTAACAATTACTTTAGATGTTGATGTAGATGAATATTATTGTTCATCAACAGATGGTTCTGGTATTAAATTTATTGTTCATTCACCAACTGACATTCCTTTAATTAAAGAAATTGGATTTACTTCTGGCATTGCACAAGATTTGAGAGTTCGTTTAACACCAAAGCATATATTTGCTACAGAAAATGTACAAGATGTTCCAATTGAAACTAGACAATGTGTTTCTGCCTCCGAAAGCAATTTAACTTATTTTAACATTTATTCTGCAAAGAACAGGTATAAATATTTAAAATATTATTATTGCATACTTTTGAGGGCAATAACTAATTGTTATTTATTTTATTTTTATTAATTGATTATTTATATTTGTATATAGTCAAATAGAATGTATGTCAGAAAAATTCTCAAAAGTGTGCAATTGTATACCATATTATATGCCACGAACTATGCCATCTCTTAAATATTGTAATATAATTGAAATGGGTTGTATATATAATTTTTTAAATGATCCTGAGTTTGATAATGATGAAATTGAATGTTATAATTTTTTACCATCCTGCTTTGATTTAAATTATATATCAATGGTGTATGAAGCCGAAGTATATCATACAGCTGATGAAGATAAAGCTATTAAGAAAACAAAATTTATGACTCAGGATTATATTGAAAAAAATGTGTTGCAAATTCATTTCTTTTTTAAAGAAGATTATTATTATAGTTTAGTTAGAAAGAAAATCGTTGACACCACAACTTATTTATGTATGTATTGATTAAATGATAATTTTATATTAATTAATTTTCTTTATTATTATTTAGCTTATATTGGTGGATTGGTATCACTGTTTTTAGGCATGAGCTCAATTACATTTGTGGAAATATTTTACTTTTTCTTTTTAAGATATTTTTTTTTCAAGTATAGATATAATAAACAAATCATAAAAGTTAATAATCTTGACTAATTTTAATATTAAATTAATTAATACAATAAAAATTTTTTGAAAAATAAAAGACTGGTTTAATTTATTAAATTAAAAAAAAGAATAATTTTAAAAATTTGGAACTATGAATTTTGAATGTATTATTATACCCTGCAGCTCACGTAAATATAAAAGTATACTAACTTTGGTATGGTAATTTGTAACCAAACAAAGAATATGGAAAAATATATATATTTTTGACTAGCGTCACCTCCTGAGTCGACATAGTGATGTCCGTCCGTACGATATTATAAAAAATAAGGAGGTTGTCTTGATGAAATTTATACTGTAGATTACTAATTACAAAAGAAAGTCGGGGATTGCATATTGGCAAATCATAATCAGACTCTTGGTTTTGATTCTGCGAGCTTTCGATCGTTCTAAGGTCAAATGAGCATAATTCCGAAACTAATAAACTTCAAATTTGGTACAAGCGTATTTTATTTGTTTTGTGTTCCCAGAATTTGGGATCCTTTGGATTGGAAAAAATCTTATTTCAATATACCTACTTCATACACCGTCATATTCTATAAAACATTGTCTTATAATCTGTTTTCTATTCTATGGATACAAATATGTACTTATAAAGGATTTATATAAATCATTTTATTTTTTCAACAAAAAATACTTTGATATACTTTGCAAGTCACACAATATATAATTATATAAATCCATGTATGTATATATATTCAAATTCTAATTTTAGCAATATAGCTATAGTATATTTTAAATAGAAAAGAAACTCAATAAAAACAAAAATAAAATTAAATAAAACTCTAACTCTATTAATAGTAATGCCATATAAATATAACATTCTGCTAAAAAAGAAAAATGAGCAATAGATAGGCTCATATATTTTGTGTGTCAGTATGATAACTTAAAATCTAAAAGGGCTAGAGTTTTGAAATTCACACGATGTGATTGTTAGACAATTTGTTGGTTCTTTATTGTTTTTTTGTTAAAATGGGAACAAGGCCTCGGGTAGCGGTAGCCATACCAACTTTTTGAACCAATATGCATTTCTTCAAAATTAATAACACTTAATATTTTTTTTAATTAATACTTTATTGTATATATAAAACAAAATTTGTTTTTCTCTTGCTCGCAGAGCTCATATTTTGTTGTTCTGTATGTTGCTCACGAAGAACGAGCCAATTTTTTTTTATTTTTATGCTCTATAGATACTTTTTGAGCTTTTTAGAAAAATTTTTGTAAATACTCGCTATATAGGTTTAATATTCAATATTTTTGCTTGTTATTGTCGAAAAAGAAATAAGAATGTTTATCTTTGTGACAATTTTTTTGTTTTAGAATTATTATCGCTAGGCGTGTGCGTATGATTTTATTTTTATACCCGTATGACTATAGGTCAAAGGGACATAAAAAGAAGAAAGAAGAAGAAGATATTGAAGAAGAAAAAAAGATATTGAGCAAATATTAATTGATGTTTTAAGCAATCGATAATTTTTTCAAAAACAAACTTTTTTGGTGAATAAAGTTCATTGTGCACCCACACCATCCAGTTGTGTGTTACAGATGTGATAAGAAATTTAAGTTTAAAATCAAAAATTAAAATTTTTCGTAAAATGGCTATAATTTTGCGAACTCCAACCCATAAAGGGCTTATAGACCAAAATAATTTGAGGCACCTTGTAATTAATATCGTCACTCGTTGGAATTATGAATTATTAAAACGTTATGAACATTATAATCGTGATCTGAAAATTAATAACGAGGACTGGGAATTTTGCGCTAGATTTATAGAAATATTTCAACCAGTCAAAGAAATAACATTACAAAAATTACAATTAAACAAGAACAACCATGGGAGATTTCGATAAGCACTGGCTGGAAATGAAGGTTAAAATAAAAATATATACCCACTCAAATTCCAAATAGTTGGAGAAATGTATAAAGCTGAGTAGTCTCGATTCAACAACAATAGTCTCGATTCAACAAATTTAACTGAATCAAACGCAACATTAAATTAAGCTTCATATAGTTTAATAGAAAGCACCTCGAATTCACAAGAAACCAGTACAACCTCTACTTCCTCTACATACATCTACTAACATTGAAAATTTAATAAAAGAATATTTGGAAAATGCAGTATTAACTTCAAACAATATTAATTCAAATTTAAATGAACGTGACAATGCTTATAAAGAAATTGAATATTTTTCTCCTGACAGCCAACAATTTGGCATAAATTTATTAAATTACTGCAACTCAAACAGAATAATTTTAGTTCAGCTACACAGGTCAGTGTTGAGCGGTGCTTTTCTGCCTTAAAACTTATTTTAACAGATCAAAGAAACCGATTATCGGCTATTAACTTGGAAAATCTATTACTTTTAAAATGTAATATGGATTTCAATTATGAGACTGAATATTAACTTATATTTTACTATTACCGTAATAATAGCTATACTTAATTTTAAGATAATGAAATGAATTTTTGTTTTTAATTTTTGAATTTTTCATTTTTTGTTTTCGTTTTTTACTTCGTTTATTTTTTTACCATTTAAACCATAAAATAATGGTTATAAACCAAATAAAAATTCAATAATATAAAAAGTTACTAAATTAGAAGAAAAAAATAAAACTGTTTTTAATTTTTTAAATTTTTTGTTTTATTTTTCATCAATTATTTTTAGGTGTTACTTAGGTTCATAATATTAAAAGGAAAAGAAGTTACATTTTACATATGTCACATAACATAAATACTTTATTTTTTTCCGTGTTATCTACATAATATAAAAAGACTCTATTGAAAGGTTTAAATAAAAAAACTGCCTATAATTATTGCTTATTTTTATTTAAGGATAAAAGATAATACTTTGTATATGTTAAAACAATCATCGGAAGTATAAAGGATTAGCTATTAATATGTTATGCACTTTGTATGCATACATTTTTTACACTCGATCGGTCGGTCGTAGATTTTTTCATAAGCAAGTGGTAACTTTTTTTGGGTTAGCTGTTAGTTTAAATTTCGTAAACTAATGAAATACAAATACACATTTTTAGTTCAAAGTTAAGTTACAGCTTTAATATTGACATGAGTGGAAAATTTTATATTGAGTTATTTTTAATTTTTGCGATTACTGTTCCAGATTTATTCAAATTTTTAAACATTAACAACATTATTTGCAATTAGGTACTTAATTTATTATTAGTAATATGTGTTCATTCGAAAATAATTCCTTGTTTGCAATTTTTAATTTAATATCAAAAATGAAACAAAATATCGGAAATGTAATGTATGCGCACGAAGCGCATTTAACAAAAAAAAATTCGAGCAAAACATTTTACTTATGAAAAATTCAAGAGAAACTTAACGTTGTAATTTACTAAATTGCGAGTATAAATCTTTTGAACAATTGATAAAATTTCATATACACGTATGTGAAAAGTTAATTATTAAAATTTAATTTAAATAAAATTAATATGTTAAATACTATTACTGAAAAGAAAAATATTAAAAAAATATTTTTATAATATTTTTAAATGTTTGAAAAACTTTAAGCTTAAAATTTTTAAAATTTTCATTAACCAAAAATTGATGGCAGATCTTTTGCATCTAAAGGGTTTTCATATAAAAGTAAATTGCTATATTAATTTTAACAAAAAGAAGAACTGTCATTCAAAATTTAAAAATTTTAAGCTTAAAAGTTTTCAAACATTAAAAGAACTAATATCTACCATCATTTTGTTCTTTTTTACCTTTTAGGGGGCTAGTTTTACTTAAATAAAAGTATATAGGTATTGAAAAAAATATTTTTTTTTATTTTATTTTATTTTTATTATTACTTATATATGTTCATATGTAGATACCAAAAAAATATTTAATAATTATATGCAAAAGTTTTATATGAAATACTTAAATACTAAAAATGAGTGGTAGTACATAATTACTTGTAGTGAAATACTGGCGGCCAGAGTAACAGTATTTTTATGTAATATTTAAATTATTTGGGTTTATAAACAGGTTTAAAACATATTTTGTCTAAAAATTTGTACCGATTAATTTATATTTTAAAATTTTCAACCAAACCGTTACATTTTTTAATTGTTTTGTCCCTAATTCCGAAGCATCGTTACTTTAACAAAACCCTAAACAATAGTTTATAGGGTGGTATTGCCTAATTTCGAACATATCCTATAATCGAACGTTTTTTAAAAAAACTATTAAAATAAGAAAATTTGATTTATTTGAAGAAGAGTCTGTTAACGTTAGCGACACCAGTAAATTTTTTCGTATTCCAGTAACAACTCTGCATTACAAAATTCCTGTGATAAAAACAGATAAAAAAATGAAAATGAGCTATTCTACAGTTGTTTTTGAGAGCGAAGAAAAATGAATTGTAGAATTTGGGTAAATGCGGCTTTCAGTGGGAGCGTTTGAAATCTCGTTTGCTTGCAATATTTCTTAAAAATCTCGCGAAAAAATGGAAAAACTATTTAAATACTTTGTTGTTGACTTATTATGTACGAAGAGATATTAGGAGGGGTTTTAAAGTTGGGTAAAAAATCTGGGTTCAAAAAACTAGCTTGCTCGGTTTACGGGGCGAGGCCTCATTATATTAAATGCTTTGATGCTAATATTTGAAAAATTCAGAGAGATTTTGTAATTGCATACAAAATGAGGGCTCCAATAATTTAATTATTTATATTATATTATTATTATTATTTGCTGACTCTTTAATCTATTTTACTTATTCTAAATTACTTCATATAAAGCTATTGCTTCTGCTCTCGTGAACTTTTACTTAGTTTTAAATGTTAAGCTCTGAGAGAGTGTCTATACTAATATTTATTTTAATGAAGTTATAACAGAAAAGCAAAAAATAATTTTTATGCTCAAATACAATGAGCAAGAGTGTTTGCTTTCCAATTAGATTCCATATCTTTGAGATTTGTTAAGATTATTTATACATTTACTTTTATTTAAATTTGCTGTAATTGCTCTAATGAGCATGAACTCTTTTTTTAAAAATAAATCTCGTGCTCATGCGAGACTTTGAAAAAATAAGCTTAAGAGCGCTCTTTCGAGCAATAAAACACTGATGTATTCGTTTCAATTAAATATAAAATTCTGGAAGAAAAATATTTAAATATAATATAATGGTTTAAATCTTTTATAATTTGATTCCATGTGTTTTTAGTAGAATGAAGAAAATTACTTACATATTCTTCTCTCTACTGTCTAAAAAGAAGATTAATTGTTAATTATTTTACCCCCGAAAATATGCAATATAAAACAAAAAAAATTAAAATCAAAATCATATTTTTGCAAGCACGTGCATAATCGGTTATAATTATATAAGTTTACTTTAAAGATTGTGATTATTATTTTTGTTCCTCTTAGATTTGAAAATTTTGTTGTGCCTTAAACTTTTTGAAATTTTTATAACCCTATCGGCATAAAATTTTTGGTTTTTACATAATCGACAGAAAAAAATAACAAAATTAATAAATGTGCTGTGTATTTGTTTTATTTTGTTGTTGATTATTATTTTAGAAAGTCAGACGTGTTTATAATATTATTGAAAGAATAAGAACGTGATTGACATATTATATGTTGAATCATTTTTTCAAATCAATTGTTATTTGCTGGAATCTGAAATATATCAAGCGAAAAAAACCAAAATACAACATGTTAAATAAAAAAAAATAAAAAACATTCTAAATGTGAAAAATTTATTTAAAAAGAATACCGTGAGATGATAAGAAATCTTGAAAAAAGATTTCAAGAAAATTTAATGCTTTTATGGTCAACCAGAATAAAATTTTTGTTTGTTTTTTATGTGCAATTAATAATTTTTACATTTTCCATCCTTAAAAGTTTACAAAATAGATATTTTTTTATTTATATTTCGATTATCATGTTTTTATATTAATACCTTAATTTTTATAATATTTTAATTTATATGATGACATTTATTTATAATTATTAATTAATACAAGGAAAATTGTAAATATTGCCTGATATTATTATTATTATTATTAATATATTTGTCTAGGAAATGAGGGGTAACAAACGCATTCAATTAAATGGGTTTTGTTGGATGTGTTCAATTATAAAAAAATAAAATATTAAAGTTTTGTTGAATGTATTTTATTTTAGAAAATAAAATATCCAAAATTATCATAAGCAAACCAAAAAAAATTTTTTTATGAACTTAAATTTATTTATTAGTTAATGATTTAGTTCATTTCAGGGCCCCTACCATGTAAAAAATGCGCATCGCAAAAATGTGCGCATTTAATTTGCGATGCGTAAATTAATTGGTACCATGTAACAAAACGCATCGAAAAACTGTGCTGCCATTGAAAATATTTAAAATTGCCACTTTGACATTTGTTTTTCCTTCTAAAATTTTTAAAATTGACATTTAGACATTTGTTTTTGTTTATAAAATCGTAAATTTGTAAATAAGTGAAATAAAATTTTTTTTAAATATAAAATAAAACATAATTTTAAATAAAAAGTAAAGTTAAATAAAAAAAATGGATTCCATAGCATTGTTTTTAAGTGACAGTGATGAAGAAAATAATGTGCCAATTCAAAGAAAAATTCTTAGGGAAAAATCTAATATAATGCAAATGCCTACCAAGAGGTAAATAGTCTTATGGCTTCTTTAAGTAAAAGATTCATTTTTAATAATTGATTATTTTTTTTTACAATTTAGTTTTATCAAAAATTTCCGGCTATCACAGGAAGCATTTTTATATTTTTATTGGATTTAACCCGGCCATCCAGTTCGTGAATAGCCTTGAGCTAATTCCTTATGTTGTACCATAAAGTCCACCATAATTTGAAATTGCGGTGGCTTGGTTGTTTGCTTAGACCTACAAAATAAATGTAAATTATAATATGTTAATGCACAAAAAAATTAATGATTGTTGTTTATATCACAATGAACAAAAAAATTTTTGCCTTAAAATATTTTTGTTAGTTTGAAACAAAGTATAGTTAAAGTAATTTGTGCTTAAACATAGAACTTTAATTATCATAAATTCTATAAATGACATATATTATATGAATATACTTACATGTTTATTAAAAACTACTAACTAATTGTTAAAAACTAAAAAATTACACCTCCTTCGCATACAAATTATCAAGCGAATGAAAAAAGTAAAATAAACGTCAAAAATGTTCGCAAGTAGCACACCATGGTACCAAAGTTGCTACTTACGAATGCGCAAATTTCCTATATGCGCTCTACATGGTGTCATTTTTTCTCATGCTACTTACGTTTAGCGTAAGTAGCAATACATGGTAGCCTACCAGTTTTAAGAATCACAGAAGATTTTCTGGAAATTTTAAATAAATAGTTAAACATTTTGGTATTAAAAATTCAGTGAAATACTAAATTTATGGAATAGGCCCAATGTACGCTTTGGTGCTCTGCTTGATTTGCAATTATTAATATTATATATTTGTATATTTAAATTAAATTTGATCACCATGGTGATTTAAAATGAAAAATTATTTTTCCAATAATATTTTTCAATTAAAAAAATTCATTATCCATCCGTACAGCAATTGAACCGGCACCCCTCGGTTAGTAAGCCATACCCACTAACCCACCGAGGCCCCAATATGAAGATATATTACATATATTTATTTCCAGATTTTAGTTATTGGTGAAAAATTAAAAAAAAAACATTATTTTATTTTACTTTAACTTAAAACGTATTTTTACCAACCCTAATTCCTAAAACTAATTTGTATATTTATAATATAATATATTTTGTTTGTTTTAATATACCAAGCATTTATTACGACGGGGATTAAAAATGGTCGAAATCAAACCATGGGTTCGGATTCTGGAAAATTTCGATCGAGTTAAGGTCAAACGTTATAAACGATAAAGATATAATCTTTTAATTGGAACAAGAGAGTTTCACCCTTTCTTTGTACCGTGAAATTAGTATAAATTGGAATGATTGTTCGGGTACACCTCTTTAAAGCATGTCTTCGAAATTAATAAAAATAATTACTAAGTATAAATATAGAAGCTTCAAAATTCTTATATTGTTGTTTCTTGCTATTTTCTTTGTTTTCGTAAAACTTGAAAACTATTGGATCGATGGTTCAGATAATGGTTGGTTCAGAACCAAATTTGGTACAAAAGTATGTTGTCCTATTGCACTTCTGTTTCTAAAATTTTAGATCAATTCGAGGATTGGTTCGAGTACCTGCCTTACTACTCCCAAAATCTGAAAAGTATATTTTCGAAATTAATAAAGATAGATAGAAACTTGAAATTTGGTACAAGCGTGTTCTTCATTGTTGAGATTGTATTGGACTGAAGTGATGGTTCAGAGTGATTTTTCCTACATCTTGTTTTGCAGTCTACATAAACATTAAAATTCAAGCTCTTAAAAATAAAAAAATTCTTGTAGGTGCATAACATTCTATTAAACTATTTATCTATTTCTTTCGCACAATATTTATATCAATTAAATTTTTTCTCCTTTTTAAAAGCTTTTGTATTTTTTAACTTGTATGAATGTATGTTGATATCGGGGGAATATAAAATCGGGGGTATCGGGGTTTTGATAATTGTTTTGCGGAATTTTGAAACCGTAAGCCTACATTCTTTGAATGCTTTGTTACTGACATATATGTATGAAGCATAAAATTCTAAAATCGATCTATTACATGAAATATGTATTAATAGTAGTTCAAAAACCTGAGTCGAATACAAAAGGACTAAGCTTTAACCAAAAACCCAAAATATGTAGTTTTATTCTGATATTTACAAAAAATTGTAAATTGATTTGTCTTTTTTTGTGCAAAACCTTTAAAATCCAAGAAAAAATACACAAAAAGAAAATTAAGGAACAGGAAAAGGAAAATTTAATAAAAATAAAAGTATACCAATTCATGTGAATGGTAATCGGGTCAACTAATTTTTTTACAAAATTCAATGAACATGTTTACATTTCAACGATTTACTTCATTTTGTAATTCTTTTGTATTTGAAAATATGAGCATAATGTTAAATCAAATGCATATGTATATATATGTTACAGTATTAAATAAAATCAAATTTTATATCTTACATAGTTTTTATGCCTGTGAATTTCAACTGTATCCATCTATAAGTTAATTTCAAGTTCAAATCCAAATTCGCTTAAATATTAATGTAAAAGAGTGAAAACTTTATCAATAAAATAGTGTCATGCATTAAAAAGCGTGTTGCTTTTTCTTAAAACTTAAAAATCTTACAGAAATCTTGGCCATTTGTTTAATTTCAGTATGAATCGATCTGTAATTTGTAAAATCACCTCTATTCTAAATTCCCTCGTAGATTTACTACGTTACGAAAAAAACTTTTTAGCAATTCTAAATTACATCGCAGACAATAAAAATCTGCGCTGGCAACTTATTTTTTCGAAAATTCAAAGTGACGTTTTGACGTTTGAATTATTTTTTAAAAGTAAAAATCTAATGTTTTGACGTTTATTATTCTTTTGAATTTTGTAGGAATAAGGTAAAAACACAATTCCGACCACCGACGAAATATTCGCAGCGAAAAATTGCACATAATACTGACGATCGTCGCCCAACCAAATTTTCGTCGTCGTCCAAATAGATTTATTTTCTAAGTTTTTCGCTGTAGTCGAGTTTGACAAGTTTTTAAACTATAAAAACAAATTTTTGAATTTGATTTTTAAACGTTTTTATTTATAAGTTTTTTAAAAATAGAACGAGCTCTTTTATTTTAAACATTTAATAATGAGTTAAATTTTAAACTTTGAAGAACTTTTTAAAAAACCCAAACTCATATCGGGTTTACAAATTTACTTCACGTATCCATTATCTTCTTCTACGATTTAAAATTCTTTTAGACAATCTATATGCCGTAAATACCTTACGACAATTTGTGTAGTTCGTACAATTTTTAACAAATTCATTTTTAAATTTTTGTAAGTTTTTGTTTATATTTTTTATTTTTCGCTTTTCTACAATTATGTTTCTTCTCCCAAAAAATAGTTGAGTTGAGCGAATTTCGGTAGTCGGTGGTCGGAATTGCGTTTTTACCTATAATTTGTAAACATTGAGTAATAATTAAAACATAAAGTATTAATATTTATTTAAAATAAAAAAATTTTGTGGAAGAATAATGAATTAATTGCTTTTAGAGTAGGTGCTATAGAGGAAGAGGAAGAAACTCAAAGGTATTTGAGAATAGAAAGAAGAATTCTAAGAAATGCATACAATTCTTTCAATTTGAGTGAAATATCGTAAACATTTATACATCTATGTACATTATTCAATGTTTATTTTTAACAATTATATTAATTTAGTTTTCAAACTAATTTTCGACTCAGCAAATCAGCTTTCAAACATATAAAAAAATTAATGTAATTAAAGAATTTAAAAATTAAAAAACTAAAAAAAAACAGTCTTACTCTCTGACTTACTTACGAATTAATAAAAGCCTTAAATTTAAATTTAAACTTAAAATTTTAATCTAATGTAATTAAAGAATTTAAATATTAAAAAACGAAAAAAAAAACAGTCTTATTTTCTGACTTACTTACGAATTAATAAAAATATGTATTATTATAACATAAGTTCGTAGCACTTGCACATAAAAAATTTTTATATAAATTAATTTATTGAATCCTGTAATAATTTTACTCTTTTTATTTCCAGTATCTGTAGTTTAATTTCGTTTTTTTCTTTTAATACTTGTTGGGTTTTCTAATTATTTAGGCGGAATTCTTCTAACTTCAATTTTTTTAACTGGTTTTGTTTTTCAATTCCTCGGTACACTCTTTTTAAATGTATGAAATTTCATTTAACTTTTCTTTATATTTTGTTTATTGATCTAACTGCTTTCTGAAAAAACTTAAAGCGGTGTCTTCTTTGGTATTCTCCGTCTTTTATTGTATCCTACGAATATTATTTGAATTTACTATTATCTCCTAGACATAAACACAAATTTATATCTAATTAATAACTAACCTTCAAAATAACACAAACCAAACTAATAACTAACCTTCTTTAAAGCAGTGACATCTTTTTGTGCTGCGCCAATACTATTTTATTCTTTCGAAACATCAGCCCAGAATTCCTTAACTTCTAGAAGAATTTTATTTATTCCTTGGGCAATATTTTTATTTGCCATCAATAACTCAAATAATTTTGTATATTGTGCTTGACTAGTTGTTATTTTTACCCTTCAAAAAATTTAAAAAAACTTTAAATCATTTGAATATTTTTATAAAACAAAGGTAACAACTTACATTTTTATTTTTAAACTTTTTATTTATGTGTACCGAGGTGAACTAACCCCTAATGAATATGGAATACGAATGAATATTTCTTTCGTAGATTTTTGACATTTGCTTTACATTAAGTGGGAATTTAGAATCACCATACTACTAATTGTTTTTTTTTTCGGAATTAATAATCGCATTTTTGTCGATTCTTTCCGACTTAGCTATACGATGGAATTTAGAATATCGGTGAATAGCTTACTAATGGTTCGTTTCTATTTTGAACATAAATTATTAAGAAAATACACAAATAACTTAAAAAATATTTAAGTTGCATTTCTTGACTCTTGTGTGCAAATTATATTGATTTATCTTCTACAATCCCAACAAATTGTTCAGTAGTTTTCAAAAAAAAAAAACAAACTTGATAAAAATATAATACAATCTTTCATCTTTTGTCCAAAACTGCCATTTTAATTTTTAGTTTTACATTCGCTTTGTTGTACAATTTTTATTAATAAAAATATTCTTGTTATGTTGGAAATTTGGTTTTATGTTGGAAACACCCCGGGGTCTTTTTTTCGCATAGCCTTAACTCAGGTAACCTTTAAATATAGATTAGATTAATTTTCATAATTCATAATTAATTAATGAAATAAATAAATTCTAATTTTACCAATTTATCTTTATATAGCTACACAAAACTCAGTAAAAAGCATTGTATGGTTATGGAAATGTGCTTTTTAAAATTCATAGGTTTGGTTGATTAAAAGGTGCTCTATTCACTGTGAGACTCAGCGCCGATTATTTTGTTTTTTGATTACATTTTTTTTTCCTTTTTTTTTATGCGCTGACTGTTCAACTTTTAGGCTAATAAGCCTGTCTATACCATTGGTATATGTTGGTATATTGTTGTCGGGGGTCATATTAATGAACTTCCACAATTTAAACATGAGATAGTACTAGGCCTTATAACATGTGGTAATGTCTTATATTTTCAATAGATACAATTCTACTTTTGTTTATATTGTAATATTTTGTGTTTGAGTTATAGGATATTGTAATATTGAGTTATACGGTATTCGTAATATCTGTGAGTTATATTATTCAATTAAATTAATTGTTTATATTTTGCATAATTATATTAGTGTATTTTTTATTAAACATATATAATTTTTAATTATTGATTAAGCGATTAATTTGAAACCAATGGCAAAGTGTAGTGGAGTCGAGTGGAAAACCAGAAAATATTTTTCACTTTCACTTGAATTCTAATGCGGGCCTTTTGCATGAAAGGTCGCCACTCTAACCACTGTGCCACCAAGACTTTAATTATTTTAATGCAACTTTAATTTGAATTATGTTTTTTAAAAATTTAAAACCTACCTAAATTTTAGATTTTTTTTTACCTTAGCAAAAAAGTAATTTTCTAATGAAAAATATTTTTAGCTATAAATATATTCCTATATTTATAGCTAAAAATATATTTTCCTATTTAATTTTTTTTTTTTCTGTATATTTTGTATACATTTTTGTATTTTCTATTAACTTTGTTTCTGTTTATACCCGTGCATACATATATGACATCGGGTATATTAGATTTGCTCCTCCGTTTGTAACGCATCGATCTAGACGAGCTAGATATAGTGTCAAGGGTACGTATCGGCTCAGAATCGAAAAATTAGTCGATCTAGCTATGTGTGTCTGTCCGTCCGTCTGTCCGTCCGTCCGTCCGTCCGTGTGTCAGCACGATTACTCAAAAACTAAAAGGGCTAGAGTCCTGAAATTCACACAAAGTCATTTTTAGACAATTTCTAGGTTCCCTATTGTTTTTGGTTAAAATCGGACCAAGGCTTCGGGGAGCTGCCATACAACTTTTTTGCACCAATATGATTTTCTTCAAAACTAATTATACTACGGGGATGAAAATTACACACGGTTAGTTTTATAATGACTCTGGCACATATATGAAGTTTCAAAATGTTAGGTCGCCATTTTCGGGGGGCTGCCATACAACTTCTTTGCACCAATATGAATTTCTTCAAAACTAATTATACTACGCGGATGAAAATTACACACGGTTAGTCATATAATGAATGGAGCACTTATATGAAGTTTCAAAATGTTTGGGCCCCATTTTCGGGGGGCTGCCATACAACTTCTTTGCACCAATATGAATTTCTTCAAAACTAATTACACTACGAGGCTGAAAATTACACACGGTTAGTTATATAATGAATCGAGCACTTATATGAAGTTTCAAAATGTTAGGGCCCCATTTTGGGGGGGCTGCCATACAAAGTTTTCGATTCAATAACTGTGAATCTAATGAAGCTACAAGGTTAAAATTAAAATTGGGCAGGTAAAGTAATAGGGCAAGTTACTTGGCAAAGTTGGACATCACTCGGGCCATCGGACTTTTAGGGTGGGCCAATTTTTTTTTTTTTGTTTTTTTTTTTTTTTTTTTTTTTTTTTAAGCTAAAGTTATGGGACAATGAATGAAAATTTTGTTTTTTGTTTTGTGATTTTTTTTTTTTTAATTTTTTTTTTTTTTTTTAAGCTAAAGTTATGGGACAATGAATGAAAATTTTGTTTTTGTTTTGTGATTTTTTTTTTTTTTTTTTGTAATTTTTTTTTTTTTTTTGTTATATATTTTTTTTTTTTTTTTACGTCAAAATTATGGGGTAATAAGTTAAATGTATAAGGGAAGTAAATTACGGTTTATTTTATACACCATAGTGGGTATGCACGGGTATCTAAAAGTTGACAAAGGCAACTATAATCTTCCTCGTTTTGTTTTATTTTTTGCAAAAAAGGTTCTGGTATAAAAAAAAAATAAAAAATGTTGTATAAAAATATAAAAGCAATAAACAACAACAAAAGCAAAACAAATAAAGTGCCATTAACATTTTTTGTAACTATTTTATATCACTTTGGGGCAAGAAAGTAGCTGGAATTAAATGTTCCATGCACAAAGGAAATAAACAAAAAAAAAAAAAACAGAAAACTTCGTTCTTTGCTTTTCTCGTTTTTAATTTTATTATACCCGTATGACTATATAGTCAAAGGGTATAATAAATTTGCCATTACGTTTGTGACGCAGAGAAGGAGGGGGGGTAGATATAGACTCAAGTGTATGGATCGGATCAGAATCGAAAAATAAATCAATTTAGCTATGTATGTCCGTCCGTCTGTCCGTCCGTCCGTCTGTCCGTCCGTCTGTCCGTCCGTCTGTCCGTCCGTCTGTCCGTCCGTCCGTCTGTCCGTCCGTCCGCACGATAACTCAAAAACTAAAGGAGCTAGGATCTTGAAATTTTCGCAAAATCGTTTTTTTGCAATAGCCGTCATCGCTATTTAAATCCAGCCATTTTGGTCCATGGGTTCGGGTAGCTGCCATACAACTTCCTTTTTTATATGAGTATTTCTCTGTACCTATTACAGCTACGTGTCTGAAATTTTGGCAAAAGTAGTTTAGTTTTATGGCCAAAGTTTCTGCAAAATTTGGTTGGTCTACTGCAAAGGGTTCGAGTAGCTGCTATACAACTTCTTATTTTATATGAGCTTTACTCTATACCTATTGAAGTTGGGTGTCTGAAATTTTGCCAAAAATAGTTTAGTGTAATGGCCAAAGTTACTGCAAAATTTGGTTGCTCTACTGCCAAGAGTTCGAGTAGCTGCCATACAACTCCTTCTTTTATAAGAGCATTACACTACACCTAATAAATCTGATATGTTTGAAATTTTGCCAAAAGTAATTAATGTTTATAATAATAATGATATAATGTTTATATAACGGTCATACGGGTATCCCAGAGTTGACACAGTCTACTCTACTACACTCTTCCTCGTTTTTTTTTGCTTTTTTTTTTTGGTATCTGAAAGATATTAATAAAAGTGTTACCGTATTTGTGCTGTATCACTGAATTCGTTTTCCGTTTAGAAGATTAAAATTGAACATGTTGAGTTTTCTGTGCAGTGACAATTTGCTGGAAGAGATGAAAGAAGTGTGTATTTAGGATTTTATTGTGAAGGGCTGGAATTCATGAATTGTGGTTTTTATATGAGAAAATGAGGTTCAAGATCAGTTTTATGCATTGGACCGAAAGTAGAAATCTTAATGATATGAATGTAAAAACATGATTGAATACTCAGACTTTTTAAATTAAATTTTTTATGAAATGGGAATGGAGATGGATTTTTATGAAATGGAATTATGAATGGGTTCAATTGCTGTACAACCTTTTTTATTAAAATTAGATAAGCAGATTACCATTTAGTAATAAGTGTTACTTTGAAAGATACGGAGTTTTTTTTAACCTTATTTAGAATGAGAAAAAATGAATCAACTTATTTGTTTAAAAGCAATTTATTTTTTTAATGAGAGTCGTGGTTCCTGAAGTGGTTATCTATAAAGGTGGCTTTAATTTTTCGGTTATTCGGTAATTTTGTAAAATCTTATTTCGGTAATAAGAAATTTTTGTGATTGCGTTTCTAATGAGAAATAATATTATTGCAATTATAAATTTTACTTTACATTAAGGATTGTTTTTTTTTTTTATTGTTAAGTTTCATTGTGTATATAAACGAGGAAGATTACAGTTGTTCTTGTCAACTTTTAGATAGCCTTGCTAATATAGTATGTTTAAAATAAAATAAGCCATTAATTTTCTCATGATTTATTTATTTATTTATAAACAGTCCCCTACAACTTACAATGTGATAAGCAAGTGATTCAGCCTTTTCTTTTCAAGTGTGGATTCAGGTGTGGATTGTGGACAGAATTTAATATTATGATATAAATTATAAATTATGTTCTTTTATTTGAAATGATCTGAGGGTGATCGAATTTGTATTGCAGAACTTCGAAAATGAAGCCTTGATATTTTGAAACTTCGTAAAAGTGCTTGCCGTATTATATAACTTTCCGGGTGCAATTTTCATACTCCCGAGTGTTACTAGTTTTGAAGATATTCCATATTAATTCAAAAAACTTGTATACCAGCTACGCAAAAATTCCGAACTGTTTCTAATTTTACAACTCTACTTCTTTTGGAACGGACAGACCGGCAGACACACATAGCTAGATCTATTTACTTTTCGACGTTGATCCGATCCAAAACTTTAAGTCTATATCTTTCATATTTAGTTCTATGCGTTACAAACGAAAGAGCAATTTTATATTACCTGTGCCCTTATTTGGATGCACAAATGTTTTGGGTATAAAAAGGATAACATGTAAAAAGAAAGAAAGAAATTGATAGAAAGAAAATAAAATTAGGTTTTTTTTTTTTGGTTTTCCACTTTTAAGTCAAGTGTGGTTGAAAAGTTCTTTTTGTAGATTATTTTCTAATTTAGTTTATGATTAAATTTTTTTTTTTGTAATTTTCAGCTTTATTCCGATTGTTAAAAACATTTACGACTGGGTAATATTTATGTAAGTAAAAAAGCTTACAAAAACACCTGTGTTATAATTAAGTTTTTTTTTGTGCTTTGAATTTTTGGAAAATGTTAAAGACAAACTTTTTGTCTAATAGGTAATAATTCGAACCTTTTTTCCTTACATTCAAATTTTTAAATATAATTTCTGATTCAATATTAGAGAAAAGTGTGTAAATATGATGAATTATTATAAAAAAACCACAAATTTTTAGCAGCTTTTCAAAAAATTTTTAAAAAATTAGCCTATATAGTTTTACTCTGTCCGTCAGTCCGTATGGCTCATGCTAGATACTTTAAGGTTTTTGGAAATAATTAGATTCTAAGATATTGGTATGAGTCATTTAAGAAGATTTTTTAGGGTCCAATGCTTAGGAGTTGTAAAAGATCACAAATTTTTATTTTATTATTTTGAAATACCTCTAACTTTAATACGCTTCAAAAGTTTTTTGCCGTCACACACAAAATTTGAAGCTCCAACACTATATTTCAACATGCGTCAAAGGTTTCCCTTAATTTTGAAGAGTGACGGAGCTACAGCCTTTTCAAATTCCGAAAAAGCCCTATATTTAAATTGTTGTAACAAGAGTTTTATTAGGTATAATTTCAATCTATAAACGTTGCCATATGGTACTTTAATTTACAGCTATGCATAACTTAATTTTTGCTAAATTTTTGACCCCTCATATCTTCTAACCGTCTCAAACAAGAAACTATAACTTTTGGGAGCAATTAAACCCTTAGGAATTAGAATGAGTCATTTAAGAAAAAAAGTGTTTATGGGGTCCGCTGCTAAGGAATTTTAAAGAATCGGAAAAAACAGTTTTGGTAAATATAACCTAAAAGTTCAGCATTATAATTTAATGTAAACATAACGGTTCTCTTAATTTCAGAGGTTGTTCTTAAAATTGAAGAAATGATCTTTTAGTTTTAACCATTTTTGCTTAGATAATAAAATTCTAAGGAAAATCCCAATTTTTCATTGTCACTTCCACCAAATTTGGTACTTGAACCTGAACACTTTGGTCGGGGGAGATTGAAGTTAAAAGTCATTGAGATATACCAGAAGTTTGCTTAGTAAAAAATTTCGGAATATTCCTCATTGAATGGCTATTAGGACTTAAAAATTAAAAATTTCCTATTTTTATGAACCAGGAACTCATAGTCGCCAGTGCATGTATTTCTAAAATTAAACGTTAACATTGAAGCTCGAACATTATATTGACACTTGTTAACAGGTTTTTTTCAGTGTATTGGGATTATATTCTAAGCGTGGATTTCATTATTATTTATAACTAGCTAATACCCAGTGCGCGTTGCTGCGCCTCTCAATGGAGGTTTAATTGAATTTGATGTTACTGCAAAAAGTTAACACAAAACTTACACACGGTTTACACATGTAAACGATAGTAACATGTCTATGAGGTAAATGTTTTAGCTCTACTTTACTCACACTACAGGTCAAAAGCATGTTACTATCGTATAATTATTGTTATAATTCCTTTAAACATTGTATTGACAAAGCGTTTTTAATTATAGCATTGTAATTTACGAGTTATTCACTATAGGTAATATTTAATTTTTTAAGGTTGTGTACTTTTATTTTTTTTTTGATATGGGAGATATTATGTGCCCTCCTCACAGGTAGGCCTTGCGGCCCGTTGTGCACGTTATAAGTAATATTATTTATTTTGGTTATATTATATATTTGTATATTTTAAATCATATTTGGTCACCATCGGGATTTGAAAAAAATTCATGACCCGTATGGGAATTGAACCCGCACCCACCCGCTTAATAAGCTAAATGCTTACCCACTAACCCACCGAGGCCCCATATTGTGTACTTAATCAATATATTTTCGGATTTTCTGAATTTTCATCAAAATATGAGGGATATTATTTATTTTCAACTTTAATTAAAAAATAGGATTCCACAAAATTCCAGTAAAATAACTTCAATGTTTGGTCATTAGATACTAAAGATTTTTCCTGGGTTTTAATAGCTGGTAGGATATATTGTCCCTTAAATTTTGGTGAACCATGCAATCCTAATTTTGTCAGGAGTGTTGTGTTTCAACACTGGAGAGGTATATTCATCCGACAATATTTAGGAAATATGTCCCACCACTAGTGCCCATAAATATCAACAATTTTTAACCCGATTAGCATCTCATTTTTAAATAATAATTTTTTATCATAACGGAAGATATAAAATTTTATTAACGCATAGGCTGATTTTATTTTTATTTTTATGATACAGTTGTGTTAGAAAATTCCTGTTCATAGTACATTCATACATAAATATAAATATAAATTTAAATATTTAAATTTGAAATAATATAGTTCATTGATGTTCATTGTATGTATATATGTACCTATTTGTTTCAGCAAATAAAATATGGCGTAATAAATTCATTGTGAATAATGATATCTCGTAAAATAAAATAAAATACCTAAAGTTTTTTATTTAATTTATATTATCATAAAAAATTTTTTAACGCCTAATTATGCAGTCTGGTGATTTTACCCTATTTTAGTATAGGAATTTATAGCATTAAAAAAATTTTTTATTTAATATATACCGTTATTCATTTTTTTTGGTGCTCCAAAGATATGAAGGTCTAAAAATTTTGCATAAATTGAGTTTCGCATAACAGTTATTTATAGTTCCGTATGGCAATATATATATTTTAATAAAGCTTATGAAACCAGCAGGCTTCTACCGTTTTCAGATTAAAAAGATTCCACCAAGAGATGTGTTTTTACAATTGAAATATAAGACTTTTTCAGACTTTGGGGGGCTGCAGCCACGTAATTCGTGGGACTACAAAAAAAAAGATACCCTACCCTTAGTTAAAATTTCTTCTCTCTCTATATTAAACGGACGGACAGAGTGAAATATATATAGACAAATCTTTTGAAAATGTCCATAAAGGCATATTTGCTCCAGATTCTGTGAGTTGTGTATTTGATTCAGTAAACAACCAGATAATATGATGTTTATATGACGTACAAACGGGTATCCTAGAGTTGACATAGTCTGTTCTACGCTCTTATTTTCTATGTATCTGTGGCTCTATGACAAAAACTCTTAAGTGCAATTAAGTGTTTTTGCTTTTTTGAATGCCAATAGATAGCGAGTAGAATACGATATACTACTGGTATACTATTATCAAAAATTTTAACGTAATTTCTACGCAATTTTTACAATGCATTTAATTTTTTATAAAATAGGATTCAAAAAGAATTCTGTGCTTCATAACTATACACACAAACTTTAAAATAAAGTGTATATTTGTTCAAAATATTAAAAATATTTTTTTCGGTAAATTGATGTAAATTGATACATTCAAGGGTATTTCAATTTTAAGAAGGTGTGAGTTTTTAATTTTATATTTTGCAAAATATCGGTATTCAGTATTGTTCAGATTTCTGTTAATTACGGAGTCATTTACATATTTTATAAAAAAATATTATATACTTAAACTTTTAGATAGTACAGTTAAGGAAGTACCCTCCTCTTAGTACCCTCCTCTTGGGTTTAGTTTCATTTACAAAAAAAAAAAATACACAAAAATCTCTCAAATCTAGTTCAAGTGTTATTCTGATTCACATAACTGGTATTTTAAAAATAAGATATCTATAGATCTTCTTTAACAAACCATGTGACGCTCATATTCAACCCATATATGATGCTCAGGGGGTCCGGTTTCGATTCCCGGTCATGAATTTTATAATTGAAAATAAAATTATTTGAAAATAATTTTTCTCTACAAATCACCATGGTGACTAAATATATACAGTAAAACATGAAATATGTAATATAAACAAAATAAATTATATTACCTATAAAATCATATTGTTGGACTTCATCCGAAAGGAAAAGGGCCGGTCAATTTGCAAAGGCATTGTGTGCTCTTAGAAATCCTTAATAAATAAATAAAGTTGAAGATATCTAATGTAACCAGCTGTATGAAATTTAAAATAATCTTAACACTAATTTTCCCTCTCACAGACTACTTAAAGCTTAATTGGTGTAAGAGGAATAATCTCTAAACGGAATCTCAAGCAATGAGGAGAATAAAATATACATTCTCTTTACATAAATCAGTATTAAAGATTGCTAATGAAACACAATTAAAACCGAGTAGCAAGCTTTGGAAAATATTGATAGGATTTTCTTTTTAAAATAATTTAAGAAAAAACAAGATAATTAAATAATGAATTTATTTTTATCGTGTCGTTTTTCATAAAATTCAAAGGAAAAATAATAAAATGTAACAAAATATTGTTTATATTTGCGTAATAGATTTTAAAGATTTTGAAGCAAATGATAATGAAGAAATAATTATTATACGAGTGTATACCGCGGAATTTTCTGTAATTAAAATTTAAGAACATGGATATTTTTAAAAATTTTACTAAAATTTTGATTTAAATTTTTTTATTTAAATATTGTATAAATATTTTAATATTTCTATTATATATTTTATATTTGCTTTGTATTTGTTCCCAAGAATAATTTGTTAAGAACAAATTTATATCCTTTGTGCGGACTTTGAATTCACATGTGAATAATTTTTGAACTGCTTTTGGAAAAGTCCAATTTATGTTATTAAAATATTTCTATATTGTTGTTGTTGTTGTTTTGATATGGAAAATTGCATGTGCCATCCTAACACATGTCCCTTGAATCCTGTTGTGCACCCACTTTCAATACTTTCTATATCAATTTATAAGTAATACTAGATCTTATATGCGTACTTAAAAACTTTACAAAAAATGTAAATCTTTATAAATGTTTAGTCCGTAAACTGTCTGTGTACTTATATTGACTATTCTCGTACTAAAAATTTTGAGCACGTGACAACCTTGCCCATAAAGTTTTTATAAAGTCGTAGTTTAAAAAAATTAATTATCTTCTTTTAATTTTTATATATTTTCCTGTTAAACTTCTCATTTCCTAGAGCTAGATAATACTGCTTGTGTACTAGATAATATGCGGTGAACTTTGCTGCGCCTCTCAATGGGTTTTTAATTAAAGTTGATGTAATTGAAAAATAATTATTACAAAAATTGATTAGAGAGGAAAAAAATTACATTGTCTTAAAAGTTATTTATTGAATTTTACCAATATTTTAAGACTCTCTTGAGTTAAAGAAGCCTAGGTCAAAAAGTCACCATACAAAAGAATATATAACTCGACCCTAAAATTTTTTTTCCCAAACGTCGCGTTTATAGCATTTAACCAGGATTCCAAATTTGTTGGGCAGTCAACTCCACCGTTAAGGAGCAACAGCAAGAAAGGAAATTTTAAAAAATTGTTGTGTAATAATAGGTTAAGAGAACTTGAAAAAAAATTTGAAGATTTTTTTTTACACGAAAGCAGTATCTCCAAAAATTGGATATAATTCCAATAACAAATTTTCATATGTAGTAGTTTTAGCACAAGTAGCTAAAATAGTCCCAATATAATTAATTTGGCTGCCCAGAAAGATCAATTCTGTGATGCAACAAATCTCTGAGTTGATAAATATGCTGAGTCCACCACAGGATATCGCAGAGTTGACACAGTTAGTCACAGTCACGAACAGACCGGCCGACGGCACGTGCTCGTAGAGTGAAATTAATAAGCACACTTTTTCAAAATTTTTTGAAAATGTGCTTAAATTGATGCTTTATAGAAATGTTTTTTAAAATGTTTGTATGTTATATTTTAAACAATTACGATTTAATTCTGACGAAGTTGATAACATGGCAAATGATTTATAAAGTAGAAAATTAGGTTATATAGCGTTACAATATAAAATGTAACTTTCCTCTTCCATTATTGGTTTTTCGACTTATATTAATTGGAATAAGTTAATAATGAGCAAATAAGTGTTTAAACAACAAGTGGATATAATTAGAAAAGTTTCCAGTTTTTAATTAGTTTCGAAGATGATTAAAGGATTACAAAGAGGAAGAGAGAGAGCATATAATAAAAATTAACAAATTATATTGCAAAACAGTCAATTAAGTTAAGTTAATTCAAATGAACGCATTTTAATGTTTCATAAAAACATTTGAAGGTAAAATTATTTATTTTAATAAATTTAAATTAATAGTAAACCTCTATTAAATTATGAGTTTATTTTAAGTGCAATTTTTCGCTTATAAACGGAAAATTAGCCATCTTTAAGACATGGTTGAAGTTTCAGTTTTAAATATTATTTGTTTTTACAGAACTGTTAAGAAATTGTTAAAAAACTAGAGATGTGTTACAAGATATTGAAACATATATTAAGAATATTTTTAGAGAAAGTATTTAAATTTTAAGCGCATATAGTCGCTTTGTTTCAACCTATTAAAGAAAAATTGCTTTATTAATACTCCTTGCTATCATTTACTTTAAAATAAATAAAACAAAACTAGAAACAAAACTTACTAAAAATTTTTAGTAATTAATTAATTATAAACGCTATTAACATGACTATTAATTTTTTCCAAACCTAATACCTAATCTATTTTTTCCCCGGTTCCAACATGTTCCTGTCTATACCATAAGTACCATATCTACATGCAATTTAAACGTGAGATAGTTCTAGACCTAAGAACATGCAGAAACGTCTTAGATTTTCAATAGAGTCAATTCTATTTATGTTTATACTGTAATATTTTATATTTGAGTTATATAGTATTCTTTATCTGTGAGTTATATTATTCAATTAAATTGTTTGTTTAAATTTTGCATTATTATACAAATATGTTTTTTGTTAAAGTTATATAATTATTAATTATTGATTAAGTCATTAATTTGAACCCGAGGCGTATGGTAGCTGAGTCGGGTCGAAAATTAGAAAAGCTTTTTCGCTTTCACTGGGATTCTAATCCACCCAATCACTAAACCACCCAGCCGATTAAGATTTAAATGAAAATCAATTGTTTGTAATATTTAAAGTTAACAAATCGTGTGACTAAGATACTATAGTTAAAAATTCGGAAGACTATAGTTTAAAAATATTTTGTTTTTTAATAAATGAATAAAATACGAAAATATTGTGAATCTTTCTAAATAGTACAGGGAAATATTCATACAACTTCATGTGGAAGGTCCCTGATTCAAACCTCGGTGAGATCACATATAATAAAAAAAATGTCGTAATATTGTATAATTATTTCGTAATACAAAATAATCTTCTATATAAGATAATAGATGACGCACAAACATTTGTGCATTTATAACCTAATAACACTGCTGTAGCAACGGCTTAGTGAATGTAACAATTAAAAAAACTGAAACCTACCCTAAATAGACTTGGCGAATGCCGTATACTATTTCAAATACTGGGAAAGGGATTAAAAAAAATATTCATGTTAAAATCGATAGGGTTCTTTAGCAAAAAGGGTTTGAATATCAATGGATCCTATGTCACATTCAAACATAACGTTAACTTAAATTAATATTCAGTTTTAGTCATTCCATATTAAAACTTTTTCAACTGTTAGGAGATTGTACCCCTTAAGGAGTATAGATTATTCAAAGCTTTTGTTTCAGAACTTAAATTTTTTTATAAAGATAATCTAAAATTCTTTAGGATTTAAAAACCTTGTGTGGACCGAGAGGCAAGTGAACACAGCCAAACATTTTTCTATACTTACATATTATTTTTTAATGGTATATTGAAGATATGATTTATAATTTTTTTGTAATCTAAAAACTAAATCTATCTTCATAGATTATATAGTATATTTCATAATATATTTACAGAAATTTTAAAAACTCATTAATCAAAACTTTAAATATTTATTATAAAATAAGACAAATTACAAAAAATTATAAAGATAAATTACAAGAATTGTTTATTTAAAATTGTACTAAAAGTACTAAACAAAATTGCTAAAATTATTAAAATTTTCATTTGTAAATTTTCTCTTAATAAATTAGAATGAATAGTTTACAAAATTACTACCAATTTACAAATGGTCAAATAGAAAATATGATAAAGTGAAAGACAGAAAGATATTTTAATTTAAATTTTATTAGTTTTATGACTTTTGTTTAAATGAACAACAACATTAATTTAAATTTTTGCTTTAAAATTATTCCATCGAATGGAATTTTTTGTGTTTTTTTAATGGATTTTAATAAAGATGGAGAAGTGAAATAAAGTACAACATATTTTCTTTTTTACAGTGTTATTAGTTTTGAAGAAATTCATGTTGCTTCAAAAAAATTTGAATGGCAGCTACCCGAAGTCTGGTTGTGATTTTGACCTCACAAATAATAGAAATTGTCTAATAACCGCTTTGTACAAATTTTGAAACTCTAGCTGTTCTGGTTGTTGAGTTATCGTCCCGGCGCACAAACGGACGGACGGGTGAACAGACATAGTTAGATCGAATTTTTTTTTAGATGCTGGGTCAATCCCTACCTTTGACGTTACAAACGGAGGACTTATTTTATATGACCAATGCTCTTATTTGTTTGCACTTGTATAAAACCGAAATAAAGCCATTTCCTTGGAAGTGGGAACTAAAAACTTCGTATGAATATTCTGGAAAAGGGGAAAACCTTATTTTTTTACTAAACTTCTAAAACGAGGAATTTTAAGTAAATTTTTTCCAAAATAAGTATTTATAATTAATTATTCACCAGATTTTGAACTCATGGAGATTTTGTAGATGTTTTAGAAAATTGTATAAATATATATATCAGAATTGAATTCAAAATCACAATTAAAATAATTGTCTTAGCAGGGGCTTAGGCACGGATTAAATTGTTTGCCATTCACTGTTTTTCAAACAAATTAATAAAAGAATTTTATGATATCCTATAAAAGTGGACTTTTTTTCATATGACTTTATTTCATCCCCTCTAAAATATTTTGTATAAATAATATTCTCATCAAAATTTAACATTAAGCTTTTGAAATATTTTTTTGAAAAATTTATTTTAGATATGATAAAAGCAATGACAAACAACAAAATTAAAAAAAACGAGGAAAAGTGTAGTAGAGTAGACTGTGTCAACTCTGGGATACCCGTATGACCGTAACATATACATTATATCATCCGGTTAATTACTATTGCCAAAATTTCAAACATACAGCTTTATTAGGTGTAGTATAATTCTCGTATAAAAGAAGGAGTTTTACGGCAGCTACTCGAACCCTCTGCAATAGACCATCCAAATTTTGCATTAACATTGGCCATTACACTAAACGATTTTTAGCAAAATTTCAGACACCCACCTTCATTAGGTGTAGTGTAATTCTCATATAAAAGAAGGAGTTGTATGGCAGCTACTCCAACCCTCTGCAGTAGACCAACCAAATTTTGCAGAAATTTTGGCCATTACACTAAACTATTTTTTGCAAAATTTCAGACCCCCAGGTTCAATAGGTATAGAGTAATGCTCATATAAAGTAAGAAGTTGTATGGCAGCTACTCGAACCCACTGCAGTAGACGAACTAAATTTTGCAGAAAGTTTGGCCATAAAACTAAACTACTTTTGGTAAAATTTCAGACACGCAGCTGTAATAGGTACAGAGAAATACTCATATAAAAAAAGAAGTTGTATGGCAGCTACCCGAACCCATGGAGCAAAATGGCTGGATTTAAATAGCGATGACGGCTATTGCAAAAAAACTAATTTGCGAAAATTTCAAGATCCTAGCTTCTTTAGTTTTTGAGTTATCGTGCGGACGGACGGACATACATAGCTAAATCGATTTATTTTTCGATTCTGATCCAATCCATACACTTGAGTCTATATCTACCCCTCCCCTCCTCTCTGCGTCACAAACGTAATGGCAAATTTATTATACCCTTTGACTAAATAGTCATACGGGTATAAAAAAATGAGAAGATTATAGTTGCCCTTGTCAACTTTTAATAAACCATGCAAACTCACTATCGTAGTTTAATGAAAATGAATCATTAGTTCGCTCGTGATTATTATATCAAATAAACAGAAATAAAACAAAATTTTAAAATACAATATGGCCCACCATAATTTTAACATTGTAGCTTTATTAGAATCCTAGTAATCGGATAGACATGGTCCAAATTTTTCAAAACTTCGTAAAATTACTAGCCCTGTTTCATATTGGTTCAAAAAATTTGTATACAAGATACCCAAATCATTCGTCCGATTTTAACCAACAACAATAGAGAACCGAGTTTTTGAATAATCGTGTTGATAAACGGATTGACAGATAGCCATGTCTACAGTCTTCCACCGAAAATAACGCCTAGGCGTTATATTCGGGAAAGATTTTATTTTTCTATTTTCAAAAATTGTCATTTTTTTTCAAATAAAACGCCCATTCAAATACAACGCATAGGCATTATATTTAAACATATTAAACTACAAGAACTACGGCTTTTATTTAAATATTTGTGTGGTAGTGTTATTGAAACATAATATTATAATTTATCTACACATTTTTATTGTACCTTTTAAAATACATATAACAAAAAAATATCACAACAATTCACAGTGACTTAGATAAAAAAAAGTAAAAAATAAACTATATCGCATAATAGTAAGTACTTTTTAAAATGTGTAACATTATGTAGAAAATATCAGTCCATAATATTCTCCTCGTTTCACTAAGTGGATATCTTTTTTTGGAGAAGAGACAGTATAGGTGAATGTACCTGTTTCACAACACTCCTTATCCAAAGTAGTTATTTTGATGTTCCAACTTTCAATTTGTGCTACTGCGTAAATTTCTGAATTTGTAGAAGAATTATATCCTTGAGTAATAAGATGTTCATCATCCTTATCCAATAGATCCACAGTCTCAGGATTATTTTTTATAAAATTAATTATTTTTGCCACATATTCTGTTACAAATATTTGAAACGACTGGTTTTTATTTTTTATTGTGTTAATGCACTCGAAAAAACTGGTAGCACTGCTTAATGGCCAAAATAAATCAAAAATTCCATTTTTCTGGAAGTAGTTTTCTTGTTCTGCACATAAAAGAGGATTTTCAACCAACCACGAATCATAATCGAAATCTTCGGAAAGGACCTGCTGTAATGCACTATGCAAAAAAGTTATTTTAAATTCCTCTTTTGGTACTATTCCACATAACATAAATGCATTCTTTATAAAATTTTCGTTTTTAGATTCCACCCAATCTACAATCCAATTACTGACCATTTCATAATTTGGAATTTTTGGATTGCCCTGTCGAGTTTGAAATTCTTCATTATCTAAGGCATTCGCAATATATGTATCGTATCTTGAGTTATACGATTCTTGAAAGCTGCGATTAACTGCAACATCCAAAGGTTGAAGAAGACCTGTCAAGTTTGGTGGAATCAATACAACTGATATGTTACATTTTTCTAAATACTTGCTTTCTTGTAATTTGACATGGCTTCCATATGAATCTATAATCAACAATGTAGGTTCACGATTGAAATTTGTTTGCGGTCTTTTCAAAATAATATCACGAATATAATTTTTTAAAATTTCTTCACCAAACATTCCCGTCTTATTGATATCGACAATGCACTTATTATTAACCTTAGGTAGTCTTTTTAAATTTGAAAAGAGTAGATGAGGCTTTAAGAATTTTCCTTCTAGAGTTATTGCCAAAGTAGTCGTAAACCGTTTATGAGCAGTGCTCGCTTTTTTCATTAATACTTCTCTTGTACCTTTGGAGGTAATTGTGGTTTTCGGTTCTGCCTCAAAATAGCGAGGAACTTGATCAATGTTAATGATATTGCATTTTTTAAATTTCTTTTCTTCAATTAAGTTGTGAATTTCCCTTAAAAAATTAGCTGTAATACTATTAACATTGTGTGGAATATTTTTAGTCGTGGTTTGACGGCGTGATACAAGATTATGGCGATTTTTAAATCGTTCGCACCAACCTGATGAGGCTTTAAAATTTTTTAACTTTGGATCTTCATTCCGATATTGTAGAGTTTGACAAATTTGTTGTGCTTTTAGTTGTATATATTTGTCTTTAACTCGTAGTCCTTTCGAATTACGCTTCAAAACCCAATCCAGTACTTCTTTTTCTATTTCTTCGAATTGTAGTTTTCGACCACCACCAGTAAGTCTTCTACTTACTCTCGTTTTAATGTAATTATTATTTAAAGCATCCACAAGCTTGGATTTTTGTTCATGCCACGCTCGAAGAACTGATGTACCAATGCCGTATTTTCGTGATAACGAAAGCCATCCATGTCCAGGAACATTCGGTTTATATTGATTTAATATATCTAATTTATATTTTATAGTATAATTTTTTCGCTTTTTATTTGTATCCTCCATCCTTCTTAGTGGCGGTTCTAAAATTTACAAATAATATTAATTATTTATTGGATTTAAACGTATTTAAACAATATTTTACATATTTAAACAGTATTCGTTAATATATTTTCGTTTTTTAAAGTTTTTAGTCGTTTAATTCTTTAATATTTAAATCCAAAATAGAACGTGTATTTATTTTATATCACATCACAATTCACAACCAATTACTGTCAAAGCAATTCAAATAGATTTTCATACTACGGATTGATTTTGCTATAAATAAGAAAATGAATGATGAAAATAAAGTAAAAATCTAAAATTTAATAATACTTACTAATGTTTTATAGCAATTAGAAACTCAAATTTTTATAAAAAACTACAATTGACAAACAGAAATTAACAGAATAGAAACAGAACAATTATCGACCGGTAATTTGAATTTTTTAAATTTACATGCACGTCAAGTAACATGACCCGTCAAAACAAATACTATCGAAATGTCATTCTTCATTTTTTTTGTATTCGAAATATTAATCCAGCGTTTGAGACATCTGGTGGTGATGAACCACTACAAAATTTTATGTCGTTTTTCAAATAAACTAAAACTTTTCATGTTTTACTGAAATTTTTTTTTGTCATGTTAAAATTGAAACTGAACTGAAATTAAAATTTTTCTATTTTTCCGACTCTAAATTTTTTTTAGGTTTTACTAATACATGAAATTTGTAAATAAAACACGGCTTTATATCTACTATCAAATGGTGAAACAAGTAAATAATTTTTTTTGTTTGTTATTTTATAAAAAAAATTATATTTTTCTAATACCATTATAAAAAGAAATCCGTTCAAGAACTAATGTCTCTATTATTTTTCAAATCAGTCCATTTTTTTGTCGCTGTAGTGGCGCTGATGGCAAAAATTGGTTAAAGTCTATGATAAAGTAAGTTTTTTTTGCTGTCAAAAATTTTTGTTTTGAAAATTATTCCTATTGAAAAAAAATGGAAGAAATTACTACAAAATGTCTTAATAAAACGCTTAGGCATTTTATTCAAATAGTACGCCTAGTGGGCGTACTATTCACTTATAACGCTTAGGCGTTATTTTCGGTGGAAGACTGTAGATCAATTTACTTTTCGAAGATGATCCGATTCATACCTTCGAGTTGGTATCTATCATGCTTAGATCAATACGTTACAAACGGATGAACAATTGTATATTATCCCGTGCTCTATATTGTTTGTACGAGTATAAAAGTGAGGAAGAACTATATGTAAGAAATTTTTAAAAAATTTTGTTTTTTTTTGTCTTTTAAAAATAATGAATTAAAAAAAACCTCTTGAAAGCATTTAAAGCAATTATTTTTGTTAGAAGCTTACAACATTTTGAAATATAATAAAATTCATATAAAGTTAAAGTTTATAAAAAATACTTGTTGTAACAAAACGATTTTTTTAATTTATTTTATTTTATTGACGTTTATCCATTGTGCTAACTTTTTAAACGTTTTAGAAGTCGACTCGGAAACATAAAGTGCTAATTTTTTACCTTTTTATGCAGCTTGACTCACTCTATAAAAATTTCAGATATTTTTTTTTATTTTTAAACTGAGTGAGTATTAAAGAAACCAAGCTTCATTACGGCTTCCGTAATGATTTCACGCACTGCCAACCTATTCTATGTGACTTGAATATGCATACGTTCCGATACATATTTTGTTTATGTCTCTTTAAATTTGATAAATTTTTGTGTGTTGAACCGGATATTCACTGAAAAGCTAAAATGAGACAAAAATTCAAAAATCAGTAAGATTGAGACGTATAGAAATATCAACCCATTTCCATAATTTTTGATTTGACATACATAACTTTTTTATAGTAAAAGATTTATAAGTTGTCAACGTTAACCTTTTTCGTCTTTTTTTACAAATTAGTTAACGGAAAAAACCAGACAATAACCCTAATAACCTCCCAGATAACCTGAGTTCAGCAGTTACGACTGAACTCAGGTTATATGAATGATTTTTACATACATATGAATGATTTTTTACACTTTGACAGAAAAAACTTGCCTTCATTTTGTTAATTTGAAATCGTGGTTATTCTGTAGATACTGAAAAAGTACGGAATCAGTACTGATGTTCCGTAAAATTAATGAAACAACTATACCAAATAGAATGTAACTTCCCCTAGTGCTAGTGCAAAACTTATGAAATTTTGTCCACAATTCCTGTTAAATTCAGTAGAAAAGAAGTACTTCCATTTAGTAGTGCAAAAATAGTTGTAGAAATTTTGAAGTCTAATGTTCCATTTACTTGAAGACATGGTTCTTCTAATCTATAACTAGCAACTATTATTACTAAATGATGCCAGTTTTAATGATATTTCTTAAGATTCAAAATGGGCCAGTTGTTAAACTTTTACCATACCATCATAATAATCGATTCTTGAACGTCGACAATGCTTATCATACCATGTATAAAATGATACTTCAATTTATATGTAATGTTCCACTAACTGTAAATACAGTAAATAGAAACAAACCTCAGGAACTCTTCATTTTAAGAATAAAAAAAATTTTGAAATAAAAAAACGATACAAACTAAACGACACTTGTTACGCAGCATTCAAACGCGTTTTTAAAAAATTCTTAATATAATCGATTTAAAAAAAAAAAATATTAACAAAAATAATTGAATGGTAAATAACATATTGTTGGAATATAAATTTAACTTTTTTTTTTAAATATTTTTTATTTTCTTTTATTATTTATTGAGGTTGAAACTTAAGCATTTGAAAAATATTCTAAAATACAAACTGAATTTAAATACCACAAAGTAGTCAAATGTCTATCTTTATAACATAAGCCTATGCCTATAATAAATTATATGGATAAAGAAAATTTTAATGTTGATGACTTTAAACGACAATAATTTCTGAGCTAATTAAAAAGTTCCGTGACTTGTGTGAAATTTAAGCCCACGCTTCCTACAATACCGAGGCTTCGTATGATTATCTTAGGCTATGATGATCGTATGAATAAAATATGAAAGATATTGATTTATTTAATCATAAATGATGATACTGCAATATTTTGAAACCATCAGTTACTGAAACCTTTAGGTTAGGCCACCATTATTAATTTATACAAATACTAAAGGGGACAGGGGAAGGGGAAATTTTTATTAAAATAACATTCGATATAAAAAACATATGATCTGAGCGAGGATCGAAGCCGAACTTCCTCGGTTGATATGCCAGATAATTAACAATTAAGCCACCGAGAGACACATTGTCAAGAAGAAACTAAGTTTTTCCATATTTTTAGCCCGTTACAAATTTTCAGAAAAGAATTTTAAATTTTTCGGTAATTTGATATGTGATAACACGAATTGAAATTTCCTGTAAGTACATATATGCACAACTTTGATAATATTTTTCCAAGGACATATTTTATATACCATATTATATATATATATTTACAACGATATTATATAATATCTTACTGTTTATTTTGTTTTTATATCGTTAATAAAAATTCAAAAACGAATTATTATTTTAATTTTTAATGGATTAGCTGACATTTTTATGATAATATACCGTTATTATTGTTATATTGCGATTTTTACTGAATTATTGTAAAACAAATTATACAATATGTTTATTTTATTAAAGTATAATATGCTTTAGGACAAATGGAAATTTTCTAATAAAATCATAAATAATATATTACGAATAATTAAATTCTAATATTTACAAAAATCTTAAACAAGTGATGAAAAAAACCAAAATTTTAACTATGCAAACTTATGGTGATTTTCGAGAATCCAACCCCACCTCCACAATTTTCAGATTTTATTATCTAAGCAAAAATTGTTTAAACTAAGAAACATCTTCTTTAATTTTAAGAACCTACCTTAAATTTAAGAAAAACCTTTAACATAATATGTTAAAATATAATGCTTAAGATTTGAATAACTAAAAACGAGCTTGGACTGCTATTCAAATTACAGGTGTTTAAAAACGGCATAATTTTAGTTTTCGACTCCTTACAGCTCCTGTGATTATCACAAAAAAAATTTTCTTTAACGTCTCTTAATAATTTCTGAGAATCTAGCCTATCCCAAATTTCATGTTTCTAGTTGAAGCGGTTCAAGGGATATCAAGGGTAAAATTTTTTGCAGAAATTGAGTATTGCATAACTGTAAATTAGAGTACTGTATGGTAATCCTATACATTTAGGTGATATATTTTTATAAACCTTATAAAAGAAGCTGTCATTTACCCTATGCATATTGAAATTATGCTTAATAGAATTCTTTTTTTAACAATTTAAATATAGCGCTCTGCCGGGACTTTGGGGGACTGTAGCTGCGACCTTACCGCTGTATGTATTTGCTGTAAATCTAGACTCCTACTAATAGGAGTCTCCTACTAATTTTTGAGAATCAAACTTTTCTCAATATATCATGTTTCTAGCTTGAGTCGTTCAGAAGATATGAGGGGCTAAAAACTTCATAACAATAAATTTTGGAACCTTATGGCAACCCTATACTTTTTTGCGTTTCAAAAAACTATAAAGGCTATTTTCATTACGGCAATTTCCTGGGCAAAAGTTAGAGCATAGGCAGAAGATACAAAAATACTATTTGTGCGACAAAGAAAAAACGATAAATTACTGGGAGAAACATTCATATTCCTTGGAGAGTTATCCATAATCCTTAGCCAAGTATTGAGAGAGCGCCATAATCCATCTCCATGGCAAAAAGATGTTCTCTTAGGTCTTTTTCCTATAAAGTTGCTACTACATACAAAAAAAAAGTGTATTCTACACAAAAATTTTTTGCATACTATTACATATTTTTATGGATACATGACATTTGAATTTTGTAAACAAACAAGAGAATTTAAATAAACAAAAAAAAAAACGAAAACTCGATATTTGATTTTTAAACACTATTTGACATTTCATTTTTTGAAAGTTGTTATTGAATTTTAAATTCAAAATTTTTCAAAGTACAAACCGAAAAGTATTTCAAAAGTATTTCGTAAAAGTATTGTTTAAAAATTTTTGCTCCAAAAATAAAAGTTTAAAAAAAAAAGTTCATAATAAATACCTAATATAATAAATTATAATTTATAGATTATATTATATAATAGTTATAATTAATATATATATATATATATTCTATAGAATATTTTATATTATATAAAACGAGGAAGAGTGTGGTAGAGTAGACTGTGTCAACTCTGGGATACCCGTATGACGTTTATATAAACATTATATCATTTAAAAACATTAATTACTTTTGGCAAAATTTCAAACTTAAAGCTTTATTAGGTGTAATGTAATGCCCATATGAAAGAAGGAGTTGTATGGCAGCTACTCGAACCCTCTGTAGTAGACCAACCAAATTTTGCAGTAACTTTGGCCATTACACCAAACTATTTTTGGCAAAATTTCAGACACCCAACTTCAATAGGTATAGAGTAAAGCTCATATAAAATAAGAAGTTGTATGGCAACTACTCGAAACCTTTGCAGCAGACCAACCAAATTTTGCAGAAACTTTGGCCATTACACTAAACAATTCTTAGCAAAATTTCAGACACCCAGCTTCATTAGGTATAGAGTAATGCTCATATAGAATAAGAAGTTGTATGGCAGCTACTCGAACCCACTGCAGTAGACCAACCAAATTTTGCAAAAACTTTGGCCATGAAACTAAACTACTTTTGCCAAAATTTCAGACACGCAGCTGTAATAGGTATACAGAGAAATACTTATATAAAAAAAGAAGTTGTATGGCAGCTACCCGAACCAATGGCCCAAAATAGCTGGATTTAAATAGCGATGACGGCTATTGCAAAAAAACAAATTTGCGAAAATTTCAAGATCCTAGCTCCTTTAGTTTTTGAGTTATCGTGCGGACGGACGGACGGACAGACGGACAGACGGACAGACGGACGGACGGACATACATAGCTAAATCGATTTCTTTTTCGATTCTGATCCGATCCATACACTTGAGTCTATATCTACCTCCCCTCCTTCTCTGCGTCACAAACGTAATGGCAAATTTATTATACCCTTTGACTATATAGTCATACGGGTATAAAAATACAAACTAGCAAATTTAGTTATTATAAAATTTTTCATATAAAATAAAAAAAATAATTTTCTAGAATATACCTACATATCTATATTTAATACTTCTAATCAATTTAACACTATTATTTTTATTCTATACCTACTATATCTATATCTTATTTACTAAATAAAATGGATAATAATTCTATTCCAAAAGGTAAGTTTATTTTTTTTTTATTTTGAATATAGCCCAGGACAAACATCATTATAAAAATGCAAGGATCTTTTTATTATTATATGTTACCGTTAAATTTTTTTTTTAAGATCCAAATCGCAGCATAGTGGTGGAGAATTTAAGATTGCCAAATTTTGAATTTTCAAATAACATTTTGGATCTTAGTTTATTAAGACGGAGCGATTCAATAAATGGTAAGAATTATTTAATAATATAAATACATATTATACACATATGTAAATTATATTTTATATTTTGCAGAACAAATTATAGAAGCAGTCAGATCAAGGCCAGAATTGTGGGATTGCCAAAATATTAATTTTAAAAATAGAATTTTAAAAATGAAGCTTTGGGAGGAAATTAAGCTGGAGCTTACCCTGCTTTCGGTAATGTCGGTTGCGCTGCAACCATGAAAAATTCAACTGTCATCACGCGTTCGGTAATGCAGTTTACAAGCGTCATTCTTTCGGTTATGCAAAAAAAGTTGAAATGTCAGTCAAATTTGAGCAAACAAAGCAGGGTAAAATTTTATGATTAGTATTTGATTGTTATTTGATGTGAGCAGAATAAAGGAAAAATAAAAATTTTTTTTTAAAATGGATTCTGATTCTGAAAGAGAAGTGTAAGTAAGTAAATTTTCTTTTGTGAAATTTTAATTATATTATAAAATTTGAAACATAAAAAGTAATAGTTTGTTTTTAAATTTAGATGGTCTCTTAATCAAATTAAATTATTGGTGGCAGTCCGATTAGAAAATGAAGATGATTACAATTCAGGGGAAAAATCAAAAAAAGGAATATGGAAAAAAATATTGAAGACCATAACAGAAAAGGATCCTAGTTTTCCTTACAATTTGGAGCAAATAATAAGGAAATTTACGAACTTATTAACAACATATAAACGGATTAAAAAACGGAAAAATTACTACGATGAGTTTGACAATGTATATGGCAATAAACATTTTATTGAACTGCCGGAGGAAAATCTATGCGACACTCTTCAACTAGAATCAGAGATAATAATAGAGACAAGTGCTTCAGAAGAACATACAGATACAAACCAAAGAAGCAAAAGGGCCAAAACTAATAATATTGAAGTGCTTACAGACTTAATAGAAGAAATGAATTCGCAGGACCAAATAAGACATGAAGAATTTCTAAATATTGAGAGAAAGAAACTAGAAATAGATATAGAAAAAAATAAATTGGACAACAAAAAGTCACTGTGTTAAACGAACTAAAAGATATATTAAAGGCTCATTTTCAAAATTCATTTAATTCACGATAGTGTCTTATATTTATAAAATCAAATTTTATTTTAAAATAACGAAGTTTTATGTTTTTTTTTCGTTTTATTTTTAAGTTTTTTTATACATATGAAGTTTTATGTTTTTTTTTCTTTTTATTTTTAAGTTTTTTTTACATTATAATTAAAAACTAATTACTAGTACGAAACTCAAAAGTTACCTAATCAAAAAATGAAATGTGTATTTGAATTTTATGTTTATTTTTTTTTTATATTTGAAACGAATAACTAGTATGTATTGTACCTAAATTTACCTGATAAGATATTGAATATGCATTATTGAAAGTAGGTACATGTTTGTTATTCTTTTTTTTTAACTATATACCTCAATTTGTATGAACAGATTGAATACCTAATAATTTATTTGAACTCATTATGTTAATGGAATTTTGAAAAAAAAAATATATTTTTGTGATAAAAATATTTTATATGAAAATAAAAGACTAAATATTTATAGTTTATAAACTGAATTGTTTTATTACCTATTTGCTTAACATTAAAATTATAGAAAATAATACATTAAAAAAAAAAGTAATTTGAAAAATAAGATTCCATAGATAAACCTAAAATAAAATAAGTTAATTTATATCTTTATTTAACAGCTATAAACTTACATTTTTAGAGATGTTTTAAAGTTAACAAGATATTAATTGACATAAAGAATTTCTTTTATGTGCAGCGGTTACATCTATGTTGGAATTGGAGAAACCTGAGTTATTTTCATTGATGCTTTCACCATTATTATTGTTATAATTAAAATTTTCATTATTATTTTCTTCATAATCTTCTGAAATTATGAAATTGTGTAATATTACACAAGCCATAACAATATTTTTAATATTTGCAAGGTTATTAAAATTTAACCCATCTAAAATTCTAAATTTTGCTTTTAGTCTTCCAAAAGCCTGCTCAATTAAAATTCTCGTTGAGCTTAGTTGCTGGTTATAAACCTCTTACTTTAGATTTCAGAACAATCAAAAATATAAAAATTTCACTAAACCACACTAATCTTTGTTTTTGTTCGGTAATGTCGGATGACGTTGCGTCAAAAATTAGCAAAAAGTCTATTGACAGTTGCTTAGTTGAATCAAAATCGAAACAAAAATTATTTGACTGATCGTCATTTTACATTACCGAAAGCAGGGTTAGTAAGTAAAATTTTTATATAAAAATTTCAATATTTTTTAAGAATATTATTTTAGATTTAAATGACGATTGTAAAACAATTCGTCAAAAATGGGACTGCATAAAACAGGCTTACATCAGGTCAAAAAAACCCGAAGCAAGTGGTTCAGCGACAGTCCCTAAAAAGGACTATAAATATGGTAGATTATTGTCCTTTTTGGACGATACAAATGCACCAAGAAGGTACAAACATATTTTTATTTTTTAAATATAATTCCAATAATAATTCTAATTTTAGTTCAATTGCGTTGGTGAAATTTGAAGAAGAAGGGCATTGCCTCTTAACATCGGAATCTTCTTCAACAGAAGAAGCCCAGGGGAACCCAGGAGAAGAAAAACTAATATTGATGGATCGTTACGTGTCGGCTATAGAAGGTATCAAAGATATAGGTGAACAAGCCGAAATAGAAAATTTAAATTTCAAAAAAAATTGTCTTGAAAAGCTAAATGCATGCTTGGATGTGCCCCAAGAAAAATGCCCGAATCAGTTGTTTGCTGATATGTTGGCAATTAACTTAAATAAATTTTCATTTAGGACTCAACAAAAATTGAAAAGGCAAATGCTAGAATTAATAGAAGTTGCCTGTGTTGAGGAAAACATCCAATAATTAACGTTTGTTTCTCTTTCGGCTTTTCCACCTATATCTTTAATAAGGGTAAGAAAATTATGCATGTTCCTTTTTATATAAATTTTTTGAATTTTTTAAGTTTATTTGTTTAGTGAATTTTATTTTTTGTTAATTTATTTAAAACTGTAAATATGTTGTTATAATGAATTTTTTAAGTTTGTAGCTTTATGTGGAATAGGCCTCTTGGGGAAACCACAAAATAAAAAACGCACTTGTTTCTTTACCTCATGGGTAGTGTGTAAAAAAGAAAAAAATTTAATAAATATAAAATTAATAAAAATTTTAATTTTCTTTTTAGTATAATCTTTTTAATATATATCCCAATTTTTATACAATTTAGCACACAGAAAGTAATTACGATTGAAGAACAACTTTAACATTAAACAATATTTAAAAAAGATATTTAAAAGTACAATTTTTACTACTCTATTTAATATAGATATGGTAAAATAAAAATATACATTTTGGATGAGACTTAATGGTAAAATAAAAATATGCATTTTGGATGAGACTTGATTTTTTTGAAATTCGCTCGTTCGTCCGCTCCTAAAACTAAAAAAAATATTAATTAATTAAAGCTTCTTAATATTTTTATATACAAATATATTTTGTCCGTATATATGAATAAAATTAATTGAAATTCTATCCAGTTGCCACGAAACAGCTCCTTTGTCGGCAAAATATTCAGCAAATCTGTTTCTCATTTCCTTAGCAGCATTGGCCGAGTTTAAGTTGTTTTGTTGAAGTGGTTGCAAATTGTTTGGCTCTGTCCTCCAAGATCCATCAACTATTTTTCCGTTTTCTTCAACATCTACTAGACCCGGACTAAAATAGTTTCTGCATCTCCGTTTTCGAAGCCAGTTGTGTAAACATACTTATGATGTTTTCCACCTTAATTATAAAAAAAATTATGTATTTATTAATTTAAATTTAAAGCTATATTACGGTGTCCAATTTTGAAATAATTGGAGAACGAAAAATTCTCCATTTGCTGCATAAAATGCCAAAAGCATTTTCAATTATGCGACGAGCTCTGCTCAAACGATAATTAAAAATTCTTTGTGTTTGTGTCAGATTGGTTTTGATGTAGGGTTTCATCATATTTTTTGTCAGAGTGAACGCATCATCTGCCACAAAACACATAAGGCACATCTTTGAATTCAGCACACACATCAGATGGGATTGGAATTCTAAAAAAAGATATTATATATGACAAAAATAATATACAATGAATTTAATATTTTTTACTTACGGTAGAGAATTTTCATAAAATTTTTTTCCAATAACTGAATGCCGGAAATTTCCTCCATCGCTTTGGCGTCCTGAAGCTCCTACGTCACACATTATAAAGCTATAATTATGGTCGCAAATTGCTAACAGGACAAGCGAGTGTGACTTCTTATAATTAAAGTAATCCGATCCTGACTTCGGTGGCGCCTAAAATTTTTGGAAAATTAAATTTTATATTACTAATTTAAATCAATAGCTTACTTGAATCATTACGTGTTTCCCATCAATCGCACCTATGCAATGAGGAAAATTCCATTGAGTATGAAAACCTTCAGCGACCGTTTTAAAATTTTCCTCATTTATAGTCATAAAAACTTGGTCTTTCAATACCTCAATGATTGCTGTTGTTGTCTCTCTTATTATAAAGTGTATTGCTGTTGGAGAACACTTATAAGCTAACGACAAGCTTCTTTGAGATTCCCCAGTGGCTAAATATCTAAAAATTAAAATTAAGTAGCTAAATAATAAAAATTCACAAAAATATAAATTTGCTTTACAAACCTTAGTGTAATCACTAATCGAATGTTAGCGCTTATAGGTACTCTAAGAACTTCCTGCTTCGTTATATGTGGTCCAACTAGCAATAATAGTTCTTCCACTTGTGTTGCGCTCATTCGCATGTATGTATTAAATAATTCCATATCGTTTAGGTTTGATAGGGATTCAAAAATATTCCGATATGATCCACTCTCGTTTCTTTCTAAAAAATATGGTCTTACCCAATATTTCTTTTTTTTTTTTCTTTGGCGCATCTTCATCATTGTCCATATTTAAAATCTGATTGCTATTGTTAGTTATCTCTGCTAACATTTTTTGTCTGATTGCTGAAACAAAAATAAATGGTTACCTATAACAAAAATTTCAGCAATTGAAAAAAAAAATTTTTTTTACAGTCACAATTATACGCTATATAATTTTATAAATTTCAAAAGTTACCTAAATAAAACTTAGATAAACATTATTTTATATTCAAACATTAAAAATTAGACAATGTTTTATATTATGTATACAATTTTAGTTTGTGAATTTTTTCTCCATAAGATAAAATAAATTCTTCAATTTCAAAATCAAAATGTTTTACCTTTTTTTTTTTGAAAATCAGCATCGACATCAGCAATCAGATTTATTATTGCATCTGCAATAGCTTTCTTATTCATATTATATTGTATTGTTATATTATATTGTTTTAAAACGATATTTCTAATTTTATTATTAAAAAGAACTAAAATTAACTTTTTGAAAGTTTTATTCTTTCAGAAAAATATTAAGATCACTTTAAGAATAGAAATAAAAATATCGTTCACTATATTCACTTATGTACTTCACTATATTTATTTTAATATGTTTTTTTTAAGGTCTTTTTTCTTTTATTTATTATATAACACCATATATTTTAAACTTTAAAACAATTAAACTTTTTTAGATAAAAAATTGGTTGTTTACTTTTAAAAAATATGCAAGGTTTTAAATTTCAACTGTCAAAAATGGCATAAAAAGCTGCCATAAAATGAAATCATTTTACTCTTTCTCTCCTATTGAGAGTATACTATATACCTCTCTCTCTAAAACCAGATGTAATATAAAAGGAGCAGTTTTCAAATTTAAAATATACCAATTAGAATTCTTGTTACAATTGTTAAAATATAGGGCTTTTTCGACTTTGGGGAACTGTAGCTCCATAACGAGTGGGTCAACAAAAAAAATTTGGTCCATGAAATTATGAAAATGAAATTGTCTGGATTTTAATAGCATTAACGGGACCTACATTAAAATAAATTTGTACAAATTTTAGAATCTTACCTTCTTTAATTTTTCAACCAACGACGCACAGAAGGACGGACGGACACACAAAGCCATTATAAAATAAACAAAATAAATTATATTATATTACTTATTAATTAATAGAAAGTATTGGAAGTGGGGTGCACAACGGGCTGCAAGATCTATGTATTAGGATGGCACATGCTATTTCCCATAACAAACAACAACATGCTTTGCATCCAGTTCAATCTATCTTTAATAATTTAATTAAATATTTTCACAAAATTTTTTTCACTTTAAAATTATAATTCGTATTTAATTTTATTTTAATAAAATAATTTGAAATCATTTTCAGTTCAACTTTATTTTCTTGACAAAAATTAAAAATTTCTTATGCAAAAAAAAAAACTTTTTACAATTTTTCAATTGAATTCGAATCTTTTTCAATTATTCTTTCCCCTTTAATAATTTTTTATTCATAACATTTTATTTAAAAAAAAAAAACCAAATGAATCTTAAAAAATAAAAATTTTCTGAAAAACTCATTCAGTTCAATTGTATGCTTTTAAACTTGGAATTATGAAAAAATCAAGTATTTCAAGGCCATGATCATTAATATGAAAGTTTTATATTTTAATTTTATTTTTAGCACATTTTCAAAAAATTTTGTAAAAATGTGCCTATATAGTTTCACTCTGTCCGTCCGTCCGTCCGTCTGTCTGTCTGTCTGTCTGTCTGTCTGTCTGTCTGTCCGTATGTTTACAAAAACTTTTACATCGTTTGAAATAGAGAAAAGAAATTTTAACCACGAGTAGGTATTACAAAAAAAATTATTTCGTAGAAGAATTTTTTTCTGTAGCCCCACCCGTTACGGAGCTGCAGCCCCCCAAAGTTGGGAAATCCCTATATTCAAATTGCTATAACAAGAGTTCTATTATGTGTATTTTCAATCTGAAAACGGCAAAAGATAGATGTTTTTATAAACTTTATAAATTTTAATATACAAATGTTTAGGGTTGCCATACGGTATTAAAATTTACCATTACGCAAAACTCAATTTTTGCAAAATTTTTGGCCCCACATATCTTCTAAACGTTTGCAGCTGAGGTCTTGAAATTTTGGGAGAGGTTAGAACTTCAGAAATTAGTAGGAGTCGGTTAACAAAATTTTTTTGTCACGTCCCCTGTTTAGCATCTTAGGCTCGAAAATTGAAATTTTGCTATTTTTACACACCTGTAACTTGAATACCTGTTCAAATTTTTTTTTGTTAATATACAAAATTTTAAGGTCCAACATTTAACTTTAACATATGTTAAAAGATTTTCTTAAATTTAAAAGCGGTTCTTTAAATTGAAGAAAATGTCTGTCAGTTTTAACCATTTTTGCTTAAATAGTAAAAATCTAAGTAAAATTCCAAATTTTGGTATAATTCAAAATTTAATTCCTGGAACCTAAAAAAGTTGGGGGAAGAGGAACCTTCCCCATAAAGGGGCTATTAGAACTTAAAAACTAAAAAATTTACTGTTTCTATAAGTAAGTAGTAATTTAGTCACCAACGTATATATTTCTTGAATTAAACGTTAACATTGAGGCTTCAAGATTATATTCCGATAAAATACTCAGTATGAAACACTATATTATTATGAAAATGTGCTTTTTTAAAAACCCTTGCTTTTTTCATCACTTGTTTATTTTTTGTAATCAATTGGAAAAAAAGGAATTGAAAAAAAAAAATAGATATTTTCCCATTTCGTACTTGTTATTTTTATATATATATATATATATATATGTATATATTGAACCGTTGTATATATTTTTACACACTTTTTAAATCATTCCAATAAACTAAAGTTATTATATTTATTTCAATTAATTTGATTTTATTTTCACACACATCATAAGCAAAGTATTAAAATGATGTAAAAAAGAACTTCAAAAGTCGGGAAAATTGTAAAGCATGTTATACACCCTGTAGTTTCTTTATTCTTATTTTTTTTGAAAGCTTATGCAAATATTTTGGGCGCAACGTAATAAATTAAACCTATAATAATATAAAGCTTCTTGCAATAATTTTTTATTCGAATACGAAATAAGGAGAAGGTGCAGCGGGGCAGGGGGGCAGGTTGTCGCATAATAACAGCGTGCCTAATGTCACTTTTTTCAAAAGTGCATAATGTCAATAATAAATGTCTCCCAACTTAGTACGTGTATATGTTTACAAACCATACCACACATTTATCCAACCTATCATCAAAACATCATTTATTTTTTTTGTTGTGACATTTTTGAATTTGAATTTTTAACAGTAAAATATAGTTTAAGTTTTCTTCTTCTAAAATTATGATATTTAATCTTTTTTTATTATGTTAAAATATTTTGCTAGCTAAATTTAATAATTATTTTGAATTATTTACTTAATTATTTGTTATTTAATACATTATAATTTTATTATTTTTTCAAATCGGAATATCTCAACTCAATCTCGTGTCAAAAAAAGTAAAATAGAAAAAAACGAGGAAGAGTGTAGTAGAGTAGACTGTGTCAACTCTGGGATACCCGTATGACCGTTATATAAACATGATATTATTATTATTATAAACATTAATTACTTTTGACAAAATTTCAAACATACCAGCAATGCTCATATGCTCATATAAAAAAAGAAGTTGTATGGCAGCCACTCGAACCCATGGACCAAGATGGCTGGATTTAAATAGAGATGACGGCTATTGCAAAAAAACAAATTTTCGAAAATTTCAAGATCCTAGCTCCTTTAGTTTTTGAGTTATCGTGCGGACGGACGGACGGACATACATAGCTAAATCGATTTTTTTTCTCGATTCTGATCCGATTTATATACTTGAATCTATATCTACTCCCCCTCCTTCTCTGCGTTACAAACGTACTGGCAAATTTATTATACCCTTTGACTATATAGTCATACGGGTATAAAAATGACATTTAAGTAGTTCAACTTGCCCATGCACGATACAACTCAAAATGCAAACCAATGACTTCGCCCCTAAAAATCAAAATTTTTTGATTTATCTTCCAACCAACTTTTGAACCTTCAAAATTGTCTTTCAATTTGCCTATAGACGATTAATATTCGTAGTATATGTACCAAGTTGAAAACCTGATCCATCGTTTGGGATGGGCTGCTTAACGAAGATCTTTATCTTACTTTTGATCTTATGTTTTTTTTTTCGTTTTATATCGGTACGTACGAACACAATTCTTCTCAGGGTATAGCAAATTTGTCATTTCGTTTGCGACACTGTAAAGTTGACTAGATGGATGTGCGGAATAACGTCTCACGAATTTTCACTCAAAAAAAAATATTAAACATATCATATAAATATTTTATCAATAAAATTTTGAACTAGGCCAAAATTATGCTATATAATACTACTAAACGTTATTTAATTAAACGTTATTTTAGGAAAAGTGTATAACACTGTTTTCGAAGCCAACTCTCTTGTTTTCAAAGTCACGATTGCCGGTTTTTGCAGAATATTTATAAACTAGCTGTTGGCCCGTCACAGAATGACGCAATGTCAATTGAAAGAAAAACTTTTTCTAATAAGAGTTATTTCTAATTTCATTATATACATGTACATATATTGTATATCAATATTATTTTCTTAAATCAAGTCGAAACTGTTACATTTTGTAATACGTAGATTATATTTCGATTCTAGTAATTGATACACAAAAGAAAATGACTTATATAACTTCTTGTTGTTTCTTAAAAATTTGAAGATAAATAATAAGTTATGTTAAATTCCCAGAAAAACTTCTGTGATTTTTAAAACCGAAATCAAAGTTTTTAATTTTCGAAAAAAATTGCATTTAATTTAGTTATTTTTTAATAAAAATTCAATTCAACGTATAAAAATTAGAATTTCTTGTTTTTTTAATTTTCTACCCTCTTTAGTATTTTTCTATAAAAATAATAAAAAAAACAGTTTTATATATTTTTTCCTTTATATGAAAACTTAATTTAAATATTTAAAAAAAATTACTTAGAAAACAATTGATAAATAATTAAAATAGATATTTTTTGGCGTACTTATGATAATTTAAGATTTTTATAATAGAATACATCCAAGAAAACCCATTTAATTCAATACATCATTTAGAAAACTATACATTAGAAGTAAATTGGCTATGTGGTTAAGACGGTGGTGTATTGTATTTTTAGGGTGTTAGGTTCAATTTCAATCCGGGGCAAAATTTTTTTAAATTTTTTTTTTTAATACAATTAAATAAAATTTTAAAAGAGATTCACGTCTCATATGTAAATATCGTCAAATTATGAAATCTATTTGACAAAAAAGCATATTCAGTATGAAATTTAGTTTTTATACTTGCACCTGTTGTATGGACAGTCTTTCTCCCTAATACAATAATATACATATATATATTATTATAAATATTAAAAATGATTCGATTTCAAAACCAGTTTCAAATATTGGTTTAGCGGGATTTGGGGAAAGCACTACGGCAATCCCTACTAAAATTTTTTATATATATATTAATTGAAGAAAAAAAAAATAGGTAAACGGGATGGATTTAGAGTTAATTACAAAACTATTAAGACCATATTATTATTATTATACACTTATATAAACAAAAAATTTTATTTTTTTAAGTACCTGTGAAATCGAAAGAAAAGTTAGGGAAAATTTGAAATTGCTTTGGTTGCTTTGCTTGGTATATTTACTTTTCAAAGCAAAGCAAGCAGAGCACCAAAGCGCATATTTGGCCTATACTATTAATAATTCAGTATTTCACTAAAATTAATGAAGACTTAAAACAGGAATAATCCTGTAAATCATAGTCTCGATTTTAAATACAAAATGTTTTACTATTTATTTAAATTTTCCCAAAAATCTTCTGTGATTTTTAAAACTGAAATCAATTTTTTCATAAACTAAAAAAATTTTTTTTTTGTTTATTTTCTTTTATTAAAAATTAATAAAATATTTTTTGGCCTGCTTATGATAATTTATGATATTTTATTTTCTAAAATAAAACACATTCAACAAAACATTAATATTTTATTTTTTAATAATTGAACACATCCAACAAAACACATTTAATTGAATGCGTTTGTTACACCTCATTCTAGACAAATATATTAATAATAATAAAAATAATAATAATATGCTTGAAAAAGCATACCACGTTGATTGGGAAGCCACATTGTTAATTATTTTTAATTTTCTGATTTGCTAAGACAGCTCATTAAAAATTAAGTTAGAAAAATTATAAAATATGTTCGAACTCAATCCATTTTTGGTGTCTAACTTAATTCATAGGGCCTTAAAACCCATAATGAAATTAGCCTCTAAAAAAAATATTCTCTATTCACATTTATTATACTGTTTTCTTTTTTTCAATATAATTCCTTTTCTCTAAATCTTAACTTCGTTTATGTTTTGGAATTAAAAAAAAAAGAACAGGATGTATAAGATGTATTAAAACTGTATTTGTGTGGTATTATGTTATCTTTCCAAATATAAAACAAAATTTTCACCAAGACAATTTATTTTGGTCAAAATTGACAGAAAAGGGTTAACATTTTTATTTTGTTAATTTTTTTTTTGTAATACACACAAATAAAATTTTGTATAATATATATATATTCCTAAAAATATAGGTTTAAAATTGTACATGTATATAGTACCTACATTCCCGCATATATTTTAGTATTTATTATGTTTTCAAAACAGAATGAAAATATTATAATACTCGTATCTGGTACAAAATAATTTTACAATGTACGTATATCTAATAACTATCCATATCAAAATATTTGTTTTCGTTTCAATTTATTAGTGATAAACTTACCACATTTACACAACATATACATGATCAGCCTATAGTCAATTCAATTCAAAAGGATCATCAATATAATTTTATTCCTCTTTGAATTTTTGTAGTAACACTATAAAGTTCGTACAAAATTATTAAAACTTCAACCTAAATGACGACGTATACAACGTATTTTCTGTCAAAACTTTGATTATATGAGAACTCCCAAAATACGCGACGTACTACATATCCGGCTTTTAAATATTTTAAAATTGACAAAGCGTATAAACAATTTGTTATTATTTCCTCTTACGTTGCTATGGTGATTTTGTTTAAAATATTTTTGTAATTATTTTTTTAAAAAACTACTAAATATTCAAAAAAATACAAGCCAATAGATATTACCAAAACACATTTACAAATTAAAACGAAACACTACCTGTCAGAGTTAATTTTCTGATGTGAGAAACTATTTAAACTAATTTGAAAAACTAAACTATTCGAGCTAATATTTGTTGCAATTCCTAATATTTCATGTCTATGATCCTGCCTATTCTTTTGTTTTTTCGATTTTTTCCTGAAGTACCAGTTGTAGGAGTTCATACTTGTCATTGCGCATCAGATGTTCAAAATATACAGAAACTACTTAAACAATTGGTATACTATCTTATGTGTAAATTGGATCTAAAACATCAATTTAGTTTTAAGGAGACTGGTTCCTCTTAAATTATACAAATATTGGTTTTCTTATATTTAATCAATGTTTAATTTTTTTATGTTCAAATCCTCTTAAAAAAAAAAAAGGTTGTGTTCACCTCAAAACCAACCGCTGTTACAGGAATAGCTTTATGTTAAATTTCTTTAATAGAATTTTGTTTACATATTGTGTATACATTTTTATCAAAACAATGTACTAAACGTTTAATAATTAAATTTTTTTTTTATTTTACATAAATGTATGTATCTAATACGATATTTATTTAAACTAAAATAACTCGTTATTTTGTAAATACTTTCACCAACTCTAAAATGCCCTCTAATTTAGGCATATAATACGGATTTTGAATTCAATTCTAAACTCCTTCATATGGGCTTTCTGACTCAAAAAAATAAGTAAAAACTCCCATGAGAGTTAAGGACGACTTAATGGGACGTCTGACTGAGCATAAAGTAATTTGAAATCAATTGTTTTTTAAAACTTTATTTAGTTTTTTACTAAAAGCCTAGATGGTATTTTTACAATATGCAAAATAAATAATGAGGGGCAATAAATATCAAAATTTGCAACATAGTTTCCATTAGAGTTTAAATTTTCCTTAGATATACATTTTTGCAATGACAAGCGATAAAACATATAAACATTCTGTAATATCTTATTATATGGAAATTTATTTTCCTTTTTTCCCTAAACTCCCTAGCTTTCACTAGCTTTTCTTCCTTGCTATGGCAATAAAAATAGTTCGGCAAGTATTGCAAAGAAAAAGTTAATTTTTTTCTTCAATAATTATTGCTCAATAGATTAAAATAATTACTCAATAACTTTTACTAAATTTAATTTATTATAATTGTTTTAATAGTTCTTATTATTCATTAATATTACAAAAATTTAAAAGAAAAAAAGTATTAGGGTTTTATTTTCTTTGAAAAGTTTCGTAAAATTATACATGTTTATTCTAAATCAAAACTTCTGACAATATTACACTGTCTTGATGGCTACGATTCCTATTAACGCATAATATATCATTTAATGTTACACCCAAATCAAAAGAAATCTGTTTCTATGCTTTTTTGCTTAATTTTTACATGAAATGTACAATTATATAAATAATTTGTATCTAAATTTATCATCAAAGAGTAAAAGAATCTCATCAAAAGATACAGTGTACATCATTAAATTGATTGTTATGTAATTTTTTGTACTCTTAATATCTTAAATACGAAAAGGTGGATAGTCCATCATGATGTACTCAATTTGTCTTGTTTTAAGCTATCCGTATACTATTAAGGGTGCGTTTATATTGGAGCTGCGATAAGGAGTGTTTATATTAAAATATCGCTTTGATCAACGATTAACGATATATAATTTTCTACTCTATGCTCTTATCGACGCTTTTATCACTTATCGTAGCTCCCAATATAAACACACCCACAATTTTATATAAGGATATAAAGTTTTTATTAGCTGTATACAGCACATAATTGTGTAATTTAGGGCACAAATTTGTTTGGTTTGGAAGGTGCGTGAAAGGAACTTGAACCGCCACTCTAATTCATCTTTAATTTCAAGCTCATTTTGGGAAATAGGACAGAACATTATTTTACTAAATTTCTAGTTCTAATCTTTATTATTTGCGAAGATATGTGTTTGTTAGGTTTTGATTAATGTCTGTGACTCGAAATACAACCACACTTTTTCTCAAATTTTAGAGACGCAATAGAAACAGGGCAGAACATTCTTCGGAAGCAGTTTACGCAGAGCAAAATTGTAACCAGTTTTTTATATCTGGCTTGGTGACAGCAAACACCGCTTCAAAGTTAAATAGAGGAGAAAATTACTCTTAGTATAAGATCGTTAATTCAGTTATTCGGTCTCAAAATTGCCCGTCGTGGCTCAATTATTTATTTATCATAAATGTAAATAAATATTTTAGAGTGCCCGAGTGCTTCGCCACACTAGTTTATATTAATTGGCTTATTCGGTCTCAAAATTGACGGTCGCGGCTCTTGTATTTATAAATATGAAAATAATATGAGTGCGCTTCCGCTTAAAAGTTACTCGAAGTCTGAGCGCTTCGGAACCCTAATGTATAATTATTATCTAATCCACAACCCGTAAATGGATCAGTCACTGTACTCGCATATAATAAGATTATTTTTATTTGATCTCTTTTAATTTCAATTCTATAGTTTTAGTTTTTGTCTTTTCCTTCAATTTGTTTCTTGTTATTTCTGTTATACCTGATTATTTGTAACTTTGGTGTTTTCCATCGTTTTGTTAATTTAACTTCCTTTTTTGTTGGAAAAACAAAAGCAAAACTTTTATCATATATTAAAAGTTTTTTTTTTTTCCTTTCTACTTTTTAGTTTTTTCTTCCATTCTTTCGTGGGATATGGTTTTGTTTTTATTTTTGTTGCCAGAGAATATACTGTTTACATCCTTACGAAAGAAATTTTGAGCATAATGCTGAATTTGTCATAACGTTTGTAACGATTTAAAGGAGACGAGAGAGATGAAAATTCAAAGGCTGGATTTGGAATAGAATTAAAGAGGTGAGTATGTGTCAGTTGAAGCCCGTCTAATCAAATTCTGGAATTAATTATTTTAAATAATAGCTATTGAAATTGAATTGAAATAGTTTGCTCAGCGTGTCCAGATAGCAAATAGTCAGCTCATAAATTCATTTTAAATAAAGACAAAAGTATTGGCCAACAACTACTAACTTCTATATAATTAGTTTGTTAAGCATAACTCAGATTTTAATTTGGTTGCGTATGTGAAACTTTAGTTTTATGATCAACTTCTGTACAAAGTTTTTCTAGGGCAATAGGTTCAAAGAGCTAACATATATCTCCTTTTTGTTCATGCAGGCATCCCAAAGTTGACCCAGTCGTTTCCAATGTCTTAAGGATTTTATTTTGTTTAAATCTAAATATATAAAATAGAACAATATAAAACACAATTCAACTGCAAGATTCGGTGCAGATGGACAGAGATAAAAAGAAAAGAAAGGAATAAAAAATATAGAATTATTATGAAAACAATAATAAAATATTCTGATAAAAAGGTAAGATGAAGGCGAAAACTAGTTTGTTTAAAAATTATTTATGTAATGACTGTCTTCAACGCGATTGTCATGTGTCGTTGTCATCAGTCATTTTACATAATTATTTTAGTAAACCCTTGTTTGATAACACCTAATTTAATTTTGACTAACTCAAACTTTGACTAAACTTTGACTTATTAATTTTATTTTCAGTCACAAATAGATAAACTGCATTGAAGAGCTGATATTTTGGCTTTAAATTTACAATTTTGGCCTTTGTTAAATTTTTATTTAATGCAATTAAGTTTTTGCTAAAAGTAATTAATTCAATAACTCATGAGAACATTTTACAGTATTCTGAACTTTAGAAAGAGATGTATATAGTGTACTGTCAATAGGAGATAGGTGGCTTTTTTATAACAATTTTTTTTATTTTTTTACAAAAAAAAATTACATAACCCTATTTATTAATGTTAACATTTAAATTTCGAGACTTTTTCAATTCAAATTTGAAATTTAAGAATTGATAAAGATATTATATTTTGATATTAGGTACGCCATTTAGAATGAATTGGAGTGGTGGGTTCAGATACCTGTCACGCATCTCCAAGTTCTAAAAATCATATCTTCGAAAATAATAAAAATAGGAATTTGATAAATGGTTTATCCTGTTTCCATTATGTTCTGAAATTTTGAAATAAATTCTTCGAAATTGATAAAGATTGAAACTGGAATTATAAGAGTGTACTGCATAGTTTTCTTTATGTTTCTGTTAAATTTGGGAGGAATTAAATCAGTTAAACCAAACCATTTTTATATTATTATTATATTGTCATATTTATACCCGTACGACTATAAGTAATTATACTCGTATGACTATTAGTCAAAAGGGTATTCCAAATTTGCCATTACGTTTGTGACGCAGAGAAGGAGGGAGGGCAGATATAAACTCAAAGGTATGGGTCGAATCAGAATCGAAATATAAATAAACTTAGCTATGTATGTCCGTCCGTCTACACGATAACTCAAAAAATAAAGGAGCTACGATTTTGAAATTTTCACAAATTCATTCGTATGCAATAGCCGTTATCGCTATTGAAATCCAGCCCTTTTTGGGTCACGGTTTCGAGGACCATACAACTTCTTTTTTTTTATATGAGCATTACTCTATACCTATTGAAGCTGGGTGAATAAAATTTTGCCAGAAGTAGTTTAGTATAATGGCCAAATTTTCTGCAAAATTTTGTTGGTCAACTTGATATTTCACATGAGTATTATTTTATACATAACAAAGCTGAATGCTTGAAATTTTGCCAAAAGTAATTAACCGGATGATATAATGTTTTTATAAACGTCATACGGGTATCCCAGAGTTGACACAGTCTACTCTACTACACTTTTCCTGGTTTTAAATAAAATGGTTAATTGTCATCTTTTTTATACACTATAAACATTTTCATATTTTATTTTCACAACCAAACTAACGATTAATGAATTTTATTTACTGAATTATATTTTATAAAGAAAAAAAAAATTTGAATGCAATAATATTCTTCGAAATTAAAATTTATTAAAAATTAAAACCAACAAGGTAGGTATAAAGAATTGTATAATAAACAAATATTTTCATGGTTATGTCTGTGGTACGTCTGTTCACATGATAACTCTAAAACTAAAAGAGAAGTAATTCTGAAATTTTCACAATTAATTTATAAACAAAAAGTATACATTTGAAACAAAACAAATTTTGTTATTCAATGTTCAAAAGGTTCCACTAGCTGATATAACTTTTATATCCCTAATAAAAGTAGATGTCTAAAATTACAAAATTGTTTTTTCCATCGGTGCACCGATTGTTTGTTTGTAAAGTTTTCAAAAGACAGGAAGTGAATGGAGAATAAGAGTTAGATTATATATCAAACTGCCTAGACTTTTCAAGGAAGAAAATTATTTCTCGTTCAGGAGAAAATTTAAATTGGTTGAAATTCATTAGTAAAGACAGCTGCCGCTGAAAACTAATTTTTATAAATTTCAAAATCGTAGCTTCTTTATTTTTGTATCGCGCAGATGCCCGAACGGACGGTTATACATATAACTAAAACCATTTACTTTTCGATTTCATCCATCATATATGGGCATAATCATATAGTCTAAAAGCTTTGAAAATTACATTTATTCAAGAAATCAAATGAAATTTCTAATTCAAGAAATTTTTTAAATTCATTTGAGGTTTTCCCTTTACCTTTAAAATAGAAGATTTACCCGGCGTCGTTCAGAAGTATGCAATTCGTCAAAATTTTAATTTACATTTAAATCTTTATAATATAGTTTCTCAAAAAATTAGAGTAAGATAACAAAAAATTCAAAAATATATCATTTAACTGTCGTGCCCAAACAGGTTAACAGGTCGGGTTATAATATGCTTTTGCACTCTTTAAGTAATCTTGCGTTGAACCAGTTTTAAACAGGACAATATAAATTAAAAAAAATTAATTGAATCTTTGTGCCGAAACGGGTAAACAATTGAGCTTCTGTAATGGAGATCAATGCTTGTGAAATGTTTTCAACTCAATTAATTTAATCGTTTAAGCCAAAGCATGTTAACCTAACTTAACATAAATTTGTGTCAGCCTATCTTTTGGACTGTAAAATTACTTTGTGAAATTAGCTTTGTACGTCCTTCCGCACATATATATATATATATTTATATTTACACATACGGAGTAAAAGACTATTATTTAGAAACAGCAGAATTTAGAATCAAAGTTTATGGATCAAAGTCAAAGGAAGTCTTGAGAGAGAAAGAGAAAGCCTTGTATTTAATGTCAATCTAATAATTTTTTTTAAATTATTTATTGCCATTAACGAATTTTTTCATCAAATGATATCGTCATGATTAATTGGAGAGATTGTATATGTGAAAACAATAAAAGCAAAGATACGAAAAAAACCAGTAGAATAAATGGAAATAAAAGAACAACCTTACAGTTTTCTTTTTAATTAAATTCAGTGTGATCAAATGTTATAAAGTGGGGGTAAGAAAACAAAAACACAAAAGTTCTTGTGAGTTTAAAAAATTTCTCAGATGTTATGGAATGATAATTGATCATTCAGAAATAATATTGATGAAAACTCTTTGAAGAATTGCAAAATTGAAAAAAGTCTTCCAGTTCTAGTATTTAAGAAACCAAGAAGTCAGGTGGATGAAATTAAAAAAAAACCCTATCTCCGATTCTGTGCCAGACACTAGAAAGATGGAAAAATTAAGAAAAGTCCCAAAAAGTGGTACAATAATTTTCAGGACTGTTTTTTGGGGAGAGTTTAGGATTCGAATCTTTTTAATTTATCTTAAAGTTTTACGAAAAAATCGTAGATAACATTATATAACATTATAATCGTAGATAACGTACCGAAACTTAAAGTTCAAAAGGAACGTCATAAACATTTGATAAAGATAAAGTTCCGGAAAGTACTCGTACCTTTGTGCCATCTGTTATTTTTTATTTTTTATTATTTGAAACAAATAAGTGATTAGTATTTAAGGTCCTCCTTACCAAATTTTTTCTAAAGTTTAATATAGGTAAATATTAAAGCCCTAACGTAATATTTCGACATACTTAACGTTAACAACTTCTTGAAAACCATTGGTTTTTTTCACTCTTTGTTTCATCATTGCTTTCTTTATTTTTTTATATCATACAAAAATATTTTTATAAACTGAGATGAAATAAGAAAAAAAGAAGACTTACATATAAATAAAAGATTTAAAAAAACGAACGAGGAAGAGTGTAGTAGAGTGCACTGTGTCAACTCTGGGATACCCGTTAAACCGTAGTATCGGCATTATATCATCGGGTTAATTACTATTGATAAAATTTTACCTTTTCGAACCTCTTCCACTACACCAACTTTATTTTAATCAGACGTTGGCCATTAAAGTTAACTACTATTGGCATAGAGTAATGCTCAAATATAAAAGGAAGTTGTATGGCAACTACTCGAAACCATTGCACAGAGTAATAACCATATAAAAGAAGAAGTTACTGGCAGCTACTCGAGCCCACTACAGTAGACCAATCAGATTTTGCACAAACTTCGGCCATAAAACTAAACTATTTTTCTCAAAAATTCGGACACCCAGCTTTAATAAGTATAAAGTAATTTCCATATAAAAGAAGAAGTTGTATGGCAGGTACTCGAACCCACTGTACTACCCCAACCAAATTTTGCACAAACTTTGGCCATAAAACTAAACTATTTTTCTCAAAAATTCGGACACCCAGCTTTAATAAGTATAAAGTAATTCCCATATAAAAGAAGAAGTTGTATGACAGGCACTCGAACCCGTGGAGCAAATTGGCTGGAAAATTTCAAAATCCTAGCCCCTTTAGTTTTTGAGTTATCGTTGGACGGACGGACGGACGGATGGATAAACATAGCTAGGTCGATTTATTTTTCGATTCTGATCCGATCCATACCTTTGAGTCCATATCGACCCTTCCCCTCCTTCTCTGCGTCGCAAACGTAATGGCAAATTTAGCATACCCTTTAGACCTAATAGTCATACGGGTATAAAAATGAAAGAAATAAAAAGTCTAAAAAATGATGAAAAAATAAATGGAATACTGGGAAAGCATCAGATGTTCCTGTTGATGTGAAAATATTTTCTATTCTTTTTCTTCTGATATTTTGAAGTAAATAATTTTCATTTTTAATTTTTTTTATATACATATAAGTATGTGTATATATATATATATTTGTTTTTCTTATTTAGGTTCTTCTCTTTAGGTGCATCATTAAAGAGATTGATTGCGCTTTATATAAAATTGTTAAATAAATTAATTTTAATACTATTCTTGTAGTGTTGTACAGTTATTTATATATTTATACAACTATATTTGATGTTGTGTTGGTATGGGGTTTGATTTTTTTCTTACTTCATGTATTCTGAGTTTTTAGTGACAATGAGAAATTAGGTTCAAAAACTGGTTTTTAAAAAAGTTTATAAATTTCATATATTAATAATTGTTGTTTTGTGTTTTTTTTTCAATTAATTTAAGTTGAAGGAGATAGTAAGGATTATAAGGATATATTTAATTATTATTAGAGTATATTTTGAAATAATTAAAATAGATTTAAAAAAGAGAATATGATTTTATTAAATTTCTTTTTATGTTCATGATTTAATCAATAAAAATTAAAAAAATTTAATATTAATAAATTCAGAAAAAAATTGTTAATTAAAAATTCATACATTGCTTGCGTTCCTTTATGAGAAGTTAACTACTCTTTACTACTCTCAACATCAACTACTCCCAGCTACACACGCTCTTGCAATAGAGAAGATGAAAAAAGTAGATAATTAAGCAATTTCTGACAGATGGTTTTAATTTAAGTTTTTCATAATAAATGGATTTTCATTTTAATAAGTTATCTCATATTTTTTTTTATTAAATAACTAATAAGCACTTACTTTATTCATTTTAAAAAATATTATTTATATATATCAGCAATAATTAACCCTTAATTATTTTTTTATATTGTGAGTGATACTTAATTTCAATATCTAAATACATATATTAAATATAATATACTTCTCAAAAGACAGATAGTTTTAAAATGTCCAATGTGTGCCTGGCAATTTATCTGACAATTTAATTCAAAAGTTAGCGTTCTATTTGCAGACCAATCCTATCTACTCTTCATCTACTAATTTTACTAAAAGGAACGTATGCATTGATCTTTCCAATTATTGAATTAAAATTATACATCCTATGTTTATTGCATATGAATTATTAATATTTTATAGTTTAATAATTTTTTAATTGAATTCTGTCAGTGATCTCTGTTATAAGTTGCAAAATTTTGTTTCCAAAATTTTGTATAATATTCGAAGATTTTAAAACGATTAAGGTCTTTTTTAAGATTAATGCAAATTTCTTAAAAATTCATATGTAAAAGGAACTGTTCTACAATCAATTTTTTATTTTCTACTTTCTAAACGTTGACTTTTAGTGTTTTTCTCTTTTACACTTTCATTATCTTTGAGTCATAATGTCCTTAAATTTGTGGAACATAATACCATAAAACTTTTTGTTTTATGATCTTATGACCTAGCAAAATGGGCCAAAATACCATAATTTAACATTATTTACCAATTCCAAATTTGTAGCCGAGGAATGTAAATTTTTAATATTTTCAACAGGTTTCAAACAAGTTTTATATATTCTAATCAGCTGCGTATCCTTCATGAGCCACTTTTTGTCTCTACCTTTGTCCTCTTCTTCTCTTTTGCTTCTACAACCTCACTCGCGCAAGGCACCGTCATCGACGCAATGTAAATAGACGCGGGCGCAGGAACCGACTCTGCGCTTTTCGCGGCTGTAGTCACGTCTATGCCCGCGATCACTTATGAATTTAATTATGGTTAATTACAAAATAAATAATATCCCATCCCTGCCATTTTCAACATTAATTAACAGAATAACTATAAGTAAGTTCAATAAAAGATGTTAAAAATAGCTTAAATGTTTGGTATTTCATAAGACCCTAAAGATTTTTTACGGCATTTTGACGCACAGCACATGAGTTTTAATGCCCCTCCAATTTAGGTGAACCATTCAGCTTTAATTTGGTCAGGGGTATTGTCTCTCGTCATTGGTGGGATATCTTCTCCTGAAATTATTTTGGCAATGTGTCTCATCACTGATCAGTCTCTAAATGGCATATTGCCGATATTGAATATAACTCTTAAATCTATATATAAACTTTCTAGAAAAAGAGAATACACAGAATATTACTCTGAAATCACATTTAAAATTCAATTTTAAAACTCCTCCCTATTTTTGATTTTGTTGTTCGTGTAAATGTAATGAATCTTCAGTTAGTATTTGTTAATTTTTTTTCAGTACATGTCATTTTCAAAAAATTGAGGATTATTTCTTCTTTGGTAGATTATTGTTTGCGGAGCTATTTGCACCAACCAAATAATTTAGATTTCCTTAGTTAACTCATTATAATCTAAGTTTAATTTGCAACTTCCAATCTTAATTTTCCAACTAAATCTTAAAAAAAAAATCCCTTAAATCTCCTAAAAAAACCAAATAAAAGGAAATGCTTTTAACTGTTGTTGTTGTTTAGACGGGGGGAAATGCTTTTAACTACTTGTAACTTTAAAAAACAATACAAGCTCAAAATGTCGTCCTATCCCCTTTTTAATGCAAGCCTCTCGTTTTAAAAATATAAGCAACCTGAAATTAAAAAAAAACACGTTTTATTAGACATACATGAATACTAATAGATAATTTAATAAAAATAAAAAAAAATCAAAAGCGGTTCAAAATTTAAATGAAAGTTAATTTTCCTTGCAAATATTAAAATTTCATCATTTCCAAATTAAAATTTCATATTTTAATTAAAAGAAGTCATTTCTACCATTTGCTATTTCAATATTTGAAAGGAAAATAAAGTACTCTAATTTAATTTTTATTTTCATTTTGAAATAATTCAAGTAATTTCATGCATTAATACTCACATATTTTTAACAGAAAGAAAGAAAGAAAAAAAAAAAATTAATTAATAACAGAATTATTTATTTTGTCGTACTTTTTAATGTAAAGTTCTAAAAAAAAAAGACGAATTTAATTAAAAATTCATTCAAAGAATGTCATAATTGTATTAAATTAAAAGTAAAACAGCAATAATATAAAAAAAATATGAAATATGTGAAGAGAATATAAAAAAATTAAAAGAAAACATTATTACGATACGAACTATTCCACCAAAATATTATCTTCTCACATCTTTCTTTCTCTCTCTCTCTCTCTCGCGCTCGCTACTACAAAAGTAAATGTTGGAAAATAAAAACCAATTTAAATCTTAATATTTTTTTTTGTTATTCTTATTTTGAAAGGACATCATTTTCAATTACTAGAAAAAAAAAAAAAACAAAAATATGAAATCAAATCACTTTTTGATTTTTATTTCATTCTCATACTCTCTCATTCACTTTTTAAAAATTAAAAAAAAACATTTTCCAATTTTTCAAGTAATTTGGGGTAATTTTTGGTTTGATTTCTGTTTCATTATTTTGCGTTTTTTAAATTTGTTTTTCATTTTTGAAGGTTAATTTAAGAAACCATAAGTTTTCTTGTTTCTTTTTTTTATAGCTTCCAACTTTTTACCACTACATTAAATAATAAGCTTAAGTATCTATATAAAACGAATTATACACATTTTGAAAAATATTTATAATATTAATGTATTGGTTTACATACATAACATGATATTAAATTTACACTTGAGGACAAGTAAATAAATACAATTTTTAAGATTACACGACTAAATAGGGGTCAGGAAACAGGCACCTGCGAAATAAGTGGAGCGGGGTTGTTAGTTTTCTTTCAATGAGATATAACACCAATTTAGAAGCTCACCTACAATAATCTGGAAGGGGATACACACACTTGATTTCTATTACAATTCTAAAATTCAACCTAATTTAACATCTTTCATCTAAACAAAGATAAGATAATATCTTTGCTCCGGGGGTTTTATTTCGAAGAGGATTGTTTTAAGGCGCCGACTAAGTTACTTAGTTGTTCAAATTGTTTTATTAATCTTATGTTAAGGGTCTGCTGGAGAGTAAATGATATATAAATGTTTCTTTAATGGAATGTTCTTAAAAGCATCTTAGCTGGGATAACCAAAACTGTAAGACAAATTGCAAAGAAGATCTGCCTAAATATTCTGCAGCAACATCGATAGATTTTTGTTTTTGATATTATAGTCAAGCATTACTATTAAATAGATTAAGATTATTATTATTAAAATCCTGTTTTTTTTTTTTTTTACTGGCACCTCTACGTGCTAAGTGTGCACTATTATAGACTAAACAGCCTGACTATATATGTGCATGTCTAAACAGGGAAAATATTGTATTCATATTATTAGAACTGATCAAATGAATTCCACATACAATTTAAGCATGAGATATTACTACGTCTTTGACATGTAGGAATGCCTTAGATTTTTAATAGATACAGTTCTATTTTGTTTATATTGTAAAAATTTTGTATTTGAGTTATATGGTATTCTATATCTGTGAGTTATATTATTCAATTAAATTATTTGTTTATATTTTGTATTTGTTTATATTGTTATATTAATGTATTCTTTATTAAAGATATATAATTACAAATTATTGAATAAGCCATTAATTTGAACGAATGGCGAATGGTAGTTGAGTCTGATATTAACTCTAAACGTTATGATATTTAAACTACTAAGTTACTAAGTTTTCTTAAATCATAGAAGAACTGTCAGAAAATTCTTTCATGTTAAAATTTGATTATCTTATTAGATTCCCTTGTGAAACTTCATAATTAAATGGCCATAATTGTAATTTCATATGAATTTAATAAGTTAAAACTGATGACCTATTCTTTCTTTAATATTTTTTTTTTCATATGCTTTTTTTTTGCGTTGGAGAATTTTGAAAATGTCATAACCATCATAATCACAAGAATTTTTTATTTTTATTCTTTGTCATTAAAAATGCTAGCAGAATTAAAGATTTTTTTATTTACATTTTTTTTCATATTTTGATTTTTTGTTTCTTTCTTTTTTCTTTTTTCATTTGTTATTGTTTTTTTTTTTTGTTTTTATTATTTTATTTTTTAGAGAAGTAAAATTGTAAAAAAAAAAAACAAAATATGTTTATGATAGCAGAAAAATTTACAAGAAAGAGAAAGAAAATAATAAATAAGTCAGAAGAAAAAACTCTGTAAAAGAAATGAAAGAAAAGCAAATATTATGGGTGAGAGTAAAAGTGTAACAGAACAAAAAAAAATTTAACATAAAATTGATCTCTGTAAACTATGAGTTAAATAGAAAGTATGTATTTTAATGCGAAAAATAAATTTATCTTAGTTATTTCATAGAATTTGAGCCAACAAATGTACAGTTGAGCTAACAGATGGACAGTTGAGTTATACCATATTCCACCAAATGTGTTCCTCAAAGTTGATAATATATATATATATGCGCGAATTAGTCGTATTGAAGAATGTTAACATCTTCTCTTAATATCCCTTCCAATTTCCCCAATCCCTCATAATCTAAAAATCCCAAATAATCTCCACCATAATCCCAAAAATCCATTCCTTTAGTCGAACTGTACATTTATCATGTCTGTCATGTATCACAGAGTACCTACTAAAGTTTGGCTCAAAAAGGGTGTGGGACGGTGTGTTAAAATCACAAACTACCCAAAGAACACCACGCAGTTTCAATGAGTGGCTTTACACTCGTAAAAAAAAATAAATGTAAAGTTTTTGAAATACCAGAAATTTTTTATAGCGCCACTTATATTTAAATTTAAGTTGCGCTTATTGTATCGCTATAAATAGAGAGAATCAAGTTATGTATATTTTGTATTTGGTTCAATTAGTACAATCATTCTAACTCTGTTTAAAAAGGTTTTCAAACTAGTATTTTGGATTGCTTTTGTAGCGTGTTAAAGTAGATTGGGAAATTCAAAATCAATTTGAAGTGATTGTTTGATATTTCTAATCTCCTTAAGATTTTACAGGACAACAAAACATAGGGGTAAAAATAAGTTTAAGACCAGCTAATATGACCAGCTGCTTGTCAGCTTCATATTTTAAAATATTGCATTATAAAATTATTGACAATATTTGAATAATTCCTGTTATTTTATTTTAATTTTTATTTTGAATGTATATTTTATTTCTTTTATTTTTGTAGCTGTACAGTTTCTTTATTCCTTTGCAGGACATATTTGTTTATTTGTTTGTATATAAGCATAGAAAATAAAAAAATTAGAATTAAAATTTTTTTTTTGTATAGGATTGAATAAAGAAGCATTGAATGAAATTTATTACAATTCCAATGTTGTTTCAAATGTTACAAATTTTTCTATATGCAAAATTCCATTTAAATATTTCTCCACTAAATTCCATTTTATATTTTTGTTTTTTTTTCTTTTTTTTCTATTTTTAAAGCGTTTTGTACTCGGAGATCATTTCATTACATAGTGTTTAGTCGGTTTTTATTCATGTGTAAATTGTTATTGCTCTTCTGTTAGTATAGTGTGTCATGATTGTATTGAACAAGAGTAGGAATCGCTCTTCCGTTTATAATGTATCGATCTAGACATAGTAAATATTAACTCAAATGTATATGAATCGGATCAGTTTCGAAAATAAAATTAATCTAGGAATGTGTGTCTGTCCGTCCATTCGTCTGTCTGTCTGTTCGTACTATAACTCAAAAACTAAAAGTTTTGAAATTTATACATTTTAAGACAATTACTAGGTCCCGTTAAGTTTTGGGTTAAAATTGAACCAAGGGATCGGACAGCTGCAATTGAAATTTTTTGAATCAATACGAATATCTTTTAAATAGTATATTGGATATTATATGATATATTTAACAGTTTATGTATAATGGCTATATTAAATGGATGTCTGATGTCTGTTGCTAGTAGATATGGTAAACTTTTTTCTTGCTTGCTTGCCTCAAGTTTCATTTTCTAAAGAGTTCGGTACAAAATTTCGCGTGTCAAAATCTTGCCCTCTAGATTCTCACGTTTCATATTCTGGAAAAAGCGAATAATCCTGCCTATGAATTAAACTCTAAAATCCCTCCAAGTTTAGAATCTCGCATATACATATATACTAATATTCTGCAAAAGGCGTACAATCCTGATTTTGCCTAGTACAAAATCTCTCCTAATTATGTTTTGCATACATATAAATAGATACGCTCCCTTTTCGAAAGTCGAAAATTATTGTTTATGAAAGTTTTTAATAAAATTAGTTTTGGTTTTTTAATACAAAATTAAGTTATGTACTAAAATAAAGACAAAAGAAAGAACAAAACAATAACAATCAATATCAATACGAAAATTGCATATTATTTAAAAAAATTAAAATAGGAATGAAACGTAAAGATGAAAGAATGAAAGAAGAAATTGAGCACTTAAAAAGAAAAGTAATGAAGGATAAAATTTAAGATTTCTGATTCAGTTAATTTTTGATTTTATTGTTATGAATTCATTTTCTTTATTCTTATGGTTTTTGCCTACATTTTAATGCTATACAATTATTAGTAAATATCTGTTAAAAAATCTCCAAATTTTTTATTGAATTATTCATTCGTATTTTGTTTAGAATTGTTAAAAAATAAAAAGGAATTAGAATATAAAAGTTTTTAAATGTTCTTTTTCGATATTTTAAAGTGTTAATTACAATTTTAATTTAACTTAAATATATTTATATCATTATTCATTAATAAGTGTTTATATAGTTTACTGCTTACTGTTGCTTTTTTTTATAGCCCGCTGCACGGATACATTGGTTTGTTTTATAATGGTTAGTGTTGTAAGGTAAACTGTGTCAACTCTGGGATACCTGTATGATCGTAATATTTTTTTTTTTTTTTTTTTTTTTATCAATATTTTTATTTTGATTTTCAATATACAATAAAATTACATTGTAGTACAAAATTTTTAATAATAAAAATAGTTAGCTACCATTCTTTTGCAAAAGAAGAGACAAGTATCGAATGGCGCATCATACAAATCATTAACTAAATATAAATTTACTTACTTTAATATGTTTTTCAAATTATCAAAAAATTTTTATTTTAATTTAAACATTAGTGGGGAAAGGCAAAAAAATAAAATAAAATGAAAATAAAAAATGTAGAAAACAACATAAAAAATAATTAATTTTATCTTAAAAAAAGCGAAGGAACTTTACTCATTTAGTTAATAACCTTTAGTAGGTCTTCACAAATTACAAAGTTAATTTCTAAAAGCCAAGATTTCAAAAGTTTTAAAAACTTAGTTAAAATTCTAGTAAGTCTAATATAATCAGGTAGTTTGTTAAATATTCTGGGAGCTACTATAAAATAGAAATGACAAAAATGTAATTTACGGAAACATTATAATATATACATTATATCATCCGGTTAATTACTTTTGGCAAAATTTCAAACATACAGCTTCATTAGGTGTAGTGGAATACTCATATTAAAGAAGGAGTTGTATGGCAGCTACTCGAACCCATTGGTAGACCAACCAATTTTTGCTGTAACTTTGGCCATTATATTTTTAGCAAAGTTTCAGACACCCAGATTCACTAGGTGGAAAGAAATGCTCTCCGAAGCCTTAGTCTGATTTTAACCAAAAACAATAGGGAATCTAGAAATTGTCTAAAAAATTTCAAAACTCTAGTCCTTTTAGTTTTTGAGTTATCGTGCGCACAGACGGACGGACATACATAGCTAAATTGATTTATTTTTCGAATCTGATCCGATCCATACACTTGAGTCTATATCTAACCCCCTCCTTCTCTGTGTCTTAAACGTAATGGCAAATTTATTATACCCTTTGACTATATAGTCATACGGGTATAACAACAAGGAAGAGTGTAGTACGGAAGACTGTGTCAATTCTGGGATACTCGTTTGACCGTAATATAAACATTATATCAGTAACTTTGGCCATTACACTAAACTATTGTTGGCAAAATTTCAGACAAGCTGCAATAGGTATAGAGTAATGCTTAATAGCGATGACGACTATTGCATAAAAACGAATTTGTGAAAATTTCAAAATCCTAGCTCCTTTATTTTTTTTTATCGTGTGGACGGACGGACTGACATACATACATAAATCGATTTATTTTTCGATTCTATAATAGTCATATGGGTATAAACATATCTGAAATTATTTTCCAAAAATATCTGAATTTCTTCAACCTGGATTTGGACCCGAGCCTTTTCCATTGAAAAGCCGCCACTTTACCACTGAGCTATCGGTCAAATACATTTGGTAAATACCGGTATCTATTTGGTAAATATCTGAATACTATAGTACTCTATAAATGTGATGTCATATTCTATGTTGACAATCCGTAATAAATGTGAAAGCAAAACTTAATTCATCAAAACTATAACAAGAGTCATTTGTAAAATAGCGTCAAAACATAATAAAATTGTATAAGGCGTGGGGTCTTGGTATACGAAAATTTAAATTATTTTAAATTTTGCGATATAACACCCTTATACCTGTAAATTTTCAATTCGCCCAAATTGGAATATAAAGTTAGCCAGTTTGAAAATTTATATAAAGTCAATGTTGCCTAAGTTGTATGGAAGATGGAACATTGAATTGGAAATTATATTTGTTTTATATTATTAGATTAGTTTTTATTTTACTAGTAAATAAATCAATTGTACATTTAGTTTGATGGCAAACTCAAAGGCGAATAGTAAATGAATTGTGGCGAAAGTTTTTTTTCTACTTTTACAGGAACTTGAATCCGGTTCTTTCGAATGTAAATTTGGCATTCTAATTTCTGTTCATAAAGCTCTTTTTGAATGACATTAGTCATCATTTATGGTCACACTTCATCACGTATGTGTTGTTCTAGGGAAAAACTTAAATAATTGATCCTTAATGTGCTTACTTACTGTTGATTAATAATTTTTTAATAGTTAGTGTTTGAAGTTCGCCATTATAGTTTGATTCCACTGTTACTTTTTCCACTAATAAAATACAGTCAAAAAGAAAATTGAAAACTAATTTCCATTTAAGATAAATTTGTACATTATTAAAATACATATTTCTTTTTTTAAGTTCATGATTTTTGTATAAATTATTATATTCCGTTGACTGAATATTATACTACAAATCTGGAGTAATATTAATTCTGATTGTATGAATGAACAGAATAAATTTTTGCCTGAGGCTAGAACAATTTAAAAGCAATTTTAAGGCTATCATTCAGGATTTTAAATGGAATTTAAAAAAAAAATTTTTTATATTTCAATTTTCGAAGAAAAAAAAAATTGAAAATAAGAATTAAGTTGGAAAAGAGAAGATCCATAGAAGGATAACACAAGAAATAAGAATGAAAAATTAAAAATATAAAAAAATTTATTGGATATGCTATGATGCTAAAATTAAGTTTAAATATAATATCGAGTGAATCGAAAAGACTTGCTTACAAATAAGGTCACGGGTATTTAAAAATTGCTTCTCAGTTTGTAATGCATAGATTAAGAGATGATAGTCTTACTAGATATAGACTCAAAAGTATGGATCGGATCATACGTCTGTTTGTCAGCAAGATAACTCAACAACTAAAAGGATTAGAGTTTAGGTTCCCTTTTATTTTTAGTTAAAATCGGATCAAGGCTTTCGGTTGCTGCCATACACAAAAACCAAAATGAACCAAAATGATTTTCTTGGAAACTAACTATATATATATAGGATGGATGAGAATTACACACTGTTAGTTATTTAATATGGTATGGAGAAATCCAGCTCCGGTATGCTCCGGTATTGAGAAACCCAAATCACGTGTTTTTTTTATCATGTCAGTCTGTCCTGCGTAAGATTTAATTATTAAACTCTATTATACTTTGAAAAAAAGTATTCCGTATGTTATACCTAGAAAAAATCTTTGAAAGAAATTTCCCATTATTATTTACTTGTAAGAGCGAGCGGTTTGTTGGGTGGTGAACTTAGTATGGTTTCTTTTAAACTCTATAAATGTCTTCTTGAATTAAAATTTAAAAGTTTCGAATTCATAATGAGAAGCAAATGCTTCAAGAAAATTAAGTAAAGTTTTTCTAAGATCAGTTTTTAAAAATATTAAGTTCTTTTAAGTTCAGCTTAAGTTCTTATGTAGTTAATTTTTTTTTATTTTAAATTTTTTTAAGTTTACTTGAATTTCTCAATATAAATAATATACAAATATAATACATTTGTTAAAATGAAACAAAGAGATATCTATTTGACTTCAGACATTTGATTATTTCATTTTTAATTAATAGAAATTTTCATTAAAATAAAAACTAGTTGGTTATTTAGTGAAAAATTCTGCCTAAGGCTGGGTGGCACAGTGGTTAGAATGCCGATCTTTCATGTGAAAGGCAAGGGTTCGAGTCCTTTCACCGTGCAAAAGTTTTTATGTAGTTTTCGACTCGACTCAGCTAATACTCAATTGAGCCCTTTCTCGATAACAGTTAAAGTTATTCCTGATAAATGTACAAATCGACTATTACATGTTTTGGATAATAGTTTTGATTTTGATCAGAAATGAAATAATTTTCTTTCTGTGCAACCTGTCATATGTCCCGCTGTAATTAAATGTAAATTGTAAGATAACTGAATATTTGTTTCTCTTTATTGTTTAGATTATATTATAATTATGTTTATAATTAATATATTAAATTTTAAGTAGATCTTCATCTTTGATGTAATACTTTATAAATTGTTTTAGAATTTATTTTCTCTTAATAAAAAGTTATCCTAAAAGTATGCAATTTTTCATTTATTAATAAAATGTATTTGGCCTATTTGCGACTTTCTCTCCTTTAGGCAGCTAAGAAATTATTTTATTACAAAACTATTAGTAATATATTTAGAGTAATATGCTCCCGCAGACATTTAAAAGGCCAAATATTCACCTTTATTACGAGTATCAAATATCAAATATTATCAATTTATATATTTTATCAATTAAGCTTTTTTTCCGTATTACGAAATGACATTTGATAAAAATTGATAAAATCAAAGTTAAAGAAAAAGCTTTCTTAAGTAATACTATTGACGTTATTGTTTATTGTTATTTTTGAAATATAATTTTAAAGTTGCTAAGTATAGTGAGCTATTTAAGTGTAAAATTTGAAAATAAATTGAAAAATGATATCTGCTGAGTTTTTTTTCGACGATGAAGAAGATGAAATACCTTCAAATTTAATAAATTTACGAAGGAGAATAAGAGATTCGTCAAATCCTCTTGAACTAGAAAATTCAATGTAGGTATATTTTAATTTGTATATATATATTTTCAATGTAGGTATATTTTAATTTGTATATATATATTTTCAATGTAGGTATATTTTAATTTGTTTGTACATATAAATTATTGTAACTAATAATTATTTTTCTTAGTTTTGTGCAAAATTTTAGGTTGTCGAAAGCAGCTTTTGTAGATTTATTAGAGCGAATAAAAGATAAATTAAAAATATCTAAAAGTCAACGTAGTATTCCCAACGTTATAAAAGTAGCTGGTACGTTGAAGTTTTTTGCACAAGGTAGCTACCAATTAAGTGTAGGAAATGATTTTAATTTAGGATTGGCGCAACCTACAGTATCCGTTATAATAAAGGAAGTTCTCAACGTAATGGAAGAATATATTTGCTCAGAAGAAATATCATTTCAGTATACTCAAGAGGAGGAAAGAAGATCAAAAATTTACTTTTATGAAAAATCGAAAATACCAAATGTTATTGGATGTATAGATGGCATCCATGTTAAAATATTTAGTCCAAAAAAAGAAATAAGTCATGTATATTACAATCGGAAAGGATTTTATAGCCTCAATGTAATGATAGAAAGTAAAGAAAAAAATATTTAATAAAAATGAACGTAAAAAGTATTTTTTTTTATACGAGGTATGTGATCATGTAATGAAAATAAGATACATAAATGCAAAGTTTCCAGGTAGTTATCACGATTCAAATATATGGAATATATCGGGTTTAAAAGGCAAACTCGAAGATGACTATGTTAATGGAAGGAAATATATTAGACTTCTTGGTAAATATAATTATAAAAAATTTTTTAAAATTTCTTTTAGTTCAAAAAGTAATTGTAGGTGATTCAGGATATCCGTTGTTGGCATATTTGTTAACTCCGTATCGTAATGCAGAAGAACAATCTTTGCAATCGAGATTTAATCAAAATCATGCTAAAGGGCGAAATATAGTCGAAAGAACAATTGGTTTAATAAAAAGTAGGTTTCGTTGTTTACTCAGAGCAAGAGAATTACATTATAAACCGGAGAAGGCTGTGCAAATTATAAATGTATGCGCAGCATTGCATAATATTTGTATAAAGTACAATGTTGAACATATCGGTATTGAAAATTTGCAAATTGAAGAATCGCAAATTGAAACCAATAATATAAATGAAGAATCAAGTTCAACAACTTCAGTGAGATTGAATGAAGGTAGACGAATTAGAGATTCACTACTAAGATTCATGTAATTTACTAGAACTAAAAGATATTTTATTTATCAATAAAAATTCATTTATTTCAAGATACTAAAAAAAATATAATATTGCAATATAAATTCATTTAACTCAACTAAAAAAAATCTTATTTTCTAAAATCACGCATAAAAAGAAAATTCATAATTTAAATAAAAATTCAAATAAAAAAAGAAAATTCATTCAAAATCTAAAACAATAAATAACAAAATATAGTATTAAAGATTTTTAAACATTAAACATTTGTTGTTTTTCTTTTTCAAGTTCCAAAATTTTAATTTTTAATTCTAACTTTATTTTTCGATCATTTTCTTTATTTTTAATAGCGGCTTTATAACACCGTAACTTTTCTTGTTTTATTTCTATTTCTTTTTTCTTCACAGCTCGTGTTTTTTTCATATCTTGTCGAATTTTATTTAGAGATCTTCTAATTTTTCTCAATTCTTCGCCAACATTTTCGAAGAATTCGTTCTGTTTTTGTGTTTGATTTTCCAATATTGCTGTTCTTTGATCAGTTGATCTTGTTTTGGTTTTCACTAAATTAGTTGATAGCTTTGGTGATTCTAATGTATGTTCTAAAATAGGAGTCTCTGTTCTTCCAGTCCTTGTGGTATTGCTATAATGGTGTTCTATGAAAATTGGATTTTCGTTGGCTACATTTTTAGAAGAACTTGGTGGAGGTTCATTATAAACTTTTGGAATATTACATTCATTATTGAAGTATATATCTTTTAAACCAAAAGCTACACCTATTGGATTTGATGACTTATCTAAATTTATTATTTTTATAAAACTTTCCTCTATTTCTGAAAATTTTTTTTCTTCTCTTGGACCGCCACCTGTTTTATTATATTCTATTTTTTCTTTAACTACCTTTTTTTTTGTTTTGCATTTTAAATCATTCTAAACCTGAAGAAATTCAAAACACTTATTAGATAAAAGGCTTAAAAGAATTATACATTTCAATATTACTCTTTGCCATTTGTCAGGTTCTCTTTCAGGAGGACCACAACTATTTAATTCTGCAGCTATTTTTTCCCAAATTTTTGCTGAGTCTTGTTTTGAGCATACATTTCTAGCAATATTTAAATTTTCCTCCATAAATTCTACTAGCTTTTCTAGTTGTTTTCTATTGCTTACAATTCTACTCCTTAAATTAAAATAAAAATTTGTTAAATTTATGGTTTTTCTAATATATCTTTAAGAAATACTTACATTTTAACAAATAATTGCAATTATCCGTACGTTTTTCTGCATGAAAATTTACTATCAAACGCAATTTTGCAACTGATAAAAACAGACAAAGAAAACGATAAATTTTGTTCTTCGTAATAAAGAACATGTCGTTTTCCTTTAAAATGTATTGCAACTTAAAAGCTGTTTATCTGTTTTATTTTTATATTAAAGCTTGTAGTCAAACATATGATTTTATATCAGCGATATTCATAATTCAGATAGTTCATTTTTATCAAAAATTATCAAATGTCAATTATCTTTTTGATACTCGTAACAAAGCCGATTGTCTATGGTATGGTGCAAGCTTAATGGAGAAAATATGTAAATTCAAAAGTGCGTAAAAGTTTGTATTAATAAACATAGAAAGCCTGAGTTCGAATACAAGTGTTCTTATTTCAATAAATATTTGTAAATGGCAATAAGCAATAATCATATGAATATATAATTGTATAATAAAATTAATCAGAAGTAATTATGATAGAGCATTATATATTCTACTCAGTAATCTGAACAATGGCATAGTGGTAAATATGCCGCCCTTCATTTGAAAGGTCTCGGGTTCAAAAGCCAGTTAGATCATATCTAATAAAAAAAATATCGTAAAATTGTATAAATTATATCGTAATATAAAATAAGATTTAATAAAAATATATACATAGCTCTTGTGTTAGATAATACATGGCGCACACAATTTACATTTGTGTATTCTACAATACTAAAGCCGAATAAGCAAAGACATAGTGAATATAACGATTAAAGAAACTGAAGCCTTGTTCAAATAGACATGTTAAATGACTTGTACTTCTTAAAGTAAAGTGGAAATATATTTTACCACAATGAGGAATACACTCAAAAGACTTTCATCACAGGCTTTAGAGCTCCTAAGAATTTCATGTTTTCGACAAATATGGATATATGTATTGTCGAAAACATGAAATATATAAAACTTAAGAAGCGTATTACATTATTAATTAACTGAGGCAGTGAGAGTTAAAACTCCGCGTAGATCACAACATTTTTAATTTAAAGTAATTGAATTGATCTAATTTAAAAAATCTACTTTTAATATACATATAATATATGGGTTAAAATTTATTCTTTAGTAGTTAATAAAAACACATGAAACTTAAAAACACATAAAGAATTGAACTTCATTAAATTTAAATATATATTTAGTTACTTTAAAATTTATCTCTAAATTTATTTATAAATAATCAAAAATATTTAAGTAACCATATATTTAAATAACGGTTATTTTTTTCTTTTTAATTTTCTGTTATTCCTGATAATTTTTCAAATTTATTTAAAGTGAAAATCAATCATTTATACATATATATATATAAATAAAAACATATATATATATTTATATAAAATAAACCTTTATATTATTATTTGTGTACAGAAATAGAATTTTATTAAAAAATGCCTTAAAACATCTTGTATTTTTTGTTTTCGAATTTTTTAAGTTCATGAATTTACTTTTTAAGTTAACGGTTGACCTGTTGTAATATTTTATCTTTTTATTTTTAGTTGTTCTTATTACTTGTTTTATCATCTTATTATCATTATTGTTATGATATTTTATAGTCATGATTATAATTCATCATTTTAATCAATATCTTCATTTAATTTGTTCTTAAATTAATCAGCAGCAACGAAAGCAACTCTCAGAAAAAAAACGGAATAATGAAGTTTAATAACTTGGAATAAGCTGGTTGGGAAGAGTTTAGAATTTTCATTTAAAAAAAAATAAAAAAATATAGCAAAGTTTCTGTTGATGAAATACTAACAAGTAAAGAAACAGTCAGTCGGTGCAACCGACTTAGAAATACCCTACACCTATTTGGTTCAAATTTAAGGACATATCCATAAGTCATTTTAACACCATAGAAGCTGTTATTAATTTGATCGTAAGACATAGCTAACCAAATTAACTGTATAATACTCAAAACATTTTCGAATTACCCTATCTATTAAAAAATACTACAAATTCTTAGTAATTTATCTATTTAAAAATATTAAAAAACAAACAAACTTGAAATAAATGAAAATATATTTATTCCAATTCAATTACAAAATGAAAAAATTCTAATTATTAAATTTTGTGATAAAAAGATAATCAAAGCATAATATATTTAATAACCCAAATTTTTAAAAATTGCAATTATTTTAAATGGTTAGTTTATATACCTAATAGAAAAGCTTATAAACGCAAAATATGCAATAAATGTATTTCTAAAATACAATTAAAAATTTACACCTTTTCATATAATTCATTTAAATATAAAAATAAATTTTACATAAATGCAGCAAGTACCTTTGCTATGTTCACCACTACAATTAAGTCTAGATTCCGGAGACACATAGGACATAGGAAATATATTCTTTGGCTTCGAAATTAAACTCGACCACAACCAATTCCCATGGTACTTTCATTACTAGTAACCTACAGTTAAATTTCATCAAAATACCGGCATTATTTTTTGAGTTATGGTGTTTGTAAGATATATGTTTGTTAGTCCTTGAACTTTTCAAGGGTTCCAGGACCCGAAATTATGGTACAATTTCGCCCATATGCAGTCCCGTCATACTTTCAATACTAGTTAACCCTTGTACACAATTGGAACGCTCTATCTTAATTTTAAGTTACTAGTTTTATTAATTTCGATGATAAGCTTTTACACATTGGGGGGTCTAAGAGAGGTTCTGAACCACCACTCCAATTAATCCCAAATTAGGGGGGCACGCAAGAAATAGTAAAGAACACCCTTGTGGCAAATTGGAAGCTTCTACATTTGTTTCAAGTTACTATCTTTATTAATTTCGAAAATATGCTTTAAGGGCCTTAGAACTGAGTGGCTGGTCCCCGACCCACTACTCCAATGGAGCCCAAATTTCAAAGACACTTACGAAATAGGAAGGGACACCCTGATACCAAATTTGGAGGTTCTACCTTCATTGGTTTCGGAATTATGCTCGTTTGGCCTAAATTCGATCAAAAAGTTCTAAGTTCCGAACCCATTGTCCAATCCTCACCGTACGTAATCACCGCCGTAGTTTCGCTGCCAATAACCTACAGCACAAATTTCATGAAGATAGCCTCATTAGTTGTTGAGTTATCGTGATTTTTTATATATGTTCCTTAGCCCTGACATCGATTAAAAGGTCCGGAATCCGAACCGTTGGGCTGATTTCGCCCTTATATAGTCCGCGCTGTACTTATAGTACTAGTTAACTCTTGTACACAATTTGAACGGTCTATCCTAATTTTAAGTAACTATTTTTAGTAATTTCGATTATAAGCATTTAAAACTTGGGAGGTCTGAGAGGGGTACAGAACCACCACTCCAATTGATCCCAAATTAGGGGAACACGCAAGAGATAGTAAAGAACACCCTTGTGGCAAATTGGAAGCTTCTACATTTTTTCAAGTTGTTATCTTTATTAATTTTAAAGATATGCTTTAAGGTCTTCGGAAATGTTACTCCAATGGGACCCAAATTCACAAGACACTTAGGAAATAGGAAGGGACACCCTGATACTAATTTTGGAGGTTCTATCTTCATTGGTTTCGGAATTATGCTCGTTTGGCCTAAATTCGATCAAAAAGTTCTAGGTTCCGAACCCATGGTCCAATCCCGACCTTACGCAATTTCCGAAGTAGTTTCATTACTAGTAACCTACAGCACAAATTTGATGAAGATAGCGTCATTAGTTGTTGAGTTATCGTGATTTTTTATATTTGTTCGTTAGCCCTGAAACCGATTAAAAGGTCCAGAATCCGAACCCATGGGCCGATTTCGCCCATATGCAATCCCCGCCGTACTTTCAGTCCTAGTAACCTACAGTTAAAATTTCATCAAGATAGCTCCATTATTTTTTGAGTTATCGTGCCTACGGACGGACGGACGGACATGGCTATATCGACTAAGGCGGTCACGCTGATCACAAATATATATACTTTTCCATATCTAGCTCGCTTCCTTTAGGTGGTTACAAACACCATACCAAAGTTAATATACCCCTTTACCTATTCTATAGGTGTAGGGTATAAAAAGAGCAAATGAAAATTGTCTCGTCACGATAACAGAAAAAGTTTTATTGTCTTACATGAAAATTCATTGAAAAAGTAAAAAGAGAATATAGAAAACGAGGAAGAGTGTAGTAGAGGAGTATGTGTCAACTATGGGATACTGGTATGACCGTAATATAGACATTATATCATCCGGTTAATTACTTTTGATAAAATTGCGAATACAGAACTTATTTGACTTGCAGTTATGTACAAAAGTTGTACCTCTTTCACAACATCGAATATACTTTATTCAGACATTGACCATAAAAGTTAACTACTATGGACAAAATTTAATACATGCAGCTTTTTTTTTTTTTTTTGTCCTTATTACTCCTCTTGGGAGCATGGGATATCTACTAGGCATCTGCTTTTTTCTTATCCGAGGCTCTGCCTTGTGTTTCGAATCGTTTTTTCCTTTTTCAATTAAGTAAATGATTGGTCTACTGTAATCTATCTACAAGATGTCGCTTCTTAATTTCTTCTAGTGTCATCTATCGGTCAAGTAGAGAAACCGTGTCATGTTGTTAGGTGCGTACTGCCATTGTAATTGCATATGACAGTTGCAATTACATATAGGTTATTGTTTATTCAGTATTAGTTATTAGATTATAGAGTATAGCTGGAAACACGATTATAGGTATATTTTTATATTTTTGTTACTAATTATTTATTATCATATTTTTAGGTATAGAATTATTATATTATAATTTATTATATATTAATTTATTATAATTATTAATTTTACTGGATATGGTATCTCCCACCAGGATTCGAACCCGGGACTGCCACAGTGTTTAGATTGCAAGGTTGCGCTCTAACCACCTAGGCTATGGAGGAGATTTAGCTATGTATAATTAAACAAAAAAAGAAGTTATCTGGCAGCTGATCGAGCCTGTGGATTTAGTTCAGCCAAACTGGCTCGATTTAAATAAGGATGACGACTATTGCATAAAAACGAATTTGAGAAAATTTCTTTTATTTTTCGAAGTATCATGTGGACGGGCGGACACAAATAGCTAGATCGATTTACTTTTCGATTCTGATCCGATTCAATACTTGGAGTTTATATTTAACCCCATCCTCTTTTCCTGCGTCATAAACGTAATGCAAATTTATTATACCCTTTTGACCTATAGTCATACGGGTATAAAAATTTATTTTTTATATATAAGTTAACTGTCGTTGAACTTAATCACCTCTACATAACTTTTTCTTATTTATATTCAAAAAAAAAACAAAAAACTTATCAATGTAGCAACAACAACATTATGAAGCAATAATCATCACTATCATTCAATTAATCAAAGAATATCATTGTTGGTGTTGGTAGTAGTAAAAATTATTTAACATCAATATCCTACAGGGTGTATAAAAAAGTCCCTAAAACCTAAATTTAAACAAGTCCCAAAAATTTGTATGAAATTTTGGGAACATTTTTAATTTCTAAGCCCCTAAACTTACAAAATTGTTTTCGGGGAACTTTTTGCATAAAAGAAAAGTCCCCACAAGTATTTTTATATTATTTTTATAGGGCACATGACAGTTAGATTAAGTTGATTGTGTCCCTTTTGTAGCATTTAATGTCATGTAGGCTGCCGCCCCAGAACAAATGATTTTGATGCCTCAAACCTTAAGAACACTCGTAACTTTTTTCGCCCCCAAATCATATGAAACTCTAAAAAGCCTTCTAACTATTTTTCATACATAATAAGTCAGCAACAGGGCATTTAATGTTGGAACATCTTCCTTTTAGGGACTCTTAGTAAAAGGGTATTTTAGGGAGTCTACAAAATTATGGACTTTTTTCGTAATACCCAATATTCCTACTGGAAACTGGAAAAAATATAAAGAAATTTTTTTCTTAAGAAAATAAACTGTGAAAATCGTAATGAGTAAAATTGAAAAAGATTTGATTGTACTTTTTGCACCTGTTCCATCTGTATTTGAAAGCAAAATAAAGTTTGTTTGAGTGTTTTGCTTTAAAAGTTTTTTTTCATAAAGTTAAAATTGATTTTTTTTTTTTGCTTTTTTATTTTGCTTTTATCTTTTCAACAATAAAATAATTTCAGATTATTCTAGTGTTAACAAATTACTTGTATGTCTTATAGAGTAACAGTCCTTTAATTGTTTGAAAACAAAATAATTAAAAACAAAATGTTAAAGAGAAATATTTTATAAATAGTTTTACAATTTTTATTGATTTTTAATGTATTTTTAAAAATTTTAAATTATTGACAAGGGCACGTAATTCCAAATCTAAAAATTCCAATTACAAAATTCCAGATTCAAAATTCTAGAATAAGGGGGATAACATGTGCCATCCTAACACGTAGGCCTTGCGGCCCGTTGTGCATTTCAATGATTTTTATCAATATATATGTAATATTATTTATTTTGTTTATATGGTATATTTTGTATATTTTAAATTATATTTGATCACCATGGGGATTTGTAAAGAAAAATTATATATCAAAATTTTTTTTCAATTAAAAAGATTCATGACTCGTACGGAAATCTAACCAGCACCCGCACGGGTTGTAAGCCAAATGCTTACCCTATTACCCACCGAGGCCCCAAAATTGAATTTACTTCTCTAAATATTTCCTGAAAAAAAAAGCAAATTCTAAAAAAAGCATATACAACCTTGATTTTGTAATCATCCCTAAAGTCCTCTTTAATTACATATATACTTTGTAAAAAGCTGTAAATATAACTGTGATTTTGAATTTCACTCTAAAACCCTTTCTAATTTAAAACCTCGTATATACATATATCAATTTATAAAAATTGTGGAAAAAGCAGCAATCCTGATTTTGAATCCAGCTTAAAAATCAATACTTATTGTATGTCAATGCTTACAAGATTTCCTACAAAATAATCGAATTCTGACATTTATCTATGAAAAATAGTAATTAAAAAAAAATATATATATATATGTTTGTTTGTGAAGAAAATCTGATTTGAAAATTAACATTGGAATTTTCTCATTTTGGAATTTTGTGATTTTGGGATTGTGGAATTTAGGATTTGATAAATTTAAAATTTGTATACCTTCCTGACGTATAATCTAACTAAAGATATTGTCTGGTAAAACTTAATGATTAATTGAATTAACACAACTGTCTTTTTAAATTAAATTAATTTATTAAATTAGCTTTTAAATTGAAATGTTATCACATAATTTTCATCTTTTATTATTTAAAAATAACCTTCAAATTTAAATTATAATAATATTTAAAAATTAATTAGTTTAAAAGAAATTAAAGCGATAAGACAGGTAAATCTCTTATGAAATGAAAAAAAAAAAACAGATATAATTTGTAAATATCTTGTTATAGCTAGCTGGGCACAATAAAGCCAACCGGCGAAAGACTTTAAAATGATTTAAAGCTCTGTTAGAAAAAAAGCACATAAAGGAATTGTTATAACAAGAGTTATTTAAGGTATAGCTGAAAATTTCCATATATAAAATTGAAATTTTCCATATATATTTTAACATGTGTTAAAATGCTTTTCTTAAATTTAAAGGGGATCTTTTAATTTTAACTATTATTGCTTACATAATAAAATAGTAACAAAAGATCCAAAATTGAAATACTTCAAATTTTGGAATTGTCCTTCTCTATTCAAGGGCTATTTCAACCTAAAAATCAAAAGGTTAATATTTTTAAAAACTAATAACTTAGGCATCTACGAATATATATATGTATTCAAGTTTTAAGTTTATATTGAAGCTCTGACGTTATATTTCGACACATGTTAAAAGCTTTTCTTAAGTGCATTGATTTCGAATTGAACGAATAATCAGGTGCAACAGCTTCTTCGACAGATTGTAGTAATTATTACATTTATATGTGTATTATCTGCATCTCCTGCAGCAGGAGAACGGAATTATAAGTAAAAATGTAGTTTATGTAACCAAATAACTACCTCATATAAATAACCGTGTATCTTATAGTTGTGTCAATCTTTTTTTAATTCAAATGATAAATATTATATTTTAATAAATGTACAATATATGTAATATATTATATATGTAATATATTTATAATATATATAAATCAAACTTTATTATTAGCAAAAATATTTTCTGCGAAAAATTTAATTGATAAATTTTGAATAGTTTGTAATTTGGCCATGTGTGTTTCTATTTCTACCTGGAGAGATAAAGTTTTTAAGAGAAAACCTTCAAAAATCCTTGATTTTACATGCATTCCTATTTTTTGTTTAAAACAAAATTTCTTACCTTAAAGTTTTCCCCAAAGATTAATAACCACTTAAGTAATAAATAATTTATTTATCAGACTTACATGACTTACAAAATGAATTTATTCATATTAAATAATAATTAATACCTAGTATTATCATTAAATATTTTTTTAATATATATATATATCTTTAATATTTAAAATATATGTATCTACTTTTCTTTGTTTAGCTTGTTCGAATATGAAATTAAGTAAATTTAATTTCAAGGATAAACGAGGAATAGTGTAGTAGAGTAGACTGTGTCAACTCTGGGATACCCGTATGACCGTTATATAAATATTATATCCTTATTATTATAAACATTAATTACTTTTGGCAAAATTTCAAACATACCAGCTTTATTAGGTGAAATATAATGCTCATACAAAAGAAGGAGTTGTATGGCAGCTCCTCGAACCCTCTGCAGTAGACCAACCAAATTTTTCAGTAACTTTGGCCATTTCACTAAACTACTTTTGCCAAAATTTCAGACACGCAGCTGTAATAGGTACAGAGAAATACTCATATAAAATAAGAAGTTGTATGGCAGCTACTCGAACCCCTTGCAGTACACCAACCAAATTTTTCAGTAACTTTGGCCATTTCACTAAACTACTTTTGCCAAAATTTCAGACACGCAGCTGTAATAGGTACAGAGAAATACTCATATAAAAAAAGAAGTTGTATGGCAGCCACCCGAACCCATGGACCAAAATTGCTGGATTTAAATAGCGATGACGGCTATTGCAAAAAAACGAATTTGCGAAAATTTCAAGATCCTAGCTCCTTTAGTTTTTGAGTTATCGTGCCCCCTCCTTCTCTGCGTTACAAACGTAATGGCAAATTTATTATACCCTTGGACTATATAGTCATACGGGTATAAAAACAGGATATTGGCTACCAGCTAATTTTGAATTATCTATTTTTAAAAAATTGTAAACTCTTATTTTAATTTTTAGAATTTTTAATTTTTCTTTTGTTTTTTACTTGAAATATTTATGTGTGTGTTTCTACGGTGGGAAGGTAGATATAGACTCAAAGAAATGGAATCGACCTAATTATGTGGTTCCGGTTGCCCGTCTGCCCTCTACACTGTAACTTGTGTGTTTCATAATGAGTTTATGGTAAAAACTATTTATAAAAATAAATTATAATATTATAATTTAGTTATTTCATCAATTTATTAATAATTATGAATAATAGTGAAATCAATACTTAGAATATTATTCCAATGCACTCAAGAAAACCTGTTAACGAAATATAATGTTGAAGCTTCAAAGTTTTAATTTTTGAAAAAATATACACAGGTGAATAAGTTATTCATTTATAAAAACATAAAAGTTTTAATCAAATTTATGATGAATCACGAGTATCTCACCCTCAAAATTTGGAATTTTACTTAGAATTTTATTATTTAAGAAAAAATGGTTAAAACTAAGGGACACATTTTTCAATTTAAAGAACCTCTTTTAAATTTAAGGTAAGTTTTTAACATATGTTGAAATATAAAGTCGCAGCTTCAAATTTTGTGTATTAATAAAAAAAAAAATTTAGGCGGGTATTTGGGTATTTAAGTTTCAGGTGCTTAAATATTGAAGATTACAAGAAATTGGATAGTGATAAGTTAACTTAGTTTTGCACAAGTTGCAATTATCAATATTACAGCACAATAGGAGAGTCATTAGTCAATCAAATAGTTAAGGATTCTGTTAGAAAAATAATTCAAAAATTCGACTTCAGCAATGTTGCTTTCGATAAAGTAGAAAAATGTATAAATAAATTCAAAATTTCCAATCCAAATACAATTAGGATTTCTACAGTTAAACAGTTAGCACGTACAAAAATAAAGTAATATAGTATTTATGTAGGGCTTACCAATTAATGTCTAGGAGACACATACCTTCTTTAAATTATATATGATCAAATATTAATTGTATTAATATCTTATTATTTCTCCTTTAAATGACAAAATTTATTTTTTAAAACTAATTGCGAACTTGGTTTGAAAGTTGTTCTAAGGGTATATTATGTATGTCATGCTTTAGCAGGAGTTTATATTACGAAACAAATTGAGGACCTATATTACTTAAAACCTTTTGGAACCATTATAATATTAAGAAGAAAAGTTGAAGCCCACGAATTATCAATTATCATATTATCAAAACCTCATTGAACAATTGCAGTTGTTCCTTAATTCCTCTCTGTACATAAACTGAATTATGTTTCAAAAAGATAATAAAGAATTATAATATGCAAACACATCAAATAACAAATACATAAATAATTATATGCAATACTTTTACACGAAAATTTTTTATCTAAAATTATTACTTCAAATTTAGACCTCTACAAATACTAACCGTACAACTAATTCAACTTATTAAAACTCCGTTAAGGAAATACAATATGAATGCAAATTTTAATTGATATAAATAATTATCATATATATATATATATGTACCTACTAATATTAATTCTCTTCCGCGAATTCTGAAAATATTTTAATTAACTATATCTTAAATCATTGAACAATTCATTATAATTATCTTTTGAATTTTGGTTTGAAAACAGCGATATGTGTAATTATCGTATTGAATTTTGTATTTGTATAAGAATGAAGTAATTCTAAACGCAATTAAAACTAAAATATTCAAAGTACTTGTATAACTATATTTTACTTAATAAAGCAGTTTCGGACAAATTTTTTAAGTCAAAACTAGAAACAACATCGGAATACTTTTATAAAAATATTTCATTAAATATTTGACAGTGTACACAACAGCCAGGATCTGTTGGTATTTATAATTTAAGTAAATGTTTTATAGAGTTTATATTTTAGACAATTTTGAGGTCTACGGACTAGAAACAGACAGTGAGCGAGTGTTTTTTCTGGAAAACATTCAAATTTAAGCGATTTTCCATATAAGCGGCGATATTGAAAAACAACAAAAGAGAAGTTATATGGCTATTTGTTGATCGCAAAAACATCGTACGTTCATAGTCTCCATGTTGAAAGCTTAAATCTAACCTAATTTTGTATTTTTTACCTTAACTTAATCTTCAATATAACAATTATGTTACATATATCATACCAAAAAATATTAAAATGCTTTTTTAACAAAATTTAAAATTGAGGTTAAATAGGACAACGGAAATGGTGCCTTTTTCAAAAAATCTAAAATTTTATTATTGTAAAGATTACTCTACTGTCCTCACTATCAACAAAACTTACAAAGTTATACTACTTTTTTTTCCTCAACTGTATAATCTCAGTTATTTTTAATAATATAGCAAGAAGTCCTATGATGGTAAGCTAATACTTTAATTTATAATTATATTTAAAATACAATGCTAAGAATAATAAGAAAAATTATAATAATAATAGTAGTTAAATTAATCATAGTTGTAATATTTGCATTTTAAACTTAATATCGAAAAATAGGAAATGTTGTCTAATTTATGTACAAATAGAGCCTATGTAGATATGAGAAATTTTATGTGTAATTGATTTTAAAAGATGTAATTATAAATAACATTAATAATAAATTTGATGTACAGTGGTGGAAATTTAAATAGCCTCATTTGATTTTTGTCTAATATTTTAATTGTTGGTTGGCTTTAATATTAAATTTTATTTTATACAGGAGCATTTACCGTTATTTTGTAATCTGTAATGTTTTTGTAAAAATAGGAATTTTTCATATGGAAATTTAAATAGCCTCACTAGAGTTTTAAGTGAATAGAGATGATATAACTAAGTTAATATTTATTTTACATAATTTTAAATTAAATTCAAAGAATTTTGGAGAATAATTTATAGAAAATTTTTCAAAACAAATTCAAGATTTTCCTTTTTTAAAAGTATACAAAAGAAAGTATCGCAGTATGTTAACTGATATTAAATTGGCCGGGAGAGCATTATTAAAGGGGTAGGGTGATTTAAACCGAGCAAAATCGAAAAAAAATACAACATTCTACAAGAATTTCTCCATTCTTCATGTTATTAGAGACAAAAAAGCAAAAGGTTCACTTTTCTTTAAAAGTAAACAAAAGCTAAACATAAGAGAAATATTTTTCAAGCCTCCGAAGCAGTTAAATTGGAAGGAAAGTAAATTCAAAAAACCTTGTTTAAACAACTTTTGACGCTCGGTTAGAAGATTCCACAATAGGACAAGATAGTTTTATGCGATGAGACTTAATATCTTCATAAATTCGGCGATGCTTCGTTGAAATTAAGCGTTTTTCTAACAAATCAACGAAGGAGAACTGCGATGCCAAAAACACTTTGGGTAACAGGAAGGGAACGAGACTGTAAATTGTATGACAAGCTAGAGTGACGAACCTAACTCGAATAAAAAGTTTGGGATCTAACCACTCGAAGGGTTCTCAAAAACCGAATTAGTTCGGGAACTTAGGAACTAAATGACAAAAAATTTAAGTTGAAGGATTCCTAGCTGCCGAATATTTGGGAACACCCATAAATTTTATGCTCTCAAAGAGTTTATGAAGGAGCACAAAAAATAAAATATAAAAAAAAAAAAAAATTAGTAAAAATTAAATTTAAGGTAAAATGAGATTGTGATGTTATATTGAAACCAATGTAAATACATAATGAAAACAAGTATACAGTTCTTCAATTAAGTATGCTAACAGTTAAAATATTGCCAAAAAAATCAAATGAGGTTATTTAAATTTCCACCACTGTATATGAAAGCCTATATACATTAATTAAATATTAAAATTTTTGATATCTATGTCGTTGAATTAAAGAAGATTTTGTAAAACATGTAAAACTTTAGATAACAATGTATAAATCGTAAAAGTAAATTCAAAATTATTTTATTAAGCATTACTTGTTTGATATAAATGCATATTAATGCATAATATATATATATATAATATATACATGCATATTCGGATTCATATTTAAAAAATTATAACTGCTTTAATAAAATCAAGTTATGTACATAAACTCGTGTGCAAGTGAATCTAGGATTTGTAAATCCTTTTTTTTTGCAAACTTGTTTCTAGAAAAACTAGTTGAAAAGGGAAGGAAAATAGGATATTAAACGGGTAATTGAGGGGAAATTGAAAATGAATCTGAAAAGATTTGAAGTATGGGACATCATTAACAGAGGGGAACACATTAGGTGGAAGCATGTTGAAATGACCACTTGCTGCTCTTTTGGTGTTACGTTGGAATTGTTTAAGAAGAGGCATAATTAACTTCAGTTCAATAGAGCAGGTGTCATTACCTACAAGATATCTATAAAACAGAATAATCGCTCCAATATTGCGACGAGAGTTAAGAAAGTGGAGTAAGTGTTACTTGCTCGACAGGGTCATCTTTAAGGCGTAAGGTACGATTTTAAATTTTTTTCGAGGTAACTCAAAGTGGTTTGGAATGCGTCAGGTCAAATGTGGGATAGAGTTTAATACAAATTCGGAATCATGAACTTTTTACAGAATATTAAAAAACAGAGATTTTCTAAAATGAGATAAAACTAATTCGAGATTTCAGACCCTACCCATAAAATATAAATAACATTTCATATTCTTAATAGAATAGTTAGAATCAGTTAATGTATATTTGAAATAGTTGAACATTAAATGGAAATTTAAGTAAATATTAAATTATTAAATACTTACATTTAGAAAATTTGTCTATTTTATTATAATTTTAAAAAACTTTTCTTTTGTAATTTGATACATGCAAATAAAATGCAAAGTATTATTTGGTATAATTTGTGTTAAATATCCTGAGGTTTATCCTTTGAAACTGTAATTATTTAAAAGTTTATAATTAATTATTTAACTGGAACCATTTTGTTTAATTGTACACGTTTTTTTAATTTAGTTTTTTTGATTCATTTTAATTGTACACTACACTGAGTTACTGTGTATTAAATTCGGTAGAATTTTAAAATTAAATAATATATTCTATGTGAAATATTTAAACAAAAAAATTGTTTTATAATGGTCAGTTATATATTATACTAGCTTATACCCGGTGCGCTTTGCTGCGCCACTCAATGGAGGTTTAATTGAAGTTGATGTTACTGCAAAAAGTTAACACAAAAATTACACACGGTTTACACATGTAAATTTCAAAATGAAAGCAATCTTTTTAAAACGATTTTTCCAGGATTATTCTAGTAATTTTTGAAACTTTCTGTAATTCAAAGCAGTACAAACTACTTTCCAAAATTTGACGTAATTTACTTTAAAAAAAATTTTTTTGACCAATCGTCTAACAGACTCAACTCCATTTTCAAGTTGCTTCACACCTATAAAATTTGAGGTTAACCGGTCAAATCGTTTCTAATTTAGAGTTAAGTAACGCAAAAATGTATAAAAAGCCAATGCGCCCCAATGGGTTAACGGAACTACACTGTCTCTTTGGTCAAAGCAGAATTGCGCAAAATTGACCGTAATTTGCCTCCAAATCTTTGTTTTGTCAATCGTCGGACCGGTATGGGTTAACCAATTGCAAGTCTGTTAATAGAGTTAATTTTATTCTCAAAACGGAACACATATACAAAATTTGAAGAAAATCGGTTAAATTGTTTCTAATTTAGAGTAAAGTAACCAAAAAATTTATAAAAAGTTGTTGGGCCGCAATGGGTTAATGGAACTCAACAAAATTTTTTTTGAGGCTTTCTTTTTAGCCAAAGCAGTACTTCGCAAATTTTGACAATATTAGCTTCCAAAATTATTTTGACCACCCGTCGGCCCGACATGGGTTAACAAATTCCAAAACTGTTAATAATGTCAACTCAATTCTCAAGGAGCATCACGTATACAAAATTTGAAGTCAATTGGTCAAACCGTTTCGAATTTAGAGTAAAGTATTGAAAAAACCTATAAAAAGCTGTTGGGCCGCAATGGATTAATGGAACTCAACAAAATTTTTTTTGGGGCTTTCTTTTAAGTCAAAGCAGAATTTCGAAAAATTGGACAAAATTTGGACCCAAAATTTTTTTTGACCACCCGTCGGCCCGAAATGGATTAACAAAATCAAAAACTGTTAATAGTGTCTGCTTAATTCTCAAAGAGCATCACGTATACAAAATTTGAAGTCAATCAGTCGAACCGTTTTCATTTTAGAACAAAGAAGTTTAAATACTTGCACCACAGCCGCAACTTGGCGGTCCGTTAGAGGAAAATTTTTGGGTCACGATTTCTTTCTGTACCCAAAAAACTCTATATACAAATTTTCATGAAAATCGGCTGGGCAGTTTAGGAGTCTATTCACTGCATACAAACAAACAAACAAATAAACAAACTTTCGCTTTTATATACATATATAGATTTAGTTTAAAAAAATTTGAATTTTTATTAGTTTAAAGAAATTCAGCTCTGAAATCTAATTATTTCAAGTAATTAAAGACGTTTTATAATCCTTGATCATACCGTATACGAGGCCATGGCAAATCTGAAATAATTAACTCTCATATTAATGTAATAATTAAATAAAATATATTTAATTATTGTAATAATGATAATGAAAATTTACAAAAATAGTTATCTTTTAAGTTCGTACGAAAATGCAATTGGGATAGAAAAAAGTCTATAATATTAAAATCAGAATATAATTTGCAACCGCGTTGTGTGCGTCAAAAGTTCTTTGTAAATTCAGTATTAAAAATAATTATTTTCAAAATTTTATAGACGTAATTTTTTCCCGAATGCAAATTTTTTTTCCAACTTCAAAATGGCTTCTAATTCAAAGTTTCGTATACGCTCATAAATGTTCTGGAAAAAAAGTCAGACTTGATTTTGTAATAAAATTCAATATATCCTTTTTACTTTAACTAACGATATTTCTATTTTATGTAAATACTTCTTTATTATAAGTGAAAAGAATTTAATTTCAAGTGCAAGCATTTTTTGTGTCACTTGAAAAATTTTACTTTAAGTGAATTCATTAAAGAATTTATAGAAAATATAGTGGGTAGTTATAATAAATATATATTTTGAGGACCTGGAGACTTCGAAATCTTATTTTTAAATTAGGGACTATTATTATATCACTTGAAATTTAGAATTTTAATATTAAGGCACCCAGTAGGCTCCATTATAATTTATGAACAAAAAAGTAGAAAGGGATGAGTTCGTTAAAAAACCGGGAATCGAATAATATGTTTAATGAATTTTTTGGGGATGATAACTTGTATTATGTTAAATTAGCCCTACGATATTATTTAGGGACTTTTTCAAACAACCAATTCAAATTAATTAAAGTATGTAAAAAAATTTATCTTTACTTAAAATGTATTTTTTTATTTCCTTGAATACAAATATGGTCATGGTTTTCGAAAAATTATTTTATTTAAACTTCATAGTAGATATGCACGAATATCTTAAAGTTGACAAGGGAAACTATAATTTTCCTCGTTTTTTTGTAAATTCACACATATCCATTTTTCATTAATTCCTTTTGAATGTTCTTTGTTTTTAAATTGTATCTATAAATATTTGTATATTAATAGATGTTATTATTTAGTTTTCTTTTTATATATTTAATTTGTAGTTTACAACTGTTTTCTCTTTTTGTTATTTTTCTTATTTTTCTGATTTTTTTATTTGAAGATTTATAATCTTCTTTTAAAAAAGCAATAAATTACAATCAAAATAATACAAAAACAAAAAAAAAAAAATTAGAAATAATAGAGGAAATACTACATTTGTAGGTCAGGAGGACTGAGCGATATTTTATATTAAAAAAAATAAATCGTGTTATGTCTAAAATATATTATACACATAAATCAAATAATAAACAGATGTTCAAAGTAGTTTATAGAACTTTAGTTTTATTTTTTTAATTAGAAATCATTAGCTTGAAAATTCGATTCGGCTATCACTAGATATTGAATTAAAATTAAGGGCGTTTCCAATAATTATTAAGTTTATATCAATAATAAACTAAGAAGATTATAATTGCCCTTGTTAATTTTTAGATACCCGTGCAGCGTCACTATAAATAAAATAAACCGTTAATGCCCCCATTATACTATATTTAACAGAAAAATATAAAATAATGAAAAACAATTCAAAAACAAACAAACGAATCTGAAATAACAAAAAACAAATTTTTCCTCTTCCAAAAAGTTAGTCCGAGTAATGCCCCAAATTTGCCAGCGCCACTTACTCCTTTTCTTTACTTGTTCATTTTATATTTTCAGTTCTTAGCTTTATTAGATTCAAAGTAATCGCATTAAGAACTTTATATGGCAGCCTCTCGAAAATGTGGTCCAAAATTTTTCAAAATTTCGCAAAATAGCTTGCAATTGTCGAATGCTAATTTTCAACCTTCTAGTCTAATTTGTTGCAAAGATATGCACTCTAGTTCAAGGAATATCTATACAGCTGTACATAGCTTTCCCCGAGAAACCTCAAAATTTTCCATATTACATTTCTTACTATTTTAAATTGCAACTGTGTAGTAAAATTAGTTCTAAAGATAAATGTAATCAGGATTCGAAAATTTGTGAAGCCGCGGAACCAAAAATCAAGCGTTTAACAATATCAAACTTCATAAAAGTGCTTGTACTATTATATAAATTGTGTGTAATTTTCATACGGTAAGTTATATAACGCTCTAGCTTTTCTACCGTACTTTCACATGGATAATATGAATTAATATGAATTAGACGTCTATTCAACGTACGAAACCGTTTTAACTATGTTAGGTAAAAATCTTTTATACTTGATATTCTTATGGGATTCCGTTAGATCAAAGATATCTCTAAAAAATATAGAGCCAAAATTAAATTAACTGTTAGTGTTATTGACCAGTTCTAATAATAACAGATCTGAGTCATAATTCCTCAGCAACTACTGGTGGATTTTTGAGTCATAATTACCTATGGAACTTTTGTCAATATACCATTTTTATACTTGTTCTTTTGATAGTAGGTTTCAGTCTAGTTAAAGACTAGAACTCATACAGCTTAACGTAATGCAAAAGCTGTCTTTAAGAAGTCTTTCGATTATTTTATTCTATTTAAAAAAATCACAAACAAAATATAAAGTATAGAAAAATAAATCGAATTAAAAAATTAAATACTAAAATTTTCCTAAATAATTTAATGATTATTTTTATAAACGAAAATTAAAATTAAATGAAGATTCTTATTACGTTAAGTGGAACAAGATTAAACGGGTACATGCAATAAGGCCAAATGAAGTAAAGCCAATTGACTTTATTTCATTATCGTATTTGAAATAAAGCCAAAAAACACTAATTTTAAAATTTTGGTCTTATTTCAATATGAAAAATTGAAATAAAGCCAATTTGATTTAATTTCAAATTGCTAATTTTTTTTAAATGTGCAATGATTTGTTATTTTTCAGAAATTTTGTGAAAATTACATTAATATTCGTAAAATATTTATACAAATGTATACGTGGGGTTCTGAATTAGGATGGATTGTAGAGTTGAATTCAAAATCAGGTAATTCCCTTTTTACAGAATATTTATATATGTGTGTGTGTATTTGAGATTTTGAATTAAGAATGATTTTAAACTTGGATTTAAGATCAGGATTGCCGCTTTTCCCAAAATATTTATATATGTGTATATGTGAGATTATGAAATAACAGATGTTTTAGAATTGGATTCAAAATCAGAGTATTCTTTTTTTCCAGAATATTTATATATATTATGTATATGCAGACTTGGATTCCAAATCAGGATTGCCGATTTCCTAGAGCATTTAAATAAGTGTATGTGTGGGATTCTGAATTAAGAGAGGTTTTAGATTTGGGTTAAAAATTAGGGTATTCTCATTTTCCAAAAAAAAGTTTGTACTATAAAATCCCTCCTGATTCAGAATCTGGTATATTCAGATAATTATAATCTGCATCTGCATATATTATAAATATTCTGGAAAAAGCGGTAATACTAATTTTCATTTTTTATTCTTTTTTATTTCTTTATAATTTTGCTTTATTTCTTTTTCAAAAATTTTTAAAAATGAAATAAAGCCGAAAATTATGAAATTACGATTTTGGTTTTATTTCCAATGTGGTATAAAAAAGTTCAATTTCGCTTTATTTCATTTGGTCTTATTCCATGTACCCGATTAAACTGTATAATATACAGAAGTTAAAGAGTTTCATAATTAAATAATATTAGTTAATATAATAGTTATTTAACTATATAATTACGATTTTATTTAATTCATTTTATACAAAATTATAATTTAAAATTAATATCTATTGAATTAATACACTTAAAAAATATATATATATACTAATAGTATATATTATATTATTCAATAATCTGGTATAACCCCTTTGGGAGAAAAATATAACAAAAATAGATACAATTAAACTATATTATTATAATTAAAATTACATCTAAACATGGGTATTTATTTTATTTGTAAATAGATTTGAAAAACTGATAATTTAAAATTAAACTAAAGTATACCATATTATTAAGCGGTTAAAAATAGTAACGATATAATAATAATAATAATATAATCTAAAAATTTAATAATATTGTATGTGTACTATATTCATATATTGTTTGTAAATAGAATAAAATAATATTTATATGTTATTAAATACACATTTATATATATTTGGAATTTGAAAATTTAATTTCATTAATTAAAATTATCTCACAAATACAATTGTATAGTTAAGTTGCAACTAAATATATTACAAATACAAATTCGAAAATATTCTATTTATTTGTTAAAACTACTGAACTACTATGAACACCTTTTAACTGAATACCTGTCAAGTACAGTCAAGTGAATAAAACAATAGACATTATTAAATTTTAATATTAAAATAAAATTGGCATCTATTTAATTTTAAAGAATTATTGAACACATTTATTTATGAAATAAATTCAACAAAATGCAATTTAAATTTATATTTTAATTGCAAATCACATTGGAATTTGATATAAGAATTATCCCATCGGCTACCAGGGCTTTTGTAGGTTCAATGCTTTTGTTAGTTTAAATAACAAGTAAGGAATACTAATTATTTTATTAATATATTTATTTTATATGGTCACAACTATATTATATAATATAATATGTTGTTTGTTATTTTGCATGGGAGATATATCATATACCATCCTAATATCTAAGCCTTGCGATACGTTGTTCATCTTATTCAAATACTTTTTACTAACTTATAATTATTTTATTACTTATTTGATTTGTTTATTTATTTATTAATTTTTTTTCCTGTTACTCCTCGTGGAAGCATAGGGCATCCATTTGCCTCTTCTATTGCACTTGATCGTTCGCCAGCAACTTGATCTGCTCCCAAGTTTGCACGTTTCTTACTAGTTCGAAGACAGGTGTTATTAGGTTGGCCAAGGCTTCTCCTACCTTGGGGGTTCCATTCTAGGGTCATTTTTGTTATGTTAGTTGGTGATTTTTTAGAATACTATTATTTAATTATACTAATACTATTTATTATATTTATTTAATTATCTTATATTGTTATTACATTTGATGGCATGGAGATAATGTAATGAAATTAATTTTTATATTAATTTTCCTTGAAAAAACACTAATGATATGATAGGAGATCGAACCTGCACTCCCTCGGTTACATATTATGTATATTATATTTAAATTATATTTGGTCACCAAGGAGACTTGGTAAAGAAAAGTTAAATTTTAATTAAATGTATTATGGTCTGTATTGGAATCGAAACCCCGCTACCTAAATAACTTAAGTTAATAATCTAAATAATACAACACTACTGAGACTCCTTATACTCACTCACTTAAAAAACATTCAGCTGTTATAGCAATATGTAAATATTTTATTTATTAACTGTAAATATTTTCATTATCTCTATTATATAATTAACTTTTAATTTCAGTATTCATTACTTGTATTCAAAAATTAAATATAGTAACTAAATACCATCTGCTATATAACATAGGGATAGTTTTTCCCGAGGTATTTATCTACACATATGTACATAATATAATAATTAGTTGTTTTTTAGCATTTAAATACGAATTTAGTAGCATTAGTAATAACTGAATAAAACTAAATGATATTTAAATAAATAAAAATAATTTTTTTTAAACAATTAACTATACATTGCTGAAGTATATTCTGTATTATAACTATTATCTATTCGAATAGTATATTTTGTATAATTAATTACAAAAATTAAAAAAAAAAAATATTTTTTACTTTAATTACTCCTTGCAAATTGTAAATTTATACCTATAATTGTTTTTTTCTAATTAATTACAAGGGATGAAAAAAAAAAAACAAAGGCTTTTTAAAACAGCAAATTTTCAAAATTATATAGTGTTTCATACTGATATTATAGAAATACCCGTAGTTATTTTTTTTTTATCCCAAATGGTGTCAAAATTTTGTAACAGTTTTCCCAATTCAGAATCTCATATTTATATGCAAACACTTAGTCCATACTTTTTACGCGACTGATACGTTCCGAAAAAAAATAAAATCGCTCAAAAAAAATCAAATTTTTTATTTGGAATATTAAATTTTTTTTAATTCATATCCAATCGTGTTTTTTAAATCGCGTTGGCTCAAATTCGATCACGTAAAACGAGTATTCGAATATTTTTTTCAAATCGCGTTATTTCACAATCACGTAAAAAATCCCCCGTAAAAGGGGAATTATGTAAGTGCGCATTTAATACGTAAATTGAAAAAAGGAATAAACGTAGTATGAAATTACAATATTATATTAAAATATTGTGATTTTTTAATGGATTAAATTTTAAAGAAATTTTAAATATGCAGTTAGAAATTAAACCCTTGTTTACTTTTCGTATACATAATTATGTTTTCAAGTCTTAGATAATTGGGCTTTTATTGACATTTTAAAAGTTTATACACTAAAGGTGCTTCTATAGGCGCCGTGAAATAAAGCCATAAAATGACATTATGGCTTTATTTCGCATTCAAATGCGAAATAAAGCCATATCGCCAATTTTTTCGCGTATGGCTTTAATTCGCATTCAATTGCGAAATAAAGCCATATGGCTTTATTTCGCATTTAAAAATGTAATTTTATTTGTGAAAATTGAAGCAATTTAATTTTCCAAACTTTTTTATTTAAATAGTTAGGAAGGAGTTTTAGAGTTGGTTTCAAAAGCAGGGTTTTACGCTTTTTCCAGAATATTTATATATGTGTATATGTGGGATTCTCAATTAGGAGGGATTTTAGAGTTGGATTCAAAAGCAGGATTGCCGCTTTTTCCAGAATATTTGTATATGTGTATATGTGGGGTTGTTAGTTGGATTCAAAAGCAGGGCTTTACGCTTTTTCCAGAATATTTATATATATGTGTATATGTGGGATTCTCAATTAGGAGGGATTTTGGAGTTGGATTCAAAAGCAGGATTGCCCCCTTTTCCAGAATATTTATATTTATTAATTAGGGTTGATTATTTTTTTTGTATGAAATAGCTATGCCGAATTCTCATACCATTCTTTTCATTATAGTGTTGGATTCAAAATCTAGTTTCAATAATTGAGTTAGCGGGGGTTCGGGAGCGGAAGCCCCCGTAATGAAAATATAATATTATTTAACATGTTTTATTACAGTGTATTAAAAAAATTAGAAACTTATTAATTTTTAATGAATTAGGTATCCGAATTCTTATACCATTCTTTTCATTTTAGTGTTGGATTCAAAATCTAGCTTCAATAATTGAGTTAGCGGGGGTTCGGGGGTGGCAGCCCTCGTAATGAAAATATAATATTATTTAACATGTTTTATTACAGTGTATTAAAAAAAATTAGGATTATTTTATCACATAGGGTTCCAATTTTATAAAATTAAATTATTTAGGCCCCCAGCAATTTTTCTAAGCCCCATATCTCCCAAACGGATGAGAATAGACCCTACCTCTAGAAGCATTTTTTGTTTGTTTTGAACCCTAGAATAACCCCTAGTTCTATGGCAGGTTATTAGCGAAACACCCTGTATTTATCATTTATAACTGCACTTAATTTTCAATTTCTATTTTTTTTTTACTTTGTTTACTATTAAACTAGAATTTGTATCAATTTTACTATATGGCTTTATTTCGTAAAATTTTAGAAAATGATATGGCTTTATTTCGCATTCAACTGCGAAATAAAGCCATACGCAAAAAAATTCTCGATATGGCTTTATTTCGCATTTGATTGCGAAATAAAGCCATTATGTCATTTTATGGCTTTATTTCGTATGGCTTTATTTCGCGCCACCGCTTCTATATTTCACTTTCATTTAGCAAAAATATAAAATAATTTAATTATTAAAAAAAAACAAGTAAAGAAACAGTCAGTCGGTGCAACCGACTTAGAAATACCCTACACCTATTTGGTTCAAATTTAAGGACATATCCATAAGTCATTTTAACACCATAAAAGCTGTTATTAATTTGATCGTAAGACATAGCTAACCAAATTAACTTTATAATACTAAAAACATTTTCTAATTACACTATCTATTAAAAAATATTACAAAATCTTACTAATTTATCTATTTATAAATATTAAAAAATAAACAAACATGAAATAAATGAAAATATATTTATTCCAATTCAATTACAAAATGAAAAAATTCTAATTATTAAATTTTGTGATAAAAAGATAATGAAAGCAAAAATAATATATTTAATAATCCAAATTTTTAAAAATTGCAATTATTTTAAATGGTTAGTTTATATACCTAATAGAAAAGCTTATAAACGCAAAATATGCAATAAATGTACTTCTAAAATACAATTACAAATTTTGAATTTTTCATATAATTCATTTAAAAATTCAAATAAATTTTACATAAATGCAGCAAGTACCTTTGAACATAGCTGAACCACTACAATTTAGTCTAGATTTCGGAGACACATAGGACATAGGAAATATATTCTTTGGCTTTGAAATTAAACTCGACCAGAACCAATTCGCATGGTACTTTCATTACTAGTAACCTAGAGTTTAAATTTCATCAAAATACCGGCATTATTTTTTGAGTTATGGTGTTTTTAAGATATATGTTTTTTAGTCCTTGCACTTGTCAAGGGTTCCAGAACCCGAAACCATGGTACGATTTCGCCCATATGCAGTCCCGTCATACTTTCAATACTCGTTAACCCTTGTATACAATTGGAACGTTCTATCTTAATTTTAAGTTACTAGTTTTATTAATTTCGATGATAAGCTTTTACACATTTGGGGGTCTAAGAGAGGTCCTGAACCACCACTCCAAATGATCCCAAATTAGGGGGGCACGGAAAAAATAATAAAGAACACCCTAGGCCAAATTTGAAGCTTCTACATTTGTTTCGAGTTACTATTTTTATTAATTTCGAAAATATGCTTTAAGGTCCTCGGATCTGAGTGGCTGGTCCCCGACCCACTAGTCCAATGGGGCCCAAATTTCAAAGACACTTACGCAATAGGAAGGGACACCCTGATACCAAATTTGGAGGTTATATCTTCATTGGTTTCGGAATTACGCTAGTTTGGCCTAAATTCGATCAAAAAGTTCTCAGTTCCGAACCCATTGTCCAATCCTCAACGAACGTAGTCGCCGCCGTAGTTTCATTACCAATAACCTACAGCACAAATTTCATGAAGATAAACTCATTAGTTGTTGAGTTATCGTGATTTTTAATATATGTTCGTTATCCCTGCCACCGACTAAAAGGTCCAGAATCCGAACCCATGGGCTGATTTTGCCCTTATACAGCCCGCACTGTACTTATAGTACTAGTTAACCCTTGTACACAATTTGAACGGTCTATCTTAATTTTAAGTAACTATTTTTAATAATTTCGATTATAAGCTTTTAAAACTTGGGAGGTCTGAGAGGGGTACTGAACCACCTCTCCAATTGATCCCAAATTAAGGGAACACGCAAGAGATAGTAAAGAACACCCTTGTGGCAAATTGGAAGCTTCTACATTTTTTCAAGTTGTGATCTTTATTAATTTTAAAGATATGCTTTAAGGTCTTCGGAAATGTGTGGCTGGTCCCCGATCCACTACTCCAATGGGGCCCAAATTCCCAAGACACTTAGGAAATAGGAAGGGACACCCTGATACCAAATTTGGAGGTTTCATCTTCATTGGTTTCGGAATTATGCTCGTTTGGCCTAAATTCGATCAAAAAGTTCTAGGTTCCGAACCCATGGTCCAATCCCGACCTTACGCAATTCCCGAAGTAGTTTCATTACTAGTAACCTACAGCACAAATTTGATGAAGATAGCGTCATTAGTTGTTGAGTTATCGTGATTTTTTATATATGTTCGTTAGCCCTTCGATCGATTAAAAGGTCCAAAATCCGAACCCATGGGCCGATTTCGCCCATATGCAATCCCCGCCGTACTTTCAGTCCTAGTAACCTACAGTTAAAATTTCATCAAGATAGCTCCATTATTTTTTGAGTTATCGTGCCTACGGACGGACGGACGGACGGACGGACGGACGGACGGACGGACATGGCTATATCGACTAAGGCGGTCACGCTGATCACAAATATATATACTTTTCCATATCTAGCTCGCTTCCTTTAGGTGGTTACAAACACCATACCAAAGTTAATATACCCCTTTACCTATTCTATAGGTGTAGGGTATAAAAATGTAAATAATAATTAACAATTTATTATTTACATTTTTTTTTTGAACTTGAAAGCATAATTATTTCAAAAAATTTGAACATTAATTTATGAATCTAAAAACAAATTTATTTTTTTTATTCTTCATTTTTGAAAAAATTACAGTATCAAAATATTTTAATTGATTCCTTTTATTTTGTAGTCTTTTATGATACAATTAATTAAAATCTTTGGACCTTACTATCTTTTTAATAATGTTTGTTTAATAAGTATATAGGGAATGAAGAAAGGTAAAATTCCATTAAATTTTTAGTAATTTATATAAAAATTTTCTTATAAATTTTAATTTATGACGATTTCTAAAACATTGAAACTGTTGCGTATTTCATTCGGTAGCGTGCGACTTTAACGCACCAAAACCACACCCTTTTTGAACCAAACTTTAGGACAGAACCTGTGATAGAAGAGGGGATTTGGATTTTTGGATTATTGGGAATGTGGAAATTTTAGAGGGATATTAAGGAGAAAGATATTAATATTCTTCTTAAATTTAATTAAGTCGTACACATACGAACTACCAACTTCAGGGAACACATTGAACGGAATATGGTTCCGTAGTCTCGACATGCGCATAACAAACGAATTTCCATAAGACATGTTATATATGTTTTGATCAGTTTTAATTACTATTGGTTTAAATATCTAGATTTCGAAAAATTATATTCAGAACAATTTGAAATTGGAACACTCATATGATGTATATAAAAATGGAATATGAAATCAAATAATCTACAATACACTATACCGATGAATTGATGATTTCAACAAAACTTAAACATGATTTGAGATTTAAAATTACCCCTGCCTTTCAAGTGGATAGTCTTACTTTTATACCCCGGTCATATCATATCTAATAAAAACAATATCGTAAAATTGTATAATTATATCGTAATATAAAATAAACATCTATTGAAAATATATATAACTCTTGTGTAAGATAATAGATGGCACACAAAAATTTGTTCATTCATAGCGTAATACCACTGCTACAGCCAAGTAATCAGCGGCTTAGTAAATATAACGATTAAAGAAACTGAAACTTAGTCTAAATAACTTTGAAAATTTTCTACATATTGTTCAAAGGAACGGAACGAAAGAAAAGGAAAAAAAGCGGAAATTAGTATAAGAGGTATTTTTTTAGTCCTGAACTATAGAAATCTTGAATAGAAATGCCTATCTATAATTGGTTTATTATTTTGTTACAATTCTGTTGACATTTTCTTCAATCAAAGTGATAATGTAAAACATGAAAATATTTAACTTTCACTTATAATTTAAGTGGAAAATATATAAAAAAAATATATAAAATTAATAAAATATATATAAACACAAGAAATAGAATATTATATTCTTAAAAATTTAACAGATCGTTAAGAAGGATTCTTTTAAAAAAAATTTTAAAAAGGAAATAATTTACTTTTGACAAGAATTTGTTCCTTTTATTTTCAAGCAATTAATAAATTCCCTAAATTTTTGTTTATATTTTTTTTTTTATATTTTTGTTTATTATACTCTCATTTGCTAATTTAATTTTACCAACACTCTTCCCAGATAAATTTCCAGAAAACTTAAAAATTTTAAAGAAAATATAAACAAAAAATTTTATATTTTTTGTTTGAAGAATTTTTATTAGCAGATGAGAATTGTGACAGTTTGTTTGTTTTTTTTTTTGTTGTTGCTTGTTTTCATTAAGGAAAACTCAAAGGGAATTCATTCGGAAATCCTTTTGAATGAGCAATTTTCTCAAAAACCAAAAAAAAAAACTCAAAACAAAAACAAAAATACTTTTTAAAGTTTTTGAAAGAAAATTTTATTTGAGTTTTGCTCCGTTTTTTTTTTTTGGTTAAAAATTTTTTTAATTTTTTTTTTTTTTTCTTTTTTTTATTTGGGAATTTAAGGGGAACAAACCGCATATATCAATTTCAAGGATACGTTATTTAATTTCATCTTGAATATATGCTTGGAATAATTTTTTAGTATCTTTAATTAGTTGAATCTGAAAGTTTTTTTTTTTAATTATAAAATTATAAACCGATATTGTTATATAGCAAGGGTTTTTTAAATAAAGTATATGCACATATTAAACATTTGCTGGATATTTAAAATTATGTATGCGAATGTTTTTTGATAAAATTTTATATCTTACTATTATAGTGTTATGGTAAATTTAATTGAGAGTGTTTGTTTGTTTGTTAGTTGTTTGTATGTAGCGAGGAGACTTTTAAACTGCTACAGAAAGAATCATGTATTAAAAATTTTGGTCTAACAGACCGAAAAGTTGAAGTTGTGATGCAAGTATTTAAACTATTTTGTTCTAAAATTAAAACGGTTTGACCAATCGACTTCAAATTTTGTATACGTGATGGTCCTTGAGAACTGAATTGACACTATTAACAGATTTGGAATTTGTTAATCCATGTCGGCTGGACGGTTTGTCAAACAAAATGTTGGAAGCACATTTCGTTTAATTTTTTAACCCATTGCGGGCCAACAGCTTTTTATTGGTTTTTTCATTACTTTATTCTAAATCAGAAAAGGTTTGACTGATTGACTTCAAATTTTCTAAACGTGATTCTCCTTGAGAACTGATTTAACACTATTAACAGATTTGGAATTTGTTAACCCATGTCGGGCCGACTGTTTGGTTGGAAATTAAATTTTTTGAAGTTCTGCTTTGGCCAAAAAGAAAGTGGCACACAACTTTTTACAGATATTTTCTTACTTTATTCTAAATTAGAGACGGTTTGACTGATTGAGTCTAAATTTTGTATGCGTGAAGATCCTTATCATTAATTGCCCTATACGTGGTTCTCTTTGACGGTGTAGTTGAAAATGGTGGGTTTCTGGCAAATAATGTCAAGTGAATTAGTATTTCCGCTTATTGTTAATAATTATGAAAATATCAAGTGAAATTTGATATATTTGTTAAAAAATTGATTTGAAATTATTATACATTTTGAAATTAACATTTACCCCATATGTATTTTTTGTGTTAAATTTTTTACTTTTTTTAATAAAATTAATTTACGTTTACCCTCTATTGAGAGGCGCTAATATTGATAAATTTTTTTTTAATTAACATTTTTTTTTTTATAATATTCTAATTTATCATTGTAATTAAAATTTCTTTAAAATATTTTATCTCAACATAGGAAATATGCATTTGTCATAAAATCTGCCAAATCAATATAAAAGAATACTCTTTTAAGCAAAACCCGTTTGATTTTGCATATTTTTATTTTTTTGAATTAGAATAGTTTTTTTTTGCAATCTGTTATGTATATATAAGTTTTATAGCCTATCTACAATGAATGCTGTTGTTTCGTTCTCGACACGTAGCTATTTGTCAAACTAAGTTAAATGTATTAAATTATGTGAAAGTGTCTACAATATACGCAGCCCTGACGTAGCCATTATGCAGCCATTAAAAAAGTTCTTTAACTTTTTCGCTTCTCTACGTATTTAAATGTCAAATAATAGAACGGTATAGTGTCAAAATAAAAAAATATATTGTCAGAATAAAAATTTATATCTAAGGTTAAATAATGTCAAACCATTATTGAAAATAACTATACAATAAACTTTAAACTATTGAATATTTTTTAATTCGTGAATTTGTAAACAAATCAATGTCAAAAAACTCTGTCATATACATTTGATTGTGAACACTCATTTGTTGATTTGTCATTACGTAGTCGAATTGTCGTTACGCGAAACGAGAGCTATTCGAATTTAGAATACGTATATGCATACATTTTATTAAAAATCTAACAAGGTATTAACCTTATAAATCGAACCACAGAACTTAATTTTATAACTCTTTTAAGCAAAGCCGTCTGATATCATATAATTTTATATTATTCTGTTATCATTCTGTTAAAAATTCTGTAATATCTTTGTATGGAAATTTTATTTTAGAAAATTATGTATTGTCATCGGTATCTGACCTGTGTCCAAGTCTCATTTCAAGTCTCTAGCTAAACAGAAAATATGTTTATATAGGTAACAATAAAATTTGCTAAAAACATCTATTCCATTTGTCGGAAAAACTTAATTTCGAATTTTTTTTTGTATATTCGTGTGTGTGTCTGTAAACATGATACCTCGCGTAAATTTCAACCGATTTTGATGAAATGTGATAAAATGATTTATTGACAAAAGTATGGTTAAATCGGAACACGAGATCGGGAGACTTCCATATAAAACTACACAAAATCTCCACAAAAAATCTCGTGTTCTAATTGTCGGAATGAGCTCAAACTTGGTACATAGACTATGTGTGGGTACCTTTAAAGGGTAGCTTTCATAAATTGATTCTAGTAAAATGGGATCTTGAGCTTGCAGGAGTTTAGGGAATGTAGGAGTTTAGGGAATCTTAACCGATTTTAATGAAGTTTAGTGTGATTGCTTTTTTTTGGCCAAAATAAAGGACGCTTTCGCAGATGGGTCAAATTGGATTAGGGGAAGCGGCAGGGGGCCATATAAAATAATGCGACTTTACAATACAAACTATATTACGCAAGAAGAAAAGCTTATATACAATCCATTTTGGATTTATTTCTATGTTTGTTTATATCATTTATGTTCCAACTAACAGAATTCCAGCGATTGGTTCCCTCTAGAAAAACATTTTGTAACCACGTTTTTAATTTTATATCCGTAGCTTAACAATTAAATATTTTTTCATTATAATTAATCCCGATATTTAATTAGGTGCAAATAGTAAAATAAAATTATAATTTAATATTCAATTTGAAACTTTAAATTTCCACTGGATAAAATGGGACTTAGAATAAAAATAACTTATTTAATTTTTTCCAATTTCTAAAATACAAAATCTTATACTTAGAGAACTAGTAAATATAAAATGATTCCTTTTTTAAACGAATTGGTTGTGGTAGTTATTATATCAGTTTTTTTTGTATCAGCTTTTTAATTCTATCATTTTTTCAATCATATTATATGTAGAGTATAGTTGATCCTTGAAAAACTTAAAAAAGTGTAAACGTATATTTTATATATATGTATATATATGTATATCAATTGGTAAGCAAATCATAATCTGCATAGATAGATATATAAAATAACTTATAATAGTTTTCTTTGATTTTTTTTTTAACATATATGTAAAAAGGATAAAAGTCCTTAAAGCTATAAAAAAAAAAAATAAGGAAAGCAAAAATAAATAGTTTAAATATGTAATACTTCTTGGGATTTAATCATACAAAAAAAGGCAAAAATAAACAAATTAAAATGAACTTTTTAAAAAAACTGAGAATCGATTGAAGACTTTTACCATATCTTCTATATAGATAAAAGCGAATGTTTGTTTGTATATTTGTGTATTTGTAGCGTATAGATTTGTAAACTGCTTAGCCGACTCCTATCATGCAAAGTTTTATATAAAGGTTTTTGAGTACAGAAAGAGTTTCTGAGCTTAAACTTTTAATCCAACGAACCGCGAAGTTAGAGCTGTGGTCTAAGTGTTTAAAATTTTTTATTCTAAAATATAAACAGTTTGATGGATTGACTTCAAGTCTTTTATACTTTGTTGGTCTTTGACATCGGTTTTGACTCTTTTAATAGACTGGTAATTTACTAACCCCATCGGTACGACGATAGATTAAAAAAAATATTTTAAAGCGCATTTCTTCCAATTTTGCGTAGTACTGCTTTCGTCCAAAATAAAATTGTACTAAGACCTTCTACCCGAAGAGAGTAGTCGAATTAAGATAATCAAAAATAAATATCATAGCTTTAGTTATTAGATGTATTTTAAAAAATGACGCCTTGAATTAACATTTACACCATATGTAATATGTAAAAATCGTATGAGAGGCGCAGCAACGCGCACTGTGTATTAGTTAGTAGCATATATAAGTAAATGTAGGAAATATTCAAAATAAGTTTATATATCTGAAATAAATATAAAGGGACAATTTATTTTTTATTTTTGGAATATTTTAACATTTTCTTTTATTACTTCTTTTATAGTTTTTATATTTTATAGAAAATAATTTCTTTCTGGTAGCCCAATGACCATAAATACATTAACATACAAATTCGAAAATTGTTTAAAATTTTTTACTTCAATATTTTCCAAATTATAGAAGGAGTTCTTAAATACTCTAAGGATATAATAATCCTTTTTGTTTTAAAGTTTTAACTTTAGTTTTTATATTTTCGTGTATAGTAAAAGGTATATACTTAATAAGATAATATAAAATCAAAGTATTCAGATTTTAAGGGATAAATTTCCAAAAGATTAATTTATGTAACCAATTTATCTTAAAAATTTATCTATAAAGAATATAGGTAGGTATATTGTTAAAAAAATGAAAATTACTTTTTAAATATTCTATAGTCATTTAATTTAAGTCAAAAAATCAATTTATGATCAAAATAATTTTGAAAATATGGTTTATGCCAGTCCGGATGTTTACAAAAAGTTCTACGCCTAAATTGATGCAATTTGACTTTGAAATTAAGAAATGAAAATTAAATTAGAGATAGATTTCGCAAAAAAAAATTAGTTTTATGGAATACGTTTTGGTTAGTCTCATCCATCACGGAACCCCGAAACTCCGGAGAAGCCACACATGTATAGAATTGCCAAAATACAGTATTTTAATTTCCCGTTATACGTATTTTTTTTGTTTTGTAATATATTTAACCCTTATATCTTACCAGTAAATTCTATTCAGTAAATGGAATACACTATAAGGGGTTATATATTAAACGTTCTTAGGTAAAGACTTAAATTTTTGGAAGAAGTAAGATCCTGTACAATAAGTATGAGTCATTTAACTCATTGGGTTACCTACTCTTTAAAATTTATTTTAAACGCATCTGCGTTTATTTTTAAACGCATCTGTATCTTGAATACCAATTTAAATTTTTCAAACATCAAAAGCCATCCATGACAGTTTCATACAGAGAAATAAAGGAAATGTATAGTGGACTTTAACCAACCCAAATGACTCTATTTTGAAAACATCCTGGCTTTAGTCACTTAAATAAAAATGTACAGTATAGTTTTGGAGATTAGAATTTGAAAAGGAATCCTTAAAATTTGATATTGAATTTTGAGTCTTACATTAATTCGGGACGACAAACCTAACGAATCTAATAGGTATATTATGTAGAATGTTACGCAGATTACATTCTTTTCGAAATTTAAACTGGAACTGAATTAATTATTACATTAAAATTATTTACATTTTTTATTTAAAATTTAAGATTTTACATAAACTTTTAAGAAAGTCTTTTTTTTTAATAAAAAATTATAAGAAAGGATTTTACATTTAAACTGGAGTACCTATAAAAAAGTTAAAATAAAACTTTGAGAAATTAATTTCCATATCAGTTATAATATACATTTCAATGTGCTTTCGTATCAATTAGTAAAACAAAATGTACGGAGAAAAATTTTATTAAAACTTCGATATATATTTATCAAATGAGAGTAGAAATTAATAAATCATATTATAGTCAATATAAAATTAATCAATTATTTTGGACTTTGATTTTATAGAACCGGAGTAAGGATAAGTGAGTAATAATATTTAATACGTGATACAAAACAAATCTGAATTTCATTTTAAAATAGAATGTAATTTTAAAATAACTTATTATATAATTATAATCTATAGATTAAATTTCGTAAGTCCGGTTTTCTTATGCCTTACCTTAATTTAATGGTTGTGATGGTGCGGGGTCGGGAAAATTTTAACTTAATCTGTAGGACCAATAATTTTGGAGATATATCGATATAAAATTTTAGGATTACCATCATCCAATTTATAAAAATAGATACAAAATATTTTAATGAGATTTTAGTTTGAAAATGAAATCATACTGGCCCAGATGCATTAAATGCAATCGGCCCTATAATGAAGATGTTTATTTATATAATGTATTAATGTAATAATAATAATAATAATAATGAAATCATATATATATATATATATATTAAAAAAATTGAAATTACTTCAAAAATTGTTTGACATACATTTCGATTTAAACTTTAAATATGAATTATGAAAAAATATAAATATTTATATCAATTTAATTTTTTTTACACACAAATTTAACAAATCAATATAAACTTAAATTTTAAATATAGAATAATGTTAAAATAATCTTTATCTTAATAGATGTATTAATATAAAAATATATGCATAAAAAAATAAGAACTATATAGTTTAACATCGACAACCCTTGCACTTATAAAAAAAATCGTTTTTAAATAGGAGCCTACACACATCTGACTTTGTACTCAACTCTTAAAAACTAGAATTTCTGGAAAATTATTTTTTAGAATATTTATAAACTAGGAGAAATATAAACATATTTGTAGTTCTTATATAAAAATTGAATTCAAAATCAGAATTTAAGTAATTTGGTTAACGTAGAAGTTTGGGGACGATCGCCCTTTTAATTTTAAATTTTTGATTATAATATTTTTTGTAGAAATAAGATAGATTTGCTGATTCAACTTTATTTCCACAGTTTTTGGTTGATATTCTGCTTTATTGTAACATATCCTTTTATCGGTTTGACTTTATTTCGTTCGACTTATTTGAAACCTCCACCCTAATTCATTACGAGTTTAATAATACAAATTTGTACTTTGTTTTTAATTAATAGTTAAAGTTTTAAAAATCTATTTAATATTAAATGTTTTTAAAACTTTTTTACTTACCCATATATAATACTATAATATACATATTTATTTTTTAATTATGCTTATTTACCTTTAAAAAAATATTTTTTATCCCTTTTATTATTATCATTTTTTTTTTCCAAAAATTTCGTTTCTAAATTACCCCACTTAAAAATAAATTGACGCGTTTTAAAAGTATGCCTTGTTAAGCATAAAACGTCCCGTAATAACGAAAAACAAACTGTTGAAAAAAAAAACAAATATTGTCATTCACACAATTTCACCTTTTATAATAATATAATACAGCCAAATACATATATACACATCTACTATTATTATATTATGTACTTTACTTGGTATTCTGCTTCATTATAATATACATATATCGTTTTGACATATATACTTACATATATCCTGATAGTATAATGTTAAAGGAAAGTTAAATTATGTCAAATTTCATTAATTTAATATTTATTTTACATATTCTAGTTTTGTTGAGTTGTATATGCGCAACACAGTGATGGAAAAATAAATAGATGAAAAAATTATTTGTTTAATTTTGCAAATCTTACTCTGTTATTGCCATTCTGTACGATCCAAGAGTTAATTTTTTAGGCTAGGTACCTCTCTACTATATATATTGCGTAAAAAGTTCTAAGGAAATAAAACAATTAAAGTATAGTTTGTCAATGTAAAAATAAGGTGAACATTTATTTGTCAATTGTTCTATTGCTTTAATGATTTTTTTTTATCATATGTGTTCGTTAAACTTTAATATTCATATGTGCTTGGGTTAGTAATATTTAAGAATAATATTCAGATCTTTCTTCAATATAAAACTAACATCCCTCAATATACAACGAGTTCTCTTTTTAAGCCATATATTTTTTTTTCTCATTATTATTCTCTTGGGGGACATAGGGCTTCCACATAGCCTCTCGAACTGCCCCTATTTAGCGCTAGTCTCTTTATTTCTGACCAGGTTTTCCCCGATAGGTCACATTGATCCCTGGACCGTTCTTCTCCAGGTTTTTCTTGGTCTTCCCACATTTCCGCTGCCCTGTGGTTTCCAAGCTAGGGCTTGCCGTGCCACTGCTGTAATTGGCCCCCTTAGAATGGGATCAATCCACTTCCATTTTTTCTTTCTGATTTGGAGCTATATCGGTTTGAGTTTGTCATCACCCAAAGCTCTTCATTCATTATTCGCCTAGGCCATAATATGCGACATATTATTCGTAGACATTTATTTACAAAGATTTGAATATTCTGTATGTGGTTTCTTTATACAATCCATGTTTCGCTTCCATATAGCAGTATTGATTTGACACATGCTTCGAAAATTCTTATCTTTGTTCCATGTGCTATGTGTGTTGACTTCCATACTGCCCATAGCCTTCCGAAGGTACTTCAAGCTCTTGCTATTTTATGTTGTACGTCACTGTTTGCACCACCATCTTTCGTTATTATACTTAATTCTGTTACCCCTTCCATTTGGTTATTGTGTATTAGTAGTGGTACTTGGCTTGTGTTGTTTATTGTCATACATTTGGTCTTATTTATGTTAATTTTGAAGCCTATTTTATCAGCTTTTTCTGCCAATTTATTGATGGTGGTCTGCATTTCTCCTGCTGAGTGGGTTATATTCCAGGTTTTACAATTTCTGTGAGAGTTCTATCTGACTGCGTAGTGCTGTTAGTTCTCTCATACATTTATCGAGCATTGTTTTGAATAACCGACAACTCTAAAATTTAAAGAAAAATATTTTCACTTTAATTATATTGGTATAGATGGTGTATGTTTTGGTTTTTGTTTTTAAGGTTATTATTATCCAGGAAATGATATTGCTATCTTTTATCAAAGCATTTAAGTAACGTACATTATTTACGTGACGTATTGGCATATTGTTAGTAATTTTTCTGTCAAAGTAAAAAGGAAATAACAACATAGAAGTAAACACATTCACATATCACTATATATATAATACACAAAAAAATAACAAAAAAAAAGAATGAAGTTATACAATGGGTTACCAAATTATTCGACAATACTAAATTTTCTAAAAATAGAAATTTGATTTTATGGTAAAATAACTGTATTGGAATTCATTTCTTATTTTGTTTCTATGGTTACTTAGATTTTAAATATTTCTAAAATATAACAACATGTATATGGTTTCTGCTTTCTGCAGTTCAATCAAAATAAAATTTTTAGAGTCATCCTTATGAGTTATATTGAAAAATTATATATTATAAATTTCACAAGGCCTCTTATAGAGATAGTCAAACATCCCATAAGTATTCTGGTTGGGGCCCGTAATATCTTCGAAATGCTTGGAAAAATTGTACATTGTCGCAGATATAGGCAAGATCGGCAAAGGAATTTTTAGAATAGCGGTTTTTACCGCAGCTCACAAAATGGTTTCTTGATTCTGAATAGTGTTGATAGCAAAATTCAGCCCCCTTACAAAGCCAAATGTTGACTTAGTTCTTGGCTACAATAAAAATACAATTGAAATAACTTAGATTTATAATATTCATTCCTTCTATATAAAAATAACAGTTTTATTTTTACATTGTGTCTCTAATAATTTGGCAACCCACTGTTATTCTATTGAAGTAAAGAATGTTAAATAGAAAAAAAAAATAAAAAGCACAAAAAAAAAAACTAAATGAAAGATTTCATACGATACATAGACCATATTTTGGAAAACGTGACTTCTATTAAAAATAACAACAAGCGAATTACAGTAATATGATCTTACAAATGTAACTATATTATGTAGGTAAAATGGTAAGAACACAATAAAAGTACAACGAAAAGTGAGTACAATATAAAATATGAGAAATCAGGAAGGCACAAATATAATAATATTCCTTAGGGAATAAATCCAGTTAATGTATTTTATAATAATAGGCGAAAAATATAATAGAAAAACAAATAAGAACAGTTTTAACGAAAAAAAAAAAATTAAAACTAAGGTTAGGATGGTTTGGGGGATGATAAAAAACTAATAGAATTTGATTGAAAAGGATATGAAAGGTTTCTTATATATTCACTTTCTATACTTTTTTAAGATTTTTTTCCTTTCCATTTAAACAATTTCTTGTCTCTTCCTGGAAAATGTTTAAATGGCATTAGATTATAGATTAGATTTTGCCTTTGTTTATTTTTGGTGAAACTTAAAAAAAAAAAAAAAAAACACGAAAACAGAAGTAAGAGAACAGGATAAATGTTGTTTTTATTACAATACTTAAAATTAAATTGTAAAATTAAAAAAGGCACAAGAAATAAAAATAAAATTAAATTCTTTAAAAGCACAAAAGTGTTACAAAACCCAAGAATATATGGAAAACACATTTTACTGTTTTTTACACGTAGGCCTTGTGACCCGTTCTACAACCCACTTTTAATACTTTTTACCAATTTATAAGTAATATTATTTATTTTGTTTATGTTATAGATTTGTATATTTAAAAATATATTTGGTCACCATGGAGATTTGCAAAGAAAATTATTTTTCAATAATTTTTTTTCAATTAAAAACATTCATGACTCTTATAATTTATTAAGAAAGACTGTTATCACACACCGTAAAATAAAATGTCAAATATTTTGAGCAGATTTTTAAGTTACACGTGCTTAAAACATTCAAGATTCCAATATTTGGTCCTCTGCAGCCTCCAAACGAAGGACCTTACTAAAAACTGTTTTTATAGGATACTTATATATTTATTTTTCAAGATCTAAATCTTATCAAAATTTGAAGGTCTTTTAAACAAAAAGTTTATAATGGAAGGATAAAGGTATGGTGTCAAGAATTTTGCAAAAATTGATAACGGGTGGGGTACCTATCGGTAGTTAAAATTTCTTTTTCTTTATAAAAGTTTATAGGTATAAAAGTTTTGCAAACATATAAGCAGCCGGACGGACTTACGGACAAAGAAAACTGTACAGGCACATTATTTTCAAATATTGGAAATTCAAAATATGCTCAAAACTAACATAAGATTAACAGTTGGTATTGCTGGTTTAAATTTTTTTGTATATTTAATTGTAAAAATTGTTCTTAAAATGTTTTAATAACCAAAAAGAACATTACAATTAGATTTTAGGATGTTTTCTTAAATTTTTTATCGTACACTTTTAAGTAACGAGAAGTCGTTAGTCTTGTAACGGGTAAGATATTTTTAAAGGTATGCATCTTTATTAGCTTTAGTATACGAAATATACCGAATATAGTTTCTTAAGATAATTTCAAATTATTAAAGTGACAGGTATTTTAAAAACTATAACGGTTGTCTTTTACAATTTTTTTCCATAATGAAAAAAAGTTTATAGAATTTCCTAAGTTTTTAATCACTTGAAGTTTTGGTATCTACTTCAAAATTAGGGACTTGTGGTGATTTTTGTTTTTTTTAAGATGAAACATATAAAATCTATAGGTATATATTTTTCAATTAGTAAGACCCAGTACTGACTTTGCTTATATGACATTATGCTTATTCACTAGCGCTAATCAATTAGTTATTAGCATTATATGTTACTTATTAATTAGAATTTACATGTTACTAATTAATTAGCATTATTTCAGTGCTTATTAAGATAGTGGGAATGAGATATTGAAATGAAATACAAAATTGATAAGAGAAAGAAGCAACAGTCGATAATTGTGGAAACAAAAGTGGATGAAAAGTCAAAAAATTACTCACTTAGCATAAATTTTTTAAACAAAGTACCGAATTGAAGACTGAAACACTTTTCGAAATCATTTGTTTGTGACACGCATTAAGTTGTGATGAACTCCTTGCTTTAGTAGAATCTCTTATTTCAAAATAAAATGCATTATTTAAAAAATTTTCAGTTAGACTTATGTTTCCAATTGTCTTAAGATTACTGGGAAGTAGTGATTCGTTTAGCAGTTAAGAACATTCATACAGAGTTCTAAAGAAATCTATTTTAAAGTTTTTTATGCCTCCGTAAAAAGTAATATATAAATCCTTTTTCATAAGTCTATACTAGTAATCATTCTCTGCTAATAGCACTAGCATTAGTGTTTGCATTAAACTTATGATGTGCTTATACATGATTAGTATATATACGAATGGACGGACAGATTGAAATCTCGAAATTGACTCAAAAATTGAGGCTTATATACTTTTCCATATCTAGCTTGTCTCCTTTCTGTGGTAACAAACACCATACCAAAGTTAATATACCTTTTTACCTATTGCATAGGTGAATTGTAGGGTATAAAAACAGTTAAAACCATAAAATTCGTTTAAAAAAATCTGATTTAATTTTACTTCATATTATTTAATCGGAAGCGGCCATTTCATTTTTAAATCTAAATTACTTTCGATCTTTTAACTTGATAATTTGTTGGTGCATTTACTGATTATAAATTAATATGCTAGGTATATTAATTAAACAAATGTGAACCATTCTAGATGCCTCATTAGTAAATTCAAAAACTGTGAAAACATGGTAAATTATGACTGGAAAATTAAACATTTTATAGCTCAATAATCTTTTCATTCTTGAAATAAAATGTAAACAAACTTTATGAAACTTTTTTTTTTTTTAAACCAAGGTTCTTGTCAAATTAAACGAAAGTGGTTTCTTTTAATATTTCCAGTTTATTTTTGCGAAACAAAGAAAAGAAAAGGTCAAAAAAAAAAAAGGAAAAGAAAATAAAATAAAATAAATTAGAAGGAAAGGAAATTTTGTAAGATTTTATAGACAAATTTAAAATTCAGAAGAAATACAAAAGTAAATTGAATTTATTTTTTTTTTTTTTTTTTTTTTTGTTATTCTTGAGTTGATTAGTAAGAAAATAACCTTGAAAGTTTGATTGCTTAAAATAATTGTTAAAGTAACTGTAAACGTATAAATTTTGTAAAATAATTTTCAATACATATAAGATTCGCTCTTTTAACCTTAAATTTTTATTTTAAAAATAAAAGTTATTTATTTTATATTTTAAAAATTTAATCTAAATAGTGAGTCATTGCGATAAATTAGTAAAATTTGAAAATATTTTTGTGTGTTTGATTGTGTTGGTGTGTGTGTGTGTGTGTGGGTGTCTACGAACACGATACTTGAGTAAATTTCAACCGATTTTGATATAATTTAGTATGAATACTTTCTTCGTTATAATAAAGTAAAGTTTGTAGATGGGCCCAAACATACCACGGGATTGGGAGGCTCTCATACAAAAACGTCAGACTTTTCGAGAAATTTCAAGTTTTAACAATCGGAATGAGTTAAAATTTGGTATATAGATAATTGATGAGTACCATGAAGAGTAGGTTTTATAAATTGAGTTTAGTATTATTGGGTCTATAGATTCAAAAACTTACGGGAAAGTGAAGTTCTAATAATTCATCAAAATCTCAACTGAATTTAAAAAAAATTGGTATAAATGCTTTTTTGCCAAATGAAAAAAGATCTCGCATATGGGCCTAATTGGATCACGGAATCGGGGGCTTCCCATATTGTGAAATAACCAAACTTTACAAGAAATACTAACAGTCTTCACAGAATTTACACTCAAGAAGAAATACAAATTATAAGAGAAGACAAGCTTATTCAATCCATCTTGGATTTATTTCTACATTTTTATTAAATTATGCGCTCACATTAGATTTAAAATATAATAATGAAATTAATAATGAAAATATGTCAATAAAATTACATGCTTTTGACATTAACTCAATAAATTCATATGATTTTCAAGGCTCTGGCTTTTATTCTTCATTCATACGTTATCCGATTAAAACTAAATCTGAACACTGAAACAATGTATAAAATTGCCCATTCTACAATTAAAATGAAACCTTACAATATCTTACAAAAATAAACTTATCAATTATCTTCTATAAAATAATAATTTTTTAACGTTTTATGAAGGAAAATGAAAATTTATATTTTTAATATCCTGCCCGTATTAATAATGGTGGCCTTAACTAAATTACATATAAAAAAAAATAGTTACTTACAAACAATTTATTTTTAGAAATTGGTCAAAGGCAAATTAAATGATTAAAACATTTTTTGATTTAGATGAAAATCCCGAAATAAGTATTAAAAATTTTTCAAAATTATTGAAATGAGGGTCCTTTAAAAAAGTATACAATGCCACCAACACAATTTTAAATTATACAAGTTTTTTCAATTCAAAATAAATTATATTTTGAAGTTTCAACTTGACAGAGGATAACACTTAAGGATTTAAGTAAAAATATTAAGATGATGAAAATGAATTTAAAATATATTAAAATTTTTTGGAATCTAAAATTTTTTTAGAATCAAAAAATTAATGTTATTTTTTCAACAAAATTTAATTAAAAGTTGAAAATTTATTTATTTATTTATACTAAATTACTACTACAACCAGACAATAGTAAATAATGCCTGATATTTTAATAGTCCTATGCCTGTTTGGCCAAGGACTAGTATAATAAAGATTAAAGAAGTCCAAATTCTTATTAAACTATTATAATATACACTATACTTTTTATTAGATATGATCTGACTAGGGTTTGAACCCGAGACCTTTGGATTGAAAGGCCGCCACTTTAATCGCTGAGTTATCGGTCAGTTGAAAAATTTAAATAGCAAATTTAAGTTGTACTTTTAATAAAGAATGAAATAAGAAAAAGAGAATATTTATTAGGGGGCCGAATCGACTTTATACCAACAAGAAGCGATACTAAATTTACAATATTGGTATAAAAATATGGAAATATTTTGGGAAAAGGGGATACTCTTATATTGAAAGAATCTTAAATCTCTTCCTTAGGTTTTTTTTATTATATATTATATATTCGCAAGAAAGTATTCCAAATATGAAGGTTGCTTCTCTATAATCACATATTTTCGGGACTTTTTTGTTCTTCGTTTTATTGAAATGGTTTTTTTTTTAAAATCTTGATTAAATTATTTATAAGTTATTGATCTCTAAGTTTTTAGGGTGTATTTCAACCCTTATAGCAAATAAATTAAAATATAATTTATATTAATGAAACAGAACAGAACTTTTTGGGTTTGTTAGGTTTTAAGAGGTATGTGGGAAGGTACCTAAACTACCACTCCAATTCATGCTTAAAGATCTTGTGAAATGTGTGGGAGATACCACAATTGATGCCAATTTTCAGAGACATAGAGCAAATAGAAACGAATACCCTTGTTCCAAAGTTGAAGTTTTTATATTTATTTTAAGTATTTACCCGAACCACTCTAATTGGATTTGTTACTAAATTTCAAGGATACGAAAGAAATAGAAAGGAACATCCTTGTGTCAAAAAGTTATATCATTATTGGTTTTCGAACTATTCTCGTTTGGCCTTAGTTCAATCGAAACTTCCAGAATCCGAACCAATGGTTCGATTTCGCCCATAATCAATCTTCGCTTTTCTAAGGTCTATTACAAACCCAGTATAAATTCATTTAAAAGAGCGTCATTATTTTCGTCACCTACTATATAAATTTCATCAACCTACCATATCATTATTTTTTGAGTTTTCCTGCGCACGGACGGACACCGCTAAAACGAAATATGCATAATATTTTATATAAGCTTGCCTTCCTTCGATGGGTACAATACCTTTTTTTGTGTAGGGTATTAAAAAACTGATAATATTACAATTAATTTATTTCATTAATTTATTATTAATTATGAATCAAGAAAACCTTTTAACATGTGTCGAGATATAGTGTTGGAGCTTCTATGTAAACGTTTAAAATTTGAAATATATAAACAGGTGCTTAAGTTACTGCTTTTTAGAAATATGGGGCATTGAATAAGAAGGTCGGAATATTTCTTCGTTATCGAAGTCGTTCTCATGTCCTATCGTTTAAATAGTAATCCTTTACAGGTGCTACAGAAAAAAGTTTTTCTATGAAATTAAGTTTTTTTACAATATCTATTCGAAGTCAAAATTTAATTTCTTTAATTTAAATTTACAACAAAAAATTTGTCATATAAAGTTAATTTTAAAATGAAAATGATATGACAATTCATTAAAAATAAAAAGCATAAGAAAATTAAAATCAAAACGCATCAGGAATGAAAGTTTCACTAGCTGTGCTTTGGTTTACTTTACAATTATTTTTTAACATATAAAATCATTCACCATATTTTGAGGTTTTCACAATTTATTTTTTTTTTACCATTTTATTCAGTGTTAATGTGGCTGTAGTAATTAGGTCAGTAAACGACATGGAAACCGATAAGAAAATAAAGATATGTCATGATCAACATTATTGAAACAAGTATTTTAGATAGAAATATTTATTTGAAAAAATATTTAAGAGCTCAAAAGAAGTATTATGAAAGAGTTACAAGCTTGTATTTCATCTGACTGTATTTTCATTTTCCAGAGTTTCATTTGACTTATTATTGGCCTGAAAACATTCATATCCATATGTATAAAAGAAAAAGTTTGTGTGTTTGTTTGTATGTACCTAATAGATTCCTAAACTTCGCAGCCGATTTTCACGAAAATTTGTATATAGAGGTTTTTGGGTACGAAAATAAATCGTGGCCTAAAGCTTTTGTTCTAACGGATCCCTAAGTTGGGGGGCTGTGGTGCAAGTATTTAAACTTCTTTGTTCTAAAATGTGAAGAGTTTGACCGATTGACTTCAAATTTTTATACGTGATGCTCCTTGAATATTGAGTTGACACTATCAACAGACTTTGAATTTGTATTCCCATGCCGGCCCGACGATTGTCCAAAAAAAATTTTGGAAGCAAATTAGGTCCAATTTTGCACAGTACTGCTTTAGCCAAAGAGAAAGTCTCCAAATATTTTTTGTTGAGTTCCGCTAAGCCATTTTCTTTTTATTTTCAGTGATTTATTTTCTTTTTACACAATTTTTATAATAATTATATTTCTTTAATACATTGCTTGGTTTACTTCCTTAAGCAAACCAAGCAATGCATCAAAGCGTAAATTGGGCTTTCGCCCTTATTTCAGATTTTCACTGAAAATTATTAAGACTTACTACACATATGTTCCTGTGGAGCATTGTCTTCTTAATTTTTATTTACAAAATCTCTTACTATTTATTTAAAATTTCCAGAAAATCTTCTGTGATTTTTAAAACTGAAATGAAATTATTCATAAACTAATAAATAAATTTTTTTTCAAAAAACATTTTTTTCTTTTATTAAAAATAAATAAAATATTTTTTGGCCTGCTTATGATAATTTATGATATTTTATTTTCTAAAATAAAACACATTCAACAAAACATAAATATTTTATTTTTTTATAATTGAACACATCCAACAAAATACATTTAATTGAATGCGTTTGTTACACCTCATTCTAGACAAATATATTAATAATAATAAATAATAATAATAATAATAAAATAATAATTCTAATAACTGTATAACTTCTTGTTTGTATTTTCTAATGGCGTTTTTTTATATTATATAAATTAACTAATTTAAGACAAATTGTACTTAAAATTAACTTGAATATAGAATTTTTAAAATATAATTGAATTATTCTCTAAATACTAAAATTTTTCATCATCTGCTTCTAAAAGCCAATTTGCTTATAACATAATATATATGAAATTTATATAATATATTTGATGTCAATTTTTCAGTCAGAACATCTATTTTTCATTATACCCGTATAACTTCAGTCAAAAGGGTATACTAAATTTGCCATTACATTTGTGAAGCAGAGAAGGAGGGGGATAGATATAGACTCAAAGGTATGAATCGGATCCGAATCTAAAAGCAAATCGATCTAGATATGTGCGTCTGTCCGTCTGTCGGTCCGTCCGTACGATAGCCCAAAAAATTAAGGAGCTGGGATTTTGAAGTTTTTACAAATTCGTTTTAATACATTAGCCGCCACCTTATTAAGTTGGGTGTCTGATATTTTGCCAAAAATACTTTAGTTATAGGACAAAGTTTTTACAAAATTTAGTCGGTCTACTGCGTTGGGTTTGAGTAGCTGTCATACACCTTGTTCTTTCTTTTATATGAGCATTACTCTATATTATGTGGAAATTTGGTCAATAATAGTTAACTTTAATGTCCAACGTCCAAAAAAAATTTTTGGTCCAGAGGAAGAGGTTTAAAGAGCTGCCATTCAACTTATATTTTTTTTTGGATGATATATGAATTTCAAACCGGAAGATGTAATGTCTATATTACTGTCATACGAGTATCCCAAAGTTGACAAAGTCTACTCTACTACACTTTTCCTCGTTGTTTTTTTTTTCAAATTACTTTTTATTATTTTCCATTTAATCCGATTTCTATGAAAAAAAGAAAAAAAAAATAAAACAAAAAGTTTAAATCAAGAAAATTGTTAATAGAACGACAAAGTTCTAATTGTCCTATTAAAACTTTCTGAAATAAAAATTCAGTTGATTAGTGTATGCTTCCTTTGTTTTCAATGATTTAAAAAAAAAAACTAACATTTAATAATCAGAAGTGCATCTGATTGTATATGAGGGCGAATATACTTGTTGAATATAAACATTTTTAAAAATATCTATAGTTAAAATTTTAATTCAAATATTTAGTTTTAATTCTTTATTTTTTAAAATTATTTGAATGCAACGTTTCACATTTTAAAATTGTTAGCAATAAAAGTTAGAATTTAAAAAAAAAAATTATTAAAAGTTTGAAAATAAAAAAACAAATCTTTAAAAAAATCATATGGGTTTTTTAAGTATTTTATATTAGTTAAAATGTTGTTATAAAGTGTATAAATAAACATATGTACATAATTTTAATTTAAATGTTGTTTTTATTGTGTTATGTGTGATAGCGATAGTGTGAAAGAAAAAAACGTATACAAGATAGTTTGTATTTTGCATAAGCTTTTCTTATTGCTTAATGTGGTTTGTATTGTAAAGTCTGTTAATCGTTTTTGTAAAGTGTTGTTTTTATATATGGGAGTATCCTCCTCTCCTCCCCATACCGTGGCGTAAAATAGCCCATCTGCTAAGTCGTTCTTTCTTATGAAAAAATAGCATTCTTTCTAAATTTCATTCAAATTTGTTGAGATATTATTTCTTTAAAGGAATTTTCGATATTCCGGCAACTCTTAAAATCTCTAGACCCCACGATACCATAAATCAATTTATGAAAGCTACTCTTCATGGGTATCCACAGATAGTCTATCTTCTAAATTTGAACTCATTGCACACTATTGATGAAGAAGCATTTATTCCAATTATCATCAAAATCGGTTGAAATCAACGGGTCTTATCGCGCTTAGAGACTAACATAGTAGCTGCAAATACTAAATTATCTAGCAACACCATATGTCAAGGGTGGGCACGCATGAGTTCAATGAGAGACATTTTCCGAAAATTTATTTTTTAAAGAGCCACCATAGTAAAGTACATATTTTTTTTATTTCATTAATTTGATTAAAAAAGACTTAAACGCTATTAAAAAAAAATAAAATAATTATTTCAAAATTTAAGTAACAAACATAAAATATAATAAAAATCTATTAATAAAAAATAATAAAATTTCTTGAATTAACGAAGACTTTTGGTCAAATCTTTGAAATTTGGTATATACTTTGTTAAAGCTGTTCGCAGCAATTCTGTAAGATGCTGATTGGTCAACTGTGAACGATATTTCGACTTCACGAACTTCATTGTGGAGTACAAAGATTCACAACAATATGTTGTACCAAAAATTGAAATTAGACGGCAAGCAGCTTGTTTTAAGTGTGGATATTTTGCCTCTGGTACGAGTTTCCAAAATTCAATTATAGAAGTAGATTTATGGTGCATTTGCAAAGCCTGGTCCTCTTTCATATCTAATAACTCCAATTCCCCAACCGCTTTTTTAACAAGTATTACTTCAGAAATTTGAAATCCATCTTCAATAATATCACAAATAAATGGGTTCACAAAAAATGCAAATGTAGATTTAAAACTTTTCAAATCTTCAAACCTACATTTGAAATCTGCTTGCAATTCTTCCAATTTTTCACTGTATTCGTTTACTTTTTCTTCTGTGATATCAATTATATTAGCTTTTATTCGTGACCTAAGATCGTTCAGAAAAAGCCGAAGTTTAGCTTCAAAACTAAATAACGTTTGTGACAAATCAATAATTATCTTTTCTTTTCCTTGTAAAGCCAAATTTAATGTTTGCAAGTGTTCCATAATGTCTGTAAGGAACATTAAGTCAGAAAGCCAAGTTTCATTTTCTAATTCTGGGTATGCTATTCCTTTTTCTTTGGTAAATATTATGATAGGATTTAGGAGTTCCACAAAACGGTTCAAAACATTGTAAGTTGACAGCCATCTAACAATACACCATAAGGAGACATCATTGGGCAATTCATCTGTTTCGTCATTTAATCTTAATTCTTCTAAAAAGTTTTTAAATTGACGATGTGTTTTGGCATTTGTTCTAATTAAATTCACAATCTTCAAAACAATCTTCCACACATTTTCGTATTTTAAGTACTTCGCTATGAGATGCTCGCGATGAATTATGCAGTGAAGAGATAAGAAATGAGGAATATTAGGATCTCTGTTTAAAAGACCAATGAGACCTTGATTTTTCCCCATCATTGCAGGCGCTCCGTCTGTCACAACACTTACAAGTTTATCACGAGCCAATTCAAACCTGTCCATTACTACATCAAGCGCAGTTTTGACATCGATACCGCGAGTTGTTTCGATAAGAGCTACTAGGTCTAACATTTCTTCCTTCACTTTTACGTCAGAAGATACAAAGCGGACAAAAACGGCTAATTGTGGAACATCCTGAATGTCAGTAGACTCGTCAAGAGCTAAACTGAATGCTGTACAATTTTTTAAATCACACATCAAATTATTTTCAACATTTTCGCTAATTTGGCCAATTCGACGCTCAGTTGTACGACGTGACATAGGAATACGTGAGATTAATTTATGTAGTTTTGAGTTATCCGGATCCAAAACTTTAATCACTTCTTCCAAGTTTCTCTTAATAAATTCACCTTCTCCATATGTACGTTTAGCACGAGCTATATTCCAAGCTATCAAAAAACTAGCTTCGTTGGCACGGTCATCTTCTCGACTAAAAGCAGACAATAGTCCTTGTTGGTTTTGAAGCCCTGATTGCAATGACTTAAGTTTTTCTGTTCGCAATTTTGAATTGAGTGGGTATTGAATTGATAAGTGTGGATGACTTACTTCATAGTGTCGACGTAAATTGGTTACTTTGTAGTTGGAAATTGTAACTTTACAAATAAGACACAACGATTTACCATTATTGTCAATAAAAAAAAACTTTTCTGTCCATTCTTCTTGAAAAGTTCTATTTTCTTGTTTGTATTTTCGTTTTTTGATGTTTTCTGAGGTCATTATAATAATAAATTTAAATAACTATATTACTGAAATTTAAACAAAATAATAAAAAGACATTAATTTAATTTTAATTAATTTAAAATTTTAAAATGCTTCATAAAAAAATCTTCTTACCAAATTTTTCAAAAAACAAGAATAGAAAACTATACTAAAATATACAAACGACCGCAATCTTGTACAAACAAAAATACTAACTAATCAAAATTCACTAAAATTCAATAAATTTATTTTCATTGCTTCTCTCTCGTTGTTATAACAAAGCGCAGCCTACTACAAAATAATTTTAAAAAGCAGTAAAATGTGAAAAACAATGTTTCGTTAATTTTTGACATTTATGAAAATACAATTGCAACAAAAAATTTTTTTTTTAAAAATTCAGTGGAAAAAATTTCAAAATAAAAAAATCGAATTTAATTTTCAAATTCAATTATCAAAAATTCAATTATCAATGAGCCGCAGTTTACTCGACGAAGAGCCGCATTTGCCCACCGTTGCCATATGTCATTTCCAAATTTATTTTGCATTTTGTTAAAAGCTTTGTTTGTTATTCAGTTAATCGCCTTAAATATGATAAATTCCTTTGAAATTTTTTAAATATAAACTTTTTAAATATAGTATTTAGGATAATTAATAATTTATTACAATTTTTTTTTATTTTTAAACTTATTATATTTTTAGTACATTTTCAAAAAATTTTGTAAAAATGTGCCTATATAGCTTCACTCTCTCCTCCGTTCTCCTTCATTTTTGGTGAAGTTAAATCCTCAGAAATTAGTAGGAGTCGGTTAACAAATTAAAAATGTAAAAAAGGTAAACAAAAATTTTTTTGTCACGTCTCCTGTTTAGGAGCTATAAGGGCTCGAAAATTGAAATTTTGCTATTTATAAACACCTGTAACTTGAATACGTGTTCAAATTGTTTTTTAATAATATACAAAATTCAAAGCTACAATATTACATTTCAACTTGTGTCAATGGTTTTCTTAATTTTAAAGGGTACCGAAGCTACAGCTCATGCAAATTCCAAAAAAACCCTATATTGAAAGTGGTATAGCAAGAGTTGTGTCAGCTATACTTTCTTTCTAAAAACGACTCCTCCAACATTATATTTCGCACTTGTTAATAGGTTTTCTTTAGTGTACGGGGATTATATTCTATGTATTGATTTCACTGTTATTCATAATTATTAAATTGATGAAATAACTAAATTATAATATTATCATTTATTTTTGTAGGTATTTTTATAAAAAGATAAAATACTGAGTAAGAAACCCGATATAATTTTGAAAATGTGCTTTTTAAAAACCCTTGTTTTTTTTCATCACTTGTTTATTATAACACTTATATATTTTATTTCCCAAATTGTTAATACATAAATTGAAGCGCTTCTTAATTTAAACGTCATACATATTTGAAATTAACAATCTCAGAACTGAAATATTAAATTATTAATATTAAATTATCAAATATAAACAATTTAAAACGAAATTAGAGAAAAAAAAACTCCTAAATGTATGTTTTATAATTCTACTAAAGATGAAACAGAATAATTTACAAAAAAATTAATTATAAATATTATGTACATACATATGTCATACGTATTATCATTTCTTTGATTTCTTTATTAAAAATCATCAAATTTCATGAACAGAGATTTAAAAAATTTTTATATTATGTTTTTTTTTTTAATGCTATTTTTTACTTGTATAACAAAAAACACTCCTTCAACATTCAAAAAAAAAACAAAAATGAGTGATATTAAAAATAACTGTATGTATTCTAACAATAAAATTATGTAGGTACTTGTTAAGTGAAATGTTAAGTGAAAGGTTGCTGACATTTAAGATGTCATTATTGACAGCAAAAAAAATATTTTTATTTGCGCAATTAGTACAATTACAAAATACTGATACTGAATGATAAAAAAAACTTTTATAATCCTCGAGAAAAATACAAAATATCACTATTAAAATATTAAAAACTCTTTAAAAATAACTGATTCAATATTTTTTTTTTTTTTTAAAATTTATTAAAATCTGTTTACCAAAACAAAAAAATAGTTCAACATTAAAATTTATATAATATTTTTAAAGTTGAAAGGTCTTTTGGAGCAGATTTAAATTGGCAGTTTTGATACAATGGTATTTAGAAATTTTAAAATTACTTTTATATTTTTAATTTGCATTTAAGTTAATTAAAAAAAATCATTTAGTGGTATTATATGCTGTACACCTTAGTTAGGTAAGGGCCAGGGGTATACTAACTTCGGTACGGTATATTTTTGTTCAGCGTTCGTTGATATAGCAGTGTCTGTCCTTTATTCCGTTCGCCTCCAAAGCATATCTTCGAAATTAATAAGGACAGAAATATCAAATTTAGTACAAGGTATTTCAGTCCTGCTTGTATTATGTCCTTACACTGTGGAATGAACTACGAGTAGAAGGTTGAAATTTGGTACAACATATTTCTGTCCTGTTTGCTTAATGCCCCCAAAAATATGTGATGGATTGATTGTGAAACTTCATGTAACTTTCAATGAAATGAAGGTGTAGGGTATTACTAAGTAGGATGCATTTCACACGTTGACATATCATTAATTCGAAAAATATAATTAGGTGGAGAATTTATTGAAACCGTTTTTTCTAGGAATTGAGAAGATAAACAGAGTCAATGTCAATTACAGATTCGAAGACGTAGGTGCTAAAACATTTTAAGTAATTCGTCGCCATAAATTAGAAAACAGCTTTTCGAACGTCCTCGTCGTCAATTCGCACCAAGGAAAAGGTTTGTTCCGTGTTCGGGATAAACGAGATAGGTATACAGGATAGCTACGATACATATGGCATTTTGTTTTTCAATGATTTTTTTTAATTTTTGATTTTTGATAAAAATTTAATAAGAAATAAAAATTTTATACTCAAAAATGTAGTCATAATAAATTCATGATTGCTAATTTTTGTTTATTTAATGCAATCCCAGTTTCTCAAAGAAGGTTCATAAAATCACCAGACTTTCCGAGAATCCTCGAGTTCTTACTGTCGGAATGAGTTCGGCACAGAGATTATTGGTGGGTAATCATGAAGAGTAGCTGTCATTAATTGATTCATGGTATCATGGAGTTTAGAGATTCGGAAAGGGTTTCAGGAATGTCAAGCTCTAATAACTTATCAAATTTTTAACCGATTTTAATAAAATTTGATATGATTTTTTTTTATAAGAAAAAAAGCAAGACTTCGCAGGTGGACCAAAATGGATCACGGGATCATACTCCCACATAAAATAACTACAGACTTTAAAAACTTTACAATATAAACCACATTATACAAAAAGAAAAGCTTATATAATCCATCTTGGACTTATTTCTACACTTTTGTTATTCTAATTCACATTCTGACAATTTAATTTTTCTGACCATTTTTCGTTAAATCAAATAAAATCGTTAAATTGTCGATTCGAACAATTTTTTTTAATGATGACTTTTAATCGTTTTTAATGAAACGTGATTAATTGAAGATATTTGCATATTCTATTTGGTGTTATGTACTTTTTGTTCTTTTGACTGCTCTTATCCCTCTTGTCCTCTACTAATAATCCTTAATTAAATCACTATAGTAACAAACAAACTTAAACCGTTTTAATTTTCTTAAATTAATATTTTTTTTTCAAATTATTATTTTCATATATGTATTTCTTTCCAATAAATTTTCTTCATGTAAAAATTATGAATATTTTTTTTTTTTTTTTTTTTTTTATAAAAAACCGAAAAAAACAAATCAGATTTTATTATAGAAAAATTCATTCAAAAACACAGACCTACATCATAGATCAATGGATAAATAAATGTCCTTTCAGCAAAAAATTTCTAGTCAACACGTCTTCCACACCATTAGTGATTTATAGGGTTATGTGATACATACATATATATATACGATAGAAAAACTCAACTTAAACTAAAATTTAAGTTTTATACAAAAAAAAATAAAATTTCGGAATAAAAATGCAAAAAACCATAAGAAAAATATTAGATCCATTTGAATCCCTAATTCAATCTTTATGTTACGTGCATGAGATATCCTTGCATTTTTCTATGCTTTATTATAATAAAGTAGCATATTTATATATATAAATGTATAAAATATTTTATATATATAGATTAATACAAACATGACAACCTTTTCTCTGTTTCCCACATCACTGGGTTTTTTTTTTTTTTGTAAACCTTGGTCCGAATTCATGAGTGGACATAACACGGAAAAAATTAAATCCATAAGGCAAAGCAGAGCAAACCAAAATGTAATATTAATGTATAGGTATGTTGAATAAATTCCTTTGAAAATAATGTACATGTATAGAACTGGAAAAAATTAATATATTACATAGTGATGATTTACTGAAAATTTAAGTGCCGAACCAAATTCATGTATTTAAATTTTTTTTATAAGATAGGCATTTTAAATTAGATTTTGATTAGGCTACCTTATACCTAATCTCCAGAATATTAATTGATCTTTTAAACCTAATCTAAATAATAATATTAAATGAACACATTTTGAAAAACTGGGGTGAACTGTGCCTGTATCTTTCAGATCTTGTACTTTATTGAAAAACAAACTGAAAGAGATAAATAATTTGATACTGAATAAGATTAAAAAGTTATTTTAATTTCAACTGTTCAAGTTTTGAGCTAATGTGTCTGTTGTTACCATAAATAAATGTTGGAACAGGCGGTTTTTAGAATTGATCCTAATGAATTCCACATACATTTTAAAAATGAGATATAGTACTAAGTAGACCTTATAACATATAGAAATTTCTTAGATTTTTTACATATTGTAATAATTTTATAAGGTATTTCTATATCTGTGAGTTATATTATTTATTTAAGTTATTTGTTTAAAGTTATTTTTTTATTTAAGATATAATATAGTTATTAGTTATTGATTATGCCATTAATTTGGACCTAATGACGAATAGTAACTAAGTTGATTTCGAAATTCAGATAAATTGTTTTTTTTTTCCTTTTTACCGGAAATCGAACCAGGACTTTTCGAATTAAGGGAGTCGGCACTCTAACCACTTTGCCACTCAGCCGTTAATTAATGGTATAGGTATTAATAGGGTTATAGGGTATAGGTTAATTTTAACAGCTTTTTAATATTCACTAATAAAGACTAACGACTTTACTCATTAATACAACTATATTTCGTGTCATTCAAAACTTTTTGGTAAATTTAATCACTGAATGCTTGCGAACCACTTTTAAAAATGTTTGATATCATCACTGACTTTGTAAATAATATTAGGATATTAACCCGACTCAGCATGTCCTGAATATGTACGTGGCTCCTGATATATACGTATAACAGTTATTCTAAAAATATGAAATATTAAAAATATACGATATAAATAAATGGAGTATATAAGGGTAAAGGAACATTGTGAAATAGGAGAAAAAAAATTGAAGAAATTTGACAATTTTTCAAATAAATTATTGAAAAAGGGAGGTAAAAAAGTATAGAAGCATTTTTTTTGCCATGGAGACCTACAAAAAAAAGTGAATAATCACATTCTTTTTTTAAAATAATTATTTGACTATATATGACTTACTACTGCTTCATATGCATATATATAAGCACGGAATGATATACCTATACCATTCAATGGGGAATATAATATTATAATATCACATACAGAAACTACGATGGTGATGGAAAACCATATGTTAAAACAAAAAAAAAGGAACTAACAAGTCTGGTGAAGTTAGATTTCTTTTTTTTTTTTTTTTTTTTTATAGAACAAAGACAAATTTTTAATTTGTGTCCTTTATTTTGATTTCGCCCAGGTCATGGCATCGTTCCTTTCCTTTTTTATTGCCATATTCTAACGGTATATCAGTATTGAAGATAAAAATTTTTGAAAGCGTATTCTTTAGAGTGCATTGAAATCCGCAAGACTTTAATGCATTGTTAAATAAAAAATCGTCTGCTGGAAAAAAATTAGTGTGGGGTAAATAAAGAATAAAACTGACCCCAAAAAAATCTGAATGCACTTTGAATTATTTACCTTTTCTAAACATATTTAATTAAGTGACCAGTGTTTTGGTATAAAAATGTGGTACATATATTATCATAAAATTTAATATTGTTAGAATATAATTTACTTGTAAATATCAAGTCAAAATATTGTCAAAATACAATGTTATTGTTTTCCGGTAGATGTCTCTTAAGTATACGTAATTTTAATATGAGTTTTTGGTTGTCATTTAGAACCGCAATTGTGATGGACTTTTACAGTTATAATTGTGGTAACTATCATTTTCAAATAACATATATGTTATTTTATACAGAGTAATTAACATCTACTTATATCAATTCGTTAAAAACGGTAATTAATCAGAAAAATGCTGATAGCAAATTATTTTAAGTTAAAAACAAACTCATGATCAAAATAGTGTTTACATTCCATTAATTAATCCTCAAGACAACTTCACCTTTGTAAATAAATAAAACTTTTGAAACGGATGTTTTTTGAAAATTTTCCAATTAATACTATACAAAAATACAATAATTAAATGTATATGGTCACTAAAGTCCTAAATAAAATAAAAACATACACAAATATACATTATGATTAACGAATTATGTATGAATTATTCTTGCTTTAGTTATAAACTGTTGTTCTCTTTTTTAAACGTATTTTCAAAGAGTTTATAACAAATTTGCCATTACGTTTGTGAAGCAGTAAAAGAAGGGGCGTAGATATAAACATGAATCGAATCAGAATTGAAAGCTAGCTATGATCAGTATTTTCGTGCGTCTGCATAAGTCAAAAAATAAAAAAGCTAGGACTCATAAATTTTCACATATTCGTTTTTATGCAAGACCCGACCCGCCAAAATGAGTATCTGTCATACAAAATATGAGACAAACTTAATATATAATGAAACTGAATATCTGAGATTTTGTCAAAAGAATGTAACTTTAATGACTGTCGTCTGCAAAAAGTATAGTTAGTGTACGGCAAGAGATTCAAAGAGCTGCCTTACAACTTATATATATACTCAAATTCTATATAACTGAATATTTGAAATTTAGCAAAAAGCAATTAATCGGATGATGTAATGTTTCTATTACGTTCATACGGATATCCTAGAGTTGACATAGACTATTCTATATTCTTTCTCGTTTTAAAATATTGTGGGAATTGTATAAATTTGTATTTCGTTTATTTTTCTTGGCAGAAAATACATTAATTTCTATCTTCTACTTATTTGAAAGCATTTTGAAAAGTTTATGTTGGATCAAATTCAGAATTCAAAGAAAATGCTGAATATTTAATGTCTTGTGTATTAAGTGGAATTATAAAAGTATAAAGGCAATATAATATATTTAAATAAGAAATTAAAAAAAAAGTAATATATGCAAAAAAATCTTAAATTACTTATATTGTATTAAATCTTTGATTTTTTTAATTTTGAACAGTAGATTATTTAATCTAATTAACTCTTTTGAAATAACATACAGATTTTGTAATTAAATAGTAGTTGAAAACTTAGAATGGAGTTGGAATTTATTCTTAGAGTTTGAACTTGTTCGTTTTTAAAAACAGATTCGTCCATATGTAGTATTCTTCTTATTTAATGATTTACCTACAGGGTTGGTTCTTCGTACAATCTATTACTTATGGATTTTCATGATTTCAATCAAGTCTGTTGCTTAGATGATATTTACTTAGTGTTAATACTTGGGGAGTCGCATAATGTCTATTTGGAAAATGTGAATTAAGTCCATTGTCATTATTCGTTTTTCATAAGATTATAATTTTAATTGGTATTATGCGTTTTTTTTTCAAAGGTGTACAATGTCTATATCATTCGAAGATCTTCATCTTATTTTTTTTATCAAATGTTTTTTGATCTTGTTTTTAATTTTCGTTTTATACTGGGACGAACATCTCCTAGACTAGACTTCTTTGAGAGTTTAGAACCCTCGAAATGTGACCCAAAAAAACACAAATGCATACAAATTTGTTTTAGAAGCCAACTCTAAAATATCTCCTTATAGTTGGTTTCAAAGTCACGATTACAGCTTTTTCAAAAGCAGGGATACCATTTTATGAAGCCATGATTCTCTAAAAAAATCCATGATGTCAATTTGGCTTTGTAATTTTTTCAAAGTTGGCATTATGCATCTTTTCAAACACTGTCAATATGTCAATAATATTCATCCGACGATGTCTTATTTGGGATCCACTGATCTTATTTATGTTTTTTTTTTTATAAATTATAAAGAAGAAATACGCGTACAATGACTTTTGACATCTTGCGTTTTAGTGCATAAGCTGAATTGACAATATGCGGCCCCCGTCAACACTTATTACCATGTGAATCTGTGTTATAGGTGTTGCTTCTTCAAATTATTTAAAATAATTGAGATGATTTGATGCAAAAAAACACAGCCTTAAAAATATAATTTTTTCAAACTCCTACATATTTTCTAAAAGCATACTTTATTAAAGTTGTATTAATTGAAATATGGTGCTATTGTTGTAAATGGTTTTTACAAAGGTTTTTTTTTTTTAAAAACTCGTTAACTTTGAGGCTAATTAAAAACTTAAATATTTGCTGTCATAAAAATATTTCACTAAAAATAGAAACTAATAAAAAAGTAAAATATTAAAAAAATAGTTTAAATTTTTATAAAAAATATAAAAAAACAAGTGATGAAAAAACCAATGATTTTTGAAAAGCACATTATCAAAATTACATAATTTTCATTAATAAGTTGCAAATATAATTGGAAAACTATTACAATTTATGTATTTCATTAATTCGAAAATAACTAAAAACATTTCCAAAAATCTGTCACCTGGCAAAATGTTAAGTCCTCTAGTTTAAACAGTTTCGAAGATATAAGAGATTAAAAATTTTGCAAAAATTAAGTCTCGCATAGCGGTAATTTAAAATACATTATGGCAACCTCATATTATTCGGATTTTATAAATAAATATATGCAGCTTATACAATTAGCTGTCACTTTGGATTTTGACATTGAAAATATATCTTATAAAACTTTAAACTCCTGTTAAAATAATTAAAATGTAGGGCTTTTTCGAACTTTGGATGTTGTGACTTCAAACAAATGACTCTACAGAAAACTGTCGTTCTATGAATGCGTATTTCAAATTTCATTGCATTTTTTCAAGCGATGTAAAAGTTTTGTAAACATCCGGATGGACAGAGAGAGTGAAAATATATAGAGATAAATTTACCAAAAATTTTTAAAATGTGCTAAAAATGTAAATTCATTAATCACTTTAGAATACGTTGATTGCTATATAGTTAATAGCATTTTGTTAAACTTTTAAGATTATTTTTAAAAAAAACATTATAAATTTTATTACAAAAAATATTGAAAAAGTAATTTTTCCATTAAAAAAATTTATATATTTATGTATAGTAAAAATTTAAATATTTTAGGTTAGCCGGTTAGCGTATGAATAGTTATTTTGATGTATTTTCTTTGGACATACTTGTAATTGACATGGACAAATAAACTTTAGTAGCTGATATTAGAATTAATTTAAATATTTATTTATACTAAAATATTTAAAAAAATATCACTATTTCCAAACAATGAATAGTAAAAATTTATAGTTTTTAAAAATTATTTTTATAATGATCTGCGGGAGTAGTTTTGATTGAATTTATTACAGGGTGACCGGAACTCAAAGGTCACAGAAACTGGAGGTGATAAATAAGTTCATTATTAAAAACGAGTTTTGAGGGGAAGGGCTAATTCAAACCGATTAAGGCATCTGCTTTTAAAAGCTTTATAAATATATATAATATAAATATATAGGGTTGCCAAAGGTACCTAAATCCCGTTACCGTTATGCAAAACTCAATTTATGGTTTCCTAACGGTTTAAGTAAGAAACTTAAAATGGGAGAAATTAGGTCTTTAGAAATTGAGACGTAAAGAAATAAACAAAGCAAGCACAAATATTATATTTAAACATGTGTTAAAGGTTTTTTTTTTAATTTAAAAGGGCGTCTTTAAAATTGAAGACAGTGTCTCTTAGTTTTAACAATTTTCGCTTAGATAATAAAGTTCTAAGAAAATATTCAAATTTTGGTGCAAATCAGAATTTAATTTTTTGAATCTGAAAAGTTTGGGGTCGAGTTACATCCCTATTCAAGAGCTTTTTAAGAGTTATTAGGATCTAAAAATTTCTTATTTTCAGTAACCAGTATTAGGCACCTGTTATATTCTAAATATCAATTTCATTATTATTCATAATTTATAACGAATTAATGAAAAAATAAACTGTACGACGATGGCTTAGTGGAGTGAGCATCAAGGTAAAACTGGGATCATTTATAAGACGAATAGCTCTATTTTGCTTTTTATCAAGATATCCCACCGCCGTAATGCATAAGCATAAATGTGTGCATTATACTCCATTTTCGTCCTCATATAAGTTTTATAGATGCTAAGTAGATCAAAGGAGGAGAAGTATGTTTTGCAGCGATACAGAAAACCCAAACACTTAGCAGCGTTCTTAGCTACTGCAAAAATATGATTTGAAAAATCCTGCGGACTGAACAAAGAACGAAACAACTTCACCTTTGCTTAAAAAAAATTTTATTAATTTATATATACACAAAATGACGAGGCGTAAAGAAGCAAACTTAATATTCTTTGTAATTTTATTTAACAAAATTTTAACCAATAAAAATGTTAAACCATTTCTCATCCTATTGCACTCTGCACTAAGTACACGGCATCCTTGTAAGGTGTGATAGGGTAGATAAAAAATAAAAAGATTGCTTATAATTCACGAACTAGCAAACGTAAGATCAACCTAATACCATTTTCGGAAGGTTACTAAATTAACTATTTAACGCAACTTCTGAACTGTTCAGCCGATTATCATGGAAATTAATAGATGTAAATTATTAATTAATTTTATTTTCCTTTCTTATTTTACAATATTAAGTTTTTTAGTTGGGTTCTCGGTGGTGTAGTGGGTATGCACTTGGGTTAATAACCGAGAGGGTGCGGATTCGATTTTCTGTACATGTCATGAAATACTTATTGAAAAAAATTTTCTTTTTATAAAAGCTGCAATACATATACGTGGCACATGCTATCTCCCCTAACAAACATCAAGTTTTTTGGGAACATGTTTGGCTTTGTAATGTGTAGGATCTTTGGGAAATAAATTGCTTTTTTATAAAATTAAAATAACAATTTCATTTTCTTTCCTAAGAATTTTTGTAAAATTTTAAAACCTTTAGAAATTGTAGGTTAGAACGAGTTTAGAAAAATGATATTAAATCTTTGACAACATTTTTGGAACATTATTAGACTTATAGATTTAAATATTTAATTTGCAAAAGGTTTTCTGCAAACAAAAATGGAGTGAGTGGATTCTATGACTTTGTTTTTTATATAATTTCAATTACAGTAAAATACTTTAAGGATTTTTTTTAAATTATCAAATTAGTTTGTATAATATCAAGTAATTGAAATTTATTTATTGAGCTTTATTGCTAATTTTATGTAAGATCTTGCATGTGGGTTAAAAAATTAATATGTTGATAAAGATAACTTGGTATTGATAAATACCTAACCTAATTAAATAATAAATATAAAAAATTATGTACATATATAAAAAAAATAAAATTTATATCATGTTTTAAGTGTTTAAAGATCATGTTTTTGCAACAATGTTATGAAAAGGATATAAAAGGACAAAAAAGGACATTCAACCCTCTGTTTGGAGCTGTTGGGATTTCCATTTCTAAATTGAACACAACATAGATACTAATAAGAAATCATTCTTAACATATTTATTAAGTATGCAGAAAAAAATATACATTTCTGATAAAAGTCCTTTTTTGCTATAGTGTCCCTTTTTGCTCAGGACTCAGTTATACATATTACTATATATACAATAATGTGAATCATGTTATTTTTTATGAATTATTATCAGGAAAATAAGGTTATTATACTTTTGCTTGTACTTTTATAACTTTATATTAATGTGAATGATGTTTAAAAGTAAGTATTCTCAGAAAATAAAAACTATTTTGTTTTTAAAAAACTTTTAAATACAAGTTAATAATAAAAATATATTGCAGAAAGAGATATAGAAAATAAATTTTCAATATTGTATAAATATTAATTAAAAATTTATATAAATCTTATTAAATTTTTATCTAGTGAGCGTTTGAGTAAAATGTAAATGAAATAAATAAACAAGTGATGAAAATAACCAAGGGTTTTTAAAAAGCACATTTTCAAAATTATATAGGGTTTCTTACTGATAAAAATATATATAAAAATAAATGATAATATTATAATTTAGTTATAATCCCAATTCACTCAAGAAAACCTGTTAACAAGTGCGAAATATAATGTTGGAACTTCAATGTTAACGTTTAATTTTGGAAAAATATACACTGCTGAATAAGTTACTATTTTATAAAAACATTAAAGTTTTAATTTTGAAGACCTAGTAGCCCTTCAATGGGGAAAGTTCGCAAATTTTTGCTAAGCAAACTTATGATGGATCTGCCCACCCTCGTCCTGTCCCACTTTTCCATTTTTTTAGGTTCTAGGAAATCAATTGTGAACACCACCAAAAGTTTTACCTAGAATTTTATTATCTAAGCAAAAATGGTTAAAACTAAAAGACAATTTCTTCAATTTAAAGAAACCCTTTCAAATATATTTTGAATTTTCGAAAAACCTTGGACATATGTTGAAACATAATTAAAGATCTTTCAATTTTGTATATCACAAAAAAAAAACTTGAACAGGTATTCAAGTTACAGGTGTTTAAAAATAGCAAAATTTTAATTTTCGAGCCTTTATAGCTCCTAAACAGGGTGCTTGACAAAAAAATTTTGTTTTCTCCTATGCAATCATTTTTTTTTGTCATACCTAACCGTGGTTAAAATTTCTTTACTCTATTTGAAACTATGTAAAAGTTTTTGTAAACATACGGAGATACGAACGGACAGAGTAAAACTATATAGGCATCTTTTTAAAATTTTTTTTGAAAATGTGCTAAAAACGGAAATACTTCCGGGTTGTGAGCTATCAAGATGACGTCATCACATGATGGTTCTTTATATCTCAAAGTTTCAGAATATATAAATTACCAGTGGCGAAAAAATGTTACGAAAATTTTGTAATGCATTTTTCGACCACTAGATGTTTATATATTCGTTTAACATCATCATCATCATATGGCTCTACAGCTCGGGGTGATTTTTGGCCTGCTTTACAACTGCTCGCCATTGTTCTCTATTTTGTGCTCCTGATCTCCAATTTCGGACATTAAGAATTCCAGCATCGTTATCAATATTATCAGCCCATCTATTTCTTGGTCGTCCACTTGCTCTTGTTCCTTCAGGGATTGCATATATAATTTTATATTGAGCGCGGTTTTCCTTCATTCGAGCAACATGGCCTGCCCATCTTAGGCGCTGCGCTTTTGCATTTTTTACTATGTCTTTTCCTTCTATTAACTCGGAGAGTACAGAATTAGTTCTTCTTTCATATTCTACGCAGTATTTTTCTTTCAAATACTCTTAAGCTATTTTCATCATGCCTCGTCAGACTCCATACTTCACAGCCATATGTTATCACTGGTCGTATGATAGTTTTATAAATTATTAATTTTGATTGTCTGGTTATTAATTTAGATTGTATTAGCTTTTTATGTACGTAGTAGCATTTGTTTCCTGCATTAATTCTAACTTGTACGTTATGGTGCATACTGTTGTCATTTCTAACTATTACTCCGAGATATGAGAAACTCTTAATACCTTCGAAATTGTATTCCCCAATGGTAATATTCTGTGGGTATCTTCTACTTTCATTTCGCGACATTTTCATATATTTTGTTTTATTTTCATTGATAGCTAAACCAACTTTTTTTGCTTCACTTTCGAGCACAATAAACGCCTCAGTCATATCTCTATAACTTCTTGATACGATTGCTATATCGTCAGCATAAGCAATTATTTGATGAGACTTTATAAATATGTTTCCTCCCTTATCGAGTTTCTCAACTGCATAATTCAATACCATGTTAAACAGCATGGCAGAGAGAGCGTCGCCTTGTCTTACACCCGACTTAATATAAAATTCTGTCGATATTTTTGATTGTATCATTATTTTAGCTTTAGATTCGCTCATTGTCATCATAGCTACGTTGCCAAGTTTTTTGGGTACTCCCTGTCTTAACAATGAAGCAAGAACTTGATCCCTACTTACACTATCAAACGCTTGTTTAAAATCAACAAACAAGAAGTGTATGTCTTTATTGTACTCATAACATTTTTCCATTGTTTGTTTCAATATAAATACTTGATCAATTGTTGATCTTTCGCTCCGGAATCCACACTGGTACTCTCCTATAATTTCCTCTGCATATGGTTTTAATCTTTCGAAAATTATATTTGATAATACTTTATATGCAGTATTTAATAATGATATTCCCCTATAATTTATACATTCAGTTTTGTCGCCTTTTTTATGAATGTCCTGTTCTCCATTTGTTGGGCATATGTTCTTCATCCCAGATTTTGCATATTAGTTTATGTATTTGACGATGCAGAAATTCACCTCCCTTTTTTAACAGTTCAGCTGTTATACCATCTTCTCCAGGGGCTTTATTATCTTTTAGCTTATGTATTGCAGTTCTTATTTCATCAAATGATATTGAGGGTATCAAGGGCTCTGCAGTATATACATCATAAATTCCTGTTGGACTTTCTAATTGTTGCACATTCAGTAGCTCATCGAAGTATTCGATTTAACTTAGATTATATTAAAACACAAAATAATACTACAAATTAAACTTAAATCGTGTTATAGTTTTATATCACGTGTTTGGTTTCCCCTTATATCAAATGAAATTAAGACAAAAATTTATTTAATAAAATAAATTTAATAAGTATGTATAATTAATATATTTCCAAATTTGTACATACATATATTAAAAATGTTATGAAATTAATACATGTATTTTATTATTAAGAATACATTAATAATAATGTTGATTAATTGATTTGTGTAAATTTTTATTTTTTAATATTATATTTTTTGAGTATAATACTGTTATTTTTATTTTCAATGAATTATTCATGTATTATGAATTAAAATATACATATCGTGATTCTTGATACTTCGTCATTGGAAAATGCAAAAATTTTATTCAAATTACATTGATTAAAAATTAAATAAAAACGAGGAAGAGTGTAGTAGACTGTGTCAACTCTGGGATACCGGTATGACCGTAATATAAACACTATTTCATCAGGTTAATTACTTTTGGCAAATTGTCAGATATCCAGCTTTATTAAATATAAAGTACAAAACTGAATTTGTACAAAAACAGTTTGTGAAATTTTCAGAATCGTAGGTCTTTTTGTTTTTGAGTTATCGCACGGAGTGACGGTCGGACATTCATAACTAAATCGTTTTATTTTTTGATTCTGATCCCATCCAGTGCTTTTCAATTTATACCTACCACCTCTTCTTCTATATCTAACACCCCTACAGCGTTAAAAACGGTATGGCAAATTTAGTATGCCCTTTAATACTACGTTCATGCGGGTATAAAAATTAAAAATACAATATGATATAACGTGGTGACCTAGGGGTGAATAAATTATTCGAATGATGCTTCATTCGAACATTGCTTCATATCTAAATTTAAAAAATACGAAGAAGAATACATTTGCTCTTTAGATACTCCTAGAATGACTTATGACCTCGCTTTTTTTTCGGTTTTTTATCCTTCCATCCGAAATATTGCGTTGGAATTCTTTGAGAAGAGACATTATTGATTTCAATTCAATAGAACATGCATTGTTGCCTATAAGATATCTAGAAAAGAGAGATAATACTTCAATATTCCGATGATAAATATTAAAAAATGATTTGCGATTGTTTTTTTCGATATATAAATTTTTCGGAACTTTTCATAATTATATTCTGTTTATTGCAATCTAAGATTTATTTTGTATTATAAAAATTTTTTTAAACCAATAATATTCAAACTAAATTTAAATATTGTATTTGTCTTTCAATTTCCTCTTAATATTAATAATTTGAGTTATTGTAAGTGGAAAATAACTTAATTAAAATAAAAATAAAGAACTAAAAACAATTAATAAGTCTAAAAATAACAGTATGTCGATGCAATTGACTTTGTAATACCCTACAGCTGATAAATGCAATTGAGATTTACAAAAACCGTTACTTCAACTTATCTCAGATTTTGGAAACATAAGGTAAAAAGAACAGAACTGTACCTTGTACCAAATTTTAATTCTTTAACTTTATTAATTCCGAAGATATGCTGTTTAGGTCTAAGGGCAGGTTTGGCAGCTATCTAAACCAGTACTTTTATTCCTATCAAATTTCAGAAACGTAAAGGAAACAGTAAAAAACACTATTATACCGAATTTAAAGTTTCCATCCTTATCAATTTTGAAGATATGCTTATTAGGTCTTGGGAGGAGTGTGATCGGTACCCAAACCACCAGCTAGTTTCAGGTTTCTAGAATTTTAAATGCCAACGATATGCATTTAAATCAAGGGAGAGTAGAGGTACCCAAACCACCATTTTAAACACGTAATGGAAACATGATATAACTAGTACTAGGTACCGTCACGTTTCTAGCATTATTGATTTCGAAAATATGCTTTTGAATCTTGGGAGTGTAAATGTACTCAAACCACCACTCCAATTGATTCAAAATTCCAGAAACACAAAGGAAATAGGAAGGAATATTCTTGTACAAATTTGAAGGTTATATTTTTATTGTTTTCGGAATTATGTTCGTTTGGTCTTTATTCGACCAAAAGTTCCAGAATCCGAAATTATTCACTTGTAATCCCCGCTTTGCTTTCATCATTAGTATCCTACAGTATAAAGTTTTTATGGTTGATATGCTTTATAGGGTAGTCGTACCTATAGATGAACTGACAGATGAACGTCTTCATAGCTAAATCGTTTTCGATTCTATTTCTATCCACATAAAACTTGTGTCAATATTTATCGATGCGTTGCACTCACAGAAGCAATTTTCAATACATTGGTGAGTATATCCTTTACAAGAATATAACCATTTCCTGTTTTTTTAAAAATGCAATGCAGAAGAATATACAGATTTCCTGTTTTATGCGCAAAAGTGTATATGATGGATTTTTTTTAATTATTATGACACATTTTTAAATTGTTAGATATTGAAAAGGAGGTTACCTTTTATTTTATTTATATTGTTGAAATTATATTTTAACTGTACAATTTACATTATTAATTATGCACGTAAACTGAAATGACATTAATTCAATAATTTAACAAAATAGTATTTTATGATATTAAATTAGACGATGCATAATGTTTTTTTTTTTGATGCAATAAATAATTTTAATTAGTTTCATTAATAAATTTTTTTTTTTTTTTTTTAATATCATTATCAATTATAATTTAAAAAGTGGTTTAATTAAATATAGATTACATTTCATTTCATTAAAATTAAAATTTTAATATTTCATAAATGATGTTATATATATGTTATATATATATATACATTAAATTGGTCAACTGATTGATTGATGCATCATTATGTTTATTTACGTCATAAGTATTTAGGGTTTGATGAAAATTTTAAGGTCACTATACCTAGATACAGTATAGTCGGAGTTATTCTGGAGATGCTGTTTTTTAAAAATTGCTTAAAAGTTAATATGTTAATCTGTTTGTCTGAATGTTTCTTTGTTTGCACCCTAGCAAAAAAATTTCATGACCTAGGAAGCGGAAAATTTTTAAACAAATAAGTGTGAACTTTTATTAAAAATTAAATTTAAGGACTTGCAAAATATTTTCCATACGTACCTACCTATGTGTTGAATTTTGCCATGGATTTCAATTAACACGTAAATTGATCTTGTGCAGTAAAACTCCATTAGATTCGATCATATAATATAAATATCTATAAAGTATTATTAAATATGGCGGCACTGTACTGTCGGTACATCATATAATATATTTTACGAAAAAAATAGACAATATATATAGAGTTATTATAATATATATGGTATATAAATTGAAAAAAAAAATATTACAAAAAAAATTCAAGAAAAAATATAAAATAGCTATGAATACGATATAATATTGAATTATATGTATAATTCGGTGCAGGGTCAGAACTCCGAGGGTCATAATTTCTTTAAGGACTAATGACTCATAGCAGTGAGCCATAATTTCCTAAGGGACTTATGACCCTGGGAGTTCTGACCCTGCACCTATTCAAACCATATCTATAGCAATTTATATATTACTTATCAATATAAAATTCAGCTAAGAAATAAAAAAGAACTCATATAAATTTCGCCAGAAAACTTTTTCGAGGCCAAATGTTTTCAAACTAGGTAGGTAAATCTGTAATACTAAGATGTAAAAAGGGGCCGTTTTTTGTTTTACCGTGGTAAGTTGAATATCAATTGACATTCAAAAAAATTTTTTATAGTCAGGTTTGATGGTCTGAAATGTGAGAACCGTTTGAGAATCTGAAGCTTGGGTAGGAGAGGGTCTTAAAGATAATGTAGTACCTATTTAACTGTTTGGCTAATAGACCTGCCTATACTAAAGGTATGGTATATGTTCGAACATTGGAGATATTTTATATTCTTATTATTAGAATTGATCTTCAATTGGCACGTAAACCCCTGCATTTAATCCAGCTAATTAATAAATCTTATTTCCTTAGGTTTTATTGCAAACCCACTATTCAATATATATATTTGTATTATGAAATAAAATTTTTATCTGGGGTAAACAATATAATCCCCTAAAAAAATTATTTTAAAAAACAAATTTTTTTTTGAAAAAGAAAAAAACAATATTCATTAACATGTTCTTCTTAACATTGTTTAAATTAAAAAGTCTTAATATTTTCCATGTTTTCAGGTACTTAAACTTTTAACCTTGAAATTAACGTTGAAAACGTTTTAATATTCAGTATCGGAATAAGAAAAATTTGAATGAAAAAACCCTTCTATAACTTAAGAATATTCAAAATCATAATCAACTTGATCTCATAAGATAATAACACTTAAAAAATAAAATATTTATGCAAGTAGCACAATGCACCATTATATTAAAAGTCTATTTGCGTTTATTCTATATATTTCTGCTTCTTTTCATAAAGGGGAAAAAGAAAAGATAATCTTCTTATCGTACTTGTAGTTGTCTAATATCCTGGCTAAAGATATATTTTTTTCAAAGTATATACTGATTTGAAACCCTTAACTTCTTTGGGTTTGGGAAAGGTAATTCTTCGACTTTAGTAAATAATGTTAGGTATTAGAACTAATGCCACAACAAAATGATAAATTACTTGTAAGTTATTTATACGTTACTGAGTTAGAGAAGAAGATAAATTATCAATTACGTAGATAAATTACGAGTAGGAAAAATTGTAAAGAAATATATTTAATATGAATATGTACATGAAAAGGAACCAATGAACTTAAAAAAATGGCAGTGCAGAAGTTTTCTATTTTTGCATTGCAACACAGGGTTCGAAAAATTTTTTTTTTTTTTAAGAGTAGTTTTTTTTGTTATGGTAATAAGCCAGTCTAAACCACTGGTACATCTTGGAACAGGGGGTCATATTATATTCATGTTGAGGTACATGAGATAGTACTAGGCCTTATTATATGTAGAAGCGTTTTAGATTTTCAATAGATCCAATTCTATTTTTGTTAACATTGTAATATTTTGTATTTAAACTACATTTTTTATCTGTGAGTTATAGTATGTGAGTTACATTATTTAATTAAATTATTTGTTTATATTTTGTGTATATTGTTACATTAATGTATTTTTTTATTAAAGATATATAATTATTAATTATTGAATAAGCTTAATTTGAACCCAATGGCGAATGGTAGCTGAGTCAAGTTGAAAACCCGGGCCGAATCCAGGCCTTTCGCATGAAAGGTCGGCACTTTAATCGCGCTGTCACCCAGCCTTTGACTTCAGATTAAAATATTGATAAAATTCTGAATTAAAATATTGTGTAAAAGGCATATAAATCTGATTTTGAATTCTACTCTAAACTGCCTCTAAATTCAGCATTTCGCATATGTATTATGTGCATAAATATTGTAATGGTTGATATGGTGTGATATTATAATATTTGAATTACTGTAATGTTTTATACATCAAATAAAAATTTTATGATATTTTGATATTTCTAGATTTAGGTATCGAGATTTTAATATTTCGAGATATTGATTTTCGGGATTATGATTTTCGAGATTAATGTGATATTTCGAGATTTTGGTTTTCGAGCTTGTGATACCATTACGAAAAAGTTCACATCATATTTTTTCATGTGCATGTTAATTTTTTATACCCATATGATTATAGGTCAAAGGGTATAATAAATTTGCCATTACGTTTAGATATAAACTCAAGGGTATGGATCGGATCAGAATCGAAAAATAAATCGGTTTAGCTATGTATGTCGGTTTCGATTAACTGCCATACAATTTCGTTTTTTATATGAGCATTACCATATACATAATGAAGCTGGGTATCTGAAATTTTTGTCAAAAATAATTTATTTTTATGCCCAAAGTTTCTGTAAAATTTGGGTTCGAGTAGTTGCCATACAACTCCTTCTTTTAAATGAGTATTACTCTACATCGAATAAAGCAAAAGTAATTAACCGAACTATATAATGTTTATATTACAGTCATACGGGTATCCTAGAGTTGACGCAGTATACTCTACTACACTCTTCCTCGTTTTTATATATACCTCTTTTTATATACATCCATCAATAACATGCACCGAATACAATAACCTGCAGAACACTTAAACTAAAAATTTTATGAAAACATATTGTTAAAAACAAGGGCACAGTATATTGACATGTTCAGGTTTTTGAACTAATTATAGAAAATATATGAGTATAATGATTCATAAAACAGCCAAAAATCTTAAACAGTTATGTAAAAAGTAGAATTGTGATAACAATTAAAAACTAAAAAAATTGCATTATTAAAGCGTTATGTATATGTAATGGTAAAATTAAATTCAATGTTAATTCATGATTCTATTTTTCAAAAATCTATAATGCGAATCAAAAAAATCATAATTTAGTTAATTTACGTTCATTGAGAACTTTCAAAGAAAATAATGACTCTATATTGATGAAATTTATTTCCATCCTATTTTAATTAGAGTGAAGGTTCAAGTACCTCACACACACCTCCCAAAACTTAAAATTCTTTTTTTTATATTTGTAAAGAAGGTAACTCAAAAGAAAAATAGAAGCTTCAACTCCCTAAAATTTCGAGAAACCTGAAATTTAGCATAAGGCAGTTCAGTTATGTTTCCATTATGTTCTTGAATTTTTAAATAACTTGAAGTGATGGTTTGGGTACCTATCATACGCCTCCCAAGATCTAATAAGCATATTTTTGAAATGGAAAGAGATAATTTAAAACTTTACTAAGACAAAAATTAAAACTTTGGTAGAAGTGTGTTCAGCCCTGTTTTCTTTATGTTTCGGAGATTTGAGAGGAATTTTGTATATTAATAAAAAAAAAATTGGACAGGTATTCAAGTTACAGGTGCTTAAAAACAGCAAAATTTCAATTTTCGAGCCCTTATAGCTTCTAAACAGTGGGCTTGACAAAAAAATTTTGTTAACCGACTCCTACTAACTTTTAAGGATCTAACTTCTCCCAAAATTTCAAGACCCTATCTTAAACCGTTTAATAGATATGTAGGACCAAAAATTTTACAAAAATTGAGTTTTATATAATGGTAAAGGAACCTGAACAACCACTCATATTTACTACAAATTTCAGGAACAAGAGGAAAATAAGAAAGAACACTCTATAAATGAGTGCATATATATATATATGTATATATAAATATTATTCAAATTAGTTAAAAAAATTTGTTTTGCAGCTACTGGAAGCACTGATGCTACTAATGGTTGAACTATCGTACTGATAACTGGACTAACAGACGAACAGAAAGATGCACGCACGAACACATATTATTAAATTGCTTTACTTTTAAATGCTGATCTAAAAGAATTAAGATCAATGCATTACAAACGGGGAAACAATATTATAATACCCATGACTTGTATAAAACAAGACCCAACCGTATAAAATTGAATAGCGACTTAATTGCTGTTTTACTAAAGTACAGTTTTAATTCATGTTATAATAAAAGCTATGTAAGTTGTTGGTACGATTTTGATGATTTCCTCATTGGATTTTACCCTTTTTACCTTTTGTTTTAAATATTTAATAACAATGTTATTTTTTTTACAATTTAGTTTAAAGAGACGACGTTTGTTTTTTGTTGGTATAGTTCCATTTTTACCGTTAGACAAAAAATATTTTTTAATTACGTTAGATTTGTTTCATAGGTACTTAGATATAATACATAACCTATATACAAAGGTTTATTTACAAGAGATTTTTATGTCTGTTCAATGCACATTGGCAGGTAATTTAATGAAATTAGAAAATTTTTAACCGTTAAATCTTTTTTTTTTTTGTAATTGAATGCTGAAGAGAAAACTAGTACTTTTTGATTGGGTTAATTAGTTTTTACTTAATTGAAATTTGGTAATTGACTTTTTAATAAATTCTTTAAAAGTAACAAAAAAATTATAAAAAAAATGAAAAAGGTTATAGTTGCTCTTGTCAACTTTTAGATATCGTTGCATACACACAAAGATGTTTAAAATAAAATGAAGTATTAATTAATTCCCTCATGATATTATATTAAAAAAAAACAAAGAAAAAAACAATTTGGTCACCCTAAAAGTTGTTCCGAGTAATGTCTAACTTTGTGCAGTAGCTTGTCCTATTTCTTTTCGTGCCATATTATATTCCATACAAATTCTAATTTTCAGTCATCTATTATTATTAGAATATTTTTAGAATATATAGAATATTTTTAAAATTCATATAGATGCTTGTCCTATTTGTAATTTTCATCCACCTCGTACAAGAAATTCATATTGGTTCAAAAAAGTTGTATGACAGCTCCCCGAGAATAAAGCCGTAACATTTTGAAACTTCATATAGGTGCTTGTCATATTATATAACTAAACGTGTGTGATTTTCCTTATACCATTGTTATTTGTTTTCAAGAAATTAATTTTGGTTCGAAAAAGTTGTAGAATTAGAAAAAACCAAGAGAATTTTTAAAACTCTTGTTCTAGTTTTTAAATATTAGGGTGGAGCTTAAAAAGCCTCGAAAAAGTGCGCATCGTATGATAATCAATAATCGTATATGAATATTATATATCAATCAATACAAGATACACATACAAAGTATTACACATATACATATTATGTATAGATATTTTGAAACTGTAGCCATTTTGGTTTTTGAGTTATATTGCTGACACACAGACGGACTGACGGGCGGACAGACACACTTTGATCGATTCACTTTTTGATACTGATTCGATAAATACCTTTGACACTATACCTAGCTCTATATTATAGATGTGTTACAAACGAAGGAGAATTTTAATATTCCCGTGGCCTTATTTGTATGCACGGATGTAATAAAATTAAAGGAAAAAGGAAAGAGTAAACTATATGAAACCATTTCAAAACTCTGTTGTTGTGGCTATCAATAAGTTTTTACATTTTAAATGAAAGTTATATAATATAATTTGTAATTTACTTTATTATTAACTTAACAGCGTTGTTTGTGTTTTGTACTAAGTTGCAAAAAATCACCGTAGTATTTTAGTAATATTTCTTGTTACTTTTTTGCCTTTGAGTAAAAAAATGATGTAATTCGGTAATAAAACGTTTTTAATAATTAGTTATTTCTTTACGATAAAAACTTTATACAAATTTATTTAAATTATTTTTTAAGTTCAATAATAGTGGTATAACATTATAAAACAAAAACATTATTCGTCAAATAAATGTACCATATGGCAACTCTGTGCATTTTTTTATATTTATTTATAAAGCTTTTTTTTATTTTTAAAGCAGCAATCTTTTATCGTTTCTGGATTGAAAATTTACTTTATAAAACTCTTGCTATAACTGTTATTAAATATAGAGCTTATCTGAAATTTTTTGGCTTAAGCTTCGTAGTGAATGAGGCTACAGACAAAAGTTCTTTTCTAATCTATTTCGCAATTAAAATTTCGTTTCTTTATTTGAAACGGTTTAAAAGTTTGGTAAACATACGAGCGGTCGGAATTAAACTTTTCTCAAAATATTTTCAAAAATTTGCTAAAAGCACAAAATTATAAAAATACAATTTAGTTTACTGAGATTTTTCAATCACAAAGAAAAATTAATTGATTTAATTGATTTATTTCACTAATTATTTTCATTTTATTAATTCAAACTATTTTTAAGTTATTATTAAAATTTTATTGAATTTAAACTTTACTGAAAAATTTTAATTTTGTGATTTACAAAATTTAATTAATGTAGAATACTAGAGGACAAAATAACTTTTTGACTGTTATAAATGACAGTAGTTTCTTTATACATATCTATCTGCACCTCTTGTAAAAGTAAAACTGCCAATATAATTTCATTGTTTTGATTAATTACAAAAAGAGTAGAAAGCCCCACAGCTAAAAATAATCTCATAATAATTATAAGAATGACTGAGGTGTGCAAGTTATTGCTCAATTTAAAATACTTTATAAATAAAAGCAACTCTTAAAGTAATATGTTTCTATAATTTTTTTAAAATCGCCTTGTCTTACCAAACTTTGTGAGCCTGTACCTTAGTAACGGCTACAGAAAAAAGTTCTTTTATGAAATTATTTTTTTTGCAAAACCTAACCATGGTGGTTAATTTCTTTCCTCTATTTCAAACGATGTAAAAGTTTTTGTAAATATAAAATTTTTTGAAAATGTGCTAAAAACATAGTATATATTATAATAGTTGAATAAGAAGTCTTAATGCCAAATAGGCAAAGGACAATTAAAATATGGAACTAAAAATATATAAATAAATAAATAATGAATTTAAACAGAAATTTGTCTTGGCAATATTGCAGGACAAAATACTCCTGTAAATATTTCTTTTAATAATTGACATTAGTTGAAGCTGGGGTTCGTGGAACTGGCAATTGAATTCGTCAGGTGTAAGGTATGACTATGTCAGTTGTATCAACTTACTGTCGTTTTATATTTTTACCCATCAACGAAACGTTTGTCTTTACGTATCATAAAATAATTTTTTTTTTTCTAACTACAGAGTAGAAATTTTTGCTCTAATTTTTTATTTTTGTATTTTACAAATTGTCTGTCGGTAATTTTTCCAATATAAAAACCATCTACAATATTAAAATAATAATTTAAACTTTTATAAATTGACCTTTCTGAGTTTTTTTTAAATCTTAAGTTTAAATTTTGGGAGCAGTCAATAATAAACTAATATTATTTTGGTTTTGTACAGTTTTAGAAGATTAAAATTTGAAAGAATGAAAATGAAACATCAAACGACTAGATACAATAATAATCCTAAATAAAAAATGCTGTGGAATTTGTCTGACATATACAGACATATATCTGTTGATTTTTGTACTTTGACGTTTTCTGTTACTGACATGATTTTGTGATGTAAAGTAAAACATGTTTAGGCTTAATCGAATAAAGGTTAATTTTCACTACATCGTTACCGTTACCGTTACCACAACGTACAATGCATTTTATTAATTTCTCATGGATTTCTTATATAAATAATTCATATTGGACGGCGACAACATCCGACATAAGATCTGAAGGTGTTTAAGATACTTACTCACTAAAAATACCTCCCTCCTCTTCAAAATAGTAGCATGAGCACTCAACTTGCTTTCACCGTGGCTTAACCCTGGAATCATAATTTCCATCCAAGTTCCCAGGAAAAATAACTATACTGTGGAAAGCTCAGAAGAAATAAGTTGACTTCTCTGTCGAATTTTTCTTAATTATAAGTATTGGGAAACACATAAGGTAGTATTATGTTCTACTATTTAGAGGTGCGATTTATAACAGAGTTTCTATATTTCTGAAATATAGTTTGAAAAAGCTTTACAGTATTCATATATTCAAGTCTTGGTCGAATATAGGTTTTATTATATTTTAAACAGATTTGAAGATGTAAAGCATTTTCCACTCCTTCTTGGGAGTCCCAGGCATTTCATTACATCTTTTGCAACCGAAAATATATGGTTGTTCCACAATAGTCTTTAATTGATTAAAATTGAAATTTTTAAAGAATTAAAGTTTTGAGATTTCACATTACTAAACATGGTGCAGAATCGCTTCCCTTAGTTGATAACAGACAACTTTGTGTTTTTGAACCATTAAAACTTACCCTGTTCATGCTTCCCAACTATTGAATTTTTGAAAGGTCTTTAACTACTTTGATAAAAGTTAACAATGGGCATAATTTAATTTCATTTATGAGACTTGAATTTCTAAGAAGCTTGATGCACTGATCAATAGAAAGATAATATTTTGGACTAGTTCTCGTCTTTAATGGATTCTAAAATGTGCCTAAAGATTTTTACAAAAAAGTAAAAATATCATTACAATCCGAATGTGTTATTGAATAATTAATACTTTTTTGACGAAAAATCTGGACATCTACACGTGGCTTTTATTTCTTGTCTTAGTGTTTTAGATATAGATTCGAGACAAGATATTGTGTGTAGCAGTTTGTTATAATTAAATTATTGAATTTTTTTCTCTTTTTAATTTTATTTTATACTTTGTTACTTTTAAAAACAAGAGATTGATTTAAAATCGATAAAATATAAGATTGTGTTGAAAAATAATGAAAGGGTTGGACAATTTTGGGTCCAATTTTTTCATTTAGTTATCCTTCATCAATAAAATTAAAAATAAAAATTAAAAGTGGTTGGGTTTTGGATAATGTGGGACATTTTAATTTCAGTGTTCGATAACTTTTTTTTTCTTTAAGGTTTTTTTTTGTATTAAATAACTTAAACTTGTTTTTTTTTTGGGATCCAAATACCAAGGGTTGCTTAAGCTTTTGGAAACATTTGTCACATAGTGATAAAACATGGGTAAAATAACTTTTTTTCCCAAATAAATTATTATCAAGTAAAGAAAGGTCTAATTTTAAAAATTTTAAATAATTATGTCTGTCGAAATATAATATTTGAGTTAAAGATTTATTTGAATGGAAAGTTTGTTCTTTTATTCTTGAAATGTAATTTTTCTTTAAACTTTTTTGGTTTTGTCTAGATTTACGATAATAAATCGTAATAAGAGATTTTACGAATTTAGAATTTAGTAACTATTAGTAACTATTACTAACTAGAAAAAGCCTGAAATGTAATAAAGTAGTTTTAATTCCTAATATTTATTTAATTTATAATTATAATAATCACATAGGCGCCTAGCTAGCTTACTATAAAAATGATTTTCCTATATCATTCCCCGTATTTTTATACCCGTATGACTATATAGTCCAAGGGTATAATAAATTTGCCATTACGTTTGTGACGCAGAGAAGGAGGGGGGGGCGGGTAGATATAGACTCAAGTGTATGGATCGGATCAGAATCGAAAAATAAATCGATTTAGCTATGTATGTCCGTCCGTCCGTGTGTCCGTCCGTCCGTCCGTCATCACGATAACTCAAAAAGTAAAGGAGCTAGGATTATGAAATTTTCACAAATTCGTTTTTATGCAAAAAACAGAATCGAGTTTTAAATTCAGCCATTTTGGTCCACGGGTTCGAGTACCTGCCATACAACTTCTAATTTTATATGAGCATTACTCTATACCTATGGAAGATGCGTGTCTGAAATTTTGCCAAAAGTAGTTTAGTATAATGGCCAAAGTTACTGCAAAATTTGGTTGGTCTACTGCAGAGGGTTCGAGTAGCTGCCATACAACTCCTTCTTTTATATGAGCTTTACACTACACCTGATGAAGCTGGGTGTCTGAAATTTTGCAAAAAATAGTTTAGTGTAATGGCCAAAGTTACTGCAAAATTTAGTTGGTCTACCGCTGAGGGTTCGAGTAGCTGCCATACAACTCCTTCTTTTATATGAGGATTACACTACACCAAATGAAGCTGGGTGTCTGAAATTTTGCCAAAAATAGTTTAGTGTAATGGCCAAAGTTACTGCAAAATTTGGTTGGTCTACTGCAAAGGGTTCGAGTAGCTGCCATACAACTCCTTCTTTTATATGAGCATTACTCTACACCTAATAAAGCTGAATGTTTGAAATTTTGCCAAAAGTAATTAACCGGATGATATAATGTATATGTTACGGTCATACGGGTATCCCAGAGTTGACATAGTCTACTCTACTACACTCATCCTCGTTTCATTTACTTTTTACGAATGCCTGGAGGATTTTAGACCATTAGATTATCTTAGAGATTTAGATTATATGTCAGATATAACTGATACATATATTGATCACTTATTATTATAAATCCCCTAATGAGTTTGATAATACTATTTAACCATAAGTAATTAAAACAGTGACATAGCACAATTGTTAGATTGCCGAATTTACAAACGAGAAAATTGGGTTCGAATCTCAATAAAAGTGAAAAATTTTTAACTCGCCCCAGCTACTACTCGCCATTGTGTTCAAATTAATAAGCAATAATTAATAAGTCTCTTTATGTATAAAAGCGAATATATGTTTGTTTGTATGTTTGTGTGTAGCGTATAGACTCCTAAACTGCTCAGGCGATCATCATGAAAATTTGTATATTAAGAGTTTTGGGTACGGAGAGTGTTTTTGGGCTTATATTTTCGTTTGAACGGATCGCCAAGTTGCGGTTGTGATGCAAGTATTAAAAAAACTTGGTCTTTGACAATGAAGGTGACTCAATTGATCACTTGGCATTTGTTAACCCATATTAGTACGACTGTAGAAAAATTATTTTTTAAAAAAATTACTTTCATTATTTAATACATTCTTCTACGTCATGTGTAATTTTTGTGTTAATTTTTCCAACAACAATTACAAACTCATTGAGAGAATCAGTAACGCGCGTCGTATATAAGCTAGTTGAACATATTAGTATCAACAAATACAAAATACACAACCAAATAGTACACAAACAAATGTAAAATGATTACAAAATTTATTTAAATAAATAAAATTTTATTTATTGAAAGTCTAAGACCTAGTAATAATGTAAGGCCTAATACAATCTCATGTATTATGTATTAAAGATTTATGTGAAATTCATTAAAATCAATTGTAATAATAACATAATATGCTTCCACTGTTCCAACGTGTATATCTAATTTATATTTAAATGTATCTTGTTGCCCAATTCCACTTAGCACTTAAAAATTGTGATGGAACCGTACTAGCACCAACTTCGTTAATAACTACATGTTCGCTTAACTACAACACCATCTAGGTCCCAAAATAAAAAAAAAAATTTTTATATTAGCCAAAATATTTTGCTAGTTTAAAGTTTCTCAGCAATTGCATCTGTTTAAGATAAACGATGTGAAATCTTAAGGTTTTTTTTAAATAAATACGGAATCAAGAATACCCGAGTTAAAGAATTCAGTTCACAAAATGCAATATACTTGTAGTTTTTAAATTTTAAGAGGTTTTTTTGTAAATATCACCATTTTTGTTCCCGTACGAACGTGTGTTCAAAGGGTATACTAAATTTGCTATTACGTTTGTGAAGCAGTAAAGAAGGAGTAGTAGATATAGACTCAAAGGCATAGATTGGGTCAGAATCAAAAGTAAATCACTCTAGCTGTGGGTATTCATCAGTCTGTCCGTCTGTCGGAACAATAACTCAAAAACTAAAGGAGCTAGGATTCTTAACTTTTCTCTTTTTTTATGCAAAAGCCGTTGTTGCTATTGAAATACAGACATTTTGCTCGAAAAGTCTGAGTAGCTTCCATTTAACTTCTTTTATATATGACGTTAGAACTCTATACTTAATAAAGTTGCGAATCTAAAATTTTGAAAAAAGTAGCTTGATTTCATGACCAAAGTTTGTGCAAAATTTGGTTGCTCTAGCGGTTTAGTAGGTTCAGTTAGTTCCCATACAGTCTTAAAGTCAAATTTGTAAAAAATATAGTTGGTGTGGTGTAAGAGGTTGGAAGAGCGGTCTTTCAACTTTAACACATATTTTGGAGTTTCTTAAGTGGGTATCTTAGAGTTGACACAGTTTACTCTACCCTCTTACTCGTATAAGATTAAATTTAAAATAAATATCTTTCATATTTTTAAAATGAAAAATTCATGAACTTGTTATTTTCCTCTTTTTCTAAATTCAAACCACTTAAAATTTTTTTTTAAATTTATTCTATATAAACATATTATGTACGAGTATTATTTAATGTAACTTATAAGTACAAATAATATGACTTTTGTGTCAAATTTTTTTTTTTCATTATTGAAACTTGAATCTTAATCATATTTAAAATTTTGATGTTGAAAATGATTATTATGGGAATGAATTTGATAGTTTGTTTTCTTTTTTGAAACATAACCACAATATAAAAGAAAGATTAATTTCAGTTTTTTTTAAATGTAAAATGTCATCATTGTTAACATCGTCTTTTAGAAATATTTAATGTTACATGATGCTCTTTTTTTTTGGGTATATCTGTAAAATTTACTTATCTTCAATGTTTTTTACAACTTTGAAAAAAAAATATTATTTAAAAATATTCTAAATATAAGATTTCGATTGTAACGTATAATTTTCATTTTGTGTATTATATTTTAAACTCTTAGGAGTTTTAGATGTTCCTTAACATCTGTAGTAGCTTAGAAGTTATTTCCATTTACTTTTCCATTCATCGAGGGACATGGAAAACTTTGATGGGAGCTGTGCGCAGTTGTGTGAGATTTGTGAGGGTGTATGAGATTTTCACACCAAACCCATATTTGAATCAAATTTTACGATGGAACCTGTGATACAAATGTACTGATGTATTTCGAGGATAATAATGTGAAAAGATATTGGGAACTGGATTTGGAAAATATTGAACTCAGAGATTATGGGCGAATTGGATGGAATATTTAAAAGTTGGATGTTAATGTTGTTCTTAAACTCGACCCCCAGTATTTTCAAGTTTGTCTTATGATGCAAAACTTCTCCTTGAAATGATAGGTTCGGAACAGTACAAGTGTTTGCCATTTTTCATGTAAGACAGCATTGGATTTTTTGGTGTTCAATTCAATTTCGATGACTTCCCCCCATATTTTGAATTTTGACTAAAAGTTTTAATCTGACGGTTATATTTACAGCAACTAAGAAATTCCTAGGAAGCGAAAACTGTACTGTCATCTGCGACTAAGGGTTGGAATGGATGATTTAACTTCGACTTGTCGCATCAAAGCTTGTAAGGTTTTTTTAGCCTGTATAGAGTAAAATCAATGATTTCGATAATTGATAATGATTGAAGGGACAGCTTAAGATATTGCAAAGATTTCTTATCTAAGTGTTTGATTCTTGTATTATCCAATATTAGAATTATGGTAATATAGTACTTATCTTATCTTTATTGTTCTTTGCTGATGTAGAACGAAACGATCCATTTTTAAAAGCATTTAAGAAATAAGAAAAGTGTTTTTTTTTGTGTCTCATTCTCAAAAAAAAAATATTTTTTTTCAATTTACACTTTTATTTTATTTGTTATGAATTTTAAAAGATTTAATGTTATACAATATTTTAAATTTTGTTTCTGTATTTAAAATATTTATAAATATTTAAGTAAAAAGTGAAAATAAAAGCATTGAATAAAAAATGTGATTTTTTTATTTTTTGCATAACATTTGTACAAAATAATAGTTAAGAGATTTATTAAAATTGCCTTTACGTTTGTAATGCATTGAATTAGAAACGTTAGATATGGTGCATATATATATACCAGCTAATACCTGGTGCGCGTTGCTGCGCCTCTCAATGGAGTTTTGAAGTTGATGTTACTGAAAAAAGTTAACACAAAAATTACACACGGTGTAAATGTAAATTTTAAAATGTATGAAAGCAATTTTTTTAAAACGATTTTTCTAGGATTATTCTAGTAATTTTTGAAACTTTCTGTAATTCAAAGCAGTACAAACTACTTTCCAAAATTGGACGTAATTACTTCCAAAAAATTTTTCTTGACCAATCGTAGGACCGACATCTGTTACCAAACGCCAAGACTGTTAACAGACTCAACTCTATTTTCAAGTTGCTTCACACATATAAAATTTGGAGTCAACCGGTCAACCCGTTTTCATTTTAGAAGAAAAAAGTTTAAATACTTGCATCACGGCCTCAACTAGGCGGTCCGTTAGGTTAAAATTTTTGGCTTACGATTTCTTTCCATAGCCAAAAACTCCTATTTACAAATTTTCATGAGAATCGGCTGAGCAGTTTAGGAGTTTATTCGACACATAAAAACAAACTAACAAACAAACTTTCACTTTTATACATATATATATTTTTTTGCTCTTTTACCGGAAAAGCGGACTGAATTTAATCCTTAGTAAAACCAAGTACAGAGGACAGAACTCGATCTCTAATACCCTTACAAAGCTCAATTTAATTCTGAGAAAGACGGATATCTCTGTTCGCCCGTTCTATCGATAACTCAATAACTAAGAAAGCTAGAGTCATCAAGTTCAAGAAAAATGTACCTGAAATTATTTGTACGTTCCTTATTTTTAATAGAAATTCGACCATAACGTTTCCTTCGAAAATTTTAAAATAAAAATATAAATACGAATTGTTTCGTTTAAACGAAAAAGTTAAAAAAGTTTAGAAAACAAAGCAGAATTCATATAAATATTCAGAGAATTATAGATTCATGCGGATAGCCCTCCTTCCAATAGGCCTCAATTTTTACTAAGCAGACATATGATGATTCTCGAACATTTCAATTTTCGAGCCTTTACAAAAAAAAAAACAAACAAAAAAAAATTTTTTTAACCGACTCTTCTGAGCATCTAACTTCTCTCAACGGTTCAAAACTGTAGCTTAATTTGAAGACTGTAGCTTGAACCGTTTAGAAGATATGTATGACCAGAAATTTTGGGAAAATTCAGTTTTGCATAAAGTTAAATTTTAGTATCGTATGGCAACCCAATGCATTTTCATTTTTAAATTTTTAAATTTTATAAAGCTGTTTTTACCATTTTCTTATTGAAAAAATAGCTTATAAAACTTTAAGTTCAACTGTTTAAATAAAAAGCTTTTTCCGATTTTGATGGGCTGTAGCTTCATTAAGAGTGAGGGATATATAAAAAAGTTTTCACATTACAATATTTTTATTGCATTTCCTATCCGTTGCTAAAATTTGTTAGTTTGTCGTAGATAAAAACGGGACGGACGGACAGAGTGACATTATATAGGCACATTTTTTTTAATTTTGGAAAATTTGAAAACCCACTCCACTAGACTAAACTTTGGCCATAAAACTCAACTACTTTTACCCGAACCTGTTGAATAAACTGGATTGATTTCAAAAGTGATGAAGACCCTAGCTTAAAATCGTTTTTGTGAAAATTTGAAAATCCTAGCTTCTTTAGTTTTTGGACAAACGGATACACGGATATAGACCCACTTCCAGATCGAAACTTTTTGATTCTGACCCGATTTCCATGACCTTTAAATAATCTGTTAGCCACATTAGTTCGAGTTTTTGTTATTTTTTAAACGATTACGTTTTAATCATTACTTACTTTTATACACATACATGCACTTATTTATATATCAGTTAATCATATTTTAATTTCAAATATAATCTATCTGTTATCAAGTTCCCGGTTTTTTATTACAATTTAGTTGTTCGTAGTTGTTGTTCATTATTATGATTGTCAGTACCATCATTATAATCATATCATTATTTTTTGTTTTCCAATTTTTTCTTTTTTCCTTAATTTTTTTTTTATTAAATCGTTCATTTTACCCACCATATAATATTTCCAGATAACTTCGTATAATAATTTTATAACGTTCTTTTTTTTTTTGCTTAGTAGAAAACAGTAATGAAAAGTTTTTCTTTTTTTTACTTTAGTAAGCAAGTTTTTCTTTTGAGAAAAAACATTTATACGAACTTTCATATTCCTTGGAAAAAAAAAACTGGAAAAAGTTTAATTTTTTTTTTTTTTTTTACATTTTCACAGTTTTCATAATTACTATGATAACTTCTATGTTCCTCTCCATCTTTTTAATAATCTCAAATTTTCAAGAAATGTTTCGTTTTTTTCTGTCTTTCCATCGGTCCAGGAATTTAAAAAATTCATACATTTAACTCTGTTCAAACTGTTATAATAAAACCGGGAGCATCACTGTAGATAACAAAGCGATAGAACGTGTAATAAGTTTTCCATATCTCGGCTCTTGGTTATATGAAGACTGAAGTTCTGGTAAAGAAATCAAATACCAAATAGAAATCGCTACAAATTCTTTTTATAAGTATAGGAAAATATTAAGTAATCATGATTTCAGCATTAACTTAAGATTACTAATGCTTAAATGTTTCGTCTAGACAGCTTTATTATATGGAGCAAAGCTTGGCTGCACACACAAAGTAGCTATGATAAACACCTATATATCCTATAAATCTGTGTATTAAGAATATCTTGGGCAAAAAACGTATCCAATATGGAAGATCTACAGAGACTGCAGAAATAAAGAGAACTTCTTTTAATAATTTTAAAAAAGGAGAAGCAACTGTTTTGGCCATATAATGCGAGGAACCAAATAAGAATTACTACTGTTTGTCTTCCTTCTATTGTCGAAGACAGAACAGAAGAATTATATGAAGTAAACAGAAAGCAACTATGATGGTTGAGAAATGTTATAGTATGGAGGGGTTTGCGAACGATTCGAGAGTTAGTTCATACAGCCACAAAAAGAATGTAATGTGCCTATATTGTTACCTTAAAATAAAATTAACAGGCCGACATTCAGCACCACAAAAAGAAGAATAACAGGAAGAAGAACAAGAAGAAGAAAGGTTTTATGAAGTAGATTATCAAGCTGGTAAAGGTAAACAATATTATTTTTTTAAGTTTAATAAGTAAAAGTATATGAAATAAAAATGGTTTCCATGCGGTGCTTTAATTTAACCTTAAGAGAAACTCAATTTTGCAAAATTCATGATTCTTTTATTCTTCCAAAAGGTTAGTAAGGAATTGAATATTTTAAAGTGAGTTAGATTTAAAAAAATAAATAATAGTTTACAATTTTTATACCTTTTATAATATAATATACTTAAGGAATTTACAAAATATAAAGCTTCAACTTTATTTTGTAACATGTATTAACAGCTTATAATCCGAGCGGTGGCGGAGTGGTTAGGACTTCGGCCTTTCAATCGAATGATCCTCTGTGCAAGTTCTGGTCGGATCATATCTAATCAATAATAGTTTATATAGTATAAAATATATACCTGCCACACCTGAAAAGGAATGGCTGAATCAACCACTAATCACACTGTATATGGTAGGACAATGTTCATAAGTAAGTAAATAAACAAATCAACAGTTTATCTTATTCATACAAAAAGTTTCCTTAAAATTAAAGAAAATGTGTCTTGGTTTTTTTTACAATTTTAGCTTTCCTTCAGTATCAATTGTCAGTTTTGCGTTTTTGAAATGCGTAAATAAGAAATTTGTGTGTCGGTGTGTAAATGTGTTCACATATAAACACTTAAGATTACTCACGTAAATTTCAATCGATATTGATGAAATTTAGTGTAAATGCTTTCTTCGTAATAGTAAGGTTCAAATCGTAGATTGGCCAAATCGGACTTCTGAGGGATTGAGAACCTTCTATACAAATCATCGAACTTTTCGAGAAATCTCAAGTTCTAACTGTTGAAATGTGTTCAGATACCCTTGAAGACCAGCTCTTATAAATTGTTTCTAATAACATAGGGTCTAGAGATTCAAGGAGTTTCGGAACTGTCTAGTTCTAATACTTTATCTAAATTTCAACTGATTTTAAAAAAGTTTTGTATAAATTATTTTTTTGCCAACCACGGAATCGGAGGCAATCTCACAGAAAGTAACCAGACTTGGAAACTGTACCAGCAGGAAAAAATCTATATACAATCCATTTTGGATTTATTTCTAACGTTTTTCAGTACATTCTCTTTGTACAAAACAATTATAATGGAACATAGTTTCTTTCTGAAACATGTGCCTTTTTTTAAAAACTTGATTTTTCACAAAATTTCTTTCCCTTATATTTTATTCACTATATGTTTAAGTTTCTATCAGCTCTACTACATTTTATATTATATGAGATTTTTATTGACAATTTTTCTTCGGATCTTTCATTTTAGTTTCGTTTCGTTGATGTTTTTTTTTTTCTTATTACATAGTATTTAATAAATATAAACGTACATACATTATAATATACGTATATATATATATATATATAAGTCACATACATGGAAAAAAGATTATAATTTCTATTGGCATCATTAGAAAATATCACGTTCAATGTAAATACAATAAAAAAAAAAAAAAAAAAAAAAACAAAAACGAGGACGATGAGTGCCATTAAAGTTTCAGTTTTATAAGTTCAATTGAAGACCCAAAACTTAAACGTCGTACCTATACATGTATAAAATGAAAAAGCAAGAAAACAAGATGGAGGCAAAAAAGAAGAAAATAATGAATTTAAAAGAAAGATATTATTATAAATATACTGTCGAAAGATATGTGAAGTACTAACTAGAGATGATTGAATTTTAAATAAAAAATAACAACAACTGGAATAAAAAACTTGTGTATATATATATAAATAGAATGAGAAGAAAATTGCAATGCTATTCTATATTACAGTACACCCAGAAAAAAATTTATTTTAGTTGATGAGAAAAAAATTTAATTTAAAGTATAATGTAAATATTTTAGTTGCATTTTGGTTTCAATTTTGTGTTTTCTGCAATGAAATATCGAAATAAATAAATAAAAACAAATTTAAAATGTAAATGACTAAGAAATAATGTGAATTTAAGTAAAAACCACACAGTAATTGATTTGTGACTCAAATTGATGGGATTTCACTTGAATGTAATTGAGTATTTCAAATAATTTAACAAGAATCGTTTTTTATAATGTATGTAGAAGTTTAGATATTTATTTCATATTTATTTTGTTATATATGATAACTTTCGATTTTTTAAAGAATTTTAATTTAAAAATATAATTTTTAAGTACATTAAATTAAATTGAAAGTTTTTTTTTGACTTTAATATATTTGAAAATAAGTTCAATATAATATTAAATATATATTAAATATGTATAATATATTATTGAAATTGTATTTGTATATCAGAACTGTATAATTTAAGTACTGATACAATAACCTGTACTAATTACTTCATCAATCACCAGTATTACTTAAATTTTGATATATAGAAAATTTAAGTATAACGTAAAAAAATCATGTAAAAATAATTACTCAATATCAAATAATAAGATTGTAATTACTAAAAAAAAAGTAATCAAATATTGAGTTCAATTACAATATAAATAAAAGATTGAATACTATATGGGTTTGAACTGAAATTTATATGATTTTCAATATTTGCACAATATTTTAACACATGGAAAATAATTGGGGTCTATTTTCACTCCTTTAGAAGTTATGAGGCCTTCACTGTTTTTTAACAATAATTTAATTTTATTTCGATAAAATTGGAACTAAATAAGATAAGAAAAAATCAGGTATGCCGATTTAAAGCTTATTAAAGTAGCTTTCTAAGAGTATTACTAGAGTGTCCCAGTTTGAAGTTATAAGGGCTTAAAGCCAAATATTTTTAACAAAACATCAATTGAACGCCCGCTCCCCCCTTCAATACAATTTTTTGTTCGTCTCGACGTGTCCGATCAACCATTTCAAAGAAGACCATCGAGTCGGAAACACCCTGTATATTGTATTTGAACATTTATTTTTATGAAATGCTAATGAATGTTTAATAAAGTGAAATTGTCTTAGATGTTGAGAATTGTATTTGCGTTGACCATTGATGGAATAAAGTTTATAAACTTGAATATGGTCAAAACATTATCTGATCGTTGATTGGCGAATGAGTTATTGAATAAATGGATCATTAGTATTCGAAGAATATGACAAATTTTTAAATTTCTATTCAAGTGTTAATTATTATTTTTTTCCGAATATGGAAAAAGACGAATACATTATAAATTATTAACGATTTTTTGATTAAGTTTATCTTTTCAGCTTACAATAATTAAAGATTGAAAACTGGAATTCTTAAGTAAAGTTCGTAAAGAAAAGCCATTTTCCGCAGTTTTAAAATATTTATACCACATGTAAGGGCTGATTCAAGACAAATTTCTCAACCCGATTGCTGTAAAACAGATAAAATAATACAACTGAACCGTATATTTTGAAACTGAAAGTACTAGAAGAGATTTTAATAACTTGCAGAATTTCAAGTTTTTCAAATTTTTGGAAAAAAGAAAACCTTTATTTTCCTACCTTTTAAACAGTCAAAAAATTTGTTTTGCACGAATTCCAATACAATTTTAAAGCCAGCACCGATATAGCATTTGCACAACTTCGTATATGATCAATGTGTGTAAATATTCCTCCTTATTATGAAAAACTCCAATACACGATATACGATAGTACTAGCGTATTGTTATCGTTAAACATACGCTAACGTTATTAATGAACCGAAGAGCCGATTAAAATGGTAAGCAATTTGAAAAAAACTTTTCCACTAGTCAATTTCTTTCGAAGGAGAAATGAGAATATTTAGATCCTTAGCAATTCGATCCAAAGCTTTTGCAGCACCTGTTTACGAGCAAATATTCAGAAAGAATTCTATTTCTAAAAAATCATTGAAATAAAAACTTCTATTGCACAAAATTTGATACGCTGACTTTAATAAACAAAAATTTTATTATACGATAAACTAGCGTTTCCATATAAATATTTCATAATGCTAACAGCACTAAAACTATCGAAAATAGCATGTATCGTACAAAAAATTATTTATAATAAGGGAGACTAATTTATTTTAATTTATTTTTAAAACGGCCTGTTTAAAAATTTTAAATTATAGCTTTCTCTAAACTTAATTTGGATTTATGGAGTGCTAATGCTAGAATGGTATAGGCTCTTGTATGACTGGTCAAACAAGTGATAAGGTAACAAAGTCATAAGACTCATTTTTGATATTATGAATTATTTGAAGATGTTCAAAATAAGTTATGGACTTATGAACCCAGTTTTATTTCAAATAAGACTTAATTTTCAATTATTACAAATATCAAAATATCAAATAACTATTATCCATATCCTTAAAATATTTTTTTTTTTTTTTTGAATTAAACCATTTTACAATTTTCAAAACAAAAACAAACAAAATTTTTAATTCTTAAAAGATAAAAACAAATTTTTTTTAATTAAATGTATTTGATAATCTTAATGTACCTTTTCCAATTATAATTTTAATTTTTTTTGTTTTGTCTATAAAAACAAATTCAAATAATACAATTTTCAATTACCATTTTTATAATTCTAAAACAAATTTAAAGTAAATAATTAGCGCTATGAAGTAAGTTCAAAAATTAAATATGAAATGTTACAAAATAATTATAACTTTTCTTCATAATTAATTAGTATTGATAAACAACATAAAATGAAATACTGTTCGATCATAAAATCAGAGTATTCCTTTTTCATCGAATTGTAACATTCATCAGTTATTATACCGCATTAAAAATGATCGCTCTCGTGACGCTCACCCCACGTAGTTATCTGTCAAACTAGAGTTAATTGTAATGAATTATTAGCCATCTTAAAAGTTGGACATCTCGTTCAAATTTTAATTTTGTCGCTACCTAAACGCATTCAAACGTCAAATATTGAACAGTTTCAAAATAATAAACAATATATTTAATTAAAAATATTAATAAATCGGTTTTGGATTAAAAATTTTTAATTTATGAATTTTGTAATCAAAACAATGTCAAATAATGAGTCATGTATAGTTAATTGTTGGCACTCTTTTCTAGACTACGAGTAAATAGCGACATGAGCACGTCACGAGTGCGTTTATTGTACATGAACACATTCTATAAAACTTCTGTTATAAAATTGTAAAAACGCATTTCTTTTACTAGGTTCTATATATTATAAAGTAAAGACATTTTCGAAAAAAAATTGATCAATAACTGTATTTACCAAACAGTGTATATTTAAAGGGCAGTTAGTTGTCGCAGAAGCATTGCTATCGGATTCTGCGTACCCCAAATTCTGCAGTTGTGTTTATTGGCATATCCATTTAAATGACAATGTGTTTCGTCACTCAAAATATTGTTTTTCAAAAAGTTGACATATTTTCTGAACACAATAAAATTCAACGATTATTAAAATTTTCTTGCGTAAGTAATATGACATTATAAAATTTTATAAAATTCTTTATTATTTGGAAAAAGTCGACGTTATAACAGTGTTCACATGCATTTATTTCACAGCACCTATAAAAGAAACAATTTAAGAAAAAAACGGAAAATTTAAATAAACCTTTTTTTTTAATTTTTTAATAATTATAATCTTATACTCTAAAATACTCTTCTAAAATATTTGTAAAATTCATTGAAAAAAAAAATTTCCTTAATTGAAAATAAGAAGGAAAAAAAAAATGTCAAACAAGAAATGACAAACCTAAATGGTTTTTAAAAAAGCACATTTTCAAAATTTAAACAATGTTCCGTAAAAGGTTTTGGGGCAACGATTATATTGGAAAATAAATTTGTATAAAAATTTCTTATAGAACTTTCCTTAGAATTTATTATTAACCAACATTTTAGAAATTTAAGGGGCTTTTTTTAATTTTAAGGAAACTCTAGAATTTGGACGAGTTTGACAGACAGTTAGACGAAGAAATAGAGTTTAGCTTTAATTTTTGTATATTTTTCAAAAAGCTTCGTATCGTTTCAAGTTATTTGTTTGAAAAAACCCAATTTTTGGTTTTTAAATTGCAAGTGCGTCATTTAATTTGCACGTAGTATCATTCGCCGGTATTTATGACTATATTTCACTGGCCTGTATTTCATTTATCTGTATTTTATTTGCCTATATTTTGCAAAAGCAGGTTTATACACCTTTTACAGAATATTTATATATATGTATATGCGAATTTCTGAATTCGGAGATATTTAAGAGTGATTGCAAAATCAGGATTTCAATAATTTATTTAGCAATGGTTAAGGGGTGGGAGTCTCCACTATTGGAAGCTCTTTATTATTGAAAATATATATTAATATAAAAAATATCTGCGGAATATTTTATAGTTCATCTGGATTATATACAGGCAAATGAAATACAAATTTGGGATAGTAATCCTTTTAAAACCAAAACGGCAGGCTATACAAATAAAACATTTATTCAAAATTTTTTTGAAAATGTGCTAAAAAAAAAAAGTTGTTTAATTTATTTTTTTTTTTTTTCTTTTAATTTCTTGTTTCAATTTTTCTAATCCTGACATTGGCATTTCTATTAGGACTCTTTTATTGTACATATATATACAAAATTTGCAATGACAAAAAATTAAATCCTTTTGTTTAATATTAATTTTTGTTTTTCATTTTCATTTTTCATCCTGTTCTTTCTTTTTTTTTTTTTTTGATTTTCTTTTGTATCCTTAATATCCTTAAATGCGAAATTAAAACCAAAAAAAAAAAAGGAATTTTAAAAAGAATTAAAAATAAAGTACTAATAGTAATGAAGTTAAAAAAAGAACAGAAAGAGACAAAAATGTAAAACAGGACGTTGTTGATAAATTTATATATATATATATATATAGGTCTACTTCTAATACAGATATTTTGTGATTTTTTGTTTTTTTTTTTTTGTTTTTAAATAAGAAAAAGTCCAAATTGTTAACTACTAATAAACTTTAAAAACAAAAAAGGAATTTTTTATTTATGCTTTATCTCCTATCTATTTCGTTTAAAAAAAAATTAAGTCAAATAACTGTAAAATGGAATAAAAGTTAAAATAATTGACAAAAAAACGAAAAATAGGAAATGCCTGAAAATAAATACACTTACAATCTATCTAAACCTTTAAACTTTTATTATACCCGTGCATATATATATGAACATCGGGTATATTAGATTTGCTCCTCCGTTTGTAACGCATCGATCTAGACGAGCTAGATATAGTGTCAAGGGTACGTATCGGCTCAGAATCGAAAAATTAGTCGATCTAGCTATGTGTGTCTGTCCGTCCGTCCGTGTGTCATCACGATAACTCAAAAACTAAAAGGGCTAGAGTCTTGAAATTCACACAAAGTCATTTTTAGACAATTTCTAGGTTCCCTATTGTTTTTGGTTAAAATCGGACCAAGGCTTCGGGGAGCTGCCATACAACTTTTTTGCACCAATATGAATTTCTTCAAAACTATTTATACTACGGGGATGAAAATTACACACGGTTAGTTTTATATTGACTCCGGCACTTATATGAAGTTTCAAAATGTTAGGGCCCCATTTTCGGGGGGCTGCCATACAACTTCCTTGCACCAATATGAATTTCTTCAAAACTAATTATACTACGCGGATGAAAATTACACACGGTTAGTTATATAATGAATCGAGCACTTATATGAAGTTTCAAAATGTTAGGGCCCCATTTATGGGGGGCTGCCATACAACTTCTTTGCACCAATATGAATTTCTTCAAAACTAATTATACTACGAGGCTGAAAACTACACACGGTTAGTTATATAATGAATCGAGCACTTATATGAAGTTTCAAAATGTTAGGGCCCCATTTTCGGAGGGCTGCCATACAAAGTTTTCGATTCAATAACTGTGAATCTAATAAAGCTACAAGGTTAAAATTAAAATTGGGCAGGTAAATTAATAGGGCAAGTTACTTGGCAAAGTTGGACATCACTCGGACCATCGGACTTTTAGGGTGGGCCAATTTTTTTTTTTGTTTTTTTTTTCTTTGTTGTTTTTTTTTTTTTTTATTTTTTTTTTTTTTTTTTTAAGCTTAAGTTATGGGACAATGAATGAAAACTTTTTTTTTTTTTTTGTGATTTTTTTTTTTTTTTTGTTAATTTTTTTTTTTTTTTTTTAACCTAAAGTTATGGGACAATGAATGAAAATTTTGTTTTTTGTTTTGTGACTTTTTTTTTTTTTTGTTAATTTTTTTTTTTTTTTTACGTCAAAATTATGGGGTAATGAGTTAAATGTATAAGAGAAGTAAATTACGGTTTATTTTATACACCATAGTGGGTATGCACGGGTATCTAAAAGTTGACAAGGGCAACTATAATCTTCCTCGTTTATAATTGGTGTTTAAAAATCTTTGATAAAAGTATAGGTATTACGAGGCCTGGGAATTGACTTATTGAACCGGTGGAGTGTAATAGTCGCACAAATCATCAAATCCTAATGGAGTTTTATCCCAGAATCGTTGGTTATAGTTGGTTAACACCATAATTTTAAATATGATATTACTATGCGCTACAGTGGATCAAAATCCAATAAATTTCTCCAGAGAAACATATTCATATACATATTTTTCATATATTCATACACTCTCAACATATTTTTATACATTTATGGCGTTCTAGCTCACATGCAGTGCTAACTAACTATAAAATCCCTCATAGTTGAGAATTTCACATATATTAAATTTGTAATTATTCTGAAAAAAGAGAATGCCCTGATTTAAATTTAAACTTTAAGATCCCTTCCTTTTCAAAATCCCTCATATTAATTACGACTTATGGAGGTATGAACCTCGAGCTTAGATCACCACCACCATAAAGTATTTCTGGAAATTTCAGAATAAAGTACAATAAATTGAAAAGGAAATTCGAGTCAATTTCGAAATCAGATAAAATTTTTTTTTTGCTTTTACCGGGAATCAAACCAGACCAATTCTAATGAAAGGTCAGCACTTTAAGCAATCAGCCGTGAAAAAACATAATTACCTTGTACACATTTAAATTTTTTAACTTTATTAATTCTGAAGATATGCTGATTAGGTTGAAGGAGGCGCGTATCAGCTATAAGTAATATGATGCACAATAAACTGAAAGTCATCACTTACAAGGGTTTGTGTGTTAGTAATATGATGCTACTCTACTATTAAAAAACTAAAAAATAAAATTAATAATATTAGTAACCAAATATTTTAACCAGTTCAAAATTTATATGAACACATATAAAGAGCCATGCCAACACCACTGAGCCAAGCATTACAAATATACAATTTAAATTACAAATGCTATCAGTCATACAATTTACGGGAACTGCTCAAGCTAAAGTTAGTATTAAAGACCTAAGACCTTAAGTTAGTTGCTCTTAACATATGCAAAATTGGCTCAAATTTATCGTAGTCCGCAGGATGGTGTGACACGTTAAAAAGCTCAACTGATCTTAAGTTATTCAAATTTTTCCTAAACCTCATTTGTTCTTTACAAGGTCAGCTATGCAATAGAACTAGTTTTTTTTTGATATTCTTTATATTTAGAAGTCAAGTTTAATTTAGCATCTTTAAAGCAAATTAGCTTAAAGATAATTTAATATTTAGTTACTGTTTAAAAACTTTTTTGATTATTATACGAAATATAAAAAATATTTAAATATCAGTTGGTACAATTGTCATAAATAATTTCTTTATTTTTATTTTTATTTTTGAATATGTTTATAATGCATAACGAGTTACAAATACAATCACAAGAATGTACATATTTTGAAAGAAATCCTTTAAGATTGCATATTTTGAAATTTACTCTTACTATTTTGAAAAAACTCTTATTATTTTATATACAATACAATTGTTTATTTGTTGTCTCTTTCTTTCGAGTCTTTTTAAAAGTTTTTATTTAATTTTTTTTCACATACTTTGAATACCGTTTGATATTTTCTTAAAAATAAAAAGAGAATAGCAATGAATAGAAGAAAACATTATGATAGAAAGGGATAAAAAATATTTTTTCTACCTTATATGGAATTAAAAGTATTTTACTTATTTACATTTTAACTTGTATTTTCATGTTTTGTTGTTGTTATTTTTTAAAGGATTCTTTACTTGTTTGCAAAACAAAAAATTCTGAAGGATTAGAGGCATTTTAAAATTTTTTAAGAAAATAACAGTAAAAAATCTTTTAAAAAGAATAAAATAAACAAGTAAAGAAAAAAACTAAAAGTTCTATTAAAGCATATTTTCAATATTACGCACGTAGAGCATCGGAGAAAAATAAATTTTAAAAATATTTTCGTTACGTGCGTAAAATACCTTTACAAAAATTTTAAACTTCAAATATTTTCTAAAACTTAAAATGTCAACTAATGTCAAACGAAATGTCAAAACATACTTTTTATACATAAAAATGCTCCCACCCACCGTTGCAAGCCTAATTTGCACTGCTATGTGAGTGCCCCTATTATGAAAGGCAAAATAAAAATATATGCCTTATGTATATATGATTAGACCTGTTTTGTTAGAGTTTAAACAAGCTTGAAGCTCAAAAGTTTAAAATTATAAGTATAAACAGAAAATAAAATTATAATAAAGGAAGCGTCACATAATCTCGGTTTAGTAAATATATTATTTTTAAATCTCGTTTTTACAAACTCTTAGCTTTAAAAAATCAGAATTATCAGTCTTTACCAGAATATAAAAAAAAAGATTTTCTAAACGAGGTATTGTGAAAACGGGATTTACTAAACCTAATATCTGACCCCAACCCTTATAATAAGTATACTCGAGAAATAAAATTTTTTTCAGTATAGTTATAATGAATCTTAAATAATCTATCCCTAATCAAAAATTTCGATTCTATTAATATCATTGTGTCCGTCAGGACAGACGGGTAGAATGTAACAATATAAGTACATTTCCTTCAAGTTTTTGAAAATATGTGCTTGAAAAGATGTTTGTACTTCTGTTCGCAGACGTGATTTAAATTTCGTATTTCTTTATTTTGATATAAGTATGAATAGGTCAAAGGATATTATAAATTTGACATTACGTTTTAAACGCAAAACAAAAGGGGGAAGGGTGAATGTAGATATAGACTAAAAACTAAGGATTGAATTAGAATCGAAAAATAAATCGATCTAGTTATGTGTGTCCGTCCGGTTGTCTTTATACAAGGGCAATTATCGCTTTGGAATATAACCGGTTTGGAAAGTTTAAAATCTGACATTTCATCAATAATAGTTAACTTTAATGATAATTTTCAAAATGAAATATAGCTGGTGTAGCACAAGAGGTTAAAAGAGCTGCCATACAACTTATATTTTCTTTTATATATAACTCAAAACCTTTAAGTCGTGTTTTTGAAATTTTGTCAAAAGTAATTAATCAGATGACATAATATCAATGTTATCTTTATTCGGGTATCCTAGAGTTGACACATTCATTTATACATTTTTCCTCGTTTATTTTAAAGCACAAAAATAATATTGGACAAATTGTTTTTTATAGCTGAATTGGTTAGAAATTCGGAAGTGAGTTTTTATCAAAGGGTTTGATTTATATCTAGAATGCATCAGACAATTTGTTATTGGTCGATATAATTTCAATTTTCTTTTTTTTTTTCCAACCTGAAAACCTATACCCCCGGGAGTATGAGATTCGTCTTCACTAAAACAACCTAAACCTATAGCCAAACTATTGGAATAAGCACTCAATCTGCTTGCGCAGTACTATGGTTGCAAAGTAACGATGAGACATAAAGGTCTAATAAGGCTTCAATAAGAAACCCAAGAGTTAGAAGTTGATTTTTCTCTTGAACTTATCTAAATCATTAGTTTTAGGAAACATATAAGATGGTAATGCGTCCCACAATTTAGATTTCCTATATTTTAGAGTTCTATTTCGAAAAAGTTCTGCAGTATATATATGTGATTAAGTTGCTAAGAGTGTATTGCGTCAAAAAGGTTGGAATTTTGACATAATATTTTTAATTTATTTATAAGTATTACCTATAGTAGGTATTTATAGAACTGACAAGCAACACCTACATTTTGGCAATAAGTTAAAGACGCTAAGCAGTTTGTGACGCCGTTATCATTTAATATACGAACCGAATCAGATTTGGATATGAAAAGTACTTTTTACTCCTTAGGTAATTAATCCGTAGGTAATTAATAATTTATAAACATACTTGTTTCATTCATTACAACATTCTTTGTTATGTTTAGGAAAGAAATTTAACACTCTTTTGTAGTGTAATTGAATGATTTAATCTTCCTATTCGAAAGATTTTTCAAATAAATGGAGTCAAATTATCTTGTGAAGCCTAATGGTCAAAATAGGCAACGAGTTAGAACGGGGAGAGTTTAATTCTTTTAATATAATTACTTCAGATTTCTTCTGGTAGTTAATTAGCACCACCATAAAGTAACATATATATAGAGTATTCACGTAGAACAAAATTCGTTAGTCATTTCTTTTTAAAAATCCCGTCCCATTTTACTCAATATCCCGTCCCATTTTTACTCAACACTCAAAATTCATTTTAAAACTCAAATATTTTTACTTAAAAATTGAGAAGAGTTTTTTTTAAGCTCTAGAAAAAAAAAAATTCTTCATAATTTGAGTATTATGATATTATATGAAGAGTAAATGTATATGTATGTACATATTGACATATTTACATTTTTATGCATATTTTTATGAATGTTAAGAAAAATGTATGTGTGTACATATTTTTTTGTAATGTAACTTTTTTTATGTGATATTTTTCTCTATTTTTTTTTTGATGTATTTTTTATGTATTCTTATTTTGATATTAAGAATTATAATCAATTTAATAAAGGCGCGCATTTTTAAAAGTGTCAAGTGTTTATTTTGTTACAAGTGTTTATTTTGTTATGAACATATTATTAAGTATTAAAATTTGAATTAAAAAAATTGAGGAACAAAATTTACATGTAAGTATTAATTTATAAATTTTCTATTAGAATAAGTATTATATTTTAGACAAAAGCAATTAAAAGAGAAAAATAACATTCGCTACATGACAAGTTATCACTATTAAAGGAATTACATATTTTTACGAAATTTTTTTTTTACAAAATTTGAATTTCCAGTTAAAATTTTTTTTTCATATCCCGCAAAATTTCGTGTAATTACGAGGTATAACTTGTCACATCATAGCTTATTGCTTTTACTATAGCTTTTCTCTAAATTTCATTGCATTTTTCTTATAACTTATCATGCAAGATGTTACATTAGAAATAGTAATCATAATAATATGTATGTACCTACATACATGTAAAAAAAAATTTGGATTATGAATTTTAAAAGATAAACTTAATTGCTACATGTATTTAGGAATAAAAAATATTTTACTCATGAAACACCTTGCATTTTTATACGTTCTAATTTTCTTCATCTGAAACAATGCGGTATATTTTTATAAAGCCATGTAAAAATTTTGTCTATTAATCTTCTGAAAAATATTATAATACTTTATGTCTTTTATGTAATAATCTTATGATTATTATGTATTTGATGTATTATTATAAAATAATAAACTTTTTTTTATAAATATACTTAAATTTGGTTAAATTCTGAACATCAAATTCGGCCTGATAGATATATTCCGCATTGTCAGAAATATCTATTTTCTCTGCTTATTCCTTTTGTCATTCCTTCATTTTCTTTATGCATGTTTTAAATGAAGAATGTTTAAGGACGTAAAAGCAGATTACCGTAAGAATGGTACCCCTTGCATAGTGTGCAATAGAAGTAGACGTAATTTTGACGGTAGGCTGTATGAATTTCCAAAAGAGAAAAATTTATTCGAAATGTGGGTATCGGCATGTAGTGTAAGTATAGAAAATTTAAAAACAAAAAAATTATTTATTTGCGAAGACCATTTCGAGAAAAAATTTTTAGGGAGAAAACTAAAAAAGGGAGCTTTTCCAAGTTTGTGTTTGCCACATAATAATATTGAAATCAATCCTATAACTCCACTATCTAATTTAAACTTTCAGTCAAAAGAGTTTTCAAATTTTAATAAAGAAAATATTTTTTCTAAAACATTTAATAATAACTCAAATATTAAAGTTTATAGTCAAAAAAATCTAGAAAATTTAAAAGTACCCTTAGAAAACATTCGAACGGTGTCTCCAAATGAATTGTCGATTAATTTTTGTAGGCATTGTTTAAAATTCCAGAAAAAAGAAAATTTTTATTTTAAAAAATTTTCCACATGTCATAAAACATTAGGTCATATAAAAAAAAAAAATGTTTATTTAAAAAAAAAAATTATATCTTTAAAAATTCAGAATAGGAAATTACAATTAAAAATAAAAAAGGAAAAGCAGGATTCTTTATCTAATACAATTGATAGGCAGTCTCATTTAGCAAACGATGCCAAAACTTTTTTAAAAATGAATTTCAAAAATGGAAAGATATGGTCAAAAGATGAAAAAAAGGTAGCTTTAAATATACATTTTAGTTCTCCAAAAGGTTATTTATTTTTAAAGAATGCGATAAAGTTAAATTTACCCCATTTTAGTTCCCTTAATAGGTGGATCCCTATTAAATATTTAAATGTAGGTCTTAATGAAAAGAATATTAATGAATTAGGGATTATATTTTCAAATAAAAATTCTCTTGAAAAGGAAGCAGTATTAGTTTTCGATGAAATTAGTATTAGAAGGGATCTTAACTATAATAGTGCATTGGATCAAATTAGTGGTTTTTCGGATTATAGCTTTAAAAGAACGAAAAGCGTTGCAAAATACGTTTGTGTTTTTCTCCTAAGGGGATTAGTACATAATTGGAAGTATGTTCTTAGTTTTTATGCCACAGAGAAGGGCATTAGTGGCGAAGATCTTAAAAACATTTTATATATTAATTTAGGTGCAGCTTTTAATTTAGGTATTAATGTTAGGGCCGTCATATGTGATCAGGGTGCTAATAATAGGAAGTGTTTTAATATGTTAGGCGTTTCAAAAACAAAACCCTTTTTTTATTTTAACTTCAATCAAGTAGAAAAAAAAATTTTTGCTCTTTACGATCCAGTGCATTTAATAAAATCGCTTCGCAACACCCTTCTTAAATATGACCTTAATACAGATGATGGTGAGGTTTCTTTTAAAATTATTCGTTGCCTCTATTTCCATGAACAAAATAATAATAGAAAAATGTGTCCCAAACTTTCAAAAAAACATATCTTTCCTAATTCATTTGAAAAAATGAATGTGCGATTGGCTACTCAAATTTTCAGTAATTCTGTTGCTGCTGCAATTAAAACTCTAGTTTCAACAAAAAAATTTACTGATAGGATTTCTTGTGCTGTATCAACAGCAAAATTTGTTTCAAAAATTAATAACTTATTTGATTGTCTCAATAGTAGGAAGTTATATGAAAAAAATCCATTTCGTGCAGCATTGCAGCAAGATAATCATATATCCAAATATCTTTTAGAAATGAAAAAATATTTTCAATTAATAAGGCTAATCACATCTAAAAAAGTTTATTGTATCGACGGTATGATACAAACTTTAACAGGCATTACGGAACTAACTTCCGAAATATTTTCAACTTATAATAAACACGAATGTTATTATTTACTGTTAGCTCATTTAAATCAGGATGTTTTAGAAAATTTATTTTCTTTGATTCGGTATAGAAATGGATGTAACAATAATCCTTCCGTCCATGAATTTAGTAATATTTTTGCAAAATTAATGTCGGTTAAGTTAATTAATTATAAATTTGAAAGCTCTAACTGTGAAGAAGATGACGCTGAATTTTTAAATATAGACGATTTAAAGGATTATCAATTAGAACAAGATGATTCGGATTCAAATGATCAAATTGATGACGATTTAACTAATTTAGTTAATAATTATTTAGAGGGATTTCAATCTAAAATTTTAGAGGATAATCAAACTGAAGAGTTAAATATTGTTTCAAATAACGCCGAAAGATACATTTGTGGCTACGTTATCTTTAAATTGATAAAAAAAATTTCTTGTGATCAATGTACTTCTTCATTTTTAAAAAATTCTAATGATATATTATTGCTTGATTCGGAGCAATTTATTTATCAAAAAAATTATAAAAATGAATCAGAAATCCTGAACTTGAAAGCTCCAACCGAAAAAATTTTCGAAATTACACAATTTCATATGAGCATATTTGATCACTATTTTTATGAAAATTATCATGAAAAAAATTTAAGGAAAAATATATTTTTATGTTGTTTAGAAGCCACAAAAAAATCTGATAAATATCCTACATGGTTTAGGGAAAATGATGAATGCTACACGCATAAAATAAAGTTTTTAGAGTTACTAATTAATCTTTTGCTAAAAAAGCAAGCAAAATGGTTAAGGGAAAAGCTTTTAAAAAATGACGAAAAAAAAGCTGAGAGTAATCAAAGTAAAATTAAAATATTAAATGCATAACTTATTTTTAATATATTTCATAATATCCGTCTGTCTGTCTATTTGTCTGTTTATTTCCGTCCGTCTGTCTGCATATGTTTGTACGTCTGTCTGTCTATTTGTCTGTTTATTTCTGTCCGTCTGTCTGCATATGTTTGTACGTCTGTCTGTCTATTTGTCTGTTGTTTAAAAATTTTTTCTCATTATAGATTTAGCAAATAGATTTTTGTATGTAATTTGTAATACTTATTTATTAAAATAATTTTTATTTTTTGAATAATTTACTTGATACCTATATTATTTTCTTTTCATGAACGTGAAAATTGGATGAACACGATTGAAGTACCTAATCATAATATAATTTTGTAAATATGGAATGTAAATAACTAAATTTAAGTTAATGAATATTTTTGTTTGTTTTCGATAATTTTTTTTAGTCAATGAATTGTTTTGTTTTGTTTATACCTATGTAGGTATATATTTTATATTATATTTTTTTTTTGCTATAAGGGTTTTTTATGCCGAATGGAATATAAAATATTAAAGCTTTTTTATATATTTTTCAATAATGTAATGCAATACTTATTCCATTTGGCTTTTTCCTTTATTAACTAACTTAAGAATTAATAATAAAACAGAATTATTTAAAAAAATATTGAAATTTTATTAAATTTTATATTTTTACCTTTCATGTCCATTTAAATTTTAAAAAAAAAATTTGAGTCAATCAAAATAACGAACTAAATTCTTCTTAAACGTAAAATTCTTATATATACTTATTAAAATGATAAGATTATTTATGATTTTACAAGCCATACAACTTTTAATAATAAACTTGCTGTCGCACATTCATTCAACATTAATATCAAAAGTTACAAATAATAAATATGAAAATAAATTTTTCTATTTTGATTTACAAGAAGAACGAAAAATACACTTAGCTGTTTTAATTTCATATTTCACACATGCATCAATAAAAGATGTAAAATCTCTATTTAGTTTTTTTAATTTCAAATCAAAGTAACGAAAAAAAAGTAAAAAGACCTTAAATATTTTATATGTGTTAATATACCTATACACTATGCATGCAGTATAGATTTAGCTTTTCATACTTTTATATGGAATAAGAAGAATAATGTATAAAAATAAATATGTATGTATGTATGTATGTATATACCCTTCATATAGTTTTTTAAAGGTATATTAATAAATACTAACAAGAAATTGAGAAGAATTTTTTTTTATTTATGAATAAATACTAACAAGAAATTGAGAAGAATTTTTTTTTATTTATGAGTTTAAAAACAAATTATTCTCAATTTTTAAGTAAAAATAGTTGTTATGAGAATAATTTTTGAGTACTGAGTAAAAACGAAAAATATTTTTTAAAAAAATTGGTAAAAAAATTTTACTCTACGTGAATACTCTATATTATATGTTACTTTATGGCACCACTTAAATTTAATAATGACTATGTGATATAAATAGTAATCGTAGCCATCCACACTGAATCTTAATAAAGAGAGATATAGGTGACAACATGTACCTTTGGTATAGATAGGCTTTTTAGCTGGTACCGCCCCCGAACTTTCTAAGGTAGCTTAATTTAAAATCACTTCTGTGCATAATTTTAATTAAACTGGCTTACAAAATCTTCTCATAGTACCCACGAGGTGAGGATTTTCTCTCTTTTAATATATATATAATATGTATATATATAGATTTAGTGCATATGTATATATATATGTAGAAATTCAACCTTTTAGTTAAATAATAAATGCATCACTTTAAACAATTACATGCCAACACTTGGGAAGCTCCAAGAGCACATTTCTATAGTAAAGATATTCCTAATATCCAAAATGGCATCCTAAAAGAGTATAAATTTCAAGTATGGAGTTTTTTTGTAAATTTTTGATCAGCTGAGTTTGAAAAATGCGGTAAATTGTTTTGAAAGTTACGGCGGTGTGAATGAATGCGTATCTGAATTATTTCCACAGTAATTACGTTTGCGTTTTCAATGATAGGCATGATAAAGCTATATTCTTAACTTAAATCTTATATTAAATTAATAGATTCTTTTACGATTATTCAAACATTGAAAATTGAAAAAAGAAGTACAAAACATTTTGTGTAATTTCCGATTTAAACAATTTTAACAAAATTCTTGGAAAATCCCAAAATCAGATTAATTTAAAACCAAAAGAATTAAAAATATTTAAACGTTTTTCCTATCTGTCTATCTGTTTGTTTGTGTAAAAATTCTCTGTTTTTTTGTTTAAAGTGTTTGTTTTTTAATTCACAAATTTTTTTAAAAATTATTTTCTATACATGAGTGTGTATGTTAAAGGGAAATATTTAATTAAAAATTTCGTTTACATTTAAAATGAGGAAAACAACTGTAAAGGATGTATATTTAATGAAAAGGATATGGATTTTATATTATTTTTCTTTTCGAATACGGAAATATAAATGTGTCAATGTTAAATGTTTAACATAACATTGTAGTATAAACAACTTCATAAATTTTTTTTTAACTGTCTTTTATATTTGCTCATTATTTAATTAATTTCACATTTTAATTTTTATTTTGAATTTTTTTATTTTTCTGTATTTGAATAATCCTTGAATTTATGGATGTAAGGATTTTTTGAAATTGTAAAGTTCAACTCGAAATTGTATTTTATGTAGTCCCACCCTCACCTGTTAAGTAGCTGAAACCTCTCAATGTCCGGAAAAGCATATATATATGTATTTTAATTATTATTATTATTTTTTTTGTTGGTAGAAGGAAATCACTGGAAGACTTTCCAGAGAAAGCTTAGGCATTAGGATAAGCCGTATGAGGAAGTGTCCAGATTTACTTTAACTAGACTTAGACCTTCTAGACTGACAATTAATTTAATTTGGGCCCTTTATTGTCAGAGATATCTTTGATCTAACAGAATCCCATAAGGACACCTGAGAAATAAAAAACTTTTACCTAACACAATTCAAACAGTTTCGTTTGTTTAAGAGTTCTAACAACGTTTCGAAAGTCTAAAAATTGATTTAGATATTTAAATTGTTCTAATAAGTTTTAATAAATAAAGCTTTCCAAATATAGTACTAACGTATAGGGTTGCCAAATGGTACTTCTAATTACCATTATAAGAAACTCTATTTTTGAAAAAAACTCTTGAGCCCCTATATCTTCCAAAAGGTTTGAGTTAGAAATTTTAAAAGATAAAAGAAGCTTGATCTTATTACATATCTTTCATAAATTTATTTTGAATTGCCCATATTAAAAACGTATTTAAAAAAATTTTGATTGTGCAGGGTCATAACTCCCAGAGTCATGTTAGTGGGATATTAATCCCTAAGGGATATTTAATTCAAATAATAATGTGAGACATAACTCCCTTGAAAAATGGGTCATAAGTTCCTTTTGGTAGTTATGGCCCGTTAAGCCAGTTATAACTCCCTTAACTAATTTTCGAGTTATAACTTTATATTTCTAAAATAGGGGGATTGAGCGGATACATATACCATATGTATATGCCCAATTTAAGTTAAAATTTATTTATAATAATTTAAATATGATAATATAAAAATATATAAGTAAAATATTAGATTCTATTTCTATGTTTAAAAAGCTTAAAAAATTAAAGTTGACGCCTTTTTACTGAATTCTACTAAAAAATGTGTGCTAATTATTTTTAATATTATAGTTAAAAAAAGTTTGTATATATTCGTATCCGTTACTAAAATCAATATTTGTTTTTATAATATTCATAACCTCTCAGGTGAGAACTGTATAAGGGAGTTATGAGTCACCGCTCTGGGTCAAACTCTCAGGTTCATAAGTCCCTTAGATAATTATGTTTTATTGCTATGAGTCTTAATTATCTTAGGGACTTATGTCCCAAAAAATGAGTAATAAGTCGTTAAGGGAATTATAACTCTGGGAGTTATGACCCTGCACCAATTTTTATTCTTTCTGTAGCAGAAAATATTTTAATCTTATTTAACAAATTGCTAATTAACAATGTTGCCAATAGGGAGGATTCATTAGTATTATTTTACGTGAGATAACTATAACTATAAAAGTAAAAGAAAAAACAAAAAAAGTAGTATATAAAAATATATATTACAGCTTGTTAATGCCACAAAAAATTGAAAATATTCATCTTAATCTTGATGACACCACTATTGACAGAGTTGAATTAATACACATGCTTGTATTTCTACGTAAATTTTTATTTTATGTCAAAAATAATTTAACGAAAATAAAATTTATTTTTAATTAAAGCACAGCACAATGGTGTATTTAAAATATGCGGGTTAATAATGGCAAACGTTGAATGAATTTATTGTAAAATTTTGGGAACTGTAATTAAATAAAAAATAAAATAAAATATTTTATTAACAATGAGAAAAGTAAAATAGATTGTGTCAACTCTGGAATATCCATTAAAAATTGTCAATAATTGTTAAAATATTTAAGTTGTACGACAGCCTGCTTTAATCCATATTTTCAGGATTAAAACAAATTTTACCGAAGGCTTTGGGAATAAAACTTAATTTTATTTTTCCAAAATTTCAGAGATCTAAGTTGATTATAAAAAGATCCTAATTTACCAGTTACAGTCGTTGATATAAAACTAAATTTGTTTTGATAAAGTTTCTGATACTAATTTTCCATACAAAAAAAGTAAAAGTTAATATTTAAACCAGAGCTATTCAAACCACTTGCACAGGTGCTAAACAAGCTGAATTTTGTATAGCTCTTGGACATTAAACTTAACTACTTTTGGCAAAATTAACAAAACCTAATAAATTTTGACATTAATCCATACTCAAATACAAATATATGACAGCTACCCAAAAATCTACCAATAGCTGAGGAGATACACGTAGATTAATTAAATGAATTTTTGAATAATAATATACAAGACATAATATATAAACTAGCTATGCATATTCTATAGGCTAGATAAATATCTACTAACGTAATTATAAACTTAGTAAACCTTCAATACTAACTAATCAAATCTAACGGTAAATAATATATTAGAAATATGTTAGGAGTGTTTCGGCTTTCCAAACACTACTAGACTTATCAGTAGGCATTTGTAATTTTGGAAATACCTAGACTACTCCTGTTTTAATTTTTAATTTGTTCTAATACTTGAATGAAATTTTCTGAACCTCATCTGTGAGTTATTAGAACAAAACGAAAATCTGAAGCCGCAAAGACTTTGTACATAAAAAAAAAAAAGAAAAAATTATAATAGTAATAGTTAATTCAATTAATTAAACAATTTTTTCTATAAATGTTTCAAGTGTTTCTCAAATGTTTATCTATATCTTGGCTTACATAAAAATAGTTTTAATTTTCAATCCCAAACTTACTTTCGTATTATTTTAAAATATGGCAAAATAGTTCGGAGTCCGAGTTAAAAATGTCTTAGAATATGAATTATACTTGATATTTAATTAGGCTTCAAACGGAACTTAGATATTCATTATACCAAAATTTGTATTTATTCTATACCCTTCAGTTAACAGTTTGAAGTCTTTTAGAAGACTTTGAAATCCTTTTGAACAGGATACTATGACGTTTTGATATAATTATGTTTCATAATTGCTTTATTTATAGAGGAACTTTTAAGAGTAATTTAAAAAAAAACCTAACGAATAAAACAAATAATTTTAATATATTGTTAATAAAGACCAACTGTGAATGTTTGATTAACTGTAAAAAAAGATACTAATTACAAATTTTTGTATATATAATTATTTGTAAAAACTTCTGATATCTGCAATTTACCTTCATGCTTTAATTAATTTACAATTGGTTTGCACTTTAATTGGACACTGCACTGCGGTTAAGATATTTTTAAACAATAAAAATCTCTACAATAAATTTGTTTAGTCATTCCTACTACCTATCTGTGCTTTTATAAAATTTTTATTTGGTCGGTTTTACATTTTATAATTTTTCTAATTTTTAAGTAAAATCTGATTAGTTACCATATGCAACGAAAAATGAAAGATATTGCTGCTCCTTTGCGTGCGCATTTTGTTAAAATTAACACTTAGCAAGGAAAGTGTAAGTAAGCTAGTGGTCAAATTGTTAGATTAACCCCCCTGCCAAGGTGTGCCCCCTACTACTTCGGCAGGCTTCCAATCTTTTACCAAAATTCTGAATCACGTTGTTCAATAAACTGTTTTTATTGGTTGAAATATGCTCGATAATGTTGTTTTTAAGCTCTTGAATTGTTGTGGGATTATTGCTGTACACTTTCGATTTCACAAAATCCCACAAAAAAAAATCCAACGGTGTCAAATCGCACGATCTTGGTGGCCAATTCACTCCTCCTCTACGAGAAATAATTCGATATTCGAACTTTTCCTTCAAAAGATCCATTAATTCTTTTGCTGTGTGGCAAGTGGCACCGTTCTGTTGAAACCACATATTCTCTTCGTCCAAATCATCAATTCCCCGCCACAAAAAGCTTTGGATCATCTCCCTGTAGCGATTTCCATTGACCGTATTCGCATTTCCATTTGCGTTTTCAAAAAAATATGGTCCGATGATTCCTCCTGACCACAAACCACACCAAACCGTAACTTTTTGGATGTAATGGTTGCTCTAAGATAACCATTGGATTCTCTTCACCCCAAATGCGGCAATTCTGTTTATTGACGTAACCATAGAGCTGGAAATGAGCTTCGTCGGTGAAGTTAATTTTGTTAAAAAAATTCTCATTTTCTTCTTGTTTTTCGATTGCCCAAGAAACTAATTGCCGACGTAATGCATGGTCAATTGGTTTTAATTCTTGCGTTAGCTGGATCTTATAAGATTTTAAATGGGGATCACGATGCAAAATGTTGAATAATATGGATGGTTTGATGTTTAATTGCTGCAAACGATGACGAGTAGAAGTTTTTGGATCTTCTTCAACACTTCTGCTCAGAATTGCTACATTTTCGGTTGAACGGCCACTACGTTGATAAATGTTGCCTCTGTTATCAAGATCCAGTTTCTAGAAATTTATCAACCATCAGCTTGATGGCACCATTTGTTGGAGCATTTTCTTTGCCAAATTTTGTTCGAAATTTCCTAATTACATCTTGAAAACTTTTACCATTTTCAAAAAATGTTGTAATAACAAAAACACGTTTTTCCTTCGTGTAACGTTCCATATTAACTAACCGGAATGTATTAGGAATATACCTAAAGAAACCTCGTATAAAAATTCCAGGTAGAAAAAAAATGGCGGCAAAATCAAAATGATACCTCAATTTTGAACACGTTTATTTTGTTTAAGCTTTAGATTCTCAAAGATTTACACGCCTTGTCTTGTCGACTTTGAAAATTTACTTGTGGAAACCGACAAAGGTGTTTAAAATAAAATCAACTATCAATTTCCTGAATGACTCATCCCAAGAAAATTTTTTCTTTTACAAAAATAATAAAAGAAATATTAAAAAAATTTGACCAACCCAAAAAGTTGTCTCAACATTAACAGCGCACTTGGCCTATTACTTTACTAGCCTATTTTCAATTTAACCACGTATCTTAATTAAATTCACAGAAATCGATTGGGAACTTTGTATGGCAACCAAAAGTTCCATACAAAGTTCATTAGCAATGATCAATTGCAAACTATGTTCTCTGGTTCCAATCGTCTCTGAGAACCTTCATAAATTTAAGATATATAATTATTAATTATTTACAATGACTTATTTTTTTACACTCAAGGGCGAATGGTGACATAGCCTACGTGAAACCAGATAAGAATTTTTTCACTTTTATCGCGAATCGAGCTGGAGCCTTTAAAACAAATAGAAGGTCGGCATCAACAGTTTCTCCTGTTTATATGACATTCTAAAGTTTTGGGATGAATTGGTATGATAATTTGGATAATTCAAAGCAACCATAACATTCCTGGTGGTTGATTTATTATATTGTCATTACTGATATACTTTTATTGTAACTTTTTATATTTTATAGCAAATTTTGTTAAAAGAAGTAATTCAGAATTTTTATTTTCGCCATTTTGTTTATATTTTCTCAAAATTTGACTTAAAATTGTTTGAAATAACAGGAAACTTATGTAAACATTAAAATATGACAACTAAATGCTAATTCTTCATTCATTCTTACCCATATAAACTAGAAAGAGACAAAAGGTTAGAGTAATTTATTTTATGATTGCTTTAGTTTCCTTAGGTTTTATGTTTTACTATAAGTCAAAAGGGTATACTAAATTTGTCATTACATTCATTAAATCGTCCGTTCGTTCGTCTGCACGATTACTCGAAAAATAAAGGAGCTGAGATTTTGAAATTTTCACAAATTAAAAGCTGAGTGAAGCTGGATAATTGAAATTTTGCCAAAAGTAATGCAGTGGGTTCGAGAAGCTGGCATACAACTTCTTATTTTATATGAGCATTACTCTATACCTAATGAAGCTGGGTGACTGAAATTTTGCCAAAATGAGTTGAGTTTTATGGCCAAAGTTTTTTCAAAATTGGGTTGGTATTCTTAAGTGGGTTCGAGTACTTGCCATATAACTTCATATTTCACATGAGCAATACTCTATACATAATAAAGATGGATGCTTGAAATTTTGTCAAAAGTAGTAAACTTTAATGACCATCGTCTAAATAAAATATAGTCGGTGTAGTGGAATAGGTTCGAAGAGCTGCCTTTCAACTTATATTTCCTTTTGTACATAACTGAAAGCATAATAAGTTGTGTATTTAAAATTTTGCCACAAGTAATTAACCGGATGATATAATGTGTATATTACGGTCATACGGGTATCCCAGAGTTGACACAGTTTACTCTATTACACTTTTCCTCGTTTATTCTTATTACTATTTTATTTCATTTGTTGTGAGTTTGGTGAAAAGAAAGACAGTGACTTGTTGTGATACTTTGTATATATACATTTTATGTAATTACAACAAAAATATTATAATAATTATAACCAAATAAACATGTAAAAAACAATAACAAGAAAAACAATAAAAAAACACAAAAAGCAAGAAAAAGAACATCAGTACAAATAATATTACAAGCCAAAAATGGTAAAATTTAGACAGTTTTTTTTTGTTAAATGTCGTAACAGTTTTATTTTCATGTTTTATGTACAGTTATGTTACAAGTTTTGTTTGTTCTATTCTATGTTTGAATATAGATGTACTTATATTATGATAAAAGTTGTTATATCGACCATTTTTAACTGCTTAATTTTACTGTTATTTTGAGTTTTAGTTGTTTTATTTGTTTGTTAGTTTTTGTTTTAACAATCATTTTAGTAACATATACCGTTTTATTATTATCATTAGGTACTTTTATTATTTTGTATTTTATTTTGCACAGCTTTTTATTTATAAATATTTTAATTTAATGTTATTATGATTTTAGTGTGTTATAATTTGGTTGTTTATTTCATGAATTAATCGAAACGATTTACATTAAGTGTGTGTATACCTAGTATAAAATATACAAATACCAATATATAAATATATTTAAGTGTAATAATAATATCGTAATAATGTATAGAGTAAAAAGTAGCAACAGCAGCAACACCTAACAGCAATATAGTTTATTGTTGTTTGTGTTCATACTTTGTTTTTTTTTTTTTTTGATTTTGTAGTATTTACAGTTATAATCTGGTTTTTTTAGTAGATAGTTGGTGTTAATAGCTATAGCTACATATTATAATGGTAATTATTATATTATAATACATATAGCTATATGTAATAAATATAGTGTTAGAATATATCCGTTAATTAATGATTCGGTGTGAATGATTAAGCATTTTGTAAGGGATATTAAGATATTTAGGAAGGTTTTTTTCTTGTTTATTTGTTGGTATTTTGTTTTTTCTGTAACTAAATTTTGAAAACATAAAAAAAATTAGTATTAAATATTAGAAAATAGCAGTTATAATAGGAAGTGGATATTGTTTGGGAGGAAACCAATTTGGAATACAATACAATATACATAAAATAAATGTTTTTATCCTGTTTATCAGCTGGTCTAATAATAGCAGTTGAATAAAAATTAATTAAAATAAAAAAAATAAACTGATTCAGGTGCAAGGATATTTTGTTTTTCATTAGTTTTCCTTTTCAATTTTCTTTAATCATATGGTTTATTCGAAAGTAATTTTCTTTTCTTGAGAAACTATTATTAGAATATTATTAAGAACTTTTAGAAAAATGTGCCTATATAGAGATTAACTCTGGTAGTCTTGTTTACAAAATATCTGTGAAATTAGCGTTTAAAATAAAACAATTAAATTTTAGCTATACGGATAGGTATCACCGACAAAATAGATGTAGTAACATTTTGTTGTAGCGCCACACATTACCAAGTACACGTTATTCCAAATTCTTCTTCACCCTCCCTCGATTACAGTAAGTGAGTTAATTTACTCTCCGAAATAATTTTACTACAATCTCAGTACTTAGTTTTGCTGAAGCCAAGTATGTGAATATTGAATAGTAACATTTCACTCTCGACTTTCTCGTATAGCCTAACATCATACAGTGTTCTCATGTTCCATACTCCAACTAGATTCCGCGTCTTGTAAGCAAAAGTTTTTGCTATTCGATAGGTTTTTTAGACTTGTGTTCGATTATGACTTCATGAAAAAAGTCCCAAAAACTAAAAAAAGTTCGCAATATTTGAGAAAGTGTAATATTGTAATGCTATATTGTTAGTGTAGGGACTTTTCTTATTAATTTTAGGGATTTTTATAAAAACTGTATTTTGGGAACTTGGTTTGCGTGAAAAATATTTTTTTTTTAAATTAGATTCAGCGTGTTGTGTGAAAATTTTGAATTTCATTGGATGTCTGGCTCTTAGCTTAAGTTGGTATAGAAACATTTATTAACTTATTCATTTGGGTCAGAAATCCCACAGGAGGGAATTTAGATTTGACGTCAAAGTCAGACTCTTACCCTTTGAGATACAGTTGATAACACCATAAGCTCATGTCTGCAGGCACATTTGCCTTTTGGATGGCTGGAGACATCATTTACACATTTAAATATTTAGTGAGCTGCTTGTTTCAAGCCAGACACACACTCGGAGTCGCCAATCCTTAGTACAGACGTATGTTTTGGTTACAAAAAACTCGATCCGCTAAATTCTCGTTTGTTTTTCGATCCTATTTACTTCACCTGGTTTGGGTATCAGATCTTTGGTTAGGATTGCTAAACTTAACAGGAAGGACCAACGTGAAAATGAAATTTGACTTGGTAGAGATTAGTAGAGACTAGGCCAATGTATCAGGATATCCGTCAGCTGTTATCGCATACTACCTTCATTGATCAAATAGAGTTACTTAAAGTAGCCACTTAATAGAGACTCACCAAGGCTATTCTTCTAGTATGTATATATTTATGCATAAATATTGTTAAAATTTAGAAATGTGCTTCTTCAAAAACCCTTTCGAATTTTATTTTCTGAATTGAATTTTTCTTCGCATGCGGTATGTTGATCTCCTCTTGAATTCCTTTAATATATGAGCTTTCAAAACAAAAACTATTTTTAATTATAAAGATGATAAATGGTTTTTAAAAGAGGCAAAAAAAGAATTAAATGAAAAACTTCTAGAAAAAAAAGATTGCTATATTGTTAGTATATCGTGCATGTTGTGAAAAAGTTTTTTTGTTTTTCATATTGTGATTAGCTGAAATTATAATTGATTGTTAATGAATTTTAAATTGGTTAGGTTAGGTTATATTGATAAGCTTAAAGTATTAAATTTTTTGTGAACAACATAAAAATCTTGGTAATTTAAATAAATATTTAAGATTAATAATTATATTTAACTTTTCATTGTTCTTGGAAATTTGTAATGTTATGTTATGATTTTCAAAAATACAATTAATATAGTTATTAATAGCGTTATACCGAATTGAAGCGGTGTAGCATTTAGTGCTGCATAGTTTGAACGATTTGCAGAATAATTAAATGACATTTTTATAGTTGTTCTCTTATTTTGAGGTGATTTATTTTATTTTAAAAAATTAATATTATTTTCTTATTCATTAAATTTTAGATAGAAATGCAATAATGGAAATGTTTTCCAATACTATAGAAACTTTCCACTGTGATAACCTCCTGAGTACAATGAACGCAGCCAACATCGTTGAATGTCTGTTTCAAAAGTTAAACATATAATATGGAAAACAATAAAAATGCACGCAATGAAATGAACATCATAGTTTCAACGCAGCCTTGGTGCAAAAGTTAATCAAAAAGTAAAAATACTTTGACAGCTAATTGTTTATGTTTTGTCAGCCATTTATATTTATTATTACTTTTTACTAAAAAAATTTTAGTTTGAAATTGGAAAATTTAGAATTAGAAAAAAAAAAATTAAATTTATTTATTAATAAATAATAAAATTAAAAAATTTAAAATAATATAAAATTTTTACTTTACTTTCAGTTCACTTTCAGTTTTATTAAAAATCACTTTAACACTTTCAACACTTTGAATTTAGCTTGAAAAATTTAATAGTTACGTTTTCTGACATTTTGCAACTTCCATGCTGCCTAATGCATGCACAATGATCGCAATGATGGCTTATGCTTTGGCCAAGTAAGTTCAAAAGCTTTCAGTAAAATAAAAATATAAAAAAAGTCACACAGGATCAAATGTCATTTAATTATTCTGCAAATCGTTCAAACAAACTATACAGCACTAAATGCTACACCGCTTAAATTCAGTATAACGCTGTATACATTTTCCTGTACGCCATCAAAGATAAACTGAAACGGGAGGAAATGAAACATCTGTTACATTAAAATATAAAATAAACATTTTACGTATGTATTTCAATAAAAACTATAACTGACGCTTAAGATGCATAAATAATAAGTGAAATAAGAGTTTTCTACAAAATTGAAATTCACAAAATCTAAAAGTCCAAAATCTAACCATTTTTTATTTTCGGAAACTTATAAATTCCAAAAACCACATAATCAAAACACTAGTTATCCAAGCATCACATAATATAAACATGACAAAATCTTAACTCACACAGATCATAATTTGAAACTAGTTTTTGGGGGTTAAAGCCTTCACTACTTTTAATGCTGTGTGATAGTAATATATGTATTAATTAACAGAATATTTTTATATAGAAATTGCGATTGGGTTTTTGATGTGTTTGGATTTTGTGTTGTTTGGATTTTGTTTTTTATTTCTAATTCGAATTTTATAGACAAACCGTGAAATAAATCAACCAAAAGCTAAAATTGTTTACAATTTGATAAAAACAATATTCATAAAATTGTTTAACTTTCTTAGTATTTTCTTGTTTTAATAACCAAATAAATAGACAAATTCGTGAATGTTGTCGTTATACATCTCTATCACTTAATTTTTTTCTTCATTTATGGCATATAGTCCAAAGGAACTCAATGTTTTTTAATTTCTTTTAATATTTTTTGATTTGTATATATTTTTAATAGAAATTTATTTTTGAAAATGCCAGTTCCTTTGAATTCTTTTGTTCTCATATTTCTTTCATATTTAGTTTTAATATCTTAGGGTTCTATAGAACTTTTTGAAGTTTTAATGAAATAAAAAACTTCCTGTTCTTAGTCAAAATTCTGAAATATTTTTATTGTTAAAAATTGACAACCAGAATCAATTAAAAATAATTTTTTGTTGTATTTTAATAATATTAAAGGCATGAGATGGGAGATGGGAGTTTATTTGCTAAAATTTAAACTAAAAAAAATTTTTGAATCCGCTCGATTGATATTTACGAATACAGTAAAACTGCTGCTTCGTTTATAATTCATCGATTAAAGTGTGAAAGATATAGACTAAAAATTGAAGTATGAGTTATCCTCATAAAAAAATTTTATTTAACTATTAAAGGGTGTGTGCCATGATATTTCTTAAGCAAAAAGAATTAGAGTTTCCATTAGAGATTTGCTATTTGCATTTATTTGCGAAATCGCACCACGTCTTCGGGTCATATAGACACAAATTTCTGGAATCAGTTTGAATACTTTCAAAATAAATAATACAAGAATGCGGATTAAGTTATGTAAGTAAAGAAATAAGGCCAGTGCAAAGTTTGCGATTATTTGGAAAATGGCTTATAGAGATAGATATCGCATCACATATTTAGATGATCAAATAAATATGGTGAAATTCATAACAAATTTTTATTAAGCAAAAAATGTTGCCGTGTTAACATGCATGGTGAAAATGGAAGCTAAGCTTATCATCCAGAAGAATGCCAAGATCTATCATATCATCTATCATATGCCAAGATCTTGCAGATCCCTAACAAGAACTGTCTTATCTATTGTATAGCCGAAAAGCATTGCAGATCTTTTTCGTGTAAAGCTAATGACCTTGCATATCGCTATGTTAAGTTATAATTTTTTGTAAAAGCATCATTCTTATAAAAAATGTAAATTTGATTGAAGTAATGCAAAATCAAAACAATTTTTAATAACGTGATAAAGTTTAAAATCGTTAGTAAATGCAATATGTGATATATCCTCCAGTTTTTTAGAAAGATCTGAAATAAAAATATTAAATATTAGTGGGCCTAAATGGCTCCCTTGTGGCACTCCTGAGGTGACATTAATTGTATTTGATAAATAAATTTAGAATTTAATATTTTGAGTTCTTTCAGTAAGATATGAGCGAATCAACTTAAATACCATTTTTCATTTCATTTAGGACTTCCAATGTGTAAACCGTAAGATTAGTTGTAGTAGAACGACCTCTCTAAATTGATGTTGTTGTTCGTTTAATTTTGTATTTATGACAGGTGTTATTTTACTGACTAAAATTTTTCAAACAATTTTAGAATGGTTGAAAGGATATACAATTTGTATGATTCTTATATACTTAAATGATATAGTGTAGTGAATGCGTTGAACCCACACCATTACCCCAGAGTGGACAAGAGAATCTTTATTCTTCCTCTTTTCTTTTTTAACTTTAAATATCAGGAAGTATTTTTTTTTATGTTGTATTTAATTCAGTTTTCTTTCTTTTGAATTTTTCCAGGAAACTTTTAGGACAATTTTCAAAATAGATGAAATTTAAATACACTTAGTGAACTCTTACGAAATTGAAATTAAAACCAAAAAAAAGACAAAAAAAAACAAAACCTCAAAAAAAAAATAATAAAAAGTTTGTGGTATTGCCTAAGTTTTTTTTTGTATTTTAAGAACATTAGAATACTTTGTATTTCTCTTTTCTTTACTTCTTATTTTTAAAGATAAATTCCAAATTTTTTTTTATTTAAATTTTAAATAAAAGAACTTTAAAGCCATTTAATACTTTTAAAATGAAGCATAATAATAATTCGATTTTCAATTCATTTCAGTTCAGTTCAGTTTATTTTAATCAAATAAACAATAGACTAAAACATCTTAAAATGCCAGTAAATCCATCTTTATTTTTTGTTTTTGTATTTGTATTTGTTATATTTGAAAAAAAGTATTTAAAAAAAAAATATAAAAATATATAAAAAAAAATAAAAAAAAAAAAATATATTTTCACGGTAATGAAAACAAAATTCTAACAATTTTTGTAATAATTGTTGACGAAGTCAAACCAAAAGTTTTGTTATGTTGTTTTCATTCTCATTACACTGTTCTTTTTCGGCAATTTATTAAGAAAAAGAGAAAGCAATATATTTTTTTTGTTTATTTATTCTTTCCGGGATTGTTGGGTTCCGTTTTTTTTTTTTCTGGACTTTTTGCAACTCTGTTTAAGTTAAAAGATCTTTTCCTTTCAAGTGAATAGAAAAAAAAAACAAAAATTTAATTTTTTTATTGTATGGTTTTTAGCACATTTTAAAAAAAATTTTGAAAAAATGGACCTTTCAAGTTTCACATAGTCCGTACGACCGTTCGTCCGTTCGCCTTTATGTGTATAAAACTTGTGCACCGCTTAAAATAAAAACAAGTGATGAAAAAAACCAAGGGTTTTTAAAAAAGCACATTCAGTTTAATTTTGGGAATACTGGTGACTAAGTTACTGATTTATAAAAATAGGGTATTTAAGTCCTAATAGCTCTTCAATTAGGAAGGTTCTAAATTTTTACTAAGCAAACCTTTAATGATTCTCGAGGATCTAACTCCAGCTCTCTCATCCAAAATTTGGAGGTTTTATGAATTAAATTATAACTTCCTCTATACCTTATGAAATTTTTCATCTAAAACTTAAATGTAAGACATTTTCGGAATTTGTAAGGTTACAGATCTGTAAACGGTTGGGCTACAGAAAAAAAAATCTTTTATGAAATAATTTTTTTTGGTAAAAGCTACCCATAAGTTAAAATTTCTTCTCTCTATAACAAACGATGTTAAAAGTTTTTGTAAACATACGGACGGACGGACGGATAGAGTGAAAATGTAAAAAATATTTTGAAAATGTGCTAAAAACGAAATTTAATTACGAAAAAAAAATAATTTTATGAAAAATTTTTATCTGTAGCTCCATCCGTTACGAAGCTACGACCACCGAAAGTCCGGAAAAACCATATATGTATTCAACTTGTTAGAACAAGAGTGTTGTGAAATATGTCGGGAAACTGTAGAAACAAGCTGCACATATAAGCTTAATAAATATGTATGAATATATAGATTTGCCATACGGAACTATAATTTACCGTTATGTAAAACTTAATTTTTGCAAAATTTTTGAACCCTTATAACTTCGGAAGTACCCAAACTGGACGCTTCAAATTTAGGAAAAATTAGATCTTTAGAATTTTGTATGAGTCATTTAACAATATTTTTTTCTTACAACCATTGTTCAGGAGCTGTAAATCGTCAAAAATTTAAATTTTGCAATTTTTAAACAGGTGCAACTTGTACACTTGTAAAAGCTTTTTTAAAGTAATCTAGAAGCTCCGACATAGTATTTTAACACGTTTTAAAGGTTTTTCTTCATCCTAATGAAGAGCTTCTTTTGAATTGAAGAAATGTATCTTCATCTTAATAATTTTTGTCTAGATAATGAAATTTTAGAAAAATTTCAAATTTTAGTGGAAGTCACAATTTAATTCCAAGAACCTGACTAGTTTGAACGGGGGGAGCAGTATGTTAGATTCTTGAAAATCAGTGTAAGAAATTTTCAACAAAAATGTTGGTACCCTCTGCATTTCAGGGTTACTGGAGTTTATAATTTATAATTTTTTTTTTTTAAAAAACTAGTAAAGAAAGCACCTGAGTTTATATTTTCAAGGATAAACGTAAATATTGGAGCTCTAGCAATACATTTCAACACTGGTCAGCGGGTTTTCTTTAGTGCATTGAGGCTATATTCGAAGTATGGAATGGATTATTATTATTCATAATATATATAATATAATTAAATAATATTATCACTTTATTTTTATTTATATTTTTTAACCCCAAACTGAGCTGTTACATACGTTGTGTAGTTTTCCAAAATGTGCTTTTTTAAAAACCCTTGATTTTTTTCATCACTTGCTTAAATAATCCCGTTGTTTTTGTCCTTTTCTATCTCTTTGTTATCATTTTTTATTTCATATTTTATGATTCATTTTTTTTTTTTTGTTTTTTAAATGAATATTTTGCTTCAAGCAAAATAAAGTTAAAACGAGTCTATATAATTTTTAATGACATTTTGTAGGCAGTTTCGTTCTTTTAACTAATGAATAGAAAAACAAAAAGAAAAATATGTATATATAATTATTTATATATAAATATATATACCGAAATATCCTTACTTTACTTCCTTTTATTTATATAAAATTATGAGGATGTAAAGAATTTCTTAAAAAATAATAGATTTGAATGTTCATATACTTTAAATTATAAATATGATTAAAAACCAAAAAATGAGATGTGAAAATTTTGACAGGATAATTATAGGATACCAAGAAATTTTAAGATAATATAATTAATATAGATTATAAATTATTAGTTTTAATTTATATTAAATTAATTTTGAAGAAACTTCATATTTGACAAGTCGCCTAAGCTTTGGTTGTGAAGAACTATTTTGGCGAACGAACGTAAAATTTTTGGTGTGGCCCTACTTGTTTTCAAAGAAATGTATTTGAATTATTTTAAAATACTATCGCCTGAATATTTTACGCGACATTATGTCGTCAGTTTAATTAGAAAAATTACTGTTAAACACCTATCTCTCGATATACGTATGGAACACGAACACGTATGGAACACAGTGTTTTGCTTTTACATGAATTTTAATTGAAATTTTTATTTTAAATAATTATGCATATTTGGACAATAGTACATATAATAGGACGTGGTACATATTTTTACTCATTTGAGTAACACTTATTTTGTATTTTTTTAAGTGCTAACTGTTCAACTGTCAAGCTATTGAAACTGACTATACCATAGGTACATGTCGGAACAGAGAAGTAATATTCTTGTTGCAATAATTGATCTTAATGAATTTTATATACAATTTAAATATGGGACAGTACTAAACTTTATAACATGTACAAATATCTTAGATTTTTAAAAAATACAATTTTTGTATACTTTTTCTTTAGGCATATTGTAATAATTTATGTACTTGAGTTATATGTTATTCTGTATTTTCTCTCTCGGTAATGATTTGCGGTTAATGAATTCTGAAGATACGACGCAGATAACGGTTTATATAGGTCTGCAACTTTTTGGTGATATTGGCGGTTATCTTCCATGTTTCACAGCCGTATAAAAGTAGTGATTTGACGTTTGTTTCAAAGATTTTTAGCTTTGTGCGTAGGGCGATATTATTTGACTGCTATATGTTCGAGAGTGTTCTGATCTAGCTTTATTTATTCTGCTGTCAACATCAATTTCCTTTCCCGCAATTTGATGTTACCATCCTTCATAAATAATTGAAATGCCTTACCTCTTCAATTTTGCTTTCTTCTATTAAGATTTGCTGATGTGCTGAGTATTCTCTTCGCTTGCTTTTAATCTTCGCTTATTTTTAGATCAATATATTCGCAGCGTGCTGATATGATTAACAAAGGAGTGAAACTTATGCATCCTAATTTTAAAACTAATTTTTAAAGTGACATGCTAACTCCTTAGTGGTACTAAAACCAAAAATGGAAAACAATTAACAAAAACTTTAACATATGAACGTATGTGCCTGTCAATTATGGAATAAGGTTATATAGATTCTTGACAAGTTAAATTGTCGGATTGGTGGTATAATTACGATCTTAAAAAGTTCTATCTCAAAATTTCTTTTTCTAAACCCGATTCTAAAAACCAAACAGTGCATTTATATTTAAGGTCCATTCCAAGGTTGATTTTAGAAAGGAGGCGGTTTTAGTTCGTTGAAGTCCAGCACTTCATAGGAAAATGAACTACGTACAGTGATTTTAGGTGGCTTTGGGTGCTTTCGACCAATCCGACCAATTAAAAACACAGTAATCGAGTTTTATAATACCTTTAATTTTTCTTATTATATAAGACATAAAAGTGATATTATCTTTATTTCATTTGTAATTGTATACGTAAATATATAGTAAAATTCTCATAGCCGTAAGTCCTGAATCAATTTCCGTAGAAGACAAAAAATTTCATTTGTTGTGAACATTATAAAGATTTACGCTTAATGATTTTTTTCCATATTTTTTTTTTTTTTATTATTTCATTTATAATTTCATTTCTTTTATTATTTGATAATATAATAATTTTTATTATAATTTTTATTACAAAATGTATTTTATTTTACCTGAAGGTAAAAATGAAAATAAAGCATTGAGAGTTGGGAAAGGTATTTACCATGTTAAAAGATAATTTAAATGATGGTTCCCCCAAATTTGTGTTTTCTTTCAATGTTTTAAATAACATTTATTTGAATGGATCTTTTTTTCTGTATAAATATTATATAGATGTAAACTTTAATTCATTTGTTGAGGAATAAGATGATTGAATACGTAAATCTTTTTGTTCACATTTTAAAACCTGGACTTATTTTACATTTTACACCCTATTAAAACTGTTGTTTCTCAAGATCATATCTCTTGTGTTTTAAATTGGTAAGGGATTAAAACTAAGAAGATTGTAGTTGCTTTTCTTATCTTTTAAATACCTGTGGAACTCAATGGGGTGTTAAAATATGGTAAACCGTCCATTTTCTGATGATATTATTTTCTGAAAGTAAAAAATCTAAAATAAAATTCACTCTAAAATTGGCCAAAAGAATCTGGTTTTTTATATCTAAATTGATTATTTATTGTTTATATAATTGAAGCCTTCATTTTATCTGGCTCCAAAACAATATCGTGCTTAAATCGACCCATTATCAACGTAGGAGCAATGTACCTGCTACTATTATTAACATAATGTAATAATATTGAAAACGGGGAAGATTGTAATTGTCCTTGTCAACTTTTATATACCCTGACAAACGCACTATGATGTTTAAAATACAGTAAACCGTCAATTCTCTCATAATATTATATTGAAAAATATACAAAAAAAACAAAATAATAAAAAAAAAAAATATGGTTCGACTAATGTCCAACTTTGTGTCAGCGCACTTACCCTATTACTTTACTTACCTTTTTTCAATTTTCACATCATAGCTTCATTAAATTTTCAGTAGCCGGATTGAGAACTTTATATGGCAGCTTCCAAAAATGAGGTTAATATTTTACAAAACTTCCAAAATTGCTTGCTTGCTTGCTATATACGAATTTTAATTTTCAACCATATAGTCTTGTAAGTTGCAATGATATGCACTCTGAATTCAGTAATCTGTCTATGGCAGCTACAATAAGCTTTGCCTCAAAAAATTTCAAAATTTGCAAAACCAGCTTGCCATATTACTTTGCCTACTTTTAATTTCAACTTTGTAGTGTAAATAGTTCTGAAGATAATGTGAGTAAGGTCCTAAAACTTGTACGGCAGCACCCCGAAAATGAGGCTTAACATTTAGAAACTTCATAAAAGTGCCTACCCTAACCCTATTATATAACTCTCCGTTTTCCCAGTGATATTAGTTTGTTTTGAAGATATTAATTTTGGTCCAAAAATTTGGCATGGCACTTATCCTAAACCTAGTTCCGATTTTGCAACACTTCATTATAAGGAAAGAAATGAATGCTTAAGTTGAACCTCAAATTTTTGAAAAAGATTTAGTTTTAATTTTAATAGAAACTATAGTTACTAATGGATTTATAATAATTAATTACTTCTAATTTAAATCTAATGGTCTACAAGTACTTTTACACTTAATAAAAACAAATAAATGAATAATAAAACATGGCAAGAAGATATTTTTAAGATCATACACATCTGTTCTTATTATTAATAGAGTTTTTAAAAAATATTTTTATGCCTATTACAATAACCTTCAAACATTTTATTAAAATATATTGCTGTCCGTAAATATTTTTAATAATTTCACTAAAAGTATGTTTTTTAATTTCCGTATTTTATTAAATATCATTTGCATTTTGTAAATAATTGTTAATAGTAAGACGTATTATGAAAGTTGTAAGTACCTCGTTTTTCTATTACAACTACATTTCGTCGCAAGGATCAGTTATTAGAAAAAAAATAATTATTTTCGTAATTTTTCTTACAAGATATTCTTCTAACGCAGATTGCATACTTTTAGGATGTCATTTTAATAAGAAGTAATTTTGCATCACTGAATGAAAGTATGTACTTCTTTTCCAATGAAATCTAATAGAATGTTGGGAAAAAATTTTCCAGTTTTGCACAAATACATTGAAAGTTTTTCTAATTCCATTCAAGACTTTTCAGTACTCTTTCAAATCCTTTTCAATGGTGAATATAAGTAGTTTTTTCAGATCTGTTTCAGTATCTTTTCTAATATTAATTTTACTATTTTTTAAAAACCATTTAAAAAATTAGAAAATTTTTTTAAGTAGGTACCTAATTAGTATTTTGTTTTATTCAAAATTTTTTTACACAAATTTAATATTAATAACTTCCGGCATTTAAGATTAAACTCAAATTAAATTTAATTACTAATGTTGGAATAAAACGAGACGCTGTAGTAGAAGCTGTAGACTCGTTTCCTCCACTTCAAAATAAAGTAACACTCTATGATGCAATAAAGGAACACCCTATATTATGCATAAAAATATAGAAATATACAAAATTGTATTGTATTGATTTTTAAATAATTTTACAGAACTTCAGTACTGATCCAGAATTTTTCAGTACTAAATAACCAATATTTTATTACCTATACAATTTTCTTTATTCTATAAAAGGATCAAAAATTCATTTGTATGAGATCGTAATTACTGAACTCAGGTTATCAGTGATAATACAAAGTATAACGCTATCACTTCAGTTCAAATAAACTTGATGCGTAATGGGATTGTTCTTCATCCTTTCTAACACTTTTTTGTGATGTATAAATGTATTAGTCTTTTACAATCTAATCGTTTAGACTGTATTTGTCAATTAATTTTAAACACAACTCGAAACAGTCAAAAGTTAGTTGAGTTATTCTTGTATTTTATAGGATTAAAACTAGCAGCCCCTATTTATATGTTCTCAAATTCTATGTTCAGTCCAAATTTATAAAACCGACAATCGCTGTTACTAAAAAGTGGTGTACATGTTCTTGTTGTATTGCATGTGGTCACTGGTGTTCATAGCTTGAAATGGAATTCATAACACGTGTCATATGGCTAAAAAATACTAAATTATATTTATACATGATATTTTTAAAAAATATTAAAATGAGGAGTTTTATTTTTGCCATTCAGCAAAAACCCAATTAGAAAACGTTAGAGATACAATATTCTCTGTGTATGCCCCAGAAAGAAAATTAATTGCTTTTAAAAATTTATTTTGGATTTAATATAAACTACAACAAACAGCGAAATGGCAGATTTTTTCATTAGAATTGTATGTAATTTATAAAAAATTTTTTTCATTCAAGTAAAACTCCACGCTTCAATTTTAAGTTCAGTGTTACCTACAATTGACTTTCCTGCAAGGAAACTAAACTTTTGTTTAGTTATTCATTAGAAAGTACAGTACAAGAGTAGCACTGAGAGCATTCTTCTATCACTTGAAAATAACTGAACATATAGTTTATAATATGTATGTAAGAATTTTAAACTAATGGAAAACACAGATAAAACAAAAATAAAACAAACGAACATTAGTTTATCAATATGAGAAACGTTGCGAAAGTTCGCAAAATATTTTTCAAAAAGAATGTTTTTTTTTTCGATTTAAATTTGGGTTTTTTTTTTATCAAGGTAAAAGTAAAAGATTAATATTCTTACAGTCGAGTTGATTGATGAGCATTATTTAACTTGTCGTGTAAAAAATATAAGAAGCTTTCTACAAAGGTAAAGAAAAAGTTAATAAAAAAGGGTGTACTTCCAAAATGTATCCTTGATTTATGAAATTAAAATGTATATCAATTTTTGTCTGTTATCAACTAAGCGAAGTGTTTCTGCGCCTTGTATTTCTTTTGGAATGTGAATGTTAAAAATTTTGAATCCTTAGAAATTATACAAATTGAAATCAATGTAAAATTCTCGTAAAATGACAATATATTTTTGGGTGCAATGTATGTGGGGAAATGCCTGGGAGTCTTAATTAGAAGTAGAAAAAATTTTACATCTCCATATCTTCAAATATATAAAACCTATAATTGGCCAAGGCTTGACTTCAACATATTTGATAGTGCATCCAGCACCGCTTTAAAATATTTAGATACATCCAGATCTAGATACAAAAAATGATGACACGAAAGACTTAAAATCTTTCAATCACTGCCGAAATGTAGGAGCTGATTGTATACTGAATAAATATCTCCTAGGTAATACTTCTAAATAAAGTAAATATATTATACTAAAATTCCAGTGCTTTCGACGCAATACACGCTTAACAGCTCAATCACATGTGTAAACTGAAAAGTTATTGCGAACTAGAACTCTGAGATATAGGAACTCTTTCACTCATAGGAATTTATCACTCTTGAATAAACGTTTGAGCCATTATACTGCGTAAGCAGTTTCGGTGCTTATCCCATTATTTCGAGTGTGAGATTTTCTTAGTGAATATAAGAATCTTACATCGGATTTTGGATACCTGTTGAAGATTGTTTCCACACTTAAAGTGAAAAACCAATGAACGCTTTTCTTGCTTCGCTTGCTTTTTTTTTTGCAGAAGCAGAAAAGCAAGCAGAGCAACTATGACACAATGAAAACTTCAAAACAGACATTCTTTAATTTTTTATTTCCAATTATAGACTTTTTTTATAAACGTAAAATAATGACAACATTGCTTGTGTACTAAATGTAAAAAATTTTTAAATTTAAAACCTGTAATTTAGTAAAAATTTAGTATCTAAAGTGTAAAAAGCAAGCGAGTAATAGAAAATTTTTCAATACAAAATTTTGCAGACATTATTTACTTTGCTAGCTTTGTTTATTGGGTCTAGCTACATATAAAATAATGTATTTTATTGCAGACTTCAAAGCGTTGGAAGCAAACGAGGCATGCAAAGTGTTCATTTAACTTAAAGCATCTTATGATCGTTACAGAACTTAATCCTTGTGATAAGTTAATGTTGCTATGTTATTCAATTGATATTGTGTTGAAATAAGTTTTTTAAATCCCTATTTTCTTTTGATTAAAAAGTCGTTTTTAGGAACCATGCCTTAATAATAAAAAAAGAAAAATTTCAAACAGAATAGACAGGTAAAAAATGTGCTTCTTCAACGAACATTTTTTTTATTTATTCATTTCTATATCGTATTTTTTTTTAGTTTGTATGTACATAACAAAATATCGTAGGTTCGTGTAAATGAGTTTGTTTTAATAAATGACAGTTATCAACTAAGGATTATTTTCACCTGATGATTTTCTGAAGAAAAGGACATTAATCTCAAATAAATATTATTTTCTTAAGGTGTATTCGTTTTTTATTATTTCAGAAAAGTAAAAAATATCTTAAAACAAACATTTTTTCCTGAAAATAATCAAGCAATACAATAAGTTCATATTTTATTTTCGCTTATGTTAAATTTTTTTAGTTTTAAGATGCAATGTTACCAATAATCTAGGTGTTGAGGTATGCATGTTTAAAGAGTTGAGTATGTTAGTTTAAAGAGCTCCTATCACAAAATTGAATCTCATTTAAGTGTAATATAATTATACCCGTAATATAATTATTACATCATAATAATCGCCGGATTTTGATTGCAATAAAGATAGAACCTTCAAATTTATTAGAAAAGTGTTCCTTTCTATTTCCCTTAATTTGTGATCAAATGGAGGTTCTGGTACCTCCCACACACCTCCCGAGATTTAAAAGTTTGTCTTCGAAATGAATAAATAAATAGTAACTTGATATATTCAAATTTGGTACAATACAAGGGTGTTTTTTTTTTGTATTTAAGTGGTGGTTCAGGTATTTTCCACACTCCTCCCAAGTCATAAAAACGTATCTTCGAAACCAATGAAGATAAAACTTTTAAAATTTAGTACAAGGGTGTTCTCTCCTTATGTCACTGAATTTTCAGATCATTTGAAGTGATGGTTCGGGTACTTCCCAGACACTTCGCAAGACATAAAAGCATATCTTCGAAATAATTAAAGATATTTAATTGAAATTTTGTATAGAGGTGTTCTGTTCTGTTTATATTCTGATGTTTATGATATTTGAGAGGAATTAAAGTACTGGTTCAGATAGATACTGAAATTGATAAAGGCGGGGAAATTTAAATCAGTTACAAGGTAGTTCTGTTCGGTTTTCTTAATGTTTCTGAAATCTGAAACGACATGAAGTAATAAAACTTGTTACTGTCACACGCCTCCCAATACTAATAAAATATTCCCGGTTTCATTGTACCCTATTGAAAGTAACTTACGGATTAAAATTGAAATTAAATTTTCCAGCAGGTTTAGGAGGTTAATAAGTTGGTTGCATCGACTTACTGTTGCTTCACTTGTTTTTAACTAAAAAGATTTTTTTTCTTTTTAAATAATTAAAATATTTAGAAATTATATAAAAGTGCATTTTTAATTATTATTTAATTATTATATTTATAATTAAATTGTCATGACAAAACTTAAAAAAACTAAAATTTTTATAAATATAAAATTAATTTGAAATTTTCATTAAAAATTCAATTAAATTTTGTAATTTTCATTATCAAAATTATCCAGAAAGATTTCCATTTAATCATTAAGAAATTTTTACAAATTGTTTTAAAAATTTCCACGAAAATAGCAATTCACAAATAAAATTGTCTTAAATTATTTTTTTTTTTTTTATTATTTCTTTTGTTTTTGAAAACTACAAAATAAAATAAAACACTTAGAATTTTAATTATATCATTTTTATAATTAATATTTTTTATAATTGTTTTCTTCTGAAAAAAATTCTTCGGAAAATTTTTTTTATATTATTTTTAATCTTTTTTTAATATACAATTAAAATAATAAAATGGATTACATTTTATTTATAAATTTATAAATATTCCAAGAAGAACTTTGCTAATAGCTGCTAAATCTTTTATATGCATCTCTTAGTAATTTAATTGAAATTTAAGTTTAAATTTATACTTACATTGAAAATATGACCAGCGAAGTAAAATGAATTCCAATACATTTTTGATAAGTACTACTTTGTTGTTTTCCAAAACTTAGTGTAACGAAGATAATGAATTACAAGGGTACCTAATTATTAAAGTACTCAATATAATTAGCTTTTTAGCACATTTTCAAAAAATTTTGTAAAAATGTGCCTATATAGCTTCACTCTGTCCGTCCGTCCGTCCGTATGTTTACAAAAACTTTTACACCATTTGAAATAGAGTAAAGAAATTTAAACCATGGGTAGGTATTGCAAAAAAAATAATTTCATAGAAGAATGTTTAGGGTTGCCATACGGTACTAAAATTTAACATTACACAAAACTCAATTTTTGCAAAATTTTTGACCACACATACCTTCTGAACGGTTGAATCTAGGGTCTTGAAATTTTGGGAGAAGTTAGATCCTCAAAAGTTAGTAGGAGTCGGTTAACAAAATTTTTTTGTCAAGCCCCTGTTTAGAAGCTATAAGAGCTCGAAAATTGAAATTTTGCTATTTTTAAGCACCTGTAACTTGAATACCTGTCCAATTTTTTTTTTTTATTAATATACAAAATTGGAAGGTCCAACATTATATTTTAACATATGTTAAAAGGTTTTTCTTAAATTTAAAAGCGGTTCCTTAAATTGAAGAAATTGTCTCTCAGTTTTACCCATTTCTGCTTAGATAATAAAATCTTAAGTAAAATTCCAAATTTTGGTTTAATTCCTAGAAACTAAAAAAATGGTGTGAGAGGGGAGAGAGGAGGGGGGGGGGGGCTGGTTAGATGAAGTTAGGTAATTGAGAAATTTGGCAACCTTCCCCATTGAAGGGCTATTAGAACTTTAAAATAAAAAATTTACTGTTTTTATAAGTAAGCAGTAACTTAGTCACCAACGTATATATTTCTTAAACGTTAATATTGAAGCTTGAACATTATATTCCAATAAAATACTTAGTATGAAACACTATATTATTTTGAAAATGTGCTTTTTTAAAAACCCTTCGTTTGTTATCATCACTTGTTCAGTTTAAGAACACAATAATAAAGAAAGCATTTGTTTTATGTATTTACCGGACATGTAAATAACAGAACTGGCAAAGGCTACAAGTTAACTTTACACCTCGTTAGATTGTTGATCTAGCAGATAATCACCCTGCAGGAATGGTAAGATTTCTGGATCTTACGAAATAAATTTAAAAGAAATCCAAGTAATTTAGTTGTATGCCTATAGGCCACGGAAGTGAAAGCAAAGTGAAGGTGAAAAACCTTTTTTAGATTTTAACTTGATCCGGTCTACATTTCTGGCAGGTTCATAATAATTGCACAACCAATAACTTTTGCTTTTCTATTAAAAAGTATATATTTAGAAAATGATTTACAGAAATAAATATAAAATAATTTGATAAATATGACTCATAGATACAAAAAAAAAGACACAATTGAAATCTGCAATTGTTAATGTGTTCTAGTGTCAAGTACCAGATGTCACCCATAGAATTCGCACATGCAGTTCTTCAACCTCGATTCAGAATAAGTAAATTCCATATTCACGATTTGTTTGTTGTAACATGTACCTGTGATTCAGACAGTAGGTTGGTTTGCTTAACACTTAGGATTCTAATACTATGGATATGAAAAAGAACTTAAAAAGAAACAAATATAGACAGTAACAGAATGACATTATTTTGTTAAAAATTAAACGTATATATTAAATGGGGTAAATCCCTACACCTATAACTGATGCAACCTATGTATAAAAATTTATATATATTCTTGATCAGCGTCATTTCCGGAGTCGGCTTAGCTATGTCGATTATTCATCCGTAAGCCCAATTACTGAAAAACAAAATGATGCCATCTTAGTAAAATTTTTATTGTGAATTACTTAATGACGAATGAAATGGCAAACGAGCACATCTCGTAGACCAAAAGATTAGAATTTTAAATTTTGGTACAAGGATGTTTCTCTCTATTTTTCTCTTGTCCTTAAAATTTGGGTTGAATTGGAATGGTGACTCGGATTAGTGATGGGATAATATCGATAGTGCCAACAATCGATAGTTATCGATTGTTTGTGTTTAACTATCGATATTATCGATATTAATATCGATCGTATTATATTTAAAAATTGAATAAAAAATACAACAAAAATACAACAAAAAAAGAACTTTCATTTTATTTATAAAAAATAAGAAATAAAAATAACCAAAACATAATAAATTCATTAAATATTAACAAAAAAAAAAAAAATCATTCATTTAAAAATGATTGATTTTTTTGCAAAAACACTAACATGTCCACCTTGTGTGGTTTAAGGCGGCTACGTTTATCATTTAAAATTTCCCCCGCTGCTGAAAAACTCCTCTCAGAAGGTACTGAAGTAGCAGGGACTATCAGATATTTTAAACCAATGCTTGAGAGGGCAGGAAATTGATTTTTATTTTCTACCCAGAAAGAAATCGGATCAGATAATTGATTATTTACAGGCCTCTCAACGTATTGCTGTATGGTTATAATTGCATCAGAAGTAGAAGTTCGGAACATAGGTGCTCTTTTGTCTTGCATAAAGGACAATAATCCATGACCTCCAGCTACAGAATTTATCCGATTCCTCTTTTCTAATGGCTCGTCATCTGAATCAGTGAGATATTCCACTGGGTCATCAGGTTGAGTTGCAATATATGAAGATACTTCGCTTGTTAAAATTTTTTGAGCATTATCAGCATTTTCTACAACTCTAAATGCACTTTTCTTAAAGCGAGGGTCAACTTAGAGTTGCCACCATTGCGGTTGTTCTTTTTTCATAAGGAAATAATCTTTTTACAATTGATTCTTTCAATTCTATTAAAATTTGTTTTCCAACATCTGTCATAATGGTAGAATTTAAATGGTCGAGCTTTAAAATAATACCGTGAATTAATGGAATTACCAAAGAGATAGTGACATACTGATCTCCAGAAATTTCTGTTGTTGCATTTTCGAAAGGCTCCAGTATATCAACTATTTCCGATAAAATATCGGCTTCATTTGATGTAATAACAATAGTGGCAGGTGGTCCATTCTTTAATGATATTATTATAATTGTTATCATTTCTCTTAATTTTAAAAATCTTCTTATCATTGCCACTTCGCTATTCCATCTGGTGCTCACTGATTGTATAAGTCTAAATTCCGTCATATTTTTTTCTTGTTGTAAATTTCGTAACTTGTCACTAGCGATTGTACTAGATTTGAAAAAAGTTATTATATCTTTTATTCTTTTTATCAAACGTTTCAATTCACCGTTTTTTGATAAAGCGTCTTTTACAACCAAATTCAAAGTATGTGCGAAGCACGGCATATGTTTTATTTTTAATAAATTTATAGCTGCAACAATATTTGCAGCATTATCTGTGACAATAGTTGACACTTTGTCCGAAATTTCCCAATCTATCATAATTTCAGATAATATATTTTTTAAATGGTCAGCTGTGTGACTATCTTCAATCTTTTTAGTTGATATAACTGCTGACATTAATTTTTTGCAATCTATAAAATGACATGTTACAGTAATATATCCTTCTGTAATGGATGACGTCCAGGTATCGGTAGTTAAGGAACATAATTCTACATTTTTTAACATACCCTTCAATTTTTTTCGTGCGTTTTCATATAGATTTGGTAACATAACATCACTTATATGTCTACGAGATGGCAGTACAAATTTGCTGTCCAATTCAGCTACAAATTCTTTAAACCCAATATCTTCTACAATACTGAAAGGTTGAAAATCTTTAGTTATAAAACCCATTAATTTATGTAAAAGTAATTTATTTCTAGGACTGTTCACATCATATGATTCTTTAGATGCAAAATATAATTGCAATGGTCTTTGACCAGACGATGTTGAAGGCTCATTTTGAATTGCTTTGTCCCACTCAGATCTATGCAACCTTCGCATGTGATCTATAAGATTACTAGTATTACCACTAGTTTTGCATTCTTTATTGCAAATGTTGCATTTAGCTATAGGTTTTCCACCAGCACTTTTTGTAAAAAAAAACCATACTTTAGATTTACCAAGTAATGATGTTGATGCCATTCTTAAACCTAGGGTAATTTAAAAAATATTTTTCAAAATAAAAAATAATAAGTTATTGGTAACCAATTAAATATGTTTTTATAATATTTTTGTTTAACTAATTTTGTGGTACCTACCAATTATTTTTTTATCAAATAAATAATTTTAAATACGTACTCAACTCAAAACAAAATATACACTACACTTAAACAACGAATTTACAGTAAATTTTAAATTTTTGGGAAATCCCCAAACTAAATTGTATATCCAATAACAAAACAACGCTTACTGTGATTTTGATGCCATATAATTCTTTTTAATTTAGGGTATCGATATTTTTTTTTTATATCGATATTTTCGATATTTGTTAACTATCGATAGTATCGATAGTCCTATCGATATTATCCCATCACTAACTCGGATACTCAGATATAGGGGGTATCCGAAGATGAAATCCTATGATTATTAAATGGTATTACTAAGTCGGTTGCATCAACTTACTGTGTTGTTTCATTATTTTTTTTATTCATACATGTATTTTAATATTTTAATTCTTAATACTATTATTTTATGAAAAGTTTAGGAGAAAGAAAGATAGGTAAATATTCTTGTTAAATTTAATTAAGTGTTTTCATCCAATTACCAACTTTAGAAAACACATTGTACGGAATATGGGTCCAAAATCTCGACATGTGCATAACAAAGGAATTTTCAAAAGCCGTGTTAGTTATATAATATCAAAAAAAAAAAGCAAAATAAAAATATCTTACAATAAAAGGTGATATAAATCTGTTTCCAGTAAAAAATCGAAATGGTGTAAGAAACAATCAGGCGTTATTTTGTCATGAACCAGCGTGTAATGTACTTTGGTATTCTGATAACATGTGTGATTATTAGTAATTATCATTTATAGCTCCAGTAAGATTCTCTTTATTAATTGGGTGTTGTTTTACCCCACTATATACTAAGCGCCATAATTCTAAAAATTTGTTATGTACTCCAAAATTTTAATTTTAAATTTCAAGTAGAGCACTGTACTTTGGACTAATCCAAGGTACTAGTAATTTCTTCAAAGTACGCATAAGGGACAAAATTAAAAAAAAATTAAAATTATTTATATTCATTTATAATTAAAACTTCAAAAATTCAAATAATTTTGAAAAAAAAATTGTTTATCTTTGTGTTGTATAAAACGATATGACAAAAAAACTAAATATTTACCGTTTGAAATATAAATTAAAAATATTCACAGCGCATTTGAAAAAACACGTCTTCTATGTTTTATACAAATTTTTCAACTAACTATAAATAACTTGTTTTTATTATACACATGCATTAAGCACACCATACATGATGGACCAAGTTTTCAGCTAGGTACGCATACTTGCGAAGTCGTGTATGGGTATGTTGAAAGATAATTTTGAAAGTTGATCAATTATAAAAATTCGGTGGGCGAAAATCGTGTAAGGGAAAGTTGACTTACGTGTAAGGGAAAGTTGAAGAACTTAAATGTCATTTTATTAATTATTTTTAGTATTTTTAATTTTTTAACACAAAAGTAAGTTGAGATATTCCGAGTTGGAAAAATATTAAAATTATAATGTATTAAATACAAAGAATTAAGTAAATAATTATTAAATTAAGTAAGAGAAGCATTTTAACATAATATAAAAAAATTTTAAATATCATAATAATTTAAAACAAAAAAAAGAAAAATACAGGCAAACATAAATATTAAAAAACTGTTAATAATTTAAATTCAAAATTGTCAGATACTTTTGACATTTAATATTTTCGATGACAGGTTAAATAAGTGTGTTGAAAGAAAACCTGGTCCACGGTTGGTCAATGTGATGCGTAAGTTTTTAAAAACTGAGGTACAATCACCACCCTACTTAAGTCTTCAAAATGTTCTTTCTATTTTATAACAGTCATCTTGAGGGCCTTTTTTTGTGTTAAGAGAGAGCTGTTGAAAATTGCTTTAAACAAATTAAACATTATTTTTATTTTTTTATTCACTTTTATTTTTGTTAATATAATTTTTTTTTTCTTTCTTTTAATTCTTTTTACTTTCATCTTCTTCGTCATTTTTTATTTATTAATTGTTTTGTTTTTTTGTTTTTTTATTACTTAAAACTAAGTTTTTTTTTTTTATGTACAAATTTTAATTTATTAAATTTTTTTTTTCGTATTTTTTTTTTTTTTATTTTTTTTTTTTAATTTTTACAAATATTTAAGGAGCATAAAATCGTTTAATAGTTTTTGTATGTATGTTTATATGTAAAATTTTTATTTTCAACGTTTTACAAATTTTTAATTTTTTTTTGTAAAAGAGGTGTGGTTAAATTATGAAAGTTTTGTTTCAAAATTTTTATTTATTTGATTTTTCATGTCTATTTTTGTTTTAAAGAGTATTTCTTGACTATATATATATATTATGTATGTATATACGATATATCGGATCCGGATATAAAAACATTTTCAATTTAAATTTGACATGTTTTTTTTTTTATTTGATTTTTGATTTAATATTTGAAATCACATATAAAATTTACAACAGTTTTTAAAGATATGATTACAAAGAAGTGTCTAAGAAAATGAAATAGAAGAACTTTCTGAAATTCGTACATTTGTTGTATATTCGAAGAATAACTGAAAATAACTGCAAAATAAATGGGGAATAAACAAATATTTTATCGGGAATTGGTCACGTGTTGAATAACACGTTTTTCGAATCACTGATGGTATAAGTACAATCATCGGTGCCGTGGAATAAGTTCTTGCGAAATAAAGCCACAGGGATATTATTTGTCATTGGAAAATAGAAATAAGACGGAGGAGCGTAATTTCACATAAAATAAAAAATCAAATCCCGGGATAATATTTCCTTTTTCAACTTAAATATTGAATTTTCGAATAATAAAATCCACGGGGTGTTGTTTCTCAATAATAAATTGAAGATTAAATTAAATAAGAAATAATACCCCGGGGCATTAATTCTGAAAACGTGGTGTTCATATTTAATGAGAAATAACACTCTGGCATCTCAGTTCTAATTCCTTTGTATGTGATAGTTTTGAAATAGAAAGAATTTCGGAATAGTATTCGAAATCATGATTATCCCCCTTTTTCCAGATTATGTGTATGGTTAGATTCTGCATTAGTAGAGATTTTAAAGTTGGATCCAAAATTTCGGAAAAGAAATATATCTAACCTGTTTTTGAATCCAACGGGGATCTTATACTTCTAGAATATCATATACATATATATGAATTAGAACCCGGGATTTTATTTCTCAAGATATCACAATTGAATTGAAAAAGAAATAACACCCCCGGTATAAATTTCTCATATTTTGTGATGTTATGTTTGATTTGGGAAATAACACTCCGAGTGCTTTATTTTGAATTGTCTAATTTTACTGCGCAGCAAATATCTGTCTTTATACTCATTTAAGAAAAGCTGTACTACACGTTTTAATGTGCGAAGCATTTGGAGTTTTAATGAATTAAAAAAAAATCCAAGTTTTAAGGACTTTCAAGGATAGGTTTGTTAAATTTGGGTGTGAGCTTACAAAAATTTACTGATTCGAATTTGGCTTTAAAAATAAAAGTAGGTATGTATACGTTTTCATTAAAAATTATTAGAGTGTTGAATTATTAGCTTTAAAAATTATTTAACTGTTTTGGGCATCAGAATTGTATTCATCTTGTAAAACTGTTGTAAAGTAATCAATTTCTGTATTTACGTATAAGAATTTATAATTAATTTATTTTTTTTTTTTTTAATTTCCAGACGTTTAGTTTTGTATTCACATTTAAATAATAACATTATAATTTTTATTTTATAATAAAGTTATATTATTAAAGTTGTTTTTTTATACAAATTTAATTTTTTTTTTTTTCTTTACTTTGATGAAAATTTTTTTACAAATATTGTAAATAAAATTTTCATCTAAAATTTTAAGTTATTTTAAATATTTAAAAAAAAAAAAAACACAAAAATTATTTGGGCATACAAATTAAAACTTTTAATTTTGTTCGAAATTTAATTAAGTAGGTACTTTGTTAATATCGAGGAAAAAGTTTTTGTAATTTTTCTTTAATTAACCTTGGATTAAGTTCTAAACAAAAGAACTTACAGAATATTTTTAACAAATTGTTTGAATTTATAAAATTTTATTCTATCATAAGAAAATATGAAGAATTTTAAATTAAAAGTTGTTCAGTAGTTTAAATTACGGGGAGTAAAATAATGTTCAACGATTAAAAAACGAATCGACTTTATTACAAAAACCAAAGGAAATAAAATCGAATTCGAAATTCTATCTTATTTCCAAAAAAAAATGTTAAATAATTAAAACAAGTAATGAAAAAACCAAGGGTTTTTAAAAAGCACATTTTCAAAATTATATAGGATTTCATACTGAGTATTTTATAAAAATAAATGATAATATTATAGTTTAGTTATGTCATCAATTTCAATCAATAAAAGTCAAATCAATTGGAATATAATATCAAGAAAATTTGTTAACAGGGCGGAATATAATGTTGGAGCTTCAATGTTAACATTTAATTTTGGAGAAACATTCACTGGTGAATAAGTTACTGTTTTATAAAAACATAAAAATTTTAATATTTAAGACCTAGTAGCCCTCCAATGGGGAAGGTTCCCATATTTTTATTAAGCAAACTTACGATGACTCTCGAGGATCTTCAACCCCACCACCAACTCTATTTCAAACGGTGTAAAAGTTTTTGTATATATTCGCAAAAAACCATTCAAAATAATGAAGGCGGTCGGTCCGGCCGTCATAAAGCATCCATTAAACAAATTATTAAAACTTTGGTTTTGTAAGCAACGACAAAATCCTTCTACTGATTTACTTGAAATATATGTTGTAATAACAAAGACTTTAAACTAAAACGCGTTTAAACTTCTGTTAAGCAAATTAATTAAAGCATGATTTTAAATACAATAGTTTTTTATTAACCATATTGCATATACGGATGTTAAATATTTGTTAGTATTTCCGGGAAAGGGTTAATCCAGATTTAATAATCGACAACAAAATCCCTTCTAGTTTATAAATATTGTAAAAAAAAAAAAATTTCCAGAAATTCTGGTTCGTAAGAGTTTGGTTACAAATTCAGGGTATTTCACTTTTCCGAAATATTTATAAGAGATTTGTAATTATAACAAAGATATATGAATTAGATTTAAAATCAGTTGCTCCTTTAAGGGTTAAATTTTTATTTGAATTACTCTTTCGAAATAAAATATAATGACCAGTTCGACTTTATTTCCTATTTTTATACCCGTATGACTATATACTCCAAGGGTATAATAAATTTGCCATTACGTTTGTAACGCAGAGAAGGAGGGGGGGTAGATTTAGACTCAAGTGTATGGATCGGATCAGAATCGAAAAATAAATCGATTTAGCGATGTATGTCCGTCTGTCCGTCCGTCATCACGATAACTCAAAAAGTAAAGGAGCTAGGATTATGAAATTTTAACAAATTCGTTTTTATGCAAAAAACGGAATCGAGTTTTAAATTCAGCCATTTTGGTCCACGGGTTCGAGTACCTGCCATACAACTTCTAATTTTATATGAGCATTACTCTATACCTATAAACTACCAAAAGTAGTTTAGTATAATGGCCAAAGTTACTGCAAAATTTGGTTGGTCTACTGCAGAGGGTTCGAGTAGCTGCCATACAACTCCTTCTTTTATATGAGCATTACTCTATACCTATTAAAGTTGGGTGTCTGAAATTTTACTAAAAAAAGTTTAGTGTAATGGCCAAAGTTACTGCAAAATTTGGTTGGTCTACTACAAAGGGTTCGAGTAGCTGCCACACAACTCCTTCTTTTATATGAGGATTACACTACACCAAATGAAGCTGGGTGTTTGAAATTTTGCCAAAAATAGTTTAGTGTAATGGCCAAAGTTACTGCAAAATTTGGTTGGTCTACTGCAAAGGGTTCGAATAGCTGCCATACAACTCCTTCTTTTATATGAGCATTACTCTACACCTAATAAAGCTGAATGTTTGAAATTTTGCCAAAAGTAATTAACCGGATGATATAATGTATATTTTAGGTCATACGGGTATCCCAGAGTTGACACAGTCTACTCTACTACACTCTTCCTCGTTTTTTTTTTTATTCGACTTAATTTTTCTAACATTTTTTGTGTTTAAAGTCGACTCGACTTCATCTCACACTCCCGTTTAATTTGACACACTTTAATACAAAGTTATAATGTAAAATTGAATTGAAAAGTCGTGCTTGGTTTGAACTACAAAATGATTTTTAATAACCATTTTTAAATTTAAAAAAAAAATTTAAATCAATTACGTTTAATATATTTGATTACATATTAATATCCATTCAATCAAAATATTTTAACGTACACCCAATTTACTTTTTAAGATTTACATTGACTTTTTTATAATTCTTAATTTATATTATCAATTATATTTTATTAATTTACAAGTTTTGTTCATTTTGTATCTTTTTTTTTTGGAATTTATTAATAATTTAGTCTTTTATTTATTTAGGTATTATTTTTATTATGTATTTTATAATTAATATATTTATTTTTATTAAAATTTATTTTTTAAGTTATTAAATTTATTTAATTTAATTTTATATATTTTTTTTTTTTCTATTTTGATTTTATTTTTCAATTTTTTATTACAAATTTTTTCTTATTTTGATTTAATTTTTTGTTTGATCTAGAAATTTATCTAATTATTTGATTTTTATCTCATGTTTTTTTTTTTTTTTTTTAATTTTTTATCAAATAGATACATTTAAATAAAAAGTAAAATAAACATTTTTTTAGACAAGTTTTTTTTTTTAATTTTAATAGGTACATCTATTTATATTTTTTTATTTAAAAACTTTGTCAAATTTTCGGAGTAAAAAAGTGTTGAGCTACAAATGTTGAGTTTTATTATAATTAAAGAGTTTATTAATTGCTTATTGATTTTAGTATTAAAGTACATACGACATTTTTAATTTTCCTGTAAATTGAGTTTTTAATTTTATTTTTATTTTTTTTATATGTTTTTAATTAATTAAATTTTGTAACTGAAAAGATAATTATAAAATAAAAATATATAAATAAAATATAAATATACAAAGTATACATGTATTAATTATAATTTTGAAAATATTATTCTAAAAAAAGTAGATTCCATACTGTTAACCTAAGTTCAGCAGTCGACACCATACAAAAGTATTTTCACACTTTTAAAGAATAGAAAAATTGTCTTTAATTTTATCTATAGGTAATTTTAAATTCTGAATTTTCTGAAGTTGAAAAAGTATTGAATCAGTACTGAAGTTCTGTAAAATTAATAAAACATTAATAGTACTGTTATACTCTAATCACTCTATTTTATATTGCCTAACGCAGTGTTACTTATTTCAAATTAATGTTAGAAAAGATACTGAAACAGAACTGGGAAGATTACTTATAATCGCTACCACTGAAAAAGTACTGAAAGAGTCCTGAAAAATTACAACTGAATTTAATACTGTAAAGTGTTCCGAAAATAAGTACAAGAACTTTTAATAGGTTAATGCGAAAGTGATGATTTTTTCCCCACCAATCCCAGAATGAATTACTGGGTTAACAATTTTACTTTAAAGTACCATGTAGTTCAGGTTGTGCTGCAAATATTTTAACTTTTTTGTTCTTAAATGAAAACAATTTAACTGATTGTCTATAAATTTTGTATATTTTGTAACTGTTTAGTAATGGAGTTAACTTGGTTACTAGACTTGGAATTTGTTAATCCATATCGGCATGACAATTTGTCGAAAAAAATAGGTATAATTTTGCCATGTCTCAAAGGAAAGTCTCAAAAACAGTTGAGTTCCGTTAACTCTAGTTTTTACATTTTACTAAATGCCATTTTTATGTCAATTGTTATCAATAACATCACCTTCAATTAAAAACCCATTTAGAGACGCAGCTACTAGCACCGTGTATTAGCAGGTGTGTAAAATAAAATTTTTTGAAATTTAATTTAATATTTTTAATTGAGGTGGTGTAATGGGCAAACATTTGGGTTATTAAGCGAGAGTGTGCATTTAATTCTCATACAGGTCATAAGTTTTTGTTTTTTTTTCCTGTTTTACCCCTGTAAGGAGCATAGGGCTTCCACAAAGCTTCTGTCCGAGGCTCTGTTTCCGTTTCATTAATCGTTTCGTTCTATTCCACATGATTTTCAATCTCACGCCTTGTGGACAATGCCAAATTTCTCAGCAAGATGTCACTGCATTTTCCTAGATTTCCCGCAAGGTGTCACTGCGATTTTGTATAGATCTATCTCTTGACATACAAAATAGATGATTGTTGAGTCATGTCATATCGCATATGTATATGTCAATGGTGTGAATTTGACAGATACACATGTTAATATAGATAAAGTTAATTTTTATTTACTATTACGCTATAGGTTATTTCGGGAATACGAAAATAGGTAATATTTTATATTTTTATTTGTTTATTAATTATTATTTTTCTATTTTTAGACTATTACATATTTAATTATAAGTTATTTTTATATAATTTTAAATTGTTTATATACTATTTATTGAGTTTACCCAGGCAGAGATCGAACCCGGAACCTTTCGCATGGAAGGCCGGCGCTACAACCACTGCACCACCGGTTGGATCACAAAGTACTTAATCGAAAAAGAAATTTTTGAAAAATAATTTTTCTTTACAAATCTCTATGGTTACCAAATATATATAGTGGAATATAAAATATATGATAATATAAATAAAACAAATATTATTAGTTATAAAATTGAAACACAAACGACTGTTTCTAAATAACTTTAACTGAAAAACAAAATAATATTCATTTAAATTAAGGATAAACAATATGTATATGTATAAATATATATATGTACATATATTTAATTTTATCTCAACACCTTTGTATCTCAAAACTTTTTTTTTTGTTTGTGTGCTACTCTGTAAAAAGATTTATTATAATAATCTATATATTTTGAAAAAAAAAAAAAAAATGTTAAACGGTATTTTAAACTATTTGACAATTTTTTTGGCAGATTTATACAAATTTTATATCAATAGTTTTGCTATTTTTTTTTTTTTAATCTTAATTTCCTGCATATACAATATTTTTAAATTTTTTTTATACCCTACACCTATAGAATAGGTAAAGGGGTATATTAACTTTGGTATGGTGTTTGTAACCACCTAAAGGAAGCGAGCTAGATATGGAAAAGTATATATATTTGTGATCAGCGTGACCGCCTTAGTCGATATAGCCATGTCCGTCCGTCCGTCCGTCCGTCCGTCCGTCCGTCCGTAGGCACGATAACTCAAAAAATAATGGAGCTATCTTGATGAAATTTTAACTGTAGGTTACTAGGACTGAAAGTACGGCGGGGATTGCATATGGGCGAAATCGGCCCATGGGTCCGGATTCTGGACCTTTTAATCGATCGAAGGGCTAACGAACATATATAAGAAATCACGATAACTCAACAACTAATGACGCTTTCTTCAAATTTGTGCTGTAGGTAACTAGTAATGAAACTACTTCGGGGATTCCGTAAGGTCGGGATTGGACCATGCGTTCGGAACCTAGAACTTTTTGATCGAATTTAGGCCAAACGAGCATAATTCCGAAACCAATGAAGATAGAACCTCCAAATTTGGTATCAGGGTGTCCCCTCCTATCTCCTAAGTGTCTTGAGAATTTGGGTCCCATTGGACTACTGGGTCGGGGACCAGCCACACATTTCCGAAGACCTTAAAACATATCTTTAAAATTAATAAAGATAACAACTTGAAAAAATGTAGAAGCTTCCAATTTGCCACAAGGGTGCTCTTTACTATCTCTTGCGTGTTCCCTTAATTAGGGATCAATTGGAGTGGTGGTTCAGTACCCCTCTCAGACCTCCCAAATTTTAAAAGCTTTTTTTTTTTTTTTTTTTTTTTTTTTTTTAAGTGCTAACTGTTCAACTGTTAGGCTAATAAGCCTGTCTATACCATAGGTACATGTTGGAACAGGGGGTCATATTATATTCGTGTTATTAGAATTGGTCTTATTGAATTCCACATACAATTTAAACATGAGATAGTACTATGTAGAAACGTCTTAGATTTTCAATATTTATAATTCTATTTTTTGTTTATATTGTAATATTTTATATTTTACTTATATGGTATTCTATATCTGCGAGTTATATTATTTATTTAAATTATTTGTTTATATTTTTATATTAAGGTATTTTTTATTAAAGATTTATAATTATTAATTATTGATTATGCCATTAATTTGAACCCAATGGCGAATGGTAACTGAGTCGAGTCGAAAACCAGAAAAGTTTTTTTTTTTCACTTTCACTAGAATTCGAACCCGGGCCCTTCCGCATGAAAGGTCGGCACTCAACCACTGTGCCACCCAGCTGTAGAGAGCTGAGCTTATAATCGAAATTACTAAAAATAGTTACTTAAAATTAAGATAGATCGTTTAAATTGTGTACAAGTGTTAACTAGTACTATAAGTAAAGCGCGGGCTGTATAAGGGCGAAATCAGCCCATGGGTTCAGATTCTGGACCTTTTAGTCGGGGTCAGGGATAACGAACATATATTAAAAATCACGATAACTCAACAACTAATGAGGCTATCTTCATAAAATTTGTGCTGTAGGTTATTGGTAATGAAACTACGGCGGTGATTACGTACGGTGAGGATTGGACAATGGGTTCGGAACTGAGAACTTTTTTATCGAATTTAGGCCAAACTAGCGTAATTCCGAAACCAATGAAGATATAACCTCCAAATTTGGTATCAGGGTGTCCCTTCCTATTGCGTAAGTGTCTTTGAAATTTGGACCCCATTGGACTAGTGGGTCGGGGACCAGGCACTCAGTTCCGAGGACCTTAAAGCATATTTTCGAAATTAATAAAATTAGTAACTTGAAACAAATGTAGAAGTTTCAAATTTGGCCCAGGGTGTTCTTTACTATTTCTTCCATGCCCCCCTAATTTGGGATCATTTGGAGTGGTGGTTCAGGACCTCTCTTAGACCCCCAAATGTGTAAAAGCTTATCATCGAAATTAATAAAACTAGTAACTTAAAATTAAGATAGAACGTTCCAATTGTATACAAGGGTTAACTAGTATTGAAAGTATGACGGGACTGCATATGGGCGAAATCGTACCATGGTTTGGGGTTCTGGAACCCTTGAAAAGTTCAAGGACTAACAAACATATATCTTAAAACACCATAACTCAAAAAATAATGCCGGTATTTTGATGAAATTTAAACTCTAGGTTACTAGTAATGAAAGTACCATGGGAATTGGTTCTGGTTGAGTTTAATTTCAAAGCCAAAGAATATATTTCCTATGTCCTATGTGTCTCCGAAATCTAGACTTAATTGTAGTGGTTCAGCTATATTCAAAGGTACTTGCTGCATTTATGTAAAATTTATTTGAATATTTAAATGAATTATATGAAAAGGTCTAAATTTGTAATTGTATTTTAGAAATACATTTATTGCATATTTTGCGTTTGTAAGCTTTTCTATTAGGTATATAAACTAACCACTTAAAATAATTGCAATTTTTAAAAATTTGGATTATTAAATATATTATGCTTTGATTATCTTTTTATCACAAAATTTAATAATTAGAATTTTTTCATTTTGTAATTGAGTTGGAATAAATATATTTTCATTTATTTCAAGTTTGCTTGTTTTTGAATATTTTTAAATAGACAAATTAGTAAGAATTTGTAATATTTTTTAATAGATAATATAATTAGAAAATGTTTTTAGTATTATAAAGTTAATTTGGTTAGCTATGTCTTACGATCAAATTAATAACAGCTTTTATGGTGTTAAAATGACTTATGGATATGTCCTTAAATTTGAACCAAATAGGTGTAGGGTATTTCTAAGTCGGTTGCACCGACTGACTGTTTCTTTACTTGTTTGTTTTTAATTTCAATTTTTTTTTGATTAAAATTTAAAAAATTTTAAATATAAACGATTATTTTATTTGTTTTTTTAATTTTTTTTTTTTGATTTTTTAATATTTATACTAATTTATTTAAATTTATTTTATTACAAGTCAATCTCCTAAAGTTTTTTTATTTATTTATTTTTTTTTTTAACTTTTTAATTATTTTCTTTTAATTAATATTAATTTTTTTATACAAAATCATTAATAGCCTAAAATATCAATTAATAGTAATATTAAATATCCTAAATTTTATTTTTTTTTTTTTTTTATCTCACGTTAAAAAATGTTTTGCTTGTTTTTTTAATACCTACTATTATTTAAGTAGTGTGGACTATATATTTAATAATTAATTAATTCATTTTTTTTAAATGCTTTTTTTTTTTTGGTTTTTTTTTATTAACAATAAATTTTAATTAAATGAAAACTTAATTAAATTAAATAAATAGAACTTTATTAAAATTTTTACATAAAGATTAAAAAAAAAAATTTTTTTTGAAAACTTAACAATATTTTTTTGGATAAATTGAGTTTTTTTTGTTTAATTTCAAACTTAAACCATAACTAATTTTTTGATTTTAATTTAGAAGAATAAAATTATTTTCTAAAATATTTACTAATTTTTTTTTAATTATAATGTATTTTTGTTTTTTGATTTTTTGGTAAAAAATAACTATTAAATAACTATTTATGTACTAATATATATACTAATTTATTTACATAAAGAAATAAAAATTAATATTAAATTTTTTAAGACTTTTTTTTGTAATTAAATTTTGTTGTTGAATTATTTTTAAAATATTATTATATATATATATATATATTTATATATGTATCAATATAAATATATATAACTGTTTTTACATTCACAATAAATTGTACAAAAAAAAATATTATAAATTTAAATATTTTAACTTTGAAAATAAAAAATAAATAATTAATTAAAAAAAAACTTAAATATTTAAATATAATAATTTTCATAATTTTGAAAAATATAAAAATTTTTTTTTTTAAATTAATTTTCATATACAATATACATACATATATAATTTTAATGTATGTATTTTATTATTTTATCATTTTTTTTTAATAGTATTTTATATCAATATTATTTTTTTTTTTTATAAATTTTATGTATATCGAAGAAATTTTATCACAGGGCCGTATCACCGACCCCGTGCGTTTCCTATAGTCATACAGTACTTTCACGTTTAACCATTAACGGTGTTTGAACTGATGCTTCATCTTCAGATAAACCACTACCATTACCATTACTGTTACTATTCGTTGATGATGATAATAAACCACCATTACCACCAACTGTTATACTTGTACCGGGCGCTAAACCAACAATATTATTTGATATTGTTGTAACACCAACAACACTAACACCATTTATATTTGCATTACTAAGACCAGTTGTAGATTGTAAACTTAAACTACCAACATTATTATTATTATTATTATTACTGTTATTTGTGAGACCAACACCAGCACTTGTATTTAAATTAATATTACTAATATTTGTGCTAGTTAATGGTGGACCACCAACACATATTCGTTGTCTTTGATTTTGTCCTAAATGTTGCATTGCTATTGTTGATGGTGTTGGAAATGATGTCATTAAATCTTGATGATGTTGTGGTAAATGTTGTTGTTGCTGTTGTTGTTGTTGTTGTGATTGCGAAAGGCATTGCTGTTGGGATAATTGATGTAGACTAGCTAATGGTGCCTGTATATGCCTTACACCAGTTATTGTACCAGTATATGCTGGCCACATACTTGGATGACGCGGTAATGTACAAGATGCTATTGAATTTGAATAAACATGTGGTGGTCCAGGATTCTGTAAAACAAAAAAAAAGGATTAAAAAATTTTTGTGCTTTTTTGAAGGATATGCAAATTATTAATTTAAACAAAAGGAAGATATGTGGGAAGCATTTCATAATCTCGATTTAGTAAATTTTTTTTTAATCTCGTTTTTAGAAAATAACGTTTTTTACTGAAAAATTATGTATTTTAAAAAAATTTCGGTTTTAAGAATTTAGGAGTTGTATACAAAATCTGAATTTTCAACGTTTTCCAGGACATAAAAAAATAGATTTATTATTTTAATCAAGAGTTCCGAAACGGTAAACTATTCAGGAAATAATAATATTTTAACTAATTACTTTATGTTGTATTCCCCAACTTCTTTAAATAATTGTTATTATAAAAACGTTGTGAATTCTTATTGAAAAGCTATCTCAGCTTTTTTTATCGTACCTATAGTAAAGACAAGCTAATGAGTCTGTCTGTACCATAGGTACATGTTGGAACAGAAGAGACATATTATTATATTCTATTGGACATATTGATCTTAAAGAATTTCCACATACAACTTAAACAAGCTCTTGTACTAGGTCTTATAACATGTCCAAACGTCTTATGTATTTTATTGGGTTTTTTTTTTTTTTTACACGCCAACTAAACGGTATGAACGAATTCCTTTATGCATAACACGTAAGTTTAATTGGAAACGGAAGGAAAATAGAATATTAAAGGGGAATTTCACGGTATAGTGGAAATGAATCTGAAAAAGATTAGTTTCGAATTTTTCATAAAAAAATAAAAGGGAACATTAGATGGAAGTATTTTCCACATCTTAGCAGTCCTCACGACATATGAGTTTCGGAAAAGACCTAGTACAAGAGCTGAAAATTTAAAACTGATAACCAGTTTTAAATTTCCAGAGTGTAGAAATGAGAACTTGCTGCTCCTCTGGTGTTACGTTGGAATTGTTTAGGAGGAGGCATAGATGACTTTAGTTTAACACAACAATTGTCATTACCTATAAGATATCTATAAAACATAGAAATCGCTCCAGTATTTCGACGAGAGTTAAGTGGAGTAAATGTTACTTGCTCGACACGATCACCTGTTAGGCGTAAGGCACGATTTTGAATTTTGTCGAGATAACTCAAAGAATTTTGGGATGCACCAGTCCAAATATGGGAGATTACTCTATCTTATTCGAATATGGGCTTTATCGATATTAGGCAGATCTTTAGGAGAAAAATATGTTTTGCAACGGGACAGAAAATCCAAACATTTGGCAGCATTCTTAGGTAAATCAAAAATATGCTCATTCCACAGCATTTTTTGATTTAGCTGTAAACATAAAATGCTTAGATTTTCTGATCTTTCAATATTTTCTCCTTTGAATCGCAGAATTGGCTTAAACTGATTTCTCTTCCAGGAAATCATGCAGCTTTAAGTTTTTACAATTATATTTGTTAATAATTGTAATAAGGTTTTATCTGGAGTTTTATTATTAAATTAAATTATTTGTTTATATTTTACATTTGTTTATATATATCGTTTTATTAATGCATTTCTTATTAGATATATAGTTTTTAATTATTTGTTATGCCATTATTTTGAAACCAATGGTGAGCAGTAGTTGAGGCGAGTTCGAAAACCACATACAATTTTTCAAAGGCGTCTCGCATGAAAGGTTTGAACTCTAACCTAGTTGTTAACCCACTTGTGTGTTACATATTATAAGGATACAAACTACGAGTATTAGTAAAATGAAATTAATTTTATCGATGTACCAAAATTAAAGCAGCGCCTCCGAGCTCCGATATTTTGAAAATAAATTACCCAATTCTTGATAGTCAAAATCTACCCAAAATTAGTATATGAAGCATTGTACTATTTTTTTTCAAAATAAAAGATTTTAGATTTTGTTAAAATAAATAGGAATTGTATAAATTTTCTTTTCTAATATTTGGTTTGTTTGAGTTTTGATTATAATTTATTTAAACCACCATCAGTGGTTTTTTACCTCAAAATTCAAAAAAATTAGAATCATATTTAAACACAAAAAAGCCTGTTCAAAAGCCATACATTTTATAATTTCTTTTAGAACTATTAAAAATAATATATTAAAATATGAGAACATAATTTAGTTGGATTAAGTTCAAAGCTGATGAAAATGCGACAATTTTTAATTCAAAAGAAAAATTTAAAACTAAATAGATCCATTCTAAAATGTTAACTGCATTGCAGTAAAGTTTTTGAAGAAATTTTTTTTTTTTTTTTTTTTTTTTTTTAATTTTAGAATACCGAAATCAAATTAGAAGAATGTCGTTTTTGTTCATTTCTTCTAATGATTCCGACATAATTCCGTTAAAAATATATGATTTTGTTTTTTAAGTTTTAGTGTATGTGAATATGCTATATAATACCTATGTATGAAGTAAGTATTGAAATCAGTTTTAATTTTAAAATGAGGAAGAGCGTAGAGTAGACTGTGCAGAGCTGACATACGGATACTTGTATCACCGTAATATAGACATTACAACAGTCGGTTAATTACTTTTGACAAAATTTTAAATATACAACTTATTAGGCTTTCAGTTATGAACAAAAGAAATATATTCTTATTATCTTCTTCTTTCTTAGCATTACAGCCCTCTGTGAGCCAAAGCTTCCTCGCCTACTCTCCTCCATTCTCCTCGATCACTTGCTAGGGTGTTATAATTTCTAACATTCATGGTATTTAAGTCTGCTTCAACCATTTCCAACCACCTGCTTTTTGGTTTTCCTCTCGCTCGGGTTCCTTGTTCACGATGCATGAAAATTCTTTTTAGGACTGTTTCATTCGGCATGCGGATAATGTGGCCTAATGTGTAAATGTTGTCATCAATTCTGACTGGCCCGTATATTCTTCTTAATATTTTTCCCTCAAAAATTGAGAGCATTTTACAGTCTGCTACTTTTAAGTTCCATACTTCACATCCGTAAGTAAGGATTGGTCTTATTAGTGTTTTATATATTTTGAGCTTTGTAGATCTTGTTCGAAGCTTGGATTTTAGAAGTTTTGAGTGCGCGAAGTAGCTTTTATTTGCAGCACTGATTCGTTCTTTAATTGCTATTGAGGAGTCGTTTCTATTTGAAAAAAGAACACCTAAATATTTGAATTGTGTCACGTTTTCAAAAGTGTAGTGCTGTAAATGAAGATTTTCTGCATTCCTAGGCGTTCTGGTTTTGATGAAGTATTTCGTTTTATCTTCGTTTATTTCTAAACTAATGTTTGCCGTGGTTTCAACGAGCTTAGTACATACTTCTTTCAAAACATTTCTATTACGTGCGAGTATTGCTATGTCATCCGCATATGCGCATATTCTTATTATAGGTTATATAAAGTTATAAAAAGAATATCAAGGCAGCTCTTCGAAACTCTTCTACTATACCGACTACATTTAAGCGAATAATTGCCACAAAGAAAAATAGGAGAGTATATTTGGTCAAGTTGATAAAATGGACATAATAATAATTACCCAACCTAGCTAATTTTTCAAAAAATATCAACAATTATAGTTTTTGTTGTAACAGCGGCTCTCATTGAAATTGCAGCGGTTAAAAAATTATTTTCAATCAAAATTCTAAATTTGTACAGATTGAAGTTAATTTTTTTTTTTTGAATTGGCGTTGAAAAACTTGGTAAATTTATGGGGGAAAGACTCAGCACAACACAAAAAACCAAAATTGTTTAATATTATTTTAAAAACAAGCATTTGGTTGTTTAGACATAAAGATTGATTCAGAACGAAAACTATTTAGACACAAAGATTAATTCAGAAGACAAAATTCCAGAATATGTGGCACCTAAAATTCAAAAATAATTGTTGAATATCAAATGCTTACACTTAAGTGCACAGTATGGTGTGGAATAACTTCAGAAAGGATAATTGATGAACAAGTTACGGTTAAAGTGAGTGGCATTCAATTCCGGGAAATGATTGAACATTTTTAAGACTAGGGGTAGAGAGCAATCTAGAATGGTATCCTGTTTCATATCACGTTATTGAATATCACGTTTCTTTGATGTTAAACTGCCCGATTTAACCGATCTCAATTTTTTTCTTTGGGCTAACTAAAGGCTAAGGTAACCGAAAAATCATTCAACAGCTTAAGGCCAATTACCAAGAAGTAGTGAGGACGCTGGAATCTGAAATTTTAGAAAAAGTTATGAAAAATGCTCTCCAGTTGATAAAATCAACGAAAGGCTTTTTGAGGTTTAAGCAAATAATCGGTACCATTTAAAAGATATTATGTGTAATGCATAATGTGAACATATTTACTATAATCTAAACTATAATCTAAATTTTAATAAATGTACCATTTATGTGACACACTAATTGTGAAAGTGATATAACTCGCTAAAATTGTTGTATAAAATTCCCTCAAAATTTGATTAAAAGATTTTTTTCTAATTTCTAAAATGTGTAATTGCGCTACACATTAAATTATCTTATATTTGACTATGAGTGTATATAACTCTTTTTAATCAGCATTTTATAAGCAGTCCAATATAGATTTACGGGTTCTAATGGACCTACTTACATAAAACTACTGGACCAATTTAAATGATTTTTGGGGTGTAGAAAGCTATTATCGAAGAGTTTAAATAAACAGTTAATTTAATTTTTGAATCAAGACCTTAGTTTCGAAAATGCAGAATAAAGATAAAAAATTATACATATATGAGTTTTTATAAAAGATCTTTTCAATGTATTAACTATTAGATGTTGTCTGTAAATTGTTCTACATATACTACTAATAATTCACTTTTGTGTTACGGTTTAAATGTACAAATTATAAAATGTAGAAATTTTATAAAGTCTATTAGGCAAAAGCGGTTGCTTGTAGTCTGTAATAGTAAAAAGTATTGAGAGCTTTCAACAACTTTGTGTATTTTTAATTCTCTTTCATATTTTTTATTATTATTTTTAAACAATCTCAAACATTATATTCTTACAAACAAATGACAGTACCTAATAGATCTTCTTCTTTCTTAGCATTACAGCCCTCTGTGAGCCAAAGCTTCCTCGCCTACTCTCCTCCATTCTCCTCGATCACTTGCTAGGGTGTTATAATTTCTAACATTCATGGTATTTAAGTCTGCTTCAACCATTTCCAACCACCTGCTTTTTGGTCTTCCTCTCGCTCGGGTTCCTTGTTCACGATGCATGAAAATTTTTTTTAGGACTGTTTCATTCGGCATGCGGATAATGTGGCCTAGCCATCTTATTCTCTGCGATTTTATGAATCGAATAACGGTTTTGTGTTGTATCAGTGCTTCGAGTTCATGATTAAATCTTGCCCTGTAAATGTTGTCATCAATTCTGACTGGCCCGTATATTCTTCTTAATATTTTTCTCTCAAAAATTGAGAGCATTTTACAGTCTGCTACTTTTAAGTTCCATACTTCACATCCGTAAGTAAGAATTGGTCTTATTAGTGTTTTATATATTTTGAGCTTTGTAGATCTTGTTCGAAGCTTGGATTTTAGAAGTTTTGAGTGCGCGAAGTAGCTTTTATTTGCAGCACTGATTCGTTCTTTAATTGCTATTAGGAGTCGTTTGTATTTGAAAAAGAACACCTAAATATTTGAATTGTGTCACGTTTTCAAAAGTGTAGTGCTGTAAATGAAGATTTTCCGCATTCCTAGGCGTTCTGGTTTTGATGAAGTATTTCGTTTTATCTTCGTTTATTTCTAAACCAATGTTTGCCGTGGACCTAATAGATACTTATTGCAAATAATATTTTTATTTATGTAGGTACATTTTTAACCTTAAAAATGAATTTTTTATTTATCGTATTTATATATGATTTTTTTTATAGGCCATAGATAAATGTTGGAACAGGGAATCATATTGTATTCGTGTTATTGGAATTGATCTTAATGATTTCCACTGAAAATTTAAACATGAGATAGTACTAGGCCTTTTAACATATAGAATTGTCTTAGATTTTCAATAGATACAATTCTATTTTTGTTTATATTGTAATAATTTTGTATTTGAGTTTTATGGTATTCTATATCTGTGAGTTATATTATTCAATTAAATTATTTGTTTATTTTTTACATTTCCTTATATTGTTATTTTAATGTATTCTTTATCAAAGATATATAATTATTAATTATTGATTAAGCTATCAATTTGAACCCAATGACAAATGGTAGCACTCAGCTCAACCGAAGCTCGGTTAAACATATTAAAAGAGAGGCCAAGCCAAGTTGTGATACTTCTTCAATTAGGAGACGAAGCAACTTGATCGTAAAGGAGGTGAAGTGCAATGGTTCAAGCTTCTTAGCTTTAGTAAATACGGGGTCCAAGCCAAGCGAAAGCGGAAAAGTTCTTTCATTTTTACTGAGATTCGAACCCGGGGTTTGCACTCTAACCACTGTGCAATCCACATATTTCTTTCCACCAATCTTTACTTTAAGTAACTTAGATATATTTATTAAATAAGTATATCCTAGTAAGTCAAAGGGAGAAAACACCTTCGAAATTTTTGTTTAACTCCTTAAAATTTTAGAATTTAATGCAATTTATTCAATGAAAAAAATGGCTTTCATATTAACCTATTTATTTCTTTTTAAATTTTTTTTTTTTTACTTAAACTATGGTAGGCTGGTGATTATTCTTCTTCTTTATATTGTGTCACATTATTCATTATAATGTGCTTTTGTTAAACGTTTTTTATCTTTATTGTTCTATTAATGTATAGAGCAAAAACAAACCGAGGAAAATGTTTGCTTTTCATTTGGAAAAACTGCATATAATTTTTGGTTTATACCTACAAATTTTCTTAAAAATGTTTTAACAACAATACGTCTTATCATTTCATTTCTTTTGAACAATGACTGCATTCATTTAAAAAAAAAAAAAAAAAAAAAACAGAATTACTAAAGAATAGATAACATACTGCAAAGTTGTATTCACAAATACTGATTTTTTTGTGGTGAAGGTGGCGAATAAATCAAGTCTAAAACAAGGTTCTGATATTGCCTTGTTTTTATTTAATTTTTTTTTTTAGATTTTACTCTATTGAATGAATTGTTAAGTAATGAATTTTTTTTAAGCTTGAAATTTTTTTTTGCAAATACAATTGTGCAGGTTCCAGCAATATTTAGAACCGTAGAATTAAAGAAGTTTTCTTGGAAATGTTGAAATTTAGTAAAATAAATCTTAGTAACTTTTAATTTTTAAACTTAAATATTTTAGTTTTAAAAATTTTTACAAGAGCGAAATGTTTTTTGTAGCTTTTATAGTAACAATTAAGGGTGGGTCAAAAAACTTCGAAATTTAAAAAGAAATCGGCTGCGGAATTTAACTACGTTTTTCAAAATCCCACATTAATTCAAAAGTTCTATGCGTAATGGACAAACAAAAAATGGAATACCTTCCTTTTCCAGAATATTTATTTTAATTTATTGTATGTGTATCGCTTTTGGGCACTAACAGAGAAATATCTGCCTTTTTTTTGTTGAAACAGGGGCTTTGGAAAAAGAAAAATACCTAATTTATAGGATAACAATATTTTTATATTTAAAACGTGTATACCAATGTGTACTTGTTTTATTTAATGTTCATTCATGAACTCATAATGAGCGGCTAGATCCATTTTCAATTTAATTGTTACGTGTATAAACAAAATTACAGAATATGGAGCACCCAATATCAAATGAGTAATTTGAACATCAAATGCACCCATATTCTTAATTTAATGTAGAAAAACTTCAGCAAGGATCATTGGACCATAATTTTTCGAAATTAACGAACAAGTTGCGATTTATGTAAATAGATTGAATGACGGGCTATCATTCAAAATTTTTTAAGACTAGAGGTAGAGATCATTCCAAAATTATAGTTCTAACGGGATAGAGCCGCAGTTTGTCGAACTATGTCGTATCTAAAAAGGAAATATTTGCATGACCTAATCGCATATGTGCTAGGAAATTGTATAAAAATAAAATAATGTATAAACTATTTATGTTGCCAAGTAGTACTTTCAATTCAGCACTTCAGAGGTTTGATTGAAAAATTTTCATTCACTTAAATATTTTTAACACAATACCAACGAAGGATTATATTTTGTTCAAACGAAGGCATATTGTTTTTGCCTGAAATCTCTGAATCCTATCATAATTAGCCTAAGCTTGGTGAAACGCTCAATAGGCTAAACTATCACTTATCTTTGAGTTGGATCAAAATGGAAATATGAATTTTTAAACTTATTTCTAAGAAATTTAAAATTTTTTTAAACAATTTTGTTAAATTTTAAAAATTTTCTAAGTCAATTTTTTAATTGCAATTACAAATCAAATACTACCAATATTAAATTGGAAAATAGGATAAAATGACCTACTTTTACATTGTAAAGTATTTTTTCTTAAAATATAAAACATACAATTTTAAGACAAATAAATTTTACACAACAGAAATAATCGAAATCGAAGGCAATGCCCTGTATATGTTATATAAAATGCTTTTTAGTTTCCACAACAAATGGTCGACTTTCAAAAGTCTGTCTCCTAAAATCTCATTTCTTAAAGTTTATATTCCCGTTTTTTTAATCTGGAAAAATTTTTACTTAGAAAATTGTTACGTGTCAGCAGTTCCAGGATCAAAAATTCCTTACGAACTTTTAACTCATAAATTCAGTCACGAGTCTCTAAGAGACTTTTGACTCTTAGTAATTTATTTCAATTAGACCTAAATCCTTTTAAAAAAATTTATAAAATCCTAAGAGACTTTTCACTCTGGAATGACTTAAAATAATGGGTCATGGCTTCAGTTATGGCTTTAGACAAATGAGGCAATGGTTAAAATTCTAACACTGATTAAAGAAATTAAAGTTAATTATTTATATGAAATATTTTCAAAAATACTAAAGAAATTAGAGTACATAATATATATGTATATAAATATCTATATATATATTGTAAAAAGGCTAAATATTGAACAAACAAGTTTTTAGAAATTTTAAAAGGCATGTACCAAGATATTGAAAAATTAATTACAACAACCACGGAAGCACGATTTTCGGATTCGATCAAATGTTCGCAACCTAAGTAAAGGATTGTATATTTAATAATACTACCAGAAAAGGAAATCTAATTAAAAGGATATTGGAATTTCATTGTTTAAATTTAAAAACAATAAAAAAACAAAAAAAAAATCAAAATTGTTCCAGTTTAAATTTTGTGTTTCTGACTGTAAGATTAATAAAATGAAATTTAATTTAAAATTGAAATATAATTGAAAATACAAAAACAATTTTTAATTGAATGGACACAATAATATTTAAAAATATTTTTAAAAAATTTTGAAAGTGTTCAATTTAATTGGACGAAAAGGATTACTTCAAATTGGTAAAAGTCACTATTTAGACTAAGCAGGACAAAAAAAAATTGAGAATTGCGAAAGAGAGTAGGTTTCATCCAGAGTTCCGAAACGATCCAATCGTCTTCAAAAATTTTGTTCTCTACAGCAAAAACCAAAATATTTTTTAATTTTACTTCCGAAAGAACGGCTTTTGCTAAAGACAAACAAGGAAGATTGTAGTCGCCCTTGTCATCTTCTAGATACCCGTGCAAACGCACTAAGCTATTTACAAAAAATAAACCATCGACTCCCTCATGTTATATTAAAAAAACAAAAACTAAAATAATAAAATAAAAATTTGGCATACCTCATAAGTTGTATGCAGCTTTGCCAATGGACATGTCTTGTTACAGAATTGACCATTTTCAAGTTTAACCTTGAAACTTTATTAAATTCACAGTAATCGGATTGGTAACTTTGTATGATAGCCTTCCAAAACTCCTAATTTTGAAACTTCGAAAAATTGCATATCATATTATATCACATTTTGATTTTAATTTGAAATCATCTATAGTCTTTTTAGTTACAAAGATATTTGCTCCTGCGCCATCAATTACTATGGCAACCACTCTTAGTTTTGTCTCGAGAAAGCTCAAAACTTGCAAAAAAGCTTTCCATATTAATTTACTACTTTTAATTTGAAATTCTTAGTTTAATTAGTTCTCAAGAAGCATAATAATTCCTAGTATAATTAGTTAGGAGGGTTCTAAGATTTCTAGAACAGGTCTCCAAAAATAAAACATTAATATTTTGAAACTTCGAATTTACAAATTAAATACAACAAATGTGTTGAAAAACTTTCCTTTCAATGTTGGAATTCCCTGTAACTTATTATATGAAAATATTTAAGTATATTGGTAATACTTTAATTAAATTTTTTAAAAATAGATTTCATTAAAAAAATATTATTTATTTAAAATACAAACATCTAAAAATGCATTCCTATTTGGTTTTTGTACAAAAAGTAATTAATTAAAAAAACAAAAGAAAACTTTAAACTTTATTAAACCCTTAGGTCAAAATATGAGTTTATAGTCTGAAGTGCAAAATACATTTTTTTTTAAATTCAAACCAAAAAGTATTAAATAATTTCAGTAGGTATTTATACCTGTAGGACTATAGGTCAAAAGGGTGTACTAAATTTGCCATTACGTTTGTGACGCGGAGCAGGAAGAAGGATGAATATAGACTCAAAGATATGGATCGGATCAGAATTAAAAAATTAATCGATTTAGTTATGTATGTTCGTCCGTCTGTTCGTCCGTTCGCTCAATAACTGAAAAAATGAAGGAGGTAGGATTTTGACAAACTCGTTTTTATGCCATAACTGTCATCGCTATTGAAATCAAGCCAGTTCGCTCCATGGGTTCGATTAGCTGTCATACAACTTCTTTTTTTCTATAAACTTTACTATATACCTATTAAAGCTGGGAGTCTGAAATTTTGCCAAAAGTAATTAACCGGATGATATAATGTTTATATACGGTCATACGGGTATCCCATAGTTGACACAATCTACTCTACTACACTATTCGTCATTTTTTTTATTTTTTAAAAATAAAACTTTCTTTTTTTAACAAAATTATTATTTAGAGATGTAAAAATTGTATTTTATTTTTGGAAAAATTTTAAAACCTTAAAAAAAAATTATTTTTTATATGAAAAACTTTTTTTTTTACCTTAGATTTAAAAAAAATTTAATTACATAAAAAAACGAGGAAGAGTGTAGTAGAGTAGACTGTGTCAACTCTGGGATACCCGTATGACCGTAACATATACATTATATCATCCGGTTAATTACTTTTGGCAAAATTTTAAACATTCAGCTTTATTAGGTGTAGAGTAATGCTCATATAAAAGAAGGAGTTGTATGGCAGCTGCTCGAACCCTTTGCAGTAGACCAACCAAATTTTGCAGTAACTTTGGCCATTACACTAAACTATTTTTGGCAAAATTTAAGACACCCAGCTTCATTTGGTGTAGTGTAATCCTCATATGAAAGAAGGAGTTGTGGTGGCAGCTACTCGAACCCTCAGCAGTAGACCAATTTAATTTTGCAGTAACTTTGGCCATTACACTAAACTATTTTTTGCAAAATTTCAGACACCCAGCTTCATCAGGTGTAGTGTAAAGCTCATATAAAAGAAGGAGTTGTATGGCAGCTACTCGAACCCTCTGCAGTAGACCAACCAAATTTTGCAGTAACTTTGGCCATTATACTAAACTACTTTTGGCAAAATTTCAGACACGCAGCCTCCATAGGTATAGAGTAATGCTCATATAAAATTAGAAGTTGTATGGCAGGTACTCGAAGCCGTGGACCAAAATGGCTGAATTTAAAACTCGATTCCGTTTTTTCCATAAAAACGAATTTGTGAAAATTTCATAATCCTAGCTCCTTTACTTTTTGAGTTATCGTGATGACGGACGGACGGACAGACGGACAGACGGACAGACGGACGGACATACATAGCTAAATCGATTTATTTTTCGATTCTGATCCGATCCATACACTTGAGTCTATATCTACCCCCCCTCCTTCTCTGCGTCACAAACGTAATGGCAAATTTATTATACCCTTGGACTATATAGTCATACGGGTATAAAAAAGTATTTTTAAGCACTTAAAACAATATGAAACACCCTAAAATAAAACAAAATTTTTATGTATTTAAATAGAAGAGAAATTTTTTTATGTTTTTAAAGTAAATAAAAAGTTTAGAATTATAAAAAATATTTAAAAATTTTGTGGTTTTATAATTTAAATTTTTTTTTTTTTTTAAATTCTATCAAATTATTTTGAAAGTTTTGGTCAATTAAATATACTACAGAAATCAAAGACTACAAATAAGTAGACATTTTTATTTTTTATTTATTTTAACAATTTTTGTTTTTTTTTTTATGAATGTTTTGTGTAAATACGTGTGTTATTATTTTCTAACTAAATAAAAGTAGGTACATATGTCAAAGTTTATGAAACACAAGAAATGAAACAATAGTAAATCGATGCAACCGACTACACATGGAAAATTTAAATTAAATTTAAATTCTTTAGTTACTTTTAATAAGATTACAGACAGTTACACAAACCGCAACTTCAAGTCATCAGAATTCAGAAACATTAAGAAAGAGCTACACAACTACTTTCTATCAAATTTAAAATTTCTACCTTTATGCATTTTAGTAACTATTTGTACCAGTACTGTGATTGCTCTCAAATTTCATAAACATAAAGCGACAGGTACAAGAGTGTTACCAAATTTGACGATTTTATCTTCTTTGTTTTCGGAATCATGCTTATTCCTCATTTCGATCTCACACATTTGCAATACCCCGTATATTTTCGTCAATAGTAACATGCAGTATGAATTTTATCGAGATAGCATCATTAATATTTGATTTATCGTGTTGTCGAATAAATGCTCGTTTACCCTTCAATCAAACATATGCTTCCAGAATCTGAATCCATGACCCAATTTGACCCATTTTAGAACTCCGGTGTACTTTTGTTACTAGTAATCTACTGTATACACTTCATCAAGATAGAATTATTATTTTTTCGAATTCCGATGTGCGGACGGACAGATATCGCTAGATCGACTCACGAGGTGAAACTGATAAATATATATATATATATATACACTTTTTCATTTCTAGCTTGTCCCTCTTTGGTAATTACAAACACAGTACCAAAGTTAATACACCCGTATAACTATGTTATGTGTAGGGCATAATAGCTTCCCGCCATAAAGTCCCTTAAGAAAAACTGCTACAAAAAATTAAAAACTAAATTTACAACAAACTTAAAGATCATATGATACATTTTGCAAAAAATCCCTAAATTAATCCAAAAAATATTTTGTTTATTCAAGAAGTTAACGATAATGTATAAAAACTTTACGAACCTTTTAGTATTCTATTATAGGCACACTTTCGAGGATCCTAAAAAAAACATCTAAGCTGAGCTTCGAAACGAATCAAAATAAAAATGTAAAGTGCCGGGAATAAATTTATTTTAGAATTAAACAAGATTTCTCCGATTTATCATTCTAGAGCTTTACTCGAATCAAATTTTTACTACATTTTTTTGGAACTTTATCAACAAAACCCAAGAAAAAACAAAAGTATCGTTGGAAATGGAGTTCCTTACATTTTATTAATTTTCTGAAAAAAAATAAAAAGTCAATGTTTCTTGGGAGCAAGTAGCTGAACCGACATATATGAAAAAGATAAAAATCGTTTTTTTAGTAGAACTTAAATACAGCTACAAAAATTGCAAAATTTCTACTATTTATGCCCGCCCCTAATGCATAAAATATCCGCCTCTTTTCATTTTTACAACTTTAATTGTATCGCAGTGATGCTTTGGTTTTGCGACGCTTTTGAGTCTCTTATATGGTAGTTACTATAGCAACATAAGATTAAAACAAACATAATACACTAAAAGAATACAAAATTATAAATCAAAATACTTATTTGCCAAATTTGTCAGTAAAATTTAAAAAATATGACTTTTGCAAAATAATAAAAACCAAATAAAATTTATAAGAAAAGTCTCAGTTCATTTATTGTTTTTGTTGCTTTTTTAAAAATAATTTTTTTTTTTTGTTTAAAGCCCTATTTTATTTGTTGGGACATAATATAAATTACAATAATAAAATGTAGGGGTCATAAGGAAACCAAAAAAAAAAAAAATTAAAAAATAATTTTGAGAAGTCACCATTTTGTTTTAGTAACTAAACTATTGTTTTTTCACTACTTTTGACCGTAAGTACATAAATTTAATTTGTATATATATAATATACACATGTATTTGATTACACAAATTATAATATATACATATATAATGTATGTTAATATATATAAGTCAATGAGGAAATAAAGTTTTAAAAGTTGGAAGTCATACAAAAAAGAGAAATCATTGCTTTTTTTTTTTTTTTGTTTCAAATATTGTAAATATGTAAATGTAAAGTATGTTTAGGGATTTGTTTTTATTAAGGTTGCCAAATAATAAAATTCAACTTTTTATGCAAAAATTTTATTTTAAATTAAAAATGGCATGCTCCGATTTTAGGTTATTTTGGAATTAAAATGTGAAATTTTGTAATTAAAAGAAGTTTGATTTTTTTTTGGTTAGATTAGATTAGAACCACAGTGGCCTAATCGAAAAAAGAGTGCGACCCTGTCTTCAGTTTTTGACTTAATGTATATATAAGTATGCAACAATTTATACTAGTATAAGAAGCTTAGATTATTAGTCCTTTTAGGAGTACATTGAGAAGTATTTATTACTAGTCCTTTTAGGAATTCTTGGCTTCATGAAAGCGATTCCACTTACTTCTATTTTGCGCTATGACTTTTGTTTGTGACCAAAGAAGAGTGATTCTGTCTTCTGTTTTCGGCTTAATCTTTAGTATAAGAAGCTTAGTTTATCAGTCCTTTTAGGAGTACAATAAGAACCTTTTAGTACTAATTCTTTTGGTAGCACAGGGTTTCCAGGAAGCCTTTCTAACTATCTCTATTTTGCGCAGTGACTTTCGTTTGTGATCATGTCTTGTTCATTTGTATTTTTTCTTTCTCTGTTATTTTGTGCCATTTATTTTAAGATTCTTTTTGCTTTAGAGTTCAGTTCAAGTGCCTGTTTTACTATGCAGTTTGAGGATCTTCTAAGAATGTGACCTATCCATCTGTACTTTCTTTTCTTGATGATTTTTTATTGGATCTTGATCATTTGGATTTTAAACATCTTTATTACTTAGTCTTCTTGCTACAGTGTATTTTGCTTATAATTCGAAGGCATTTGTTAACAATTACTTGTAGTGTTTGTGTTCTCTTCTTGTTAATCAGCCAAGTTTCGCTGCCATATTAGAGAACGGATTTTATACTTCTTGGAATATTTCCAGCTTTGGGTTTCTTGCTATTTGCGATGATCTCAATATTTTCCATTGTCTTCTGAATGCCGCGCCAGCTTTAGTCAATTTGCTGTTAATATTTTCATTTGTATCACTTTCTTTGGTGTCAAATTTATTATTTGTTGTTTTCCCCTTTAAGAGTATAGGGGTTTTCCAAGTCTATTTGGATTAGGCTTCAGTTTCTTTAATCGTTTAATCGTTATATTTACTAAGCCGTTAATTTTTCAGCTGAAGCTATTGTATAAGATGAATACACAAATGTTAATTTTGTGCGCCACCTATTATCTTACACAAGAGTTATTTACACAAAATATTATTTTACATTACGATATAATTATACAATTTTAAGATACTTGTTTATAATATATGATCTGACTGGGTTCTGAACTCGAGATCTTCCGCATTAAAGGCGGCGTCTTTACCACTATGCCAATGGCCAGATAACAATGCAATACTTTGATAACAATACTCCGTAGATAATTGAATTTATCAATATCTTCAATTGATGTATTTTCAATTCTAATTAATCTTCTGTTAGGTTTTAAGAATTTTAACTAGCTGGCAACACTTATTTTAAGTTTGAAATAATATATAAAATTCATTTTATTAAAGAAAAATATATGTGTAATAAACCTTATATTAATTTATATAAACATACAAAATATATATAATATACAATACATTATATAATTTATATTGTTTATAAATGTATTTAAAACCAAAAAAGTTGTTCAGTTAGCATGTAATATGCCAAAAGGAAATCTTCTTTATTTATGACCAAAAAGCTGAAAATTATGTTTTTATGCATTCTGAACATAGGGAAAAATTAAATTAACATATACGAGTATATATATATATATATTTAATATGTATGTATAAAAAGTATAGAATCAAAAAACAGAACTATTTTGTTCTTTACATTGTATACTTTAATGTATTCATATAAAATATAATGTTAATATTTATAAATTTGTATATTTATATATTAATTTAAATATATACATAATATATATATAGTGTAATACACATATGTAAAATATATGCTATAATATAATAAGTTCATGTCCTCGTAAATTCCTTTTTAATATGCATATTATAAATGTTGTGTTGAAAAAGTAAAAAATTTTTGTATGCAGGTCTAGAAACATATTATACAATATGACATAGGTACATTGTGTATTTATTGTTAATACTGTAATAATTGTAAAATAATTTAATCTTAAAGTTACAAAAAAAGGAAAAATTTATTTCAATTAACTATAGGATATATTTTTAAGTTTTAAATACAAGAATTACGGAAGGCTTTGTGATCTAAACTTTTCAAATTGTATTAAACTAAAATGTGAATTGATATTAGAGCTATGGAAATTTAAATACCTTTTTGAGAGAGCAGCTGATATTACCTTAATATCGTCAAGTAATAAACGAATCATAATTTCAAGTTCTTTAAATAATGACCTTTCTATAATTCAGGAGTGGGGAAGCATGAACAGGGTAACATCTGATGCTTAACAAACCCAAAGTTTTTTGTTATCAAAAAACGAAGAGATTCTGCACCTTGTATTTATTTTGGAAATATGAACCTTTAAAACTCGGAATTTCAAAAATCCTAGGCATTGAAATGAAAGAAAAGCTCTCGTTGGACGACCATATATTTTCGATTGCAAAAGATGACGCGATTCTTAAGTATGAGTAGAAAATACTTTAAATCTCCTAAATCTGCTTCAAAAATATAAAATTTATATTCAGCAAGACTTGAATAAAACTCTTAAATATATTTGCTGGTGTACTGATCTTCAATTTTTAGATAAGGCAAGGCACAAAAAAGGGCTATTCGTTTCACTAAAGATGATGACGTCGCAAAAGACTTGACGTTTTCAATAACGGTCAAAATGTAGGAGCTACTTCTCTGTTTTGTAAATATCTGCTATATAAAGCTTTTTTGGTATTATCCAGAAATACCGGCCAATTTGACGTAATTTAAGCTTAGAATCTCATTCAGATATGTTAATACGCTAGAGCTTTTTCGTACCAGAACTTTAAAATATGGGAACTTATAAGCTAACTTATGGGAACTTATATGTTTTCCAATACTTATGATTTAAAATATTTCGAGAGAGAAGTCAACTGGTTCCTTCTGCGTTTTCCATATTCCCATGGGTTCAAATGTGTCCATATTATGTTGATCATCCTGTTATTCTGGTAAGAGGGGGAGTTTTTGTCGTGAGTAAGAATTTTACGCTACCAGAAGATTTTGTTTTTCAGATGCTTTTCAGGTGGTCTGGTTTTCCAGGTGTTTGTCCCGTTCCAAACAATTCTAGAATTTTTGCAATTTTTATAGAATGTTTTTATAAAATACATGTGATTTTTTTAATAAAATTTACAAATTTGTGAAATTCGCAAATTACTGTAAATTGACCTCTGGAAAGGAAAAATTCAATTAAATTTTTGGATGATCTGATTTGAAAATTCTTGAAATTTTTAAGGACTCCGTTTCTTTGGAAAAGAACTTCAAAATTATTTAAAAATTCTGTTTAAAAGCTTTTTAAAATTTTAAATTGGGAAATGTTTCCCCAAATCTGTCTAAATATAAATAAAATTTTTTTTTTTTTAACAATCTATGAATAAAATTCTAGATTCCAATATTGTGGCTAAATTAAAGATTTTTAGATTTTTTAGCTTTGATATACAAAGAAACTGAATTTTAATTCCTTAAAGATTTAAGAAAATAATATCATTTATATATTTCTCTTTTAACATGTCTTCAGATAGTTTTTAGGTATCCCAACAATTTTTTAAATCAAATTATTTAAATTTTTTTTTTATTTTTGGTTTTTTATTGCTTTATTTTATGTTTTACATATTTTATATGATATTAAAGTGTAATTTCTTTTTTATTATGGGACAACATATTATTTAATGTATAGAAAATGATTTTGTTCTTTATTGTGAGGGCAAGAAACTTATGTATAATATATATTTAAACTTTTGTGTTATATATAGATATCTAATAAGTTTTTTTAATTTATTGAATTTCCAAGTAAATTTTATAACTCAAATTTTAGTACATTTTATTTATATTCAAATAATTGGGACTTTGCATATTTTTATACCAGTTTCCTTAAACATATTAAAGAAATATGAATTTTATATTATTTTAATACTAAAAATAGGGCTGAGGAGTCGGATATCAATCCTACGAAATCTGACAGTGACTCCGAATCTTTCCACCATTAAAACCGACCCCGGACTAAACTCTGACTCTTTAATAAAACAAGTTTTACATAATGTCATACTTTTTTTATTTCTTTCATATCCAAATAATTGGGACTTTGCATATTTTTATACCAATTTTGAAAAGTATTTACTATATTAAAGAATAATGAATTTTATATTATTTTAATACATACTAAAAATAGGGGGAGTCTGGAATCAAATCTACGCACTCTGACAGTGACTCCGACTTTTTTCACCTCTAAAACCGACTCCGACCCCAACTCTTACTCGTCAAAACTACAAAGTTTTACATTATGTCATACTTATAAAAATGTAAATATTTATAAAATTACTCACATAGTAAATCTGAACACTTCAAAGAATATCTCTCAATAGAAAATGGTATATAATTAAAAAAATGCAAATTGTAATTGAAATTTAATTATTTATGAATTTTTATTAACAATATAAAATAAATTAAATAGTAAATTGTTAATTTATTATTATTTACAAATATCAGGAGTTCATCTTTCAACACAAAAATAATAAAATGTTAATAAATACGAGTAGGTATATATAATTTTTATAGATTTAATTTTTCAAGAATAGAATAATTAATAAAAGAAGGCAATTAAAATTTTGATTTTTAATTAAGGCAGGTGAGCTTAATAAAATGTACTTTTAGTATTATCGTAATATTATTATTGAAAATGGATAAATATTCAAAATTTTGACAGTCCTCAACTTAGTTATACACGTTTAAGAGAGTATACTAAATAGCTTTTAGTAGTTAAAAAAATTTTATGTAAAAACGAAAAGAGTGTAGTACAGTAGACTATAGAGTAGTATACTAAATATGTCATTTCGTTTGTGACGCTGAGAAGGAGAGAAGGTAGATATAGACTCAAACGTATGGATGGAATCAGAATCGAAAAGTAAATTGATTTAGCTATGTATGTCCGTCCGTCCGCACTATAGTTCAAAAATAAAAGAGCTAGGATTATGAAATTTTCACAAATTCGTTTTTATGCAATAGCTGCCATCGTTATTGAAATAGAGCCAGTTTTCTCCACGGGTTCGAGTACCTGCCATACAACTTCTTTTTTTATATGAGCATTTTTGTATACCTTTTAAAGCTGGGTGTCTGAAATTTTGCCACAATTAGGTTAGTTTTATGGATAAATTTGTGCAAAATTTGGTTGGTTTACTGCAGCGGGTTCTAAACTTAATGAAGCAGGGTATCTGAAATTTTGCCAGAAATAGCTTAATTTTATGGCCAAAGTTTGTGTACAATTTAGTTGGAGCGGTCCAGTGGGTTCTAGTAGTTGCCAAATGTCAATAATAGGTAACTTTAATGACTAACGTCTGAATAAAATAAAGTTTGTGTAGTGGAAGAGGTTCAAAGAGCTGTCTTTCAACTTACATTTTATTTTGTACATATGTGGAAGCCAAATAAATTATGTATTTAAACTTTTGTCAAAAGTAATTAACTGAATGATATAATGTCGATCATATGGATATCCCATAGTTGTTACAGTCTGCTGTACTACACTCTTTTTCGTTTTTACATAAAATTTTTTTAACTACTAAAAGCTATTTAAATATAAACATAAAATATTTACAATTTTTTCAGAATCGGCTATTTTTGTATACGACTCCGATATCGACACCGACTCCAACCTAACAATAATTAAACTCCGACTCCAACAGCACTAACCCTGGACAAAGTTCAAAATATTAAAAAATTGATAAGTGATAAGTAGATAATCGTTATTTTGTATTAAAGCCATAAGTACAATAGATTTTAAATTTAAAGACTATACACTTGGATTGGAATTTGATTATTATTATTATTTAATGCAATTTCATTTTAGTCTGGCTCATCATTTTTTTATTTTTTTTTATTGAAATTATTTTAAGTATCTTGCAAAAAATAAGATTTTATGTCTGTGCAAAAGTTTTTTTTTTATTTAATAAAAAGTTTAATAAAAAGTTTTATAAAGTTTTTTAATAAAATTGATATGATGACGATTTGGAAAGAAAATGCATTCAATATCTTTTCAATTTTGAATGAAATATTATTAAATTTTATAAAATTTTATTTATTTTATTTTTTGCTGTACATTTTTCTATACAGTCTACAGCTTGAATTGAGTTCTAATATTCAATGTCACTTAATACTTTGTCAGTATGTAGGTTGTAGCTTATACAGTACTTATGAGTTCATTGATTGAAAAGTAAAATTGAATCAGTAAATTTTTAATGCCTTTTTATTGATGACAAAATTTGAATAAATTTTGAAGATTTTACGAAAATTTTTAGCACGTAATGGAGTTTTTTTTAAATATTGCAACAGAGTAGCTTAATTCAAAGTCACTATACAAAAACTACTAATTTAATATTAAGTTTATAAAAAAAACTTGCCTTTTTAAAAATAAAAATGCAAGTTTAAACAAGTATTGAAAAAAACCAAGAGTTTTTAAAAAAGCACTCTTTCAAAATTACACAATGTTTCACACGGAGTTTTGTGTAAAAAATATATACAAAATTAAATTGAGCATTAATATAATTTATTTATTTCTTCAATTCATTGTTAATGAATAATATAAAATTCTTATTTCGAATATGAGCTAAATGCAATTAAGAAAACCTGGGCCCTATTGCACGAACGCTAATCGCTAATGAACTAATAATTTTTTTGATAAGTGAGTGGTTTTAACTAATCAAACTTCATATGTTTGTACTTAAATGTGGTGCAAAAGAAATTTTAATATGTAATTTGATTATTGCATTAGTGATAAGTGGTTGGTGCAATAGGGCCCTGTTAATATGATTTGAAATATAATGTTATAGTTTAACCTAAATATGTATATACATCGTCAAGGTTACTGATTTTAAAAAATTAGAAAATTTGAGCTTTAAGACAAATTCGAGTGAGTGGTTTTTGACATAAGGCGTTATATCAAGGCACCGCTTTTAATTATTGGATACTCAACTATTTATTAAGATGGCACATGCTACCCCACATAACAAACAACAATTCCAAATAGCCTTTTAATAGGGGAGACCCTGAAATTTTTCTGAGTTGTGTATATGATTTGAGAATCTTAACCCCTTAACACCCTCCTCCTTCCGAACCTTGAAGATTCAAGGAAATATTTTTTTGAACTAAAATTTTGATAACTTCTTTGAATTTTATTATAATTTAAAATTAAAAACATTTTCTTTAATTTGATGGGAGCCATTTTAAAATTACGCAAAACCCTTTAAAACATATTAAAAAAAAATATTTGGACTTCAATTTTTGTATATTACTTTAAAAAGAAATTGGACTGGTATTCAAGTTACTCAGGTGTGTATAACTTAGCAAAATTTAGCAATATTTCAGATCCTTTACAGCTCCTGAACAGTAGGCGTCACAAAAAAAATTTTCCTAAATGGTTCATAAGTTTTAACTTCTTCCAAAATTTCAAGTATTACTTAAGCCGTTTAAAAGATATGACGGATCAAAACAAAAAATTTTGTAAAAATTGAGTTTCACGTAACAGTAATTTGAAGTACCTTATGACTACCCGATATATTTGTTTCTTATATATTTATAATGTTTAAAAAGCAGCTGTCATTTACCGTTTTCAGATTAAGTATAAATTGAGAGCTCTTTTTATAATAATTTATTTATATGACTTTGCGAACTTTGGTGGACTATAGCTCCCTGACGGATGGAGCTGCAGAAAAAGTTCTTCTATACAATTTATGGTTTTGCGATATCTACCCGTAGTTAATATTTAACTGCTTTATTCCAAACGGTGTTAAAGTTTTGTCAACATACAGAAGGACGGACAGTGAGAAACTAAAAAGGCACATTTGAAATTTTTTGAAAATGTGCTAAAAACAGAGCATTAAATGTCAATCCAAGCAAATTAAAACACGAATTTATGACTTATCACTCTTTAAAACAAGTAATTAAAATTAGTCACAAAAGGTACTAAAAATTACTTTAAAATCACTTCATCATTGTATAGTTTCACAAAAAAAAAACAATACAAACAATTAATAAAAGAATATTTTAAGACGACTTTTAAGTACATTTTTATTCTTTGGAAATAATAACAATTAAATTATAGTAATGACAGCAACAACAACAACAGTATCATAGTCCATGAGAATTATAGTCTACTAAATGACAAAAATCAAAACAAAATGGCAAAAAAAGAATAAAAAAAAAAACAATAAAATGTCAAATAGATCACTTTGCTATCAACACAAAAACAATTAATTAATATTTTATAAGTATAATATAAAAAATCATACTTATACACGTGTGTTTATAAACGTATATAATTTAGAATAAATATTATATATATATGTACTTAGATGTGTTTAATGTAGCATTAATATCATAGTATCCTTTTTTAAAATATGACTTTCTTCTTTGCATTAAACTTTACAGTTTTCTTATTCTTTCTATTCAAGATAATCTTCTTTTAAAGGCTTTATTTTTATTTTATATTCTTTTTGATTTTTAAGTGTCTGTAATCCTATTATGTATATTCAAGTTGTCTTCTACTTTTTAAATAAACATTTATATTATAGATATACATACATATTTATATATTTATTTTTATGTATGTATAGGGTTCCATATTAGTAATTATTTAGAAGAATTAATATTAAAATTTTAATGAAAGTTTTTTAAAAAAATTAACAGAAACAACTTGAAACAAATAATTAGATTTTCGTAGGAGGAAGGCGGGTTGTGAAATAAAGTCGAACAAAATAAACTCGAAATGATTACGACAATCAATTGAAATAAAATCGAAATATCAATTCTAGTCATTTAGGTATTATCACCAAAACAAATGAAGTCGAAAGAGTCGCCCTGCTTTCGGTATTATATTCACAATTTTGCATATAAAATTTTGGAAATATTCTGGTAAAAGGGAAGGTTATACTTCCGGAGAGGGGTTGTGAGCTATCAAGATGATGTCATCACATAACGGTACTATATATCTCAAAGTTTCCGAATATATAAATTATTAGTGGCTATGGCGCCATCTAGTGGTCGAAAAATGCATTACAAAGTTTTCCTAAGATTATTTAATTAAAATGTTATATTTTTTCCTATAAAACAATAAACTGGAACCAATTTATTACGGCATAGAATTGTCTTTCATATACATCTTGTTACACCTGAATCGGTACTACGTTATGTGATGACGTCATCTTGATTGCTCAAAAACCCTCTCCGGAAGAATATCCAAAGGGAATACTGTGGTTTTGAAACAATTCCCATCGCTTCCAAACATTAGGGTGCATTTAAGTTGGAGCTGCGATAAGTGATAAGTGCGTCGATAAGAGCATAGCATAGAAAATAATATACATGATTTAAATAGAGGTGTTCATAATGGAGCTTCGCTTTGATGATCATTGATTTGAGTTCCAACATAAAATCACCATTATTTATCGTATATGTATTTGCAAGAAAGATTTCAATATAACGAAGGCTGCCGCTCTAAAGCCACCATTAAATAAAAATATTGAAACTTTAATTTTGTTAGATAAAATCCCACCACTAATTCTTTTGAATCACACTGTTGTCTACCGTCCTCAAACTTCTGTTAAGCAAATTACTTAAATTCTGATTACTTGAATTCAATTCTTATGACATTTACAATATTGCATATACAAATATTTTAATATTCCGCAGAAGGGGGTAACCCAAATTGAACAACCAACTACATGATTCTTCCTAGTTTATAAATGAATATAAAAACATGATTCTTCCTAGTTCAGAAAAAAGGTTTTCTAGAAATTTTAGTTTTGATTTAGGTACAAAATAAGGGTATCAGCATTTTTCAGAAAATTTTATATGGGTACCTATTTGTTTTTGTGCAAGAATCTTTAAGTGAAACTCAAACTACGGTTTCTACCATTTTTTCAGTTGTGACCAAAGAAGCAAGCCGCCTTTGTTCCCTGAAAGTGGTCATATAGCTTATTATTTTTTTCTTCAAATTTTATCTTGTATTTTTAAATTTTAAATTTTGTATCCTAATATTTTAAAGTCCATTTTATGTATAAAATTTATTACCAAAACCATCTAATCATCTTTGCTAACCGATTTATTTAACTAATTGGACATCCTGTATTTAGAAACATTATTAAAATATAATAAAAAATCAATTATTGAAAATGAAAAATAAATAAATAAAATTTGTAACGGTAAATAATAAAATAAAATATCTCTCAAAAAAGAGATCAATATGATGGGCGCAATTCATAGTGAGACCTTTAAAAAGTCAGCGAATTATGAAAGAATGAATTAGAAACGATGTGATTTTGTTTATTGGTTTTCATTTTTGTTTTTTTTTTTTTAGTGATGAAATATAAATTTTTTTTATGTCTAAAGTTATATACATTATGTAGGATGGTAAAGAGATTTATTTATATATATATATATATATATGTGTATAAGTATATTTATAAAGTCTAAACGTGAATTTATAAAGGGATATAGGTACAATAACTCGGTTTTTAAAGTCTAAAAATCAAAATCTCGCTTTTTTAAAAATTTTTCAATAATTAAATTAGTGTGAGTTTGGGGACTGCAGCAACTAATACGCAAAATTCAATACTTCTAGCTACCATTCAAGCAATATATAAAACACCCCGAGTTGTTTGAAAACTAAGGATATTGCCCTTTTCCAGAATATTTATATAATTTGCGTGATTCTGAATTAGGAGGAATTTTAGGGATAAACTCACAGGCCGATGTATAACCTTTTACCAGAATATCTATGTTTTATTTGGCTACGAAAGATTTCTAATTAAGAGGAATTTTAGGATTTTATTCAAATCAGGGCTGTCAACTTTTGCTTGAGAATTAAAACGTAAGATTTTGACACACGAGATTTTGATACGTGAGATTTTGTAGTCAACCCATCAAGATCATATATGAATCAAGGAATTTCGAAAATAATAAGTGTTGGTAATTCGAGATTTAAAAAACCGAGATATCGTACTTGATCCCATATATATATATATGTACATTTTTATTTATAAATCAAGAAAGACTAAAATAAAAAAAGGAAAGAAAAACAAACAAAAAAAAAAAACAAATGTTAGCTGTTAAATTGAAAACAATATAAAAGGATTTCCTTTTGGGATCAAAAACCTTAGAAACATAAGAAAAATGAAATACAAGAACAATAAAACACAAAGAAATAGAATAAAATCGAAAAACAAAGAACAAAATGAAATTGAAGAGAAAGTTTATTTTATTTTTTCATTTGTTGTAGGTTTGTTTTGTTTTTATTTTTTTTTTTTAAATGACCAAAAGTTTTTATTTTAAGAGTCTTCTATCTTCATTCTTAAAAGTGTAGGCTTAAAAATCACTTCTCTATTTTTTGTTTTCTTTATTGTTTTAAAGTTTTTCATATTTTCTTTTGTTTTTCTTGAAATCTTCTTCGTAAATGTTATTTTTTTACAAATAAAGAAGATTAAAAAGAATTATGGTACAATGGGATTTTGATCATTCCTCCAGTGAATAATTTAAATTTAATATTGTTTTAGTATTTGTTTCTCAAGTTTAAATTTAAAAAAAGGTTCCATTTAAAAATAGATGTCCAATGTTATTTAGAAACAAAGAACTTAAAACAAAAAAAGCAAAAAAGAATTAAATGTCATGATTTTAAATTTCATGAATAATTTAGAAAAAAAAAAAAAATAAAATGAAATACAATACAAAATATTTGACTTTCAATTGATGTTTTTTCAGTGTATCTTACTAAATTAGGATTCAACAAAAGTTTGTTAAATTTTATAATATTGAAAATTAATTTAATGTAAAGTATTACAACTCTTGTATTAAATTAAAAAGAATTTTTGGGTGGGGTACAAAAAAGCCTAAGGCAATTTGGCCCCTTAGGTCTATCCAAATTTTTGAAGAAATACGGTATCACTTGGGAAATACCACTTTTAATCTTTTTTTAATTCTAAAGCATATTGTCTGCATTTTCAATTAAAATGAGGGACATTATCCCTTCAGGGACAATAAAGCACAAGGGCAGGAGTTCTAAATAAAGTAAGCTGTAGTTTATTCTAAAGCGTTAGTTTCCTAAACTATTATTTTATAAAACTTCCATTAATTTATTCAGTGAAGGATTATCTTACATACTTTTTGATAAGATAATATTCAGATGGGTGCATGGTACTTAACTGAAAAACAAAAATCCCGAATTCTTATTCTGTATAAAAATCCCGAAAACAAAATACTGAAAACCAAAATCAATCCACATTATATTAAATTCCTTGTTGTTAACTTATTATTTATGAAAAAAGTTAAAAAGGATTTCAGAATTAAATACAAAATTAGAGGTTCAAAAACTAGTTTCGCGGGCGTTTGAGGCGGCAGCCCCCATAATTTTAAATCCTTTGTTGTTAACTTATATTATATATATTACAATTGTCTCTTCAGTTCATTTCTTCTTCCAGGTTCACATTTTTAAGTGCTAACTTTGCACCTGTTAGGCTTATAAGACTGTATATACCGGGAGTGTATGTTGGAATAGAGGAGATATGCCAATTATTTGAAATGATTTTCATGAATTCTACACGTAATTAATTCATAGATAATACCAGGCCTTATTATTACATGTAGAAACGTCTTAGATTTTCCATTTGAACTCAATGGCGAATCGTAACTCCGAATCCCGTCAAAAACCACATAAAAGTGTGTCTTCAGTCAATAAACAGGTAAATTTTTTTTTTCTTTTTCTGAGTTTCAATTCCAGGCCTCTCGAAAGTAGGGTTGACATTCTAAACAATGTGTCACACAGTATTTGAACTCATTAAGATTTAAAAATATTCTTCTAGCTTAGTTTTTCTTCATAATTTATTATTTTGTTTTTTTAATTTTTAAAGAATTTTTAGAAATTTTAAAAGAACTAATTTATTAAATTTAATGTATATCATTTAAAAAAAATGGTAATTAAGTTTTACTATAACAACTCACTTTAATCATTTAATTAAAAAATACTTTATTTTAAAATTAAAAAAATTCTATATTAAATTATTTTTAAATTAGTTTTTAATTCGTTTGAAGAATATAATTTGAAGAATCTAAAAAAAAAATATATATCTAATAAATAAATCTAATATATATAGATCTGTAGATATTAATATGAAATAAATATAATATTTTGTAAGAAATTATTATAGAAATTTGTACTTGTGTTTTTAATTAAAATATATTGTACTTTTAAACATATTTTGTTTCACAAAACTATATATTATATAAATACTTTTTTATTATAAAATTCCTTTCATTATTAAAATTATTATTTTTTAAAAGTTTTAAAAGACCATACAGATAAAAAGATACTTTCAAATTAAATCCAGATTAAATAATTATTAAATAAATTCATTTTTATACCCGTATGACTATAGGTTCAAAGAGTATACTAAATTTGCCGTTACGTTTGTGACACAGAGAAGGAGGAGGAGTAGATATCGACTCAAAGATATGGATCGGATTAGAATAAAAAAATAAATCGATTTAACTATGTCCTTCCGTGGGTTACTTGAAAATTAAAAGAGCTAGGATTTTAAAATTTCACAATTCTTTTAATACAGCATTATTCTATACCTAATGAAGCTTGGTGTCTGAAATTTTGCTAAAAATAGTTTAGTTTTATAGCCATACATATAAAAGACCATACAGAAGTGTGTACTAAATTTGGTTGGTCTACTGCAGTGGGTTCGAATACGTGTCATACAATTTTTTTTTTTATATGAGCATTACTCTATGAGCATATCTAATGAAGCTGGGGGTCTGCAATTTAGCCAAAAATAGTTTAGTTTTATGGTCAAAGTTTCTGGAAAATTTGGTTGGTCTACTGTAGTGGGTTCGATTGGTTGTCATGTATTGGCTGATATAATGTCGATATTACGGTCATACGGGTATCCCAGAGTTGATACAGTCTACTCAACTACACTCTTCTTATTTCTTTATAAATTTGAAATTTAATTAAATTGCTTATCTTAAGTGTGATTTTGAATTTATATTAAAAATATAATTCTCTTTTTTAATTGATAAATAATAATCTTTAGGAAAATTTTCTTAATAAATAAAGCATTTTTTAAAGTTCATTTCTCTTAATACAAGAATATATAACTGAAATCCATCTTCAAATATGAAAAATCAACCAAGTTAATTGTTAAAGTTCTATATTGAACACTTCAATTTTTTCTAGCATTTCATTATCAATTTGTCTCCAATTCACAATTATTCAATTGATTTTATTTTTTATCAATGGTTTTATTTAAAAATACAAAAGAAGAGAAAAAGAGAATATTTCGTTTTTAATTGCATTTCATCACTAGACACAGAGTCATTATATTGCAATCATTACCAAAGAACGAAAGATCAAGATACTTGAATTTTTGAATTCTTGAATTGATTTGATAGACGACTGACTTCTTAGACAGGAATAAATTATGTGCCAGTTGTAACACGATAACAAATTTTTATTATATAAGATATACATACAATTATACTTTTTTATCTATGTTAGTGATTCTGTGAATCTGAGGAGTAGGGTCATAACTCCTAGGGTCTTAAGTTCCTGGTAAGACATAAGTCCCGTCACAAGTGGGTCATAAACTTCTTTTGGGAGTTATGAACAATTAAATGAGTTAGAATATCATAATACTAAAATTGTGTGATTCAGGGTATACCTACATATACTAATATATTTAAGTCGAAATTTATTTTGAAATAATTTCAGAAAGCCTTGATTTAAGCATGATTATATAAAAATTTATAAGTAAAATATTAGGTATAAAACAATATGTATTTATATATTTGGGTATTCGAGCTTCTAAATTAGGAAGCATGTTTAACGTGGTTAAAAAAAAGTTGAACCTTTTCCAAAGTAGTTATGAATTTATGTATGCAAGAGAAGATACAAAATCAGGATTGTCCTTTTTTTCAAAATAGCCTTTCAGTTGAGAAAAAGGGGAAAAACCTGATTTTGAATTAATTTTACTAATAACATTTCAGCTGAGAACTGTATAAGGGAATTTAGACCCGCGACTTTGAGTCAAAGCTCTAAGGATCATAAGTTTCCTAGGAAGTTATGGCACGGTCTCATAAGTCTTAAGTCCCTTAGAGTATTATCTTCCACTAAATGAGTCATAAGTCTCTAAGATATTTACGACCCTAGGATTTATAACCTTGCACCGAATCTGAAGATATTTTTTTTTTATTTTTAAATCTTCATAGTTAGAAAATTTAATAATATTGAAGATATATTATCCGGTTATTAGAATTTTTTATTGAGTGTAATGAATCGGCAGTGGTGAACATTTCATATCGTGTTAATAAAGATTTTACTCAAAGTTGCATCTGTCACTCAACCTAATTAGAGTTTGGAAATATCAATTTTTCATTATTTACTGCCAAAAAATCGTTTTAATTTTAAACATAAAAAAAATAAGTAGGTATTTCCTTAAATATAGCAAGTCGTAATTCAGAAAACTTATATATTGAGACATTTTAGAGATACAAATGGTTTTGAATCATTTGATAGTTTTCAATATGAAGGTTTAATTTTGATCGAAGAAACTCATTTTGGCCAAAACTCTTGAAAATTAAATTTTTTTTGATATATGTTGGTGACTCAAGATTTCCATTCCTAGAGCATCTGTTTTTGGTGTTTTTATAGCCTGTGTTTGACCTTTATCCATTAAACTTGGATACACGATAACTCGTCTAAAATTCAAGCAATTTGAATGAAATTATTATTTAATACTTGTTTCATCAATATAAAAGTTAAGTTCGCAGATGGGCAAAATCGGACCACGAGATCGGAAGGCTATCGGAAGTTTATACAAAACCACCAAACTTTTCAAGAAATCTCGAGTTTGAACAGTCGGAATAAGTTCTTCTATAGACTATTGGTGCTTATTCACGAAGAGTACGTTTCATAAATTGATTCTAGTGTCATAGTGTCTAGAGATTTTAGGAAGTTTCAGGAATGTCGAGTTCTAATAGTTCATAAAAATCTCAACCGAATTTAATTAAATTGGGTATAAATGCTTTTTTTGCCAAAATAAAAAAAAAAACTTGGCAGGTGGGCAAGATAAATAATTGTAACTTTATTCCTTTATTTTAGGAATAATTGTAAACATAGCTTATGTTTACAATTATTCCTAAAATCATACTGTAACTGTATGATTTTAGGAATAATAGTAACTTTACTGCTTCAATTTCAAATATAGAGTGTCCTAATAAACCACCCCTTAACTATTATTGAGTGCTTATTCATTCAAACAAATTTGTCAAAAATTTTGAGTGAGTGTATCGATAAGTTTATCAACATTTTTTCTCATTTACTCAAAACTGAATGTTCTCTCTAACTAAGAAAACAGAGTAAACACCAGTGTTGCCGAAGTAAAAACTCAAACTCAATTTTTATTATCATCAACCATGTCTATAAAAGTTTTGTCGTTTATATCATTTTTCAAAATACATATTTTTAGGATGAAGTCAAAATTTCTAAGAAAATTTATTAATGATATTAGGTAGAGCTTGTTTTTAATTACGAATACCTACTAATTTTAATTATCTAATTGCTACAAAGATTTAAAGATACTCCAGGTCCCTAATTAGTTAAAATCTTATTACTTTTTAATTTAATGCTTGTGTACCAATTCAAAAATAAGTTTCTACTCTCTAATTTAATTAGCAAAGATTTAATTAATTCTGATCATATATTTAAGTGTATGTGTGTAAAACAAAATTCTTGTATTATTCATCTGAAGAATGATTTCTTTTGACTTGTCTTCTAATTAAAAAACAATAAGATAATTTCCCTTTAAAAAAGTCATATCAATTTTTTCCAGAACTTAATGAATTTTTTCATTATAGAATTGTTTTAAAACAAAATCACAAAATCAATAAAATTGAACTTATTAATGAAATGAAATCGATTACAAGAAATTCCGAATGGTTTCCATTTGAACCGCACTAAAGAATTCCTTAACCAAAACAAAAAAAAAAAACAAAAAAACCTATTTTAACACTTCTTTGAATTCCAATAAAATATACAACAAACAACTAAATATTTTCCTTTGTTAAAAAATTCTGAACCCTCTGGTATAAAATTCGTTACAAAACTAAAGAATCAAGATCCTTTGGAAAAAACTGTTTTTTATTATTTTTGTTTGCTTATCATTATACACAAAGTATAAAGTGAATATTTTCAAAAAAAGAGTTCAGTTAATTAAAAATTTTCATTAATTATTCCGTGTCTCCCAGGTGTGTATTACATTATAAAATAATAGATTCACTTGTATATATATATGCTATAAAAATTGATTCTGACTTTTAATAGTGTACTTACTTAACTACACTAGAAAATGCTTCGAGAAATGTAATATCAATGAATTTCAATTTCCTTGTTTTACAAATTCTTCATATATACCTATACATACATACATACTAAACTACTTTTCTTTATATTTGTATTTCGATTTTAAAATGCGATTTTTTCAATTTTATATGCACTATGCATCAAAAATTTCGTATAAAGTTTATTGAACTTGTTGGAATTTAAAAATTTGTTCACAATCTTCAATTAAAACATAGGTATATAGTTGGACAACTTTGTTTTAGTGATGCGTAATGGGCATTTCCACTTTTTTATACCCTACACCTTGAATAGGTATTGGGGTATATTAACTTTGGTAAGGTGTTTGTAACCAAGGAAACGGCATAGATATTGAGAAGTATATATATTTTTGCTCAGCTTCATCTCTTAAGCCGATTTAGCGATATCCATCCTTTAGTCCGTCCGTGTGTCAGTTAAAACGATAACTTAAATCTTGAAATTGTTGCAGTAGGTTACTAACGACCAAAGTAAAACGGAGATTGTAAATACGTGAGATCGAATCATGAGTTCGGATTCTGGGAACATTCAGATCGAACCAAGGGCAACCATCATATCTCCGAAACCAACAAAGAAGGAACCTTTAAATTAAATGTTAGTGCTTTTATTCCTGTTTCATTTCTGTGCAAAAAGTTTGGAATGAATAGGAGTTATAGTTCGGATATATCTCGCACTTCCCCAAAACGCCTCCCTTAAAAGCATATCTTCGAAGTTAATAAAGAAGAACTTAAAATTTGGAACAAGTGGGTTATGCCAAGTTTTCACTATATCCCTTACTTTTAGGGTTAACTAATGGTTCAAGTAGAAGTAGAACTTAAAAGTTGGTAAAAATGTGTTCTGTTTCTATTGCGTTCTTGAATTTTGAAACGAATAGAAATTATGGTTTGGAGCTTTCCATGACCAAATCATAGTTTGGAAATTAAAAAAGCTAGAAACTTAAAATTTGGTACAAAATAGTTCTATCCTTCTTGTATATTATTCTTGAAATCTGAGATTAATTGAAGCGGGATTAATATGACTCTCAATTGAATTTTCCAGGTGTAGGGTATTACTTAGTCGATTGCATCGATATGCTGTTGATTCATTACTTATTTCTACGAAAAGTTTGAATATATTTTATATATTTGTCTTCTGATTTCATATTTTTCTGCAGTACATGCATATGAAATGTATATATATATAAAGATATATATATTATCTACTGCAGTTTGATTCTAAATTAACATTTCAATACTCTGGAGTTTAAAATTATGAAGAAAAAAAATATTAAAAAAATTTTTATCTTTTTACATTGGATTCTTGCGAAGTTTTCTCGGTTAAAATGAAGAATATGAATGTTTGTGTAAAAAAATTCGCATCTGTTTGCGTCTACATTGGTTGAAATATTTGAAATGGAGCTGACAGTAAAAAATTTACAGCATAGTATTATTTGTTTTTTTTTTTTTTGAGTTGAATCTTACAGTTTAAAAGTTTGTATAGTTCATACTAGGAATTAGTTGAAATTAAAACAAGAGTGCTGGTCATATTTTCAAGTTTTTCAAATATATGTATCATGTATGAGCCAGTATAAGGATTCTAATCTTCTACAACTTAGGATTTTAAAATAAATTTGTAAATTCTCAATTGCGTTTCTCTGAACGATGGCGTAGTAGTTAAGATGCATGCTTTAAAGTGGAAGGTCTCGGGCTGAGCCTTGATCATATCATATTTAAGAAAAAAAATATCGTAAAATTGTATAATTATATCGTAATATAAAATCAGCTTATTTTAATAATAAATGGCGCACTAACATTTATGTTAATCTTATATAATAGCTACAGCCAAGTAATAAACGACTTATAAAATGTAGTGATTATAGTAACTGAAGTCCAGTCTAAATGACTTCGTGAGTGCCAAATTGTGCGTTTATGTTGGAGCTGCGATATGTCACAAAAGCGTCGATAAGAGCATAGGGTAGAAACTATACTTTATTGCTGATCAAAGTGATGCTCCAATATAAACACCTCTATTAAAATTATGTATATAATTTTCTACGCTGTTCTCTTATCGAATAGAATAAAAGAAATGCGTTTATGTACAATGAATTGGCGAAGAAATTTAATTTTCGTAAATTCGTAATTATTACACCTAATCACTTTTTATATAATTGCGACTTTAAAGTTTGTAACCAGAGTTCAAATGGATTAATGCTATTCGAATGGTAACTGAAGGATATTATTAATACTTCCATACAATTATAGGTTTCCAACATTGTATATGCCAATATATTTTTAATTTAAAATTTAACTTACCATTGATAGAGCTGCTGCAGCCGCTGCATTACCAACTGAATTTGATTGCTGTGAACCATTACGTAATGTACAATATCCCATAGCATTATGAGATGCATGTAATGTCATACCAGATGAATTATATTTTTGTGGTGGAGGTGTACCAGATGATAAAAGACCTCGTGTTGGACTACTTGTGTCTATTGTTGATATATGTTGGCGTCTTCTTATATAATCGATCTTTAATTAAAAAAATTTTAAAATTAAAAAAAAAGCAATGAAGGAACTGGTAGAAAAAGTAAAGTAAAATGTTGAATGCAACACTTTTCAGTTTTTTGTTTTTGTTGGAAATAGAATTGAAAAACACAAAAAAAGTTCTTTTAAAAAATCTTAAAAGCAAATACAAGATTAAAAAACAAAAGATTAATTGCACTTTGTTTTCCAGTTGGCTGTTGAAAAAATTGGAGTAGAGCATGTGAGAGAAAAATTAGAAAAAAAAAAAAAACAGAAAACGACCGATTTGGCATGTTCTGAAAATTCTGAATAAGAAAAAAAAAAAAAAAAAACCAGGACGGTTCAAAGTGTAAAGAGGAATGTATTGAACTATGAATTTCCATCCGAAAGATTCTATCGTAATCATTTTTTTAGAATAGAAAAAAACTGAGATATATTGAGATGTCTGTTTGTAGGTTTGGATGTACTAGATATGATATCTATGTTTTTTTTTTTACAATTTATATACTATTTTTCTGAAATCTATTTCTTGTTTTTACAAATTTTCCCTGCAATTTTTCAATTTACTTAATTTGCTTTTTTTTTTTTGTTTTTCTCATTATTCAGTTTTTTCAATTGAAGTGAATTTTTCAGATTTTCATTTTTCCGCTTATTTGTTTTTTTTTTTCAGAACCTAGAAATGAAAAATTGAGGAAGAAAAAAAAAAAAAACGTAACCTTAAATAAAACCTAAATGAGTGAAATGAGTAAATTTACACTTCAAGTTGAAAGTGTGGTTGTATAATTGGTTTTTGGAATCAATTTTTGTTTTTTTTTTGATTTTTGTACAGATCTTTGAACCAAACGTGTAAAATAGTTCAAATAGTAAAGAACTGTAAAATAAAAACCCAATTGGAATTTATATCTTTAAGAAGATTAAATATAGAAATTAATTAAGATGTGTATTTGGATTACATTTTTTTTTTTTTGATTTTTTTGCAATTACAGGTTATCATTATTTTTCTAATTGATTGGTGTAAAGTCGAACAGCCCATGGTACTTATAAGATTCCTATTTTGTAATTAAAAATTTGTGTTTTAAATACGTATATACAAATTATTATTAATATATTTGTCAAAGATGAGGTGTAACAAACGCATTCAATTAAATGTGTTTTGTTGGATGTGTTCAATTATAAATTCTCCTAAAAATATGCAAAAAAATTTGTCAAGAATGAGGTGTAACAAACGCATTCAATTAAATGTGTTTTGTTGGATGTGTTCAATTATAAAGTCTCCTAAAAATATGCAAAAAAATTATCAAAATTATTTTGATGGAAAAATTTTTTGAACAAAAAAAAAATAAAAATTCTGTGGAACACGAATGAAAGAAATTTATGTAGATTGTATAATCCTACCCACATTGCATACTTTTAGGATGTGTTTTATTTTCTCATAATCAATATAAAAAATTAAATCAAAATCTGTAGGTAATAAATTTTAATTATTTTATTGACCTTTCTATTAATTTTATTTTTATTTTAAATTTTCTTAAATATCCATTTTTTTTTCTAAAAAATTTATAAAATTTTATTGATTTAAAGTTTCTTTTTGAAAATCCTTTTGGAAATTTTTAATTTTTTTTTTTTTCCAACTTTCCTAGAAAAACTGTATTGGTACCACCTGGCTTTATTGTAAATATTTTGAAAGTTATGATCTAAACTTTATTTATATTTTCATTCATTTATTCATTCAGATAATTTTTTAAGCATCTAAATTTTCCACCACCATTTTTCCAATAAAACGTATATTTCTTTTGATTATTGGATATTATAAATTTGAACTTTCATTTATTATTTAGTTATTTTTAGAAAATTCAACATTTCCTTTAATTGTGTCTATTTAGTACAAGTGGAATTTGGGTTTTATACAATTCGACCACACCATAAAGTAGGGCGCTTCCCACCCCTTAAAGCTAAAGTTATTTTATTTAAAACATTAAACTTCTTAATTAAACAACTTCGACATTAGATATGAGTATTATTATTATTATTATTATTATTATTTATTATTATTATTATTATTATTATTATTATTATTATTATTATTATTATTATTATTATTATTATTATTATTATTATTATTATTATTATTATTATTATTATTATTATTATTATTATTATTATTATTATTATTATTATTATTATTTTATTATTATTATTAATATATTTGTCTAGAATGAGGTGTAACAAACGCATTCAATTAAATGTGTTTTGTTGGATGTGTTCAATTATAAAAAAATAAAATATTGACGTTTTGTTGGATGTGTTTTATTTTAGAAAATAAAATATCATAAATTATCATAAGCAGGCCAAAAAATATTTTATTTATTTTTAATAAAAAAAAAAAAATTTTTTTTTGAAATAAAATTTACTTATTAGTTTATGAAAAATTTCATTTCAGTTTTAAAAATCACAGAAGATTTTCTGGAAATTTTAAATATATAGTAAGACATTTTGTCAATAAAAATTAAGAAGACAATGCTTCACAAGAACATTTGTGTAGTTGGTCTTAATAATTTTCAGTAAATATCTGAAATAAGGGCGAAAGCCCAATGTATGCTTTGATGCATTGCTTGATTTGCTTAAGCAAATAAACCAAGAAATGTATTAAAGTAATTTCAAAGTTTCCCCTCATCTCGCTCTCAACTCTACCTCATCTATCTCTCATCCCTTCCTTCATAACTTTTTAATTATTTATCTATTTAAAAGTTAAAATGGAAAAAAATTATGTAACAACTGACGGTTGGGAAAGTGGGTTCAGGTATACAATACCTCTGAGTTCAATGCACCATAAAAACCAGACAAAATAGATTTTAAACTTAGTTAGGGTTAGGTATATTAAAAAAATTTCAAATAAAATTTATAATTTGCATTTGATAATGCAAAACTCAATTCAAAAATCAACATTTATTTAATACAATTTCACGTACATATAAATAGATACATTATTTAGCATGTTGAATAAGTACATTATAGAACGGTTAGCCTTCAAACAAGTATTTTGATTTGAATCTAAACAAAGGAAACAATATAGAATGTATAACAACATTTTTTAAAAATGTATATACAAAACATTAATAGTTGGAGAAATAAATCATTATTGAAACAAAATAAATCTATTTCACATCTCTTATTAACACAAATTTATCGAACTTAATTTTAAAAAGTACGTAATTGAATAAAAAAAAAAATATTAATTGAAATTAAAAAAACATTTCACCAAGAAGGGATTTGAACTAACAGCCCCAAAATTTTATCAAATTCAAAACATAAAAAAGGTAGACTAAATAAATTATTCATCTTCAAATTTTTAGATACAACAACATATAAGTTTTTGTTTTTTTTGTACATAACTAGAATTGAAGCATAGTCTGTATTACGTAGAATGCAACGGTTACCATTTTATTTAAGAAAATGGTATTGATATATAATATATGTTTATGTAATATATGTAATTAAATTAGAAATAGTTCTTAATTAGAAAAAGTTCTTCTTTCAACTGACCTTCCGTCATTCTGTGACGGGCCAACAGCTAGTTATATATATTTGTGTATATGCATATTATAATATTTCATTATTAAACTCCTTAACATAACATCTATAAAACGTATATTAACGAGCCCCAATTACGGCGCTAGCATATTTTAGAAAAGCGCAAAATATATCTATTCGTCTTATAAATGATCCTAACGTCACCTGAAGGCTTACTTCACTCAGACATAGACGTACAGTTGAATGACTGACTTTGTTGAATAGATATCTGATAGGGACTAACATATGTTCTAAAGAAGTTAAGCAACTATTGTCTAATTCAACAGATTCCTATATCTACACAGTTGAATTATCCAGCTGGCCCAAAATAGTTTATGGAAAATTATTTGTCATCGCGCACATGCATTCCGTCAAATGTGTTTTTCAAAGTTGGTAATTCATATGTGAACAGTTTAGAAAAGTTTACGAAAAACATTAGCAACTTTCTTCAAAATATCCTACCCAATTTCTCTTATCTCTCATAGTCCACAGAATCCTGTATTTTACCAAACTCATTCCCCTATAATTCTTTAAAACATTCTTATCTTCGGAACAAAGCTGCATATTAGAATCACTAGTCTAGTGCTAATGTTTGGTTCGAAAAGAGATGTGGTTTTTGCGTGTTAAAGCACTGTCCAATAGGTTGCTTTCGAAACTATGTCCCCCGTAAAAAAGGGGTTGAATGCTCGTAGTATAATCTTGTCTAGTTAATACAGTTTGTTAGAAAATTGATTTTTAATTTTGCAAAAGTTCCTATTACTCAATATAATTACAGATTTGAAATTTTATTAACAAAATCACTTTTTATATTCCAATTACCTGATCATCAGAATCTATTGTCTCTGGAATAATATCTGGATTCTTTTCATCACTTTCATTACCATCAATTTCTTTACTGCCAGTACTTTTATCACTTGGTCCCGGTGATCCATCTCTTGATGTATTATCTGTTGATAATTCTTTTCGACTACGTCTTGAATTTTTACATGGTATGCGTAAAGCTAAAATTACAGCAAATCCAGCAACCATTACAGCTAATGTTAAACCTATTGTCAGTGATAGAACAGGTGATAATAAAAAAGCCTGTTGTGGTTTTTCTAAAAAGATAAAAAAAAAGTTTATAATTAAGGTTGGAAATTAAGTTAGTCAAAACTATAATTCAAAACTTTAAAATTTGAATGATTAATTAGTAAACTGGTTTTAAAATCGAACTAAATTCAAAAAACTTAATATGCATTTGGTATTTTTATATTTTACTGATTTAATACTGAACGAAGCAAAATATTACTTTTGGTGATGACAACGTGGAAGTAGTAAATCCAAGATCCGAAATAACAAGTGGAAACGATGAAGCATCAGAGGTAACTTGAAGGATAGGCAAAGCAAACAATGCATACTACTCTGTGTTGAAGATAATGAGATCTCCAGAAGTGACCAGAAAATGTAAACTTACTTACTTTCCCGTTTATAGAGAAAAATTCTGCGTAAAATTATCGGACCAATTATCGACCAGGGCAAATTAAAAATGCGACGCAACGCAGTCACAGTCACGAAAATACATGCTATGTTGTAACATACATCAAGCTACAACGCCTTAGGTGAACCGGTCACATACAACGTATGCCAGATTCCCGCACTGGGCTGGAAGATGATATATTAAGAGGCCAAAGTTCGACAACGGACTGTAGCTCCATAGAATGAGAATACTAAATTACTTTATAACTATCGAACTGGAGGCTTTCCAAAATCTCGGTTTGATAAATTTTTTTTTGAAATCTCGTTTCGTAAAAAAAGAATAATTACTAAACTGGGATTATGGAAATCCCAGGTGTATGTCGTTTTAAAATGAAAATAATAGATGAACTTAGTAGATTCTTTTAATAAATTTTAATTTGCTTTGTAACAAACTACATGTCATAATAAAAATTAAAGACCTTCTTTAAATACATTATGTATTATAACTATTTGTAAAATTTGAAATAATTGAATTTATCATCTTTAAAACAAGAATAACTATTAATTGGTAACAGAATATGTGTATCTTCATCTAAATAATAACTTTTTTGAATTATCATCAATTAAAATAAGTTTGTCAACTCGTTTTTCGATTTTTGGAAATTTGATTTTCTTTATGAAAACGTTTTAATTGCACAAATTCTATACTCTTATATTTAATATTAAATGATAGTTGAAATATTTTTAGTATATTGTGACGAATATTGTGTATTCGTCTTCTTATAAATTTTAATTTCCTTTGAGAAAAACTTAACAGTAAAATGTATCATATTTCATACTTTTAACTTTTCCCCACATATATAAATAAATAGTTTATAGTAAAATCTATTCATATAGATTGTTGTAAACTGTCCACTGCTAAGAAATTAATTTCATACTAGCTAATAACCGGTGCGCATTAAAGCGCCTCTTCATGGATTCTTAATTGAAGTTGATTTTATTGGAAAAAATTAACACAAAAATTACATATTGTGTAAGTATTATTTCTGTGGAAAATCTCCAAAACTTGATAACCGTAATTTTTCCCTTTTTGAGATAACATTTGAAGTGGACTGTTTAACATCAAATCTTTGCACTGCCAAAAATAAATAAGCGTTTATTTAATTAAAAATCCTTCAAAAGTTTATAAGAGCGAAATCTGATCTTAAACTTAAGATGGGAAGATAATTTTCATAATTTGCCAAAACATGATTATAATCTTCTCACCCTCTTGCTCTTCTAGTAAAATAGCTAAATCAACTTAAAACAAAACATTAATTCCAAAAATCTATTATTACAAAACCAACAGCAAGTTATTTTATGGTTATTAATAATGTTTTAAATAAACATTTTTTGTCACAAAATATTTTTAAAAATTTTCAAACACGTTTATTGAAAAACTGTAATTTTGCGGTTATCAAGTTCTGGATATTTTCCACAGATTTCTAGAACGTATTAAACTATTAAAATCATTTTTTGACTCGATTTTTCTATCGACTTGCCAATATGGGTTGACAAATTTTAGGTTCGTTATCAGAATCAACTTCGTTGTCAAAGAGCAAAAAGTATACAAAATTTAATGTCAATCTGTCGAACCATTTCCAATTTAGAGCAATATAATGAAAAATACTTTAAGAAGTCATTATGCTGCAGTTCCCAGGGTTAATGGAACTCGACAAAATTTTTCCCAGAATTTATTTTTGGACCAAAGCAGTACTTCGCAAAATTGGGCGTAATTTCCTTCCAAATTTTTCCTTAAGCAATCGGTCCGATATGGGTTAACTTAGGAATTTGTTAATAGAGTCAACTCAATTCTCAAAAGAATCACGTATACAAAAATTTAAATTAATCAGTTAAACCGTTTTCATTTTAGAACAAACGAGGAAGAGTGTAGTAGAGTAGACTGTGTCAACTCTGGGATACCCGTATGACCGTAACATATACATTATATCATCCGGTTAATTACTTTTGACAAAATTTTCAAACATACAGCTTTATTAAGTGTAGTGGAATACTCATATAAATGAAGGAGTTGTATGGCAACTACTCGAACCCTCTACCGTAGACCAACCAAATTTTGCTGTAACTTTGGCCATTACACTAAACTATTTTTAGCAAAATTTCAGACACCCAGCTTCGTTAGGTGTAGTGTAATGCTCATTTAAAGAAGGAATTGTATGGCAGCTACTCGAACCCTCTGCAGCAGACCAACCAAATTTTGCAGAAACCTTGGCCATTACACTAAACAATTTTTGGCAAAATTTTAGACACCCAGCTTCATTAGGTGGAGAGTAATGCTCATATAAAAGAAGGAGTTGTATGGCAGCTACTCGAACCCACTCCACTAGACCAACCAAATTTTACAGAAACTTTGGCCATAAAACTAAACTACTTTTGGCAAAATTTCAGACACGCAGCTATAATAGGTACAGAGTAATGCTCATATAAAAAAAGAAGTTGTATGGCAGCTACCCGAACCCATGGACCAAAATGGCTGGATTTAAATAGCGATGACGGCTATTGCAAAAAAACGAATTTGCGAAAATTTCAAGATCCTAGCTCCTTTAGTTTTTGAGTTATCGTGCGGACGGACGGACGGACGGACGGACATACATAGCTAAATCGATTTATTTTTCGATTCTGATCCGATCCATACACTTGAGTCTATATCTACCCCCCCTCTTTCTCTGCGTCACAAACGTAATGGCAAATTTATTATACCCTTTGACTATATAGTCATACGGGTATAAAAAGTTTAAATACCTGTACTACAGCCCATTTTGCCGGTCTGTTAGATATACAGAATCAATACGGTAACCATGGCAATTTAGCTTGTAGCATTTGTTTTTTTTTTTTTATCAGACAATTGCCTAAATCAAGAATCAGTAAATATTGCTCACTGTAAATGTTGCAACCTTAAGATAGTCTCTCTTAACATACGCGAAGTTGGCTCAAATTTACCGTAGCCTGTACAATGGTCTGAAATGTTAAAGAGCTCACCGATATTAAATTACTAAAATTACCTCTAAATCTCATTTGTTCACGAATAACAGGTGAATTAATTTCACCGCGAATAACTTGCTGAACAAATGTTATATCCGCTGCTAGACGGCGCGATTGAAAGGAGAATGAAGAGTTGTTTTGTAATATAGGGATATCAGACGCATGACAAATCCTAGAGTTGAGTTAGTTTTATTAATTATAAAGTTGTAGTGATTCTTGAAATCCGACCTACTATTAAGGATGAGTCCCAAATCAGAAACACGATTTGTTCTTTTTATAGGTTGATCGTTTATATTGTATTCGTATTTGATCGTTTAGAGGATCAGAAAATAGTTTTAGGTATAAAAAACACGACAACCAGCTACGACAGCTATAATTCCAGCGCCACCAACAACAAAAACTATCAGAAGCGAAAAATGACCCTACGTTGTGCATATAACTTTAATGTGTGTATTGGTTTACGCCTGATGAGGTTACACACAAACGCTCCAACGATTCGATATATTGATGTATTTGAAATATGTTTAGGTATTAATATACAAGGTGCCTCCCAAACAAGTAAACGAAACAAAATCCAAAAAGTAGAAAATATAAAGAATTGTCAATAATGAATGCAGCATATACAAAGAATGAACATAATGGAATTCCGAAACTTAATGTTTTATTGGCAAACCAATTAATTTTTTGAATAAAATCAATATATTTCAATATATATATATTGTATGTAATTATATTGGTTTTCTGCCACAGGTAATAAATTTTTATGTATAAATCAATAAATCGATTTTTATTTAATTTTTTTTTTTTTTCTTTCTTTATAACTTCATTATTTTTTTTTTTTTTTTTTGAAAATATTCTGTTAAATTTTGAAATTAAATTTTAATTTGCTGTATTTCCATGCTATTAATTTTATATGATTGTATCCTTTTTTTTATGAATCTATTGGGTCATAGTGGCGTAAAGATTCAATATTTAATGATGAATGATATTTAATATATATTTTTATACTATGTACATATTGTATATTAATTCTGTATATTAAATATATAATATATATATTAAAAATGAAATAAATATTATTTAAAATAAAAAACAAGAAGTACAACAACAAAAAAAACCCATTACCCTTTTCAGATGTTAGTTGCTTTTCTGGCATTTTAAGCATATCTGCATTTACAGCTGTCGGATCAGATCTACCTTTTGAATTGAATGCATATATTGATAAAATATAATGACCTCCAGGTGATAAAGTTGATACTGTAAATCTTGGTATTGGTGATGTGACATTTGCTTTTATTTCCTGTGAAAAGGAATAAAAAAAAAAAAATTAAAATATAAAATGAGAATATTATTCTATCAGTGAATGGATATACATGTATATACATATATAAATATTTATATATATGTATAATATATGCATATACATTAATATAAAAGTAAAATCTATATTATAAAATTTGTTAAAATTGTGGTAATATTAAAAAAAAAAAAAAAAAAAACAAAATGCATTTACAATTTAATAATAAAATATTATGTATTATATAGAAATATAAACACACACACATTATTAAGATATGTTAGTTTGTATATTATAATATTCTATTGAAAAATATATAAAGGATATTTTGGTTTAATATGAAATAATATAATTTTTAAGGATTAAAAGGATTCAAAAGGAAAAGATAATGAAAAAAAAAAAAAAAATTTATATGAATATCCAAATCTATGTATGTATTATTAATACATAATTCCTTTAAGGCATTTTACATAAGGAAATAAAATAATATCTTTTTTAATACTAGCTTTTGTATTTCTAAATATATATATATATATATATATATATATATGTTTTTGTCAATAAATAACCTAAATATTAAAAACATTATGTATCGTACATATATAATTCATTTATAATATTGTAAATAAAGTTATATAATATTATGTCATCACATATTCATTTGAAAATGTATTTAATGTCTCTTTAGATTTAATATTATATATTTATGTGATAGCAATTAAAAAAAAAAAATTGCTTTCAAATTAATTATAATTCAGTTTTGTACATACAAGTGAAGCTTTTTTTTTTTTGAATTTTAATTGAGTTTTGTATTTTAAAGAATATTTTGATTTGATATCAAATTTAACCTTTAGAATATATAAGGTTTATGTTATATAAAGACTGAATTATAACGTATGTTTAAATATCAAAGATCTAGTATCAGAAATTTAATGTATTTAAGGTTTCATGTAGTATAAGAGGGTAGGATCTGAAATCTCAGTTTAATAAATTTCGTTTTTAGAAATTTCGTTTCAGAAAAACTCATTTATGAAATCACGTTTTAGAAAATCTCTTTAATTTAAATTCTGGAAAAAGCTAATAATTTTGACTTTGTATACGATTTTTTAATCTTTGAAAACAACAAATTTTTAAAAGCGAGATTTAAAAAAAAAACGATATTTTGTAAAAACAAGAATTTCTTAATGAGATTTTTAAAAAAAGGTAGATTTTCTAGAAATGAGATTTCAAAACAAAGATTTGTTAATCCGAGATTATGGAACGCTCCCGTTTCCAACTCTAAAATTATTGAAAACGTGATTTTTTAATAAAGCGGGGTTTAAAGAAATGAGATTTTCCAAAAAAAACGGGGTTTAAAAAAATAAGATTCTCTAAAAACGAAATTTTCTATTACGAGATTTTTTCAAAAATGATTACCTTACTCGTGATTATGGAATGTTTTCGAATCCAACTCTAAAAGGTTTAAAAACGCGATTTTTAAAAGAAAACGAAATTTTTTAAATGAGATTTTTTAATACTAAATTTTTCATGTAGCGAGATTTTCTAAAAATTAGATTTTAAAACAAAGATTTGCTAACCCTACATAATGGAACGCAACCGTATCCAACTTTAAAATGCGTAGAAAAGTGATTTTAAAAAAAAAAAGAGTTTTAAAAAAAACGAGCTTTGAAAAAAACGTAATTTTCTAAAAACGAGATTTTCTATTGCGAGTTTAAAAAAACAAGATTTTCAAAATAAATATTTCCTTACTCGAGATTAGGGAACGTTTCCATAACCAACTCTAGAAGGTTTAAGAATGCGATTTTTAAAAAACCACGAGATTTTATAAAAACCAAATTTTCTAAACACGATTTTCTTTTACAAGATTAAAAAAAACTATATTTTCTAAACGCTTTTCTTTTACATTTCTTTTAAAAAAAATTAGTTTTCAAAAACCGGAATTTCCAAAAAAATTTCCTTACTCGAGATTATGGAACTTTTACATATCCAATTCTACAAGGTTTAAAAATGCGAGTTTTTAAAAAACCGAGACTTAAAAAAAATAACGAGATTTTTCAAAAAAGCGAAATTTTCTAAAAACGACATTCTTTCGTTTACTTTCCTAGCGAATGTTTTCTATTCTTCAAAAATCTGTAAGATTAATTTCCTGGCCTTTGCAATGGTGTTGCTACTGTTTTAATATGCCAAAGGATTCAAAGAGTATTTTAATTAAATTTCCTAATTTTACCATTTTTAACTTTCAAAATCTTCCAAATTTCAGACTATAGCACTTTACATTATTCTTTGTAAGTGTACTTTTGACAAATTTGAAGAATCTTACAATTTAGAATATAAATCTTAGAATTTAAATAAGAAAAAAAACTAGCTAATCAATTTCGAAACACAAACTAGTATAAGGATAATAAGCATTAAGCTCATGAACGTTTTCCAGAAATTTCAAAATTTTATTTTAATTTTTTTTGGATTATTAATAGTTAAAAATGTAAAAGAAATACTTTTCGATTTTTGTCACTAGTTCAATTATAATTTATTTGTTTAAATATTTTTTATTTAATTAACAAATAAATAAATAAAATTTAAATATATATACAATAACTTACATGTGATTGTAAATCCTTAACTTCAAGCATAAAGGACTGTGGTAAGCCACCATTAAATCCATCTGTGCATTTAACTGTTAAGGATGTCATTGATATGTTGGTTAATGTACAGTTATGTACCTGATCAGGTCGACCTGTTTGAACAATTGAATATACAAAATCAAAATTTATAAAAAAAAAATATAAATAGCAATAAAAATATTTATTTATAAAATAATTAATAAAAAAAAAAAATATCAATGTATAATAACAAGAATAATTAATATTGTAATAATAGTATTGTAATATAAAATTTAATTAAATTAATTTAATTTTAACATAAAGTCGTATGTAATTATATGGACATGTTATTTTAAAATAAAAAAAATAAATTTTTTTACATACTATTTTAAATGTATATCATTTTAATTTGATTAATTTTTTAATATTTATTTTGGAATTTTTTAAAAGTTAAAAATTAAAATAAAAGAATAATTATACTCAAAAGTAATTATTAATACTTAATTAAAATTTTTTTACAACTTGTAAATTTTTTTTTGAGACTACAAATATGTAACTGATTTAAATAATATTAATTACTTTAAATTAAACATTGACTGCAAGTCGGAGAGGGTGTCTAGTCTATTTATTTAATTTATTTAGATTTCAAATATTACATAAAAATTTTGAGTAATGTTGGTATTTCATTCGGCTGTTAGATCCATTACAAGTTTTTTTTTTTTTTTTTTTTTTAGTGTTTTATTTTTCTATTCATTATATTATTTTTTAACAATTCAAAAACAAAAACTTAAAAAGAATTCTTATATGCTAAATGTAATTTGTACATGGCTGACCAATATGTCAGCTCTCACAATTTATTTAGAACTATATTAATATAATCTCTTTTGATGTTTTAATATTGATATTTTGATTTTAACAAAATATATTTTAGTTTTAATTTAATATTAATATAATTGAATTTATTGGAAAAAATTTTTTTATATAAAAACCAATTTTTTTTATTTATATGTTTTATAAAAACTTAAAACTAAAATAACCTAATACTTATACCTATACCTAAACCTACAATAACCTACGTTACATCTAAATTTTTCCAAAAGTATGGTTTTTTAATTTCTAATTTATTTTTTGCAGGAATATACTTATCATATTTAAACAACTCATTGTCATTAATATTTATTATATTTAAATTTAAAGGTATTTGTTTTATTTTCGCGTTTCTTTTATAGTGGTATAAAATCGGAATATTTTGATTATTTTCAATATAATTATGTTTGTCCAAAAACACGAATCCTTCTGGAGGCAAAAAACCTGTAACTAGGCAGTTTTTAATGTACTCAAAATCTTCGTACCATGGATGGCAGATTAATGAGTTCTCGCATGATTCACTACTCCTTTGAATATGGTTACGTATGAGACGAATGATAAAATTGTCGATTCTAACTATGTTCGCCTTATCATATATAAATTTATTTGAATAATAGTGCATATTAGTGTTAGGTTTTCTATTGTAATTTGTACAAGCTCTTAAACACTTGCGTTCGAATATTCTTAATTTTTCCATCACAGAAGCATTAACATTATACCATATTGGACAGGCATATGTTAGTACTGGACGGATTAAGGTTTTGTAGCAGAGCAATTTAACATTGTTGCAAAGTGTTCTGGAAAAGAACAATTTTCCTAAATTAATAAAGGCGTTATTTGCTTTTCTTATTTGATTTTTAACATGATAGTTAAAGTTTAACATATAATTATAGTGAACTCCTAAATACTTGAAGTTCACAGAGTTTTTAATTTTTGTTTTGTCTGGAGTTAATATATAAAAATCTCTCCAGCATGATTTAACATTATATTTTACCTTGTTAATAGTATTCCTGAATAACATAGTTTCACATTTTTGATAATTTACTTTTAGCTTCCAAAGATTACTATAAGATATCACTTTATAAAACATTTTTTGTAAAATGTATTGTGCATCTCTTAGATTATTACTTGTTGCGTAAATTGTCAGATCGTCCGCAAATGCTATACTGTAATTGGGTTCTAAATTTTTATTTAGAGAATTCAGTAATTCGCTTATGTATATATTGAACAAAATAGGGGAATTTACGGTGCCCTGTTGTAACCCATCGGATAATTTGAATTCTTTGGATAAATGATTATCCGACCCCCATGTGCTAAAAGTTTTACCTCTTATCATGTTGTTAATCAGAATAACTAAATGTAAGGGATATTGATATTTTAAGAGTTTGTATATTATACCATCAATCCAGACGGTGTCAAAAGCTTTTTCAAAGTCCACAAAACATGCTGCTACAACCTTATCATCGTTTATATTTCTACATATATCCGATGAAAGCTTCGTCATAGCATGTATTGTGCTGTGCTTATGACGAAAACCAAACTGATTTGATGGTATAATATTTTTAATCTCAGTTATTTTGACTATAAATTTATTTATTATTATTTCTAGGATTTTTCCTATATTTGGTAATAAACTTATTGGTCTATAACTGCTAGGATCTGAAGCACTTTTTCCTGGTTTTTTTAATGTAATAACAACTGCTTTTTTCCACTTATTTGGGAAGTAGCTTATATTAAGGCAATTGTTAAAAATTATTGTGTATAAGTTAATTACTGAAATAGGAAGATGTTTTAATACTATATTTGGAATTTTATCTATACCTGCCGATGTTTTACCTTTAAGTTTTGATAAAATATCTTTAAGTTCATTTTGAGCTATAAAATAATTATTTAACGTTTCATTATCAAGTAAATTATTTGAGTGTAAATGATTGTTAAATTTAACAAGGGATATTTTATTTGTTTTGTTATTTTGAATTATTTGGTTTAAATTGTTAATACTTTGCTCTACATTGTTACTTATCGGGGAAAATCTGTTTGTAACTTGCTTTTGAACTTGGTATAAATGTGTTGCCATTACTTCATTTATGTGTTCGTTTTCTTTGATAATATAATTATTGTTTTCTATTTTAAGTTTATTTAAATTTAATTGGGCGTCGTTTAAAATTTGCGTATTGTTAATTGGAATTTTTAAGTAGTCAATTTTGTTTGAGGTTTGTTTTTTATAAATTTTTTTAATTTCAGAGAACAAGTTTTTATTGTTTGATAATTTTATGTTTTTGATTCTGTTAGTCCAATAATTATTTATTGAGAGTTTAATATTTTGTTTTATTAATGAATTTATGTTTTTCAGTAATGAATTAATTCTTAGAAATGATGGTGCGTTTTTGTCTATTTTTATTTTAATTAATTTAAATTTAGCTGTAAGTAATTCACTTTTGTATTTTTTAAGTCTAGTAATAGTTGGATTTAAGTAAATATCTAGGCTATTAAAATTATTGTTTTTGGATGGGATTGCTAACGACATTGCTTTCCGTATTGAATTTTCAATGTTTTCGATATAAAAGTCAATGTCCCTATCTGTTAGGTTTTTATTGTTAGGAATATTTTTATGAATATCATCATTTCTTACTAAATTATTTAACACTTTTTTAAATTTGTTCCATTTAGCTTTCCTAAATAAATAAATTTTTTCAGGTGATGGAGCCAGTAAATATTCTTCCCTATTATTATAACTAATTTCAGTCCCTAAAGCTAAATGGTCACTATCATAAGAAAATGTTTTTATTTGGTTCTGATTATTAGTTTTTAAATTAATTCTTATGTCAGTTATGTATGTCACTCTTATACAAGTAAGAGTGTTTAAACTCTAGAGAATGTGGCTTTAGAATTTCTTTATATAAAATTGCATACTTTTAGGTATTCCAACTATTCAGAAATTATTAATATTATAGTGTATACTTATATTTCAATTGAATGAAACCCTTTTCCAATAGAATGAAACATTTTTAAAATAATTGAAACTTTTTTCATATTATTTGAAAAATTTTTCAAAATAATAAAATTGAGAATTCCATCCGCATCTTGCAGAATCTTAAATACCATATGCATGATGTAATTAGAGCAATCTTTTAATGTTAATACACTAGTAATCGCGAAAGATATTAATTTCCAGTAATTCTCACTGCACTGTACGCGGTTATGCTTTTATTTTAAAAATGCTTGATCTATTGGGTTGAACATTTGAGAATATGGTGGTAAATTTAAAAATATTAAAACATTTTTAAGTTTAATTTTTGTAGAAAATAGTGTATAATATTTAAATTAACTTATATATGAAATTTTTACAATTGTATTTACTTTGAAAAAAGTTTTAAGTATTTTGAAAAATGTTTCATCTAATTTATTAGTAAAACATTTGATTGATGATATTTTTGATTTATTGAATTAAAAATTATTCTTATATAGAACTGAACTTAGAGTGATTTTACATAAAAAGACATAAGATTGCTTATTCATTATTTTTATAAATCTTAAAAATCATAAAATTAATTTTACAATTGAAAATTGGTTTATAATTAAAATATAATATTTTTTTAATTAAGAAGACTTTATTTAAATTTTTATATTTTCATTTCAATTAAGATTTATATAAGTTTTAAAGATATTTTCTTGGACTTGATGTCACTTTCGATATTTAATACATAAGAGTTACTTTCATACTTCGACTTATTAAGAAGAAACTAAATACGTTTAATACGCAATAATTTTTTTTTTTTGTATAACTTTTTTATTTAAAGTTTGTAATAAGAATCAAGATAAGATATTTTAGAATATTTTTCTCAAATCATAATATTATCTTCTGTTTCATTAAGTTTGATTAAACTCTAATGCTTAAAAACATATTTCTACAAACTATTGGTACATGTGTTTTGTTTTTGTAATTTGAAGTTCTTTAATTTAGTGATAAGTTCATACTAAACGAGTATTTAGGATAGAAAATTTTGGATCACCAATTTTGCACCGAGGAATATTAGATTTATTATTACCTATGCAAAAAGCTCCCAAATTTGGGATAATTTCTTAATTCATATTATATAAATTCAAATAAAGAGCAAATTATTCGGAACGTATCAAAATCCTAAATAATAAAATGCCAAAGTAACAAAATCCCAAAAATTCAAAATTCCAAATTTATAAAATCACAAATCACATAAACCCTAATTCCACAATCCCAAAGTTACAAAATCCAAATATAAAGTCCAAAAAATTTATTGTTTTCAAAATTGATTTTCTGCATATAAAATCGTCAAAATTTTTAATAAATTTCCTATTTTTCACAGATAAATGTCAAAATAAAATACTTTTCTAGGACAGCCTGTAAACATTGATATACTTATAATTTTAGAGCTGGAATCAATATCAGGAATGCTGCTTTTTCCAGAATATTTATATAAATATATATACACAGGTTTTAATTTAGAACGGGTTTAAGAGTTGGATTTAAAATCAGAGTTAAATGCCTTTTACAAAATATCTATACGTGTATGTAGATTATTAAATAGGAGGGATTTTATGATTTTTCCAGAATATAAATGTATATATGATCTAGGAAGGATTTAAAATGGGTTACAAATTCAGGAAATTAATAATTTGTTTTAGGAAGTTTTTTTTTGGAATATGTACCCAACCCAAATAAGATTTCGCAATTTAAGAAATTTTAGTTTGGGATTTTTTGATTTTGAATTTTCTAATCTAGGATTTTGTAATAAATTAAAAATTTTTTTTTATAATTTGGGACTCTGTAATCTTAAATTTTGTGTTTGGAATTTTTTGATTGGGATTTTGTAATTTGAGATTACGTACCCAACCCGTTTTGTCACTTCAGATTATTTTAAGAAATTTAATTTCAAAATATATATCTTATACTACAATTACATTCCTTAAGATACATTTAATATATCATTACTATATTATAATATTATAAACTTCTTTTATTATATATTTTTAAATTTTTGTATATACTTACCAGCCGCAATTATATGAAACACACATGGTATTTTTTGGCGACCAATTTTATTTGATGCAATACACAATAATGTACCGTAATCTAATTCTGTTATAGGTGTATACGTAACGGTTGATGATGTACCTTTAAAAAAAAAACAAAAACAAATAAAATAATTGATTTAATTAAATTTAATTAATTAAATAAATAATATAAAATATGACAATATTAAAACAAAAAAAAAAACAAAGGAATAATTAAATAAAAACTTCTTTAATTAAAATGGAAAAAAGTCAGATTTAATCTATACGTATGCTATTATATCATCTTAAAATTAATCAATAACTGTAACTTTGTTACAAACTATAAATATATATTCGTAAAGATAAAAAATATTTTCTATTTTGTATTTCATTAAATTTTTTATTTTTGAACAAATTAATTTTAAAAACTTTATTTTTAATTGAAATAAAAATAAAGTTTGATAAAAACAAAAATTTGTGTGTCTGTGTTTCTATTTGTACTTGAGATAAAAACAAAAAAAAAAAAAATCACTACCTGTAACAAACAAACACTCAGTGAAGTAGTTTTATAGTAATTACAAAGTGTTTCGAAAATGAGAGACGCCACAAACTAATTAAAAATTATATAAACATTAAAAGTAGAAATTCACATTGTTGTTTAGTATTCCTGGGCTAAAAATTCACTCATACATAAACGGACTCTAATGGGTTTGCAAGTTGAAGCTCTGGTAAAATTATTTAAACTTTTTGGCTCTACACTGTTTGACCAATTCACTTCGAAGTCACTAGCACTGAGGTTCTAGCACTGTGACAAAACATCCATGGATTATTGAGTCTTTGAAGTGAGTCAAAAGTCCTATTGGAAGCTGATGGCCATGGAACTTTAGACAGGTTCACAATTGCAATTATGATTTAAATGGAATATAATAGTGTTTACGATACAAAAATAATATCGATCAATACTATTAACTACAGGGTGGTCCGTAAAGTCACACCTGTGCGTAAAAATTGAATAACATTTTTGGCTATTATTATTTTTTATTGTTTTTTTTTAAATACCTAATATGAACTTTGCATGATTTAAATTTTAATCATGAAAAATAATGTCAGATAAATGATCACTATTTTCATCAATGAACAATTAAGTTTTTAAACGAGTAAAGTATCAAGCTATTTTGCCCTGATCACAGTTTTAATATTGTGCTTTACCTGTTCTACAGTTTGAGGCTTGTTCATATTATATACTCATTCCTTGAGATAGCCCCATAGGAAATAATCAGGCACAGTTAAAATTGAATCGTGAATTTTTTGACATAATGTGATCATCAAAAATTTTACTTAGAAAAATAATTGTGGCACGGGCTATGTGTGCTTTTGCTTCATCCTGGTGGAATCAATTATAGTGTAGCAACCTTATTGTAGAGCGCACAAAATGATTAATCATAGTCCGATAAATGTCCCCATTTACCGTCACAGTATTAAGAATTTCATTCTCAAAGGAATAGGGTTCTATAATCCTTTGATGTCACCCCCTTAGTATTAATTGTCGCTGGTGGATTTGCAAAAAAAGTCAGTAAAATTGAATGGCAATTGGAAAAGTTAAATTCTACCACTTTGGTCCAAGGTTCAATTAATAATATTCGAAAATATTTATAAACAAAGAAGTTATTTAATTTTTATACGCAGGCGTGACTTTTGGCCCACCCTGTATTATAACAACTTGACAAGTACAAAGACATTTAGACATTATTACATGTGAACAACGGCATTCTGTTCCTTGACTTCAACAAGAAATTCAATTTTTTTGAGTATTTCGTAATTTCGTCCATCCAACACTTTTTTACTCCTCTGTAGCTTATACTATTGTGTTTGAGTATCTCGACAACTTCAAATAAATTTTGATCTAACAAATGTTTTATATTAAAATTTATAAAAATCACCTGTCAGTTTGGTTGATAAATATCTTTTAATTTAAAAATTTAAAATTAGGACACTTTGTAAAAAAATAAAAAATTATCTAAATATAAAAATCTTTATATTGAATAAAATACGAGGAAAAGTATGATCTTTTCAATATTTGTAAAAAAACAAAATAAACACACTCATACATAAATGAGAACTTTCTAATGCAATTTGAAAAAAATTTAAAACTTTATTTAGTTTTAGTTCAATAATCCAAAAAAAAAAACATTGATTTTTTCGATTAAATAATAAAACTTATTTTAAAATAAAATAAAATTTTTTGTATTTTCAAATACTGGTAGGAATTATCGAATTCAAAATGGCTGCCCCAAAATAAATAAAATAAACTAAATAAATTTTTTAAAAACAAATTTTTATGCAATTTATTATTTAGAAAATTTTGTTGTTTTTCATTTTAATTTCCTTTTAAATTTTTTTTATTTAATTTTTATTTTTGGACTTTTAAATTTTTTTTTTCTCTAAACTTTTTACAAAAATTTTCATAAAATATGAATACGTAAAAATATTTAGTTTTTCGGTCTATGACATTTTACTTAAAAAAAACCCCGAACGAAAAAAATCTGAAAACAAAAATCCCGAATGCTTTAAAACCTTGAAATTTACCAAAATTTCGAATTGAATCTCGAAAATACCAAAATCACGAAAATCCCGAAAATATATGTTTCGAAAAAAAAAAATCCCAAATAAGAGTGCAACTGTAAAATCCCAGCTATCTAGAAACTCCCATTTACATGATGTATACATATTCTGTAAAAGATTTGCAACTCTAATTTTGTAACCAGCTCTAAAATTTCATTAAATTATTTTTGCTTACATCTATCTTTTACTAATGAAAGTCTTATAATAGATGGGGGGTAGGTACGGGGGCACCCTAACAAATTATTGAAATTCATATTTTTGGACTAGCTGTAAACCCTCGCCGAATTATTGATCTTTGAAAAATATAAAGCCTAATAAGTCTCTTAAACCTTTCATATAATTTAATATTTAATTGAGAAAAATTTATATTCGATATTTTTATTTTCGAGATTTCTTTTTTAAGTAAAGTGTCATGCACCTATAGTTTTTCCTAAATAATCAGTTTAAAATGGATTAAAAATTCAATTAAAGAGAGATTTATATACCAATTAGTAATGAATATAAAAAAAAAGTATATAGTATATTATATAAGTATATAAAATATGTAGGCAGGGTTTAAAAATATATAATTTATTTTTTTGTCTTTCTGAAATTTTGGATCATTTGGAGTCAATTTTCTTGTGTCTCAATTATGTTCCTAAAATCGGGGATTAATTGAAGTGGTGGTTTGGGTACCTCCCACAAACTTTTCAAGGTCTAAGAACCACATTTTCTTACGGTAGAATCCTGAAGTTTAGAAAAAAATAGTTCTGTCCTGTTTTCATTATATTCTTGAATTTTTAAATTAATTGAAGTGTTGGTTTGGGTATCTTACACACGGCTCCCAAGACCTAATAAGCGAATCTTTGAAATTAAAAAAAATATAAACTTCAAATTTTGTACATGAATGTTGTGTTTTGTTTTCCTTATGTTTTTGAAAATTTAGAGGAATAAAAGTAATGGTTCGAATAACTGCCAAATGGCTCCCAAGACCTACTTTACTTATTTTACCTTTGACTTATATTTTTAGCACATTTTCAAAAAATTTTGTAAAAATGTGCCTATATAGCTTCACTCTGTCCGTCCGTCCGTCCGTCCGTATGTTTACAAAAACTTTTACACCGTTTGAAATAGAGAAAAGAAATTTTAACCATGGGTAGTTTTTGCAAAAAAAATTATTTCGTAGAAGAATTTTTTTCTGTAGCCCCACCTGTTACGGGGCTACAGCCCCCCAAAGTTGGAAAAAGCCCTATATTTAAATTGTTATAACAAGAGTTCTGTTACATAAATTTTCAATCAGAAAACGGCAAATGATAGCTGGTTTCATAAACTTTATAAATTTTTACAAGGCAAAGGTTTAGGGTTGCCATACGGTACTAAAATTTAACATTACGCAAAACTCAATTTTCGCAAAATTTTTGGCCACACATATCTTCTGAACGGTTCAAGCTAGGGTCTTGAAATTTTGGGAGAAGTTAGATCCTAAAAAATTAGTAGGAGTCAGTTAAAAAAATGTTTTTGTCAAGCCCCCTGTTTAGGAGCTATAAGGGCCCGAAAATTGAAATTATGCTATTTTTAAGCACCTGTAACTTGAATACCTGTCCAATTTTTTTTTTATTAATATACAAAATTTAAAGGTCCAACACTATATTTTAACATATGTTAAAGGTTTTTCTTAAATTTAAAAGGGGTTCCTTAAATTGAAGAAAGTGTCTCTCAGTTTTACCCATTTTTGCTTAGATAATAAAATTCTAAGTAAAATTCCAAATTTTTGTGTAATTCACAATTTAATTCCTAGAACCTAAAAAATTAGAGGATAAGGGCCCCCCGTTGTTGGGGCGTTGAAGTTAGATTCTTGAGAAATTTGGCAGCCTTCCCCATTGAAGGGCTATAACAACTTTTAAATAAGTCAGTAGTAACTATTTCCAAGTAAATATTTCCAAAGTTAAACTCAGTATGTAATACAATATAATTTTGAAAATGTGCTTTTTTAAAAACCCTTGGTTTTTTTTCATCACTTGTTTTTTAAATATTTCTTCCTTGCAAATTTTACAAATATTTGTAAATTGTAACAAATATTATTTTCAATATTTTGATATTCAATATATGGTCAATATATCTATGTCTATATTATGAATTTGTGAATTTAAAATTTATTTTTGAAAGTATTAAATTGGAAATGAATTTTGTGGGTTTAAATAAAAAAAAATTTATTTTTACAATTTAGATATAATGTTGTTTTAAACAATGTATGTATATGTTTGTTATATACGTGTATATTATATACATATTTCTGAGATTGAAAGAATTCAATTTTAAATATTGAAATTTATTTAATTATTTTGTCAAATACCTAAAAACTGGTTTAAAATAATATGTGTATCTATTCAAAAGTATTTTCTAAAAAAAAAGTCTCTAATCAAAATATTATTGATAAAAATTATATTGTATTTATGTAAAACAAAGGAATATTAAATATATATTATCCATACATATGTGCCAGTGACGAGGCGTGACATTTTTGAGAAGGGACGACGTTCTTTCAAAGAAAAATAATCTAAGTTATTTGTTCGTTTAAAATTTGAAGCAATTGCTTTGCTAAGGCTAAATTTGAAAGACGCGATTACGAGCATCTGTTTCTTAGCATTAACTTTAATAATTTGAAAAATTCGGAAAATGACGTCTCTAACTACGAGTATGTTTCAATTAAAAACTGAACAATTTTTTGAATATTTTTTTTACTTTTGAAATATCAAAAAAGCCTTGATAATAACTTTGTAAAATATAAGATTTTCTGGAAAACTGTTTTCAAATTCTGCATATTTGAAAGTTTTAAAAATTCAAAATTAGATAAAGAACTAAATCTATTGTCTACTTCAAAAAGTATTTCATTAATTATGCTCCTTAATAAATCGGAAAAAAATTCTTGTTTATTATGTTGGAAAATAAAATTGATTTGATGAATTTTAATAAATTTTTCCATGAATTTTTGTCCAAATTCTAAGGGAAGCACTCATTCCGTTCAATGTATGAAGCCCGCGTCCCTGATATGTACAAATATATATTTATATATATATACTATTTGCATAAATAAAATCTTTTGCAATTTTGGGATACTAAAAGAAAAGACTTAATTTTGTAACAAGAAAGAAACTTATAATTAAATAATATAAAATTTAAAACTAGACAATAGGTCCATCCGTATAATAGACTTTTAATTAAATTTTATAACAAAGTTTCAGTTTTATAACACAAAAATAATAAAATATTTTTATAATCAATTATATACTTGTATTAATATAATAATACCTGATCTACTAATATGACTTGTAGCAACATCTATACTTTCAGCTGAATTATTAAATGTCCATTTAAATTCAACATCTGGTGGATTTGCATCAACAATACATCTTATTTTGGCATCTTCCTGTTTTGCAACACCATAAATTCTTGGTTGATTTGGCATACAAGTGGGAGCATCTATATATTTTGGTATTAAATATTAAATTTATTAATTTTAATATAAAAATATTTGGCGTGCAGGATATATTTTACAATACTAGATTTTTATTAATATTAAATTAAAATTGTAAGTAACCCATAGTTTAAAACTGGACCTGATTATTAAATTTTCTTAAATGTTGGCAATAATTTTACAAAAATGAAATTTGTATTATAAAAATATTTATAAAAAAATAAAAAAGGGCATAGACATGGAAGTGCGTCATTTGCTTGTGTTTCATTTGTTCATAAAATCATTTGCCTGTATATTTTCTTGGTCATTTAACTGTATTTTATTATCGTAACATTGTATAAGTAAATATGTCACTTTAATATTTTATGTAGCTACTTTTGTTGAAGATACTGCAATAATGGCAGTATAGGATCAATTGTTAGCGAGGCTACAAATAAACTACAAAAATCAAGTGGTAAATTAAATCTTTGGACAAAAAGATGGAAAATTAAATTAAATGAACTGAAATCAGTGGAATTAAAATTTACAAACTAACCTATTCAAAAGCTGTAAAATTAAATGGGATAGATATACCTGATGAAAACAAGGCAAACTACATAGGAATGACATTAGATGTCAAGCTAAATTGGAAAGAGCATATCAAAAAGAAATAAATAGAATTAAAACACAAATATAGAGAAATGTTCATTAATTTACACATATTCAGAGAATTTAAACATTTCAAAGTAAAGTGCTACGTAAAATGGTGCTCCCTGGTACATATGAAATTTCGACTTATATAGGAATCTAGGGATTCCTAATGCTTGTGATAAAATTAAAAAATGTGCAAAAAAGCATTAGATCCGCTTAGAAAGTTACATAACCATAGAAGCGTCGAAACTCCTACAATATTCAAATGTTGGAAGTCTTAAAAGAACTAAACCCCTCGAACTAACGATAAATTAACATCACCTTAACATCACCTAAGTTTTAATATTTTAAAACAGGGTGGGTGTTTTTAGTGCGTTAAATTAACTCATAACTGTGCTTGCTCGCAGTATCTTTTGATGGCTTCCAACAACCTTACGAGAGATTTAGAGTTCGTTACAAAATCTGCGTTTCAATAATTTTTTTAGCGGGAGTTTTGGGGAAGCCATTTACCACTATTAGAAGTTCTTTATTATTATAAACATAGGAGAAATTTTATAGTTGGTTACAAAATCTAGATTATACGGTTTTTCCAGAATATTTATTTGTATGAATATGTGTGATGTAACAGGCAAATGAAAGTACAGGCAAATGAAAGTACAGGCAAATGAAAATACTGGCAAAAGAGATTCAGCCAAAATCTCATAGGCTTGCGATAGTAATCTCATATATATATTTAAAAGACTAAGTAAATAAAGACTATTTCATACAGATAATCTCTACAGAACTCTAAAACTTAAATAATCTCTACGGGGATTTAAAAATCAATAGTATATTTCATACGTTTTAGCCTGAATAACTATTCTGACATATTATTCTCTAAAAGAGTTGCCATTTATAATAATTTATTTTTTTTAAAATTTACTTTTCTGTTAAAAATAATCAAATACTAATAAATTAATCACTTTCATATTGTAACATTTTATTATTATTTAAAAATTAATTTACTTTCAAAATTCTTAAATTTAAAAAAAACAAAAAAAAAATTTCAGTGAAAATGCTAAATTGAAAAAATAAAATAAAGAACACAACGTTAACCATAAACCATAATCTATAATAAAACTGTCATCATCAGTTTTCCCCGAAACTCAACAGTAAATACATTTTCTTACATTATAAGAATTTATTTTCTAATAATTACTTTAATTATACATTTAATCGTTGCTTTTCAACACTTTCTAACCTATAAAAAAGTCCAGCTGAAAAACAAATTACTTTTTACATGCACATTATACAATACAACAAGTATACCAACAATACACTCGCTTATACAAGTCTTTCGTGTTCAAATTTAAAGAACTTAAAATCTAATAAACTTAAAATATATGGTATATATAAAAATATATATATAATATAAAATAATATATACTTACATAATATATTTAATTTAAATGGTGGACTAATTCCATCACCTTCAGCATTATGACCAACACATGAGTAATTACCAGCTGTGGCTCTTGAAACACCTTGTAATACTAAAGAATGATTACTTATAATTACACCTTGTGATATATTATGTGGTAGTGGACGTCCCTTTAAATATTAAATTTATTTTTAGATTTTTTTCCACAACACCAATGGTAGTAGATATATGTATATATTAGATAATCGTTATAGTATAAGGTGGGTGAATGTTCCAGATCCAGTTAAATTATTTTTTAAGTTTATAATATACACATACACAGATATTTTTTTTAATTGTTATATAGTTGTTGCATGTTTTGTTGTCGTAATTCATGTCATTCCAATGTTAGTAAATTGTTTTTTTTGTTTTTTATTAAATAACCGCACAACATCGTTACCATTAACAGGCCCAGATATACGAATACAATAACAATAACAATGATGACAGCAACAATGATGTTGACGGTGACAATTTTAAAAGTGAATCCGCAAGTAAAATGTACATTACAAGTAAATGAAAAAAAAGAGAATATGTAGAAAATGTAATAAAGGATTAAAAATATAGGAAAATATCCTTAAGAGGTTGAAAAAACAAATTGTTACATTTTATATATATATTTTGATAAACAATACATATATATTCATACTATACTCGTATATATGTATTGTTTATTGAGAAAATAAAAGTTTAAAATATAAAAATGGAAAATTTAATATATTTTTTAAGAAAAAAGAAATTGTACTGATTTAAATAAGGCGAAAATGAAGGCGAATTTGTAAAAAAATAATAGAAATTAATTTACTTAAAATATAAGATGGTCTTTTGAATAAATAGAATTTAAAAGGTTTAAAGAGAATTTAGATATACATATGAATTGTTTAATCACTTATTTTGTATTCCTACTATTTATACTTGGTCACCATGGAGATTTGCAAAGAAGAGCTATTTTTTAATAATTTATAAATTAAAACTAATTTTAATTTCAATTAAAAATTTAAGACCCGTACGGAAATCGAGCTCGGAACCCCTACGTTAATAAAGCCAAATTCGATTCTAGAAAAGCCCACTACACCACAGAGACCTCAAAATCTTTTACATTATTTATGTTTGTTTATGTGAAATTAAGTGCATTTATGGTAATATAAATTTAAAGATCAGACTGAGTAAAAAAAAAATTGGACAGGTATTAGAGTTTACAGGTGTTTAAAAGTTTTATTTTAAGATTCCTACTTAAGTTCTAAGTCCTCTAAAAATTTTAGGTTCGTAAGTTGAATGGTTTGGGAGATATAATGGGTCAAGGATTTTACGAAACTTGAATTTTGCATAATGGAAAATATAGAACCATTAGGCAACGCTAGACATTTGTATTACATTTATTTATAAGCATAGTAGTTAATTGACGTTTGGCGTATCCAGTTTGAAAATATTCATTATTACACTTTTGTAATGGCTATCTAAATATAAAGCTTTTTTAGATTTGGCAAGGCTGTAGCTACTTAACGGGTACGGCTACAAAAAAAGGTTCGTCCATGAAATCAAATCAGTTGCCCCTTTTTCGTTTAATTATTGATGGTTGATATTCCTAATAAATATTTTTGTGGATATCCTATGGTAAAATATTATTATATAATTGTAGTACACAAGGTTCAGACGATTATTTTCAATAAAATATAGTTTTATTTTGGAATTTTTTCAAGAACCTTTCTAGCCCTATAAAGCAATATATAATAAGCAAAGCAAAAATTAGAAACGTGAAAAAAAGGCTTCCGAAATAAAGGTTAATACTTGTGATTGGCAAATAAGACCTAAAACTTGATAGTAAGATATAGTAATTATCTTATTAAAAATTATTATAAAGATAGAAAGGTAGAAGATAGAAAGTATTAGTTTAAATTTAGATTTCTTAGAATTCTCGAAGTGTTATTTCTCAAAAACTCGAAAATTGAATTGAAGGAGAAATAACACTTCGTGGCTTAAATTCTCAAAAAGTGATGTAATTTCACATTTAACAGGAACTAACAAATTAAGTTAGGAAGAATTTTAGAATTTTAATTGTAATCGGGGTATATTCCCTTTACCAAAATATTTATGTATGTATATGTACGATTCTAAATCAGGAAAGTCTCATTCATAATTTTGTAAAAGTCGAATTTGAAACTTGTTTTTAATTTATTTTAAATCCCGATTCGTAAAATATATTGTCTTATTTCTAAAATTTCGTGGGATTAAAATATATTTCATAATTTTCTTTTGAAATTAAGATTACCAACTTGTTCAAAAAAAAATCTTTAAAGAATTTTAGTTTAGTAAATGGACATAGATAGATTTAAAATCTAAAATTAGTTTTTTTCTAGAAAATTATATAAAGCTGATGATAAAGGCCTCTAGCGTTGCTTTTCTATTTGGTCATGTTTCATTTAAATCAATGTATTCTATTAAACGTCAAGTGACACGACGCGAAGAAGCAACGTGAGTACTGGGTCATCGTCTTAAAAGTTGTAAAAGTAAATACATTATAAAATACATTTTGAAATACATAGTTGCAAATTTGATTTGAATTTTCTTATATCTTCTATATTAATAATTAAAACAAAAATATGCTAAGAAATTCATTAGTTTTCTTATATTTTTCAGTTTTAATTTGAATTCTTAATAAAATTGCTGTTAAAATATTAATTAAAACAATAATTAAAACTAGTTAATTAAAAAAAGTCAGTACCCAAAATACAAGCGCAATTTCTAAGTTATTAATAAGTTCTATAGTACTTTAATTACTTTTCATTTGAAAAAATTCTGAATTACCATCAGACAATTTCCTTAAATTTAAGGATATCCGAAATCATTCTTAAAAATATGACCACTCCAAAAATTTTATGGTTCTTGGTACAATAGCTTTTCTGTCCGTCCTTCCGTCCGTATCTAAGTAATGAAATGTAGGTATACTAATGACGAAAGAAGGCAGCGGGGAAATTGGACCATGGGTTGGAGTTATGAACTTTTGATCGAATAAACGCAAGACGAGCATAGTTTTGAATGCCATTAAGATACAACATTCAAATTTTTTACATGAGTGTTCCTCCCCATTTTCTCTATGTTCCTGGGATGAATTGAAGTGGTAATTCCTTCATACCTTCGAAGACTTAAAAGAGTATATTCCAAATTAATAAAGATAGTGAAATTTGATATAAAAAGTCCGTCCTGTTTGTGTAATATCTCTAAGCTTTGATATGAAATGGAGTGGTGTTTCAAGTACTTCCCCTACCAAAAGCTTAAAAGCCCCTTCTTCTGAATTAATAAAGATAGAAACTTGAAATATGGTACAACGATGTTCTGTCTTGTTTTCTTAATGTTTCTGAATTTTGAGAAAAATGAAAGTTGTGGTTCGAAAAGCTACCAGCACATCTTCGAAATTAACAAAGATAGAACTTCATTTAGTACAAAGTAGTTCTGGCGTGTGTGTTTTATATCCCTGACATGAGTTCAAGTGGGGGTTCGTGTTTATGTGAACTGAATTAGTCAGGTGAAAGCTATTACTAAGTCAATAATTTCGACTTACTGTTGTTTGAAACAACTGACAGTAAAGCAGATGTTGCAATTTGCAAAGGATAAAACAATTGGCTATTTTTTTTAGATTAGTTTTAAGGAAATTTTCTAAAAATTGTACTAAAAAGTATAATTTCGAATGGAATTTAAAAATTATGAAAACTTATATTAAATACAGTTTTTTTGCCTTAATTAAAACAGTTTCTTTTCATATATAATGATATGCAATTCGACAAAAAAACAGTAATTCAAAAAAATTTTTAGTACACTGAATGAATTAAATAAATAAATGTAACTGGAATTCATTAAAGTGTTACGGTTTTTTTTTTAATTTTAACATTTTGAAATCATAAAAAAAATTAAAATTGCATTGTAAATGAACAATTTTAATAAAATAGAAATTTTTATTAAATACAAAATATGGAGTCTGAAATTTAAAAGCTTCGTAGTGGAATTTGGAAGTTTAAATCAATTTGAAAAATTTAAAAAGTGGAATTCATTTTAGTAAGGTTATGTGAAGGAATAAATTTATTGAAAACTTCAAAAGCCTACGATTGGGAATGGGAAAGCTTCTCATAGGGAATCCACCGTACGACGATTGGTAAGTGGAGTGAGTGTTTATTTAACATTGGCATCATTTATAAAACGACAAGCACTGTTTTGAATTTTTTCGTAATACCCCAACGCCATTATAGGGGTTCGCTAGCCGAAATAGGTGCATTGTACTCCGGTTTTAGAATAATATCCATTTTATAGATATTTACGAGTGATAGATTCAAGAAACCCAAACACTGAGCAGCATCTTTAGTTACACCAAAAATATGATATGATCAAGTCAATTTTTGATTTAGTTCCATTGCCAAAATTTTTAGATCTGCCGTATGATGCAAAACATCTCATGGAATTAGAGGTTCGGGAAAATAGTCACTGTATAATAAACTGTTCAAAACATGAATGTTTATTCAAAGATTCATACTAAATTTGTCATTACGTTTGTGACGCTGTAAAAGAGTGTGAGTATGTAGATGTAGATGTAAACTCAAGTGAATATATTGGATCAGAATGGATAAATTAATCTATTTAGCTATGACAATCCTTCTATCTGTCTATTCGCACGATAACTCAAAAACTAACCGAAGTGAGATTTGGACATTTTAACATTCCCATTCGTCATTGCCATTGAAATTCAGCCAGTTTTACAAACGTTTCAAGTAATTGCCATACAACTTCCTTTTTAATATGAGCATCACTCTACATTTAAAAGAGCTCGGTGGCTGAAATTTTATTTAAACCTATTGCGTTTTGTGACCAAAGTTTGCTCAAAATTTGGCTAGTCTTGTTAAGGAGGTTCCATTTGCTGCTATACAACTTCTTTTATAATACGAACTTAAGGTATGCCTGAAAAGCAAAAGTAATTAACACTTTTATGGTACGTTTTCAATACTTTCGTAAGCGTATCCTAGAATTGACAAAGTTTACTCTTCAAAAGTGTAACAAACTCGGCCATTGAACTGTGAATGTATAAAAATTTTCGCAAAAATAAAATATTCTTAGAAAAAATATCTTTTTACAACTTTTTACAATTACAAATCAAACCGCGTTTTTCCTCAAAACATCGTTTTATTATTTTTGTTTGTTTTTTTTTTTTTATTTAATTTTTCTTTTTTGAAATTTTAAATAGAGGAAAAAAAAGTAAACCCAATTTGCTTAATTAAAATTCTATTCATGTAAATTACAACTATATTTGTTTACAAAAAATCAAATAAACAATAAAGAAGAAGAACAAAATATTTAAATTTAAAATATTTTAAAATACATTTTTTTGCCAAAAAATAAAAACACATAAATTTATTTAATACAGTTGTATGCAAAATACAACAATTATCTACTATTTTAAACGTCAATGACATTGACAATGACAATTAAAAAAGTTTATATTATGGAAAAACTAAAATATAATTTGTGATCTGATCTGCATAATACTGAATAAAATGGTAATTAAGTACAATATATACCAACTATTACCATTATCTGGTACTCATTACTTTGTCCTTCATAAAGTTCAATACTACTGAAATTGTAAATCATATAAATTCCAAGTCAAATCCATATAATATTGAATCTTTAATTAACTCTATATTATAAATCTTTATTAAAGTGTATTGAACTTTATGAAATATTTGCAAAACACTTTAATACTGGGAAAGCAATTGAATTCTTGATAATTAAGTATTTCTTAGTACTTAGTTACTTCAAAAAAGTATTAAAAAATAATTACAAAAATAAGTTAACTAAAAACTTAAGTACTTTTTGACAAAATTCTTTTACTTATATTTAAATTTTGAAAGTATCGAAGCATAAGTAAACACTGGTACCTGAAAAATTAATGAGTATCAGGCAATAGTACTGGTAATTGCATTGGTACTTGAAATATAAACGTCTGTAAAAAAATAACGCTGTGTAGTATGATTGAAATTTATAAAATGTAGGGTTGATATTAAAAATTCTTCATCTATCAACCCATGGGACATCTCTTAGCAAACTAATTTTAAATTACTAAAATACCTAATGATTTGATTTACTAAATACTAAACATGGAACACGTCTTTGAAATATAATTTGATTAATATTAAAAAATGAAAAATGTTTCAAAAAATCTAAAATTAAACGTTTTTCAGAATGTCCATCAAAATTAGAATTAAAGAAATAAAATAAAATTTTAGGGAAGTATGCTACCATTATTTAGCACATCACTGTATGCGCATAGTAAATAGGTTTGTGTAAATTACAAAATGAAACAAGAGATTTATGCATGAATTCATATTAAATTTGCATATAAATTATATTATAATACATTTATATAAACATGTAGGAACTATATATTATGTTATATTATATAAAAAATATTGTATAGGGGTATACATATAGGTGTATACATATATTTGTTTATTTTCTTTAGTTTTTGTTTATTTTAAGTAAACAAAGCATATAATTTGTTTATATTTTGGATTTACTAGTTTCCACACATAAGAACTTATGGGTTTATACATCAACTTTATAGAAATTAAATTAACCAAATCTCGTTTTTTGTTATAATTCTATAAATTTGTGAGATGAAATATCAAAAAAACAGTTTGAAGAATAAATGAGAATGATCTTTTATAAGAATAATTCCATTTTAAAGTTTTTAAATTTAATTTTATATATATTATATATAATTAGTATTAATGTTATTCATTCCAAGTCCTTAAGGATGAAAACCACTATGTGTGTTTTTTTCTAACTTTTTATTTTATTAAAATTTTATTAATTAATATTATGAAAATGAATTAAAATAATTTTAATAAAATAAATAAACAATTTGAACAAATAAATAATTAACATATAAGAATGAAAACAAAATACTCGTATGTACCATGTACCAATATATATATATACCTAAAGCATAAGGCAATATAAAGTAATTGGTTTCACTTTCATTAAATTAATATTTTTAATAAGTCTTCAATTCTGCGGTTTAATAAACCATATTTTATTAATTTATTTAACATCAATTCACTTTAAACCAAGATTAAATAAAATCAGGCCTGTAAAAAGCTCAAATTTCGACTCAACTCATCGCTCAACTCAAAATTTGAGTTCGCTCAACCTGTGAGTAAATGTGTATCGCCCATAGTATGAGTGGACTCATCATTTGAGTTGAGTTATTAGTTAAGTTTGGCATTTGAGTCCGCACATTTACAACCCTGTTACAACCCTGAATAAAATGGTCTTTAAGTTACTTGTTTCTATTTTATTAATGCAATTTAATATTGCCTTAATTGGTTTAGGAATTTTGAAATCATGCAAATAATATTCACACTTTTTGTTATTTAACTCATTGCATACAGAGTTATAAGAACCACAGGATTTAGTATAAATTTTAACGCCTACTGATATTGTTTTTACATAATAATCAAAAATTTAAAAATTTTTCATCATTCATTTTTCAAATCAATTTGGACTTTTTTTCAAACGTCCCTCTGCAGCTTGGAATTCCGAAGCCGAACTTAAACCAACTTAAATTGGAAACCCTGGTACCCAATTCTATAATAAAAAGAAAAAAAAGAAAAAAAATTAAGATGTAACTATCAAAAAAGAGTATCTCTATTTTTGGGGTAATTTTTTAGGGCTTTCTTTTATGGTTTTACTATAAAACCGGGGAGTACTTCATATAGTATGTTAATACGATTACGGGATGCAAAGAAATCGGGATTAATGAAAGACCAAATTGATGATTTTAGAAAATCAAAAACTCGGTTTTTTTTAATTCTCCAAAGTTAAAATCTCTTTTCCTAATTAAAATATTCTTTTTTTTATTCCAAAATCACGAACTTAGAATATGATCCTTTATACTCAAAGTAGTTGTGATTGTATGAGATAGGGTAAGATTGAAAAAATTAAAGATAACGAAGAGTTAAGTTGTACATTTATGAAGAAGATTCTTCTTAAATTTGGACAAATTATAAATGGCAAAGTCGCCAACTTACTCTAACTTTTGTAGGCATTGACACTTGCTCAATTGAAATAAAATCACGGATGCCTCCCTTTCAAACAATTCTACCGAACCACCAGAGGGACAGTAAATGCGTATTCCTAATAAGTGGAACTACTTAAGTTGTACTCTACTGGTTATGGCAATTCGTTTTTTTGTTAGAACTTCAAAAATGTGGAATTTACGAGTATTACAATACTCTGTATTTCCGTATACTCTGTATTGGAAATAACGAGGAGGATTGGAATTTGTTACAATACTCTTTATTTCCGTATACTCGGAACAACTCAAGTAGTTGCACATAATAGGAGTACATATTTGTTGCTTTGCTGGTGATTCGTTAGAGTTGTTTGAGAGAAAAGCATTAGTGATTTTATTTCAACTGACCAAGTGTCAGTACCTACAAAGGCTGAACTCATTACTAGATTATGCATCCAAAATTAAAATCAAAAAAATAGTATTTGAATTTTATGTGCAACTTCATAAAAGAAAATTCTTGAATTTCACATTAAATTTAAAAAACTCCAATTTTAAGAAAACTCTTTAAAATTAAGTTTGGCAACAAAAGAAAATATATTTGTAATTGTGACAAAATATCGAGTTTAAATTTAAACAATATTTTGAATCCATAATTCAAAAACCAAAACATTCGATATGTATTTAAATTCTCTTTTAAAACCATTTTAAAATTAAATTAAAATTTAAAAATTTAAAATTAAATTCTAACTAAAAACGTAATCCAATAAATCTAATACAAATTCAAATATAATTAAAAATTAAATAAATGAAAAAAATATTAGAAAAATAATTTTGCCTATTTTATAAACCAAATGCTTGACAGTTGTGACATTTAATAATTATGGAAAAAGAATATACAGATTACAAAATGTAAAATTAAAAATAATAATAATAACAAAAAAAAGTTTTAGAAATAAATTAAAATTGTACTATAAGAAATGGATATTTAAAATGTAATTTAAAAATAATATTTACTTTATTAAAATTTAATTGACTTACATTGTGTCGCCATTCAACCTTATAAACAGATGGATGTGCTGTAATTAAACAATCAAAATATACATCTGTTCCTTCTCTAATTGCATTTGGGTCTAATGATGTTCCCAATCGTACTGTTGTTTCTGGAACGTCTATTAAATAAATAAAAAAATTTATATGATAAATACAATATAAAATAAATGTTCATAATACTTGAAAATGTAAATATAAAGAATTCTTTACACTTGGAATTTATTAGGAATTATAAAATTAAACATTATTCAAGGAATTAATATTGATAATAAAACTCATAATAACATATTGTGATATCCAACTAGAATCTCTCATTTTCTAATTTTAATTTATATAAATTTCTTCAAATTATAAAAACTTGATGATTTTGATACAGTTTTCAAAAAGTTCAGCTTTTGTACGGTTTTTAAAAATTTATATATTCAGTCCGTCCTTTTGTCTGTCATTTAATTATTAGAAACATCCGTTCATTAAAAATTTTGCGATACACATGTCACATTTATTCAACGGACTCCACAATTGGGTTGAGTGAATAAAATTTAAGTGTTAGTGTTTACTAAGTTTTTCAAAAAAACACTCAGTTTGGAGTGAATAAAAAATAAAAAGTCGAGAACATTCCAATTCACTCAGAATTTTTGACATTTGAGAGAACTCTTCATTTTGGTGTGAATATAAAGATGGTTGAGTGAGTAAACACTCAATAAAAATTAAGGGTGCTTATTAGAATACTCTATATTTGAAATTGCAGCAGTAGAGTTATAATTATAATAAAAATAACAGTTACAATTATAAAAAAGTAAAAACAAAAGGATAATTGTACAATTTTTGAATAAAATTGAAGAAGAAAATTTAGTTAAAAGATAACTGGGTCACGAAAATATCTTTAAAAATATTAAATTTTCTTGAGTTTTGGTATTGTCCCACCACAAGTTGCTTCATTATTATTTTGAAGAAATGGGTTAGTTATCAAAATTAAATTTTCATATTAAAATCATTTGTATCTCTAAAATGCCTTACTCATTAAATTTGTGAAGCAGGGAAGGAGGGCGAAAGGATGTGTATGAAATCCAGTGGAGCAAACCGGCTTACAACTTCTAATTTTATATGAACATTGCTCTATGTCACTAGTAGGTAACGTCTGAATAAAATATAGTCGGTGTACTGGAAAGGTATAAAGAGTTGCCTTTCAGTTGTGTATTTATAATTTTGCCAAAGGTATACCAGATGATATAATGTTTATATTCCGATCATACGGGTATCCCAGAGTTGACACAGTTTACTTTACTACACTCTTCCTCGGTAATGCTTAAAATTGAAATTATTGACATTTTAATTGAAATTTGACATTTTTAAACTCTAATTATGAAAATTAGGTTGAGCATGATAGAAGGAGCTTTGAGTAAAATCATCAAATGGAGTTTTAACTCTTATCGATTCACTCAACTCAACAATGAATTTAAAAATAGTAAAAATCGTGGAGGTATACATTTATTTAAAAAAAATCATTAGTATTTTATCTTGTAGAAAGTGTATTTGTAATATCTTTTAAAATATATTTAGTTTATATTCTTGAAAATTGACAAAATATTTTCCAAAAAATATATTGATATATTTATTTACTAACTAACGATTTAGTAACTTAAATTTTTAATTTTAATTCTAATAAAATATTTTAATTTGCAAAGCACTTGAATTCTGGCAGTTTTATTATTTACAAAATAAATAAAATATATTTTACAAAATTCAATTCAATTTAAAAATTTATACATTTAAAATTTGGTATTTTGTATTAATTTTGGTTATTTCAAAATAAAATCAAAAATGTTAATATTAACAAATTTTAAATTGTTTAAATCTTAACAATTTGTTTTGGAATTTAATGAATTTTACTTAGATACTTTATAATATTTTAGATACATATTATTAAAATTTAAAATTGATAAAGAATTTTAAATAAATTCTAAATTTTTTAATTAAATTTTAATTATTATTAATTTATAATATTGTTTGTACAATAAAAAGCTAAAATAAATATAAATATTTTTTGGTTTTTACAGTTATTCAAAATAAAATTATTTTTAGATCAGTTTTGTAATATCTCATTAAAAATGATGTCAAGTCAACCAAATTTTAAAATATTGAGTTTTGGATGTATTATTTTTTAAAATTAAATTTAAATTATAAATTATAGCATGTAATTGAAATTAAATAAGTTTCTACACCAAAATTCTACTGGTCTTTAATAGATTTATATTGTATTAATATTTTTGATTTCTAATGCTCTTGATTAAAATATTCTGTATTAGTACTCTTTATACCCTATATAAATTCTCTATTATATTATACATAGTAGACAGGGCAGTCAGTTCTGTCGAATTGATCTATATTTTGCCCTTTTCATATTTTTGAATATTAAATCCGGACAGATTTACAAAAGTTTTTTTTTAGAATACATTAATGTTAATGTCTTTATAAATTGTTATATGGCTGGGTTGCGCAGTGTTTAGAGTGCCGACCTTTCATGCGAATGGCCCGATTTCGAATCCCAGTGAAAGAGAACATACTTTTCTAATTTACTATTCGACTCAGCTACAATTCGCCATTGGGTTAAAATTAATGGCTTAATAAACAAATAATAATAATAATATCTTTAATAAAAATACATTAATACAACAATGTAAACAAATGCAAAATATAAACAAATAATTTAATTTAATAATAAAACTGACAGATATAGAATACTATATAACACAAATACAAAATATTACAATATAAATAAAAATAGAATTGTATCTATTGAAAATCTAAGACGTTTCTACATCTTATAAGACCTAGTCCTATCTCACTTTTTTTTTTTAAATTGTTATTTGTAAATTGTATATGGAATTCATTAAGATCAGTTCTAATAACAAGAATATAATAAGACCCCCGGTTTCAACATGTACCTATGGTATAGACAGGCTTATTAGACTAAAAGTTGAACAGTTAGTGTTTATATAAAAAATTAGAGAAATAACATTTCCTCATACGGTTTTAAGCAATTTGACAATTCCTTAATGACACTTTGACACTTATTGAAAAATGTTGTGTTTTTTCTAAAGATGAACAAGTATTTAAAAAAAATTCGATGAGTACAAAGTAAAATCTGTATAATTTTAAAATTTGAGTATATTTTTTAATTATCTTTTGATTTTATTACGAAAATTGCCAATCAGGAGAATGAAGTCAATAACTTTCAATATTCAGCCCAGAGTAACATACAAAGAAAAAAGTGACAGCCCTGATAGTAATAAATTTATTTATATCTAAACAATTTTCAATCAATTCATTCTCAATCAAATATTTTATTTATTGTTGTATTCAATCGAAAATCTGACAGATATTTTAGCACTCTAACTGTAAAAATGAATATTTTAAATAATTGTAAACAAAATAAAAAAAAAAAAAAATGAATAGATTTAAAATTAACGTGTTGAGGTTTTAAAACCGCAAAATTGAAAATAAATGGAAACCCACTTTAAAATCAAATCTAATTCAATAATGTATAAAATTTAAACAAAAGAAATGGAAAATAAAAAATAAATATAAAATAAAAATCCACGGTTCTACAATTATTTAGTTTTATCTCCACAGTTACCAAATCATTTTCAATTTATTATTTTATTGAATGAGGTACCTAGTGACATAAACTTCAACTTTTTGTATTAGAATGAATTGGAAATATATATATACATTTAAATGTACGTATATATATATATTTATATTTTATTTGAAAGGACATACAGGATCATCAAATTTATACAATCAATTTGATATGTAATGACACATAGATTGAATTATTTATACCATGTGTATGGTTAAAAATTCTTTTAATTTATTTATATACGTTTACATACTAAATATATACGCATTTACATACTTTGTATTATTTAGTTTTAGCACAAGTGGTCTTTAAGTAGACAATATAAATTTAAAAGTGTTTTGATTTATTGCATTAAATTTTTGCGTCATGAATTAAAAGTAAAAATTTAATTAAACTATAATAGGCCTCATTTCATTTTCCATATTAAATCCATAATATCTCTTTTCGCATACTTTAAAAAATTAGCTTTCTGTTTAATATTTGTTGAATTCAATAAAATCTTCGTCTTAATTCACAGAAATGCAATATAGAGAACTCTGGAGAATATAAATACTTTAAAAAAATTTAATCAACATATTTTTAGAACATGTCTGACAACGTGGAACTTTTGGTATTAAACAATGGGAATATCAGTGTGTCATTAACAACTAATGTGGGTGTGAAATAAGTATGATTCCTCTCTCCGCTATAGCTCACTATCGTATTCGACGATATCCCGAGAGAATTCAGTAGTATTGAAAAAGACATCTATTGGTCGGATGACACATTTCTAGAAGATCTGCACTTCACACACAACATATGCCTATTGTCCAAAGAATATCCACAATTTTAATTAAACCACCTAAAACCAAAGTTATGTACTTATTAACACCTTTACAAATTAAAATCTAATCACATTAAACCTTCGACCCATTGACTGTACCTACAGGTGGTACCAACAAGATCTACAAAACAGAATCGATAAAGCTATAACACCCTTCGGTATCAAGACAATATAATAACAATATTCACTTCGTGCATAAAATCGGTGCCGTGATATAACGCCATATGCGATAAAGCCATAATGGCATTATGACTCAATCGATTGAGTCATAAAGCCATAATCGCGAAATTCTTTAACATGGCTTTAAAACACACTCGAGTGAGTCATAAAGCCATATTGTGTTTTAAAAATTTTGAGTCATAACACCATATAATTAAAATTGAATGATTGAGTTAAAATTGTTGTTGTATGTATATTACAAGCTATCATTATTATATTATTTGTTGAAAAGAAGTAATGTTCGTGACATTTTTGATGAAACATATAAGCAATTTAGAGGTATTTGTCCATCAGTAAATTTTGGGGAAATGCGAGACATCTTTATAAAATTAAAAGCAACATTTTCCCAAAAAAACCAACAAATTTTACAGAAGTAAAGGAAATTTTTGAAAAAGAGGAAATTATAAAAACATTTGGTATGAGCAGATATAACGGAAAAGAAAAATTTTACAAGCACACTATTATAGAGGAATATTATGCGTTCACCATTTTTATGACACCTACAATATCTAGTGTTATAGAAAATAGATCAACCACGGAACTATCTAATAGATGGTACATTTGCAGTTACATCCTGTTCTAATACTTTTAAGCAATTACTCATAATACATATAGCTCACGGTGAATATGTACAAGGTGAATATTAGGGTATAAAGTAGGCAGCTATTGGCCGCCGCGCGCGCTTGTTCGCGGCCGCGCAGTACGCAGACTAGCCGCGTTCGCGGATAGCTGGGCAGACCTCGACGAAATCAGAATTCTACGCCTTCTACAGAATATGTACACATATTATATATACGTTATGGGTGGGATTTTAGAGTTGGATTCAAAATTAGGGTATTCGCTTTTTCCAGAATATTTATATATGTATATATGTAATGAGAGATTCTGAATTAGGAAAGATTTTATAATCGGTTACAAAATCAATGACACTGGCTACGCATAGAAGGTATATTTGTCACCAAATTATAAATTTCGAAATAACATTTCTATGGTTTTTCCTAAAAAAAATTCTTTGAAGTGAGTCATAACGCCATTATGGCTTTATGACTTATTCGAGTGTGATTTAAAGCCATATTAAAAAATTTCGCGATTATGGTTTTATGAGACACTCAAAAGAGTCATAAAGCCATTAAGGCTTTATAACATATGGCGTTATATCACGGCACCCATAAAATCAATATTAACATATGACTGCGAATCTTGGTTGCTGATTACTTTCATTAAGAATAAATTACAAGTCTTTACAAATAAACATCTCAGAATAATATCACGAAAATCCTGGTCGAACAGAATAAGAAATGCAGACTTGTGGGCACTATGAAGCAAATCACCAAAAAGAAATGGAGTTGGATTGGTTATACCCTAAGGAAAAATGAAGAATGCGTAATAAAGATTAACCTAATTCAGAGTTGTGTAGAAACATGTAACATGGAAAAGACCGGTGCTGGATGAATCAAGTATACACATAATATTCTGGAATGAAAACGTAGAAAAAGCTATGTATACAAATGAATGAAGATTTCAAGCTGAAGCCTTATTCTCCCGAGTGACTTCGTCGTAATTTATTTATATTCAATTCCCTGCTAAATACAATGTCTTAAGCGAGTAAGTCAGTCTATGTTTACAGGTTCGACAGGTATGTTTATTAAATATTATGTTATTATAAGCTTTTATGATATAAGTTACAGGTAGGTTTTTTTTTTTTATTATATATGATCTGATCAGGGTTTGAACCCAAGATCCTTTGATTGAAATTCCAAAGTTCCAACGATTACATCATTAAGGAAAAATACCAAAGTTTGTTCCTTAATGATTTAAATCTTAATACTGACTATTACTATATCTAGTAAGTAAAGATTTAAAAAAAAATTGAATCTTCCAAGAAACAAATGTTAATTAATTACTAATAATTAAATGGGAATGAAAATTTAAATATTAATTTTATTAGGTCTATGCCCTAATATTTAATTTAGAAATTAAAAAATTTAAAACACAATTCTAGAAAATGTTAAAACATATGTGTAATAAAAGTATAATTTTTAATTAAGTAAAGCAAATATTTAAATTTGATTATTTTTTTATTTAATGTATACATTATACACATACTCAAAAGTTAACTAAAGCTTATATATGATCATATTTAAATATTTGAATATTATGTAAATACATACTACTACTGTTAAAGTACAAAACAAATATTTTTCTACTAATTTTTTTATTTTTAATTCATAGAAAAAAGGACATTAGGTACATTGCGTTAAACAATATGCGTGTATTAAATATCTATAGATGTCTATAGATATATTTTTTATTTTTTTTTTATTTTAATTAGTACAAAAAAAAAAAACAGATAAAAAAATTGTTTTAATTACTGGACTTTTAATTAACTAGCATAAAGGAATAGTAGTAACAAAATACTACATTTATTTTTTTTAAATAAGAAAATAAATACCACATAAATTAAAATTTTTTATTAAATAAAGAAACTATAGTATATATATATCTACTCATATATTATGTATCTTTCTTTGTAAATACAGTTAAAAACAAAATTACGTACATAAAAACATAGAAATAAATTCAAGATGGTCTGGTTATTTATATGTGAGCCTATCGATCCCGTGATCCAAGTTGGCTCATCTGCGAAGTTGTCCTTTGTTTTATCAAAAAAAACATTTATACCAAATTTCTCTAATTTTCGTTTAAATTTCTTCTAATTTTAATGAATTATTAGAACTTGACATTCCCTCTAAAATCTCTAGACTACACGATACAAGAACCAATTTATGAAAGCTTATCTTCATGGGTTCCCATAGTCTATGTACCAAATTAAAACTCATTCTGACGGTTAGAACTCGAAATTTCCATGCCATGTGACCCATTTACGAATTTAACCACATTTTTGACAAAGAAAGCATATTTTTTATTATGTAAAATAGTCTTCAAGCCTAACAAATTAGTATTTGATGATTTAATTCGAAAATGTTAGCACATATTATGTAAGACGCTTGGCAGAGCAACAGTGTTAGATTTCACTCAATGAATTTTACATTTAAGAACAGGATTAGTTACTATATACAAGAAGAAAATGCCACACAGCTCGAAATTCTAACACTATTTTAAATCAGTGCTGCAAACCCTCAAAAAATTGGGTTTAGGTTTAGGTTCAGTTGCGGTTTTGGCCTGGGTGCAATCTTATTTTCAAGCCTAACAAATTAGTATTAGATTGTTTAATTGAAAAATATTAGCATATATTCTATTAAACTCCTGATAGAGCAACGATCTTAAGTTTACTTAATTAATTTAACATTTAATAACAGGATTAGTTACTAAAATAAACAAACATCACACATTTTCGACTTCTAACACTATTTTAAAGCAGTGCGGCAAACCCGTGAAAAATCAGATTCAAGTTTAAATTTTTAGAAAAATTTTTAGACTCGGGTCGGATTTGAGTTCAGTTTGCAGCCCTGATTTTAAATAATCTTTATCAAAAATTGACTCAATAAATGAAATAATTTTGATGTCTAACATATTATTACAAATAAAAATCAAACTAGACATTCGGATTTATGTAATTATATTATAAATGTATTTGTAACATTTTGTAGACTATTGTAAAAAAAAATTTTAGGAATTAAAAATATCTACTTTATTCAAAAGAAAAGTAAAATCTACTTTCTGATTTTTTTTTTGCTTTTTTTTCTACTATTGTTATTTCATTTGTTGAATATCATGTATTTCCTATTCACATATGTATTAAATAAATCCCTTTTATCATCAGTGTTCTAAATTTTTTTTTATTGTGTTTTGTTATACATAATATAAATATATATATATATATAATATACTTACATTGAATATCTAATCTCCAACCATCCTCCAATGGATCAGATGGTACTGCTTGATTATAAGCTCTACAGGATAAATATTTTCCAGCATCCGATCTACTGAGTGTTATTGACAATGTACTTGTTGTTTGATTTCCGTCACTAGATGTCTGAAAAAAAAAATTGGTTTAAAATATGGAATTAAAATACAAAACAAAAGAAATATATGAAAAAATAAAATAGGTATTTAATTAATATAGAAATATATATATTAACAACATTCAATCATAATAGTATCATGTTATTTAAGTATCCTTCTTGTATATTAAAACTAGATTTTATATAACAATTTGAAAAATAACAGTTTTTCTAGTTTTCTGGAAAATGTCAAAGTAAAATTATTAAAATACAAAAAAAAAAAAAAAAAAAAAAAAAACAAATGGTAAGGGATGTTAAATAAAATTAAAAAAATCTCTGAAGTTTCCTTTGTCCTTCAATAAAAATGTATTTTAATTATTTAAACAACATTTAAAAGGTATATATATATATAGACTTTGTAAATATGGATTTTTGTATTAATTAATTCTAATACTAAATTTTTTTTTTTTTTTTTTTTTTTTTTTTTTAATACTTAATTAAAAGATAAACAAAAGAATATATGATAATTTTTATATCCTTTATTTTTAATGCATTATGACTTTTAATATACAACATATCAGTTCTCTTTATTTAAAATATCCTTTAGCTTTAAAATAAAGGATATTTTATTTACAACAAAATAATTGTATCAAGGTATTTGTATGTAAAATTAGAAAATAGAACTAGAAATACATATATATATATATATATATATATAACTATATATTTTATAAATAATGTATATATATGGGACAAAGTGTTATGCAAACGTTCTTAAAGGATATTAAAAATTAATTTCTAAAGGATATCAAAAATAAAGGTATTCCTATATCCAGATTGGTCCAACTACGTTAGTATTAAAATTTCAAATTTTTTCTCAAAAATTTCAATGTTATTAATTTTAATATCTCCAACTTTAAGAAATAAAGTTTATTGAAATTTTTGAGAATTTTCGTATGACATCCGTAGTAACACAACTCTTTATAGCAAAATAAAAACATATGTATTTGGTTGAATATTAGACCAAGGAGTGTTCATTTACATTTTTACGAAATGTCAGAAAAGGCTGAACATCCAATATTACATGGAGTTTGTTATAAAAAATTATTCTCCATAAGTTTGACAAGAAAATATACAATCTATTGAATATTTATTTACTTATAAACAGTCCCTAACCTCATTCAATGTGATGAGGACGTGAAGCATGCTTTTCTTTTCGAGCGTGGCAGATATACTTTTTATTAACGTGCATATAATAAAGACCATGGGTATACTAAAATTACTCCTCCGTTATCCTCCGTTATTTTCATGTAACGCATCGATCTAAACGAACTAGATATAGTGCCAAAGGTATGTACCTGGCTAGCATCGAAAAGTGAATCGATCTAGTTATGTGTGTATGTCCGTCCGTCCGTTTGAATCAGTTAGATAACTTAAAAACTAAAAGAGCTACAGTTTTGAAATTTTCACAAAATGTTTTTCAAACAATTTCTAGATTCCCTATTGTTTTAAATCGGACCAAGGCTTTGGGCAGCTGACATACAAATTTTTTGAATAAAACATGAATATCTTCAAAACAGATAATACTGCGGGAATAACAATTACACACGGTTAGTTATATAATAAAACAAGCACCTACGTGAAGTTTCATTAGGACTTCATTTTCGAGGAGCTGCTATACAAAGTTGTCAATTAGATAACTGCGAATCTAATGAAGTTATTTGGTTAAAATAAAAACTGAATAAGGAACAGATTGAAATAGCAAATAAATATTTCATGACCTGTACGGGAATCGAACCCGCATCCCCTCATATTATTTTCTCCATTATTCTTGTATTGAAACTAAATATGAATTTTCTAATGAATTCTGTATGAATTTTCTTGTAAATTAAGGTTGTACTTTGGGTTGTAAGATTCTATTTAAATCCAGACTAATATTTTTTTTAAATATTTTTTTAAAAATTACACATGGTTTAAATATATTAATATAAAAATGTGTTAAATCATTTTTTTTAAATCGATTTTCAAATTTATCAAACTTCACTTGAAGCTTTTCATTATTATTAATAATGCACAAAAATTTTAATTCGCTTCACATTTTTGCCAGAAACCCAGTTTAAGTTTTTGTTTCGCAATCGGTTAAATGAACTCGACAAAAAAATTTTTTTACTTTCCCCTAATTCAAAGAAACATTACTTACTTCCCAAAATTGGACGTAATTTTCTTCCAAGCCAAGCCTGTTATTAGAGTTAACTCTATTTTCAAGGTACTTCACGCATACAAAATTTGAAGCCCATTGGTCAAACCGTTTCAAATTTAGAGTAAAGTTACCAAAAAATCTGTAAACAGCTGCTGTGCCGCAATGGGTTAAAGAACCTTAAAAAAATTTTTTGGGAGACTTTCTTTTTAGCCAAAGTAATACTTCGAAAAATTGGATGAAATTTGCTTTAAAAATTTTTTTTGACAACCCGTCGGCCCGACATGGGTTAACAAATTCCAAAACTGTTAATAGTGTCAACTCAATTCTCAAGGAGCATCACGTATACCAAATTTGCAGTCAATCGGGCAAAGCGTTTTAAATTTGGAACAAAAAAGTTTAACTACTTCCAGCACAGCCCCAACTTGCCGATCCATTAGCCTAGGATTTCTTTCCGCACTCTAAAACCTTTATATACAAATTTTCATGACAATCGGCTGAGCAGCTTAGAAGTCTATTCGCTACATTCAAACAAACAATTTCGCTTTTATATATATAGATAGAAAAAATTTATTTCTCAATAATATAACAAATAATTGCTTTGCTTTTCATAACTATTATAATGAAAACAATAAAACAATCAAGGTAAATATTCTATATTAATTCCTTGAAGTTAATAAAACATAAATATTTTAAAAATTAAATATTTTTAATTTTATAATTGAAATATTTTTAAAGAATTCAATAAAACTAATTAACAAAAAAAAAATTCATTTTAAGCATTTTGTTTTCTAATTTAAATTACGATTTTTATTTTTAAATATTTTTAAACAATGAATATTAAATATTATAATAATAATAACCGCCTCTACATTAATATTATATTATATAATAATAACTTGTTGTAGGTATAGTAATTTAAACAAACTGTTGTCTCTTTGGTAATAAATACAAAATTAGCAACAATACATATAAATAACAATAGATATGGCTTAGCAACAATCTTTTATTTTTGAAATAGGCATAATTAAATAACAAAAAAAAAAAAAAAAAAATAAAAAAACAAAAAAACAAAATAAAATTAAAAGAATTTCGAAAAAATTCTTAAAATTTTTTTTTTTATCTTCAACTAATATAATTTTATTGTTATTAACGTTCTCAGCATCAGCATCCTTTGCGTTTAAATATTTTTTCAGCATCATTTTTCATATCAAAAAGCAATTATTAAAATACTACTCAAGTATCCGTCCTTAATTATGTCTCGGAAATACCGAAAAAAAAACAAAAATAAAAACAAAAAAAAAATATTGAACGAAAAAAACTAAATTACATTTTATTTTCATTACAAGACGTACATTTTATATAAAATAATATCAAAATATAAATTGAATCGCGATGGGTGGTTAAATGCTTCAAAAAAATTTTCTAATTTTTTTTTTTGTTTTTTTTTTTTTTTTTTTTCTTCACTTCATAGTGTAAAATATGTTTTGTAAAAATAATTTCTCTTAAAAAACAATAACTTTTCAAAAAACAACAAGAAACAATAAATAATAAGAATCTGATTTATATCAAGTTTATGAACATATATATATATATATCAAATATACATACTCATATTACATTATATACATAATTTATACATTTACAAAAAAAAATACCCCTTATTGAACAAAATTCAACCACTCCAACAGAGTTCAAGTAATGATATTCATTCATCAAAACTCAACCAATCGGCAACCCTACTTCACCTTACCTTAATTTTATTTTTTAAATTTCAAGTGAAAATTTACAACTCGCCACGCAATTCACAATAGACAGAAATTTAGTAAGAACTGTCAGTAGGGTTGGAATTAAAATGGATATTTGATGAAAGTATTTGTGTTTTTTTAATTCTATTTTAATCTGATTGCTATTTTTTTTTTTAATTTAACAAAATAGTATTGAAAATTACTTTAAAGAATTCTATTTGATTTTTAAATTTGAGTACTTTAAAAAAAATACTCGATTGTTTAGAAATTAATTACTGTACTGTGTTTAAATTTAATTTCCAATGTTAATAGGGCAAATTCAAAAGTATGACTGAATGCTTTTTTTGAAATTTCAGTTAATTTTTTAGGTTTGAGAAATTTAAGTAAAATTACTATTATTAGAAGTAGGTAATCATTATTTCCCATTTAAAGATTACAAATTTCGGAAAGTACTGAGTCTTTTAAAAACGAATACAGTAGTATATTAATTAAATTGAAAATTTAGAAGTATTTGAATCTTCGGTATTTGGAGTAAAAAGATATTTAGAATATCAAACGAAATTAAGTATCTAGTATTTGTACTAGTATCTAGTACTTGTTTTTAAATTTAAATTGAGTCGAGTACAAGCACTAAAGAAGTTTGTGTGTCGTAGACGAAATACTTGTATTTTCAATTATAAGTAATTTTATTGAAATTAAATGAAAACTACTCGGTTCTTTTCTTCACTACTTATTTTATTTTGAAATGTTTATATGTATAAAAAATGTAAAAAATGTAATTTAATACATAATTCAAATTGAATTGAAATTTATCTTCAACCTTTTAAAGTTAAAAGTACTAAATTACATTAAAAGTAACGAAAATTAATTCAATTTTTGATGATTTTCAACCCTGTTAAATTTTAATGATAAAAAAAAAATTTCAATATTTATTTAACAATATAAGTATATATAAGATATATAAGTAAGTATAATATATTTATTTATGTATAGGGTAATTAATTTTTTTTTTTCTAAAAACTCGGAAACATTTCAATATCAAAATGCTTCCTGTCAATATGTAAATACTTACATATAAAATGTTAATATATATATACGAGTTTATATAAGAATATAAATATTTACCGTTTCTTTAGTTTCTTCTAACCGTTGTCCATCTCGCCACCATGTTATAACAGCGGGTGGTCTTGAACCAGCACTCTGACATAAAAGATCGTATCTACGTCCTGCCGATAATGGTTGGTGTGCTCCCAGCAGTTTAATGTTTAGTGGAGCAACTGAAATTGTATTTAACAAAAAATATTTATAAATATAAAACTAAGAAAAATAAACATTTATATAATAATAAATTGTATATAAATGTATATCCATATTTAAAGAAATTTTTTATTTTATTATATAAGTAAAAAGATATTATACCGTTATTTTCTTAAAAAGTTCCATTAAATCAAAAGAAAAAAAATAAGTAACTTCTTTTAATTTTTGGGACTGATTTAAGGACAATTCAAGTTTTTGTTTCTATAGCAGAGTTTTGAATTCAAAAGATTGATATAACATTTTTAATTATAGTCCGAAAGTCGAGTCAATGCATACGTTAAATTAGTTTGTGAAATCATTCTAAACCCTTGTTGAACCAAACTTTAGGATGGGACCTGTTATACAATATACAACATAATTGTGAGGATAAGGATAGGCAAGGTTTATTGGTAATAGGGTTTGGGAAATATACGATATAAGGATTATGGGGATAAGGGAAATCGGAAGGGATATTTATATAAAAAAAAAATGTTAGTCGTATCCAGATATAACTAGAGAGAGAAGCAAAACATTACTTTTGGTAATGACAACGTGGAAGTAGTTACAAGCTTTGTCTATTTAGGATCCGAAATCGGAAAGTGTAATCGATGAAACATTAGAGGTAACTCGAAGGTTAGGCAAAGCAAACAATGCATACTACTCTGTGTTGAAGATAATGAGCTCTCGAGAAGTGAGTAGAAAATGTAAACTTGAGCTGTACAAAAGTCTTATCAGTTCGGTAGTAGAAAATGTAAACTTGAGCTGTACAAAAGTCTTATCAGTTCGGTATTATGCTATGACCTAGACGATCACCCAAGCGACGGCAGAACTACTTTCCCGTTTCGAAAGGAAAATACTGCGTACAATTATCGATCAGGGCCAATTTAGAATGCGACCCAATGCACAGCTATACAATTTATATACCGCATTCTAAAGAAGATATTGAAAATAGATAGAAAAAAACCTATAGGAAAGTCGAGAAATCGATGGATTTATGCCGTCGACATTAGTCAATTGCAACATCCAATCCAAATTGACTTAATCAAAAATTAAGTCAATTGCAACATCCAACCCAAATGTGTGCAATTGACTTAATTTTTGGACTAATTTACATTTTATAGATGTTAAGGAGATCAGATTGGTAGTAGTCAGTAAGTTTAGCAGCAATATAAGCGTCCCAAACACTTAGAAGCGTCCCTGGCAACTCCAAAAGTATGATTTGAACAAGTCAAGTTTTGGTTTAACTCGATTTCCAAAATGTATGATTTACAGCCTATTCCTGAAATGAGAAGTTCGAGACAGAGGATTTTGTAGGATGCTATATTCTGCTTATTTACAAGTTTAACTGATAATAGTTTGTAATAAAATAAAATTTTACAATGTAATATTTACATTTCAAAAGTTAATTCGATAAGTTTATTAACCATCTCACGACAACCCTTCAACGTTTACATTTGAGATTTCCCAAAAAAACTAATTTTTCCAGAATAAAAACAAAACCCAAAACTTCAAAATAAGAGCAAACAAATAATTTCTTTTATTTTATATAATTTTCGCATTTAATTTTTTTTTATATATTTTTTTTAATATAAAAATACATACCTACTTGTAAATATATATATATGTATAACAATGTATATATATATATATATATATATTTTATAAAGTATGTAATATATCAATTTATGTATCGATGCTTAGGAATTTTAGGAACGACGTATAAAACATTAAATTATTCGGAAAAAAAAAAAATGCAAATACATAATTCCGTTAAATTGATATATTATATTAACATTTATATATATACATGTTTTACGTATACATACAATACACAATACATTTACATTGTCCTTAAGGAAAAGACAAGAAAAGTAATTTATGAAAAACGACCATAAAAAACGCAAATGAAAAAAAAAACAAAACAAAAAAAAAAGAAAAAGAAAAAAGGCCGTGAAAAACACAAACTTAAACAGAAGAGTGCGGTTAGTTTTTTTTTTTTAGAAAATACCGGAAATTAGGGGAATGGACTTATCATGAACTGAAAATTTCCGGTATTTACTTTTTTTATCCAGTTTTGTTTTAATTTTGTGTTTTTGTTTTTTGCCTAAGTTTTTTTTAATGCTTTGAAATCGAAATTGAAAATCGAAATAAAAGAGTAAAAAAAACAACCGTTTTAAACGGTAAATAATTTAAGGATATGAGGATTAAATTTTATTTATTCACGTGTACATACATATTTTAATAAGAAAGTAGGTATAATGCTGCCCATACACGTCACATTTGGTTTTACAACAAGTGCGCGGTATTAAGAAGTTGTATCGGTTATTGGCAAGTTGTACAACCATTTCATAGGTTAGAAAGCTGCTTGGAGTTAAAACGGAGTCTTTGGTTTACATTTTGAGTTTTATCGTGCATGGGTAAGCTGTACTACATAAATGTCAATTTGTGTATATATATTTAGTATTTACCATATTCTTAAACCAAAGTACGTTGAAAAATTTTGATTTTAGAAAAAAATATTATTATAAAGTACCTATTTAATTACAGAGAATTAAATTAATAATTAGAAATAATTATAAAATTAACTGAGAAAAACATGTTAACATATATAAATAAATATTAAATGCCATAGTTTTGTCAAATAAAATGTCAAATATTAAATGTAATAGTTTTAGAAGAAAAAAAAAGAACTATATTTAGATAAATAAAAGCTGTTCAAAATTTAAAAATTTAATTTCATATTCTGAAGCACTTATGACATTTGACATATTCGAAGAATTAAGATGACGTTTTGATGATAGGTAGGATAAGAGTGTGTGGTATTGTTCACATACAAGTTCGCGTACTAACTTGTAAAACCAAGCTGCCCGTGTATGGGCCGCTTAAGAAAAACCTTGAAAAAAATATACCATTTTTTTTTGTTTTATTTAATAATTCTTGGAGAAACCAACCTAAGTGATATTTGAAAAATTATAATACTTTTGAACTTGTAATTTTATTCAAACTAAGTGAAACAATTACTGTGAAAAATATTTTATATATTTAAATAACTGGGCATTGTTGTTTTTTTTTAACGCCTTAAGTGGTTTTAAATGTTAGAAAAAATATTTATTTTAATTTTTAAGAGAGGAAGAGTATCTGTTTTTTTAAATAACAGTTACCTTGTAACACAATAAACTTGGAATTATTGATCAATTTATTTTTATTTTTATGTTATTAAAGAAAATTCTATGGAATTGTGTTTTCCAGACAATTCTTCAAGCATTGCCTTGTATATTGTACAAGTCGGTATATTCAATTTTTTTTTGTATATTCAAAAGTTACAAAAACAATTGGAACCAATTTTTATTTCTTAAAATTATGAATGAAAAAATTTTTAATGCGCATCACAATATATTAATAGATTAAATTATTAAATTTTTTCTAAACTTTACCAGGAAAAATATCTTTTCAAAAGCAAAAACCCCATATAAATTACACATAATTTGTACTTTTTCTTTAAATTTTTCTAGTTTTTCAATAACCAGACCTGTTAACAACCAACATACAAGGCAGTGTTTCAAGGATTACAAATATTTTACACACCACCACGAACAATGGTCACAGGCACATTCAAACTCGTTATTCCTTTGTAATTGTATAAAAATTAGTAATAAGAGATATGCACGTACATATATTAAAAAGGAGTTCCAGATCAATGTTAGAGAGTCAGTAATTGTAATTATTTGTGTCTAACATTATGTGTGTATTGTAATATAAGAACCTAATATTCAAATCGAGGCTCACTTTTTTTTGGAACTATATCTTCAACCTAACCTATACTATATCTTTCATCACACTATACAGAACACTCATCGTACCAGTTCTGATATAAGGTGCAGAATCATGGACCATATCCAACTACAATGAAAATCTGGTCTGGTCTTTTGAAACGAAGATTTTACGTAAAATTTTTGGTCCAATTACAATAATGGAGTTTGGAGACAGCGACATAATCGCGAGCTATATAAGCTGTACGACGATACTGATCTCGTAACTTGGATTAAAATCCAAAAATTTCGCTGGTTAGGTCACGTAAGGATGAATGATGATACTCCAGCAATAGCGGTTTTAGAAGAGGTCGACTACTTGTTGGAAGGACTGTGTTCAGTCAGACTTAAGAATGCCGAATATTGTTGAAAGTTGGAGAGAAGCTGCAAAAGATAGAGGCCAATGGAGAAAGGCTGTGAACTCGGCTCAGAAATAATAATTTGTTATGCCGATAAAGTAAAGTAAGTAATATCTTCAACCCAGATCATATATTTTCAACAGAGGATGTTACAAATTATTAAATTAGCCAATTATGTAAAAAGGAAATGCTGTTTTTGGCTAAATTATTTGTACTAGATTGCCATGTCCGTGTATAATTAGGTACTTTTGAACCAATTAAGAATTATTCAGAAAATTTTAAATAAACACTTAAGGAAAGAGGGGTTAAGTGTTGGCAAGGATAACCTTTTTTCAGATTTAAATTAATAAACTATTTTTATACATACTTCTTTAAATAAATATATGATACCGAAATATTTTATTTATATAAAGAACAGACATCTTTAAATAATATTTTTATTGTATTATAGTTTTAGATTTGCACATTCCATTATTTAAAAATTAAAAAAAAAATTATTTATACAATGTTTAAAATAAAAAATACTTTACGTTTTAAATATTTGCATAAATTTGTATACATAAATAATTGTTTATTTTATATTATATACAATTGTTAAATAAACAAATATGTATATATTTAAAAAAAAAATTTATGTACGTGCTTGAATTTTATACACTTTTATACTTACAATTCATGTCAATTTCAACAATTGATTCTAATGGTGTTGCCCTTGGATGATTATTTGCTCTACATGTCAGTCTTGATTTAAGATCCTCTCTACCTAAAGGACCTAGTGATATTTCACTTTGTACATAACGTGCATTTGGCACAATATTAGTTTCCGATGCAACTGGTATACCATCACGATACCAACTAATAGATGGTGTTGGTTTACCTATAAAAAAAATATTAATAAATAAAAAAATTTTTATAAATATATTTAAATATATAAAAAAATAAGATATGTTTAGGGTCAAATAATTTTTATGCACGTGTATACAAATAAGGTCACGGGTATTTTAAAATTGCTTTTTCGTTTGTAACGCATTGATCTAGACGAGCTAGATATAACGTTAAGGGTACGTATCGGATCAGAGTCAAAAAGTAAATCGATCTGGCAGAGTGTGTTTGTCCGTCCTTCGTCCGTCCGTCCACGATAACTCAGAAAGTAAAAGGCTTAGAGTTGTGAAATTCACACAAAATCATTTATAGACAATTTGAAGGTTCTCTGACCAAGGCTTCGGGTAGATGCCATAGAAACATTTTGAACCAATATTAACTTTTTCAAAATGAATAAGACTTGGACGATGAAAATTACACACGCTAAGTTATATAATAAGGCAAGCACTTCTGTGAAGTTGCAAAATGCTAAGGCTTCATTTTCGGGCAGCTGCTATATAACTTTTTTGAACCATACTATCATTATCTTCAGAACTTTTTACACTACAGAGTTGAAATTAAAAGTAGGCATAAAGTAAAAAAAAAGTGTGTGGGCAAAGTGTGGGCATTCGGTTAGCCGAATTTGATTTTCTTTTGCTACGGGTTTTTAAATTTATAGAGTCGGTTGGGCCAAATTTTTTTGGTATTTTTTTTTACATCAAAGTGTGTTTGCACGAGTATCTAAAAGTTGACAAGGGCAATTATAATGTTCCTCGTTTTTTTCATAAAAAAGAATAAAAAAAAATATTAAAAAAATTAAAAAATTTTAAAATATGCATAAAAGTAAAAATATTTATAAAATGTTTTTTTTTAATAAAAATTAAAAATAATTCAGTTTGTTTTTTAAAAATTCAATAAAGTTTAAATCAATATGAATTTATATATTTCAAAAAAAAATTTTAATTAATTTCAAGAATTGGAGTTCCTACTAAAAACTCTTTTAAAATAGAAAAACAAAGACTAAAATTTTTTTTGATTTAAAAAAAAAAATCAAATACTTCGGAAGTAAATTTTGAAAAAAAATTATAGTTTAAATAAATCTTTTAGATGAAATTTTAGAATTTTGATAGGGTATTGACATCGATTTGCGGACTATTTATTTGCAGTTAATCACTAGACCGATCTGTTAACCGCTAAAAATGTTATATCAAAATTCCTTTATATTTCTTGTTAATTTGGTTTCTTAGATTTAGATTTTGAATATCAAAACCTAGTTTTGGGCGGAAAAAATATTTCAATTAAATTTTCTAATATTTATATACAGAAAGAACATAACAATTATCCAGGATTAAATTCTGATTTTAATATTATTTTTGTAAGCCTAGATTTTGAAAAGCAGTTCATTTTTTTTCATCAAAATTAACCAGGTTTTTTTAGTCCGAGAACTGGATAGGCTCCTATTAATATAATTTGTTTTATGCATTCTAATTAAAAAGTTAAATAAAAATTCTTTAATCATAATTAAAATAGTAGATTTGTTAAATTAATACAATAATATAGTTTTTGAAAATTTTTGTCCTAAAACTGGATTTTCTTGTCCGGAAACTAAAGATATCGTTTACTTTTTAAATTCATTTAAATTTTGATTTAATTTCCATTAAAATATGTTAAAAAAACGAGGAAGAGTGTAGTAGAGTAGACTGTGTCAACTCTGGGATACCCGTATGACCGTTATATGAACATTATATCATTATTATTATAAACATTAATTACTTTTGGCAAAATTTCAAACCTACCAGCTTTATTAGGTGAAATATAATACTCATATAAAAGAAGAAGTTGTATGGCAGCTAGTCGAACCCTATGCAGTAGACCAACCAAATTTTGCAGAAACTTTGGCCATAGAACTAAACTACTTTTGCCAAAATTTCAGAATTTTCAGACAGAATAGGTACAGAGAAATACTCATATAAAAAAAGAAGTTGTATGGCAGCCACTCGAACCAATGGACCAAAATGGCTGGATTTAAATAGCGATGACGGTTATTGCAAAAAAACGAATTTGCGAAAATTTCAAGATCCTAGCTCCTTTAGTTTTTGAGTTATCGTGCGGACGGACGGACATACATAGCTAAATCGATTTTTTTTTTCGATTCTGATCCGATCCATAATAGACTTGAGTCTATATCTACCCCCCCCCCCCCTCCCTCCTTCTCTGCGTCACAAACGTAATGGCAAATTTATTATACCCTTTGACTATATAGTCATATGGGTATAAAAAGCAAATTAATTTTAAATATTTTTAATTAACAAAACACAAAACTATTAAATAGTTGCAGAATGAAAAAAGACAAAACTACGAACTACCAAAGTTTAAAAAAATTATTAGTCCGAGAACTGGCGCCATTACCCTATTATTGAAGCTTGAAAAACAAATATTTCATACCAAAATATACATTTTATATTAAAAATTTGATTAATTAAATTTTTAAATAATAAAGTATTTTAGCTTTGATATGGTTAGATAGTATATATATATATATATATATATATATATATATTAGTATATATCAGTAAAGGATTTACAACCAAAAACAATTTCTACTTACCACCATAAACTTCACATTTCAGTGAAACAACATCACCTTCACTATATGGTCCAACTACTGTTGATCTTTCTATACCTGAATCATCTCGAATACTAATTCGTTCAGGAGGTGCTGAAAATAAAAATAATAACTCAATATTATTTTGTTGTAAATAAGTTAAAGTATATTTTTAGTTATTTTTATATTTTTATTGATTTTTAATTTTAAATTGTATTTTAAGATAAAAATAAAAAGATTAAAACTTTAGTCGTTTTTTCGCAATAGCCGTCATCGCTATTTAAATCCAGCCATTTTAATTAACATTTAAATTTTTCAGAAATAGAGCCTCAAGGTATTGTTTCTTAAGAATTGGAAGATTTAACTGAAAGAGAAATAGTACCTCAGAGTCCTAGTTCTTATTCCTTTCTATATGAAATTATTAAGTATCTTATTCCTTTTGGTTTAAATTTGAAAGAATTTTAGTATTCGAAGTCATGCTATTTCTCTTTTCCATATATATAGGAGATGTCAGAATTAGAAGAGTTTTGAAGGTGCATTCAAAATTCTGGAAAAGCGTAATATATACCTTATAGTGACGGGTACGGATATATACAGATTTCCTCGAACTATAACATCAAAAATAATTATCACACATTTTGGAGTTGGATTTGAAGCCAGGGTATTCCCTTTTTTCAAAATTAAGAAAAAAACAATAATTTTTTCTTTAAGCTATTTTGAAAAAATGGGCAATCCTGATGTTGTAACCAAAGTCTCGCATACATGAGTTCATAAATACACTGGAAAAAGGGTCAACTTTGATTTTTTAAACAAATTAATTATGCTCCTAATATAAAACCTCGCATAAATTTCGACTTAAATATGTACGCTTAGTCACACAGTTTTAGTTATATGAAGGTAGAACACAAAAAAAACATGTAATTATTTTAAAGTGAATCAAAGGTTGCTTAGGAACTTATGTCCCTCCAATTAGTCATAAGTCCCTAAAAGAATTATGACCTTGGGAGTTATGACTCTTTTTTTTTTTTGTAATTTTCGCAAATTTAACGAAAAGAAGAAATTTAAGAAACAAAATAACCTTGAAATAATTTTGTTTGATCTCACAACCGTAGGTTTATTTTTAACGAAAATTTCCAAGAATTTTTATTTGCACCTTGAAAAAAAAAGCCTTGCTTTACTCTTGCAAATAAACGTAAATATTATATAATGTTTTAAAACTTTAAGGAATCCCTGTTTTGTATAAAGCTTTTATTTTTAAGGGCAAATAATAAACTTAATTAATAACTTTAAGTTAATTTAAAAAATATTAAAATGTCTTGAATTTAATATGAATTTGAGTTGATACGTGTTATTAGATACTTCAAAAAATTTATAAAATTATATTTTATGTAATCGTAATCTGCATTATTACAATTTTTTTGATAAAAATTACTTAGAATTTTAAAAATACAATTTGATGTTTATGATATTATTTTAAATATCAAATTTTATATTACTGAATTATGCTGAAGTAATGTAATAGTATCTAATATGATTTCTAATATTATGTGACAATTTTATTTTATTTATACGGCGTTTTGTGTTCGAAAATGTTTCATTTGTTATTAAGTGTTTTTCTTTAGACGTAATTTAATCTATTCGATGCGAAGGTTGTTTATTTAAGGATTGTTAGGAAAAATGGTTTTATTAACCCGCTTCCTTGTCTGTCTACATTCGTTGATTGAATTGATTTCAATCTAACCTCTCGATCCGTTTGTCTCTTTAAAATTTGCTCAAAACTGGATCACAATCCAATATGAATTTGCCTTTTTTTGTTAATTTATTATATATTTATTTTATTTAGGTTTTTAATATTACATGAGAGTTTTAAGTTGTGTTTTAAGTTGTATTTTTATGACGTGTAATCTAATTTTTTTATTATGTTGCATAATTTTAGGATAATTTTGCCCATATAATTTATATTAGAGATATTTATTTTTACGAGTAGGTACAAAATCTGGCAGACAAAATCTCCATAACAAAATCCCGAAAACAAAATTCCCTAAATTAAGTTATTTAAGAATTGCTCCCATTTTTGGGGCTGATTGCGCTCCCATTTTAATGTTTTTATTTTTTGAAGATTTTGGTTTTAGGGTTTTGACTTTGGAGATTTTGTTTTTGGAAATTTATTTTAATGTGAATTTTGTCCTTGGAGATTTTGATTTTTAGGAATTTTGTGCCGTTCCCATTTTTACTTTGTGTCATATTTATGATTTGTTTTGGAAATTTTAAACACATTCTAATATATATAACGTCAAGAAATTTTGTAGGGATTTTGAATTATTAATCTGTATGAAGTTTAATACAGTTTCCAATTATTTTGTTATATAATATTAAACTTGGCTAAATTGTATTATTATCAAATGTTAGGAAATATTAATAAGTTTATTAATTTTGCCTTTTAGTAATAGTAATAGTTACTCAAATAATACTCAAAGGTACGGATCAGATCAGAATCGAAAATTAAATCGATTTACCTATGTATGTCCTTAATAACTCAAATTGTATATATATTTATACATGTTGGTAACATATTTTTGATAAATCAAAAAATAAAGAAGCTAGGATTTTGAAATTTTCTCAAATTCGTTTTTATGCAATATCCATCATAGCTAGAGTTGACACAGTCTACTCTACTACACTCTTCCTCGTTTGTTAATAACTTAATCTTCTGTAGTGCAAAGAATTCTAAGTGGTGCAGAGACTAGATTTATAGACTCATAAATTAAACTATTAATTATATTTATTAAATATTTTTTTTAAAATTTGCTGGAACAAATAAAAAATAATAATATTCTCAAAGATTTTGAAAGTACCTACCTACCTATAATTATAGTCTTTTTAAAATTTATTATTTTAATAAAAATATGAATTTTGAATAGAATATAAGACATAAAAAAAAGAAAATTTTATAAAATATATGTTTAATTTAAGAATAAAAATTAAAGATAATCATTTATAATATTAAAACTTTAAATTTATTTTCTTTTAATATAAATTTTTTCTTCATTTTTAATACAATTTTGCATATTTGCAAAATTTTATAAAATATTCAAAATTTAATATTTTTAATCTTATGGTTATCATACCATATCGTATATATGGGTGTATGAACAATGTTGTATAAAATATATTCAACATTCTCTAAAAATACTTAAAATATATATAAACATATTTATTTAATTTTTAGTCTATGTATGGTGATGTTATCACAGTTCTCTATTGAGAGCTTAAGTTAATCCTATAGTTATCCTATAGTTATTTAACTAAAAATGGAATCAATTATTGAAGTTAATTATTTATTATATTTAATTCAAAACGATTTATGAAATAAAGGTAAAGCCAAGGTAGATTTGGAAAAGATAATTTTTAATAAGAATTATATTTAGATAATATATTAATTAATTAAAAATATATTAAATATTTTAATTGATTGTTAAATAATAGTTTTGCGTTTAATGAAAGTAAGTTTCGTTTTATTAAAGTTTAGATAATTTAAAAGAAAACGATCTTTTCAAGTGTAAGAATTACAAAACAATGAAATTTATTTTTGACAGCAATGAAAATTCTCCTGATCTTTGACAATACAAAAATAGTTCACAATAAAAATTTTAATTTTATGACATTTGGGTAAAAATTCACTATGATGAAATTAAGAAGTCTTCAACAGATAGGAATTAAAACATATGAGCTAATTTAGACGGTGTCAACGTTGTAGTATTCACATCTTGTTGTTATATCTGCTTAAAAGCTCTTTCCGTTTACACGTTGATGTCATGTATACATAGAGTGCTGCCGCAACTTTATATGTGTGAGTTAATATTATCATATTTTTTTCCAATAGTATATCACTCTTTAATGTTTAATATAAGAATGATGTGTAGTATATCATAAAAAAATTTTTGACCTGAAAAATTTTTTATTGCTTTTTTAGATGTATTGGTGACTGTCAACACGTAAGGCACCTAAATTTTGGTTAACAAAAATGTACAAAAATGTATACAAGATTTTCGGGTGTTAAGCGTGTTTTCGTCGTTTTTTTTCGTGTTAAAGCTTTTTTGTAGAAGAAATGAGTAAGTGGGAAAGAGAAAGAAGATTATGTTGACAACAACTGCTGCCCCGTCTAAACGCATGGTATAATTGTTTATAGTTGGTGTCAACACTTAACATGGCTTTACAAAATATTCAACAATGAGATGAAAGCGGAAAGTGTATTGTTTGTGTGTGTGTGTGTATTCGTGTGAATCTTTGAGCACCATACCTCGCCTAAATTTTAATTCATTTTGATAAAGTTTGGTATGTAACCGTCGAGGTTGAGTTCAAATTTAATAAAAAGACTATTCGTGAGTACTCATGAAGAATAGCCTCAATTTGTGGTTCTAATAATTCATTCAAGAGGAGGGGCGAGGACCTTAATATAAAATAACCAGACTTTACAAGATATGTTAAAAGATTTTAAAAACTTTACAATACAAATCACATTATGAAAGCTTATAAAAAAGCTTAAACAATCATTTTACTAAAAGCTTTAAACATTTTTAGCTTTAACTGTAAAAATTGTATTGTATTGTAATAATGTAAGTATTATATAAGTAAAGTAAAGTTTGTTTATTGTCTTGATTTGTATTGTATTTTTATCATTATTGTATTGTATTGTATTGTTCTGCGATATTGTTTGTTATTGTATATATTGTTTATGAAATATATGACACTTGTGTTGCAATACACTTATATTTCATCACCTTAACCATTACCCTCATAATTTTTTATGATTTTTTTTATAATTTTATTTTATTTCATTTTTTTTTTTTAAGTCATTGTTGACAATAACGAAAAAATATTATGTATTTTTTTTTTTTTTATCTTAAGAATAAAGTGAATGTGAATTTTATGATTTTTCCTTTATAAAATGTTACATACATATATATTTATATATTTTTAAAGAATAATTTCTTTCTTATACATACACACATATACATATATATAAATATCTTTAGAAATTTTTTTTTTTAAGATTTTTATTATATATATAATATGCGCTTTTTGCCTCCAAATGGTAATAAAATATATTTTTAATCTTTTATTTTTATACGTGACTTCAACAGAACTTGCCAAAAAAAAAAAAAAAACTTAAAAGTTTATGGTAAAATTGAAGCTGGTAGAGTTTGGTATATTAGTAACGGCAATTTAGTATATGTGGGGGTCCAACAAAAATAAAACAAAAAAAAACATTCAGTGAGACCTAAAAATTTAAATTTATATTCTTTACACATGTCTTTAACACCACCGTTTTCATATGTGCAAAATTTTGTTTTAGTTTTTAGTACATTTTCAAAAAAATTTTGAAAAATTGTGATTATTAGTTTCATTCTGTCCGTCCGTCAGTCTGTTCGTATATTTCCAAAAACTTTTACACCGTTTGAAACAAAGCAAAGAACATTTGAACTACAGATAGGTACAAAAACAATTATTTCATGGAATATCTTTTTTGTAACTATATCCGTTAGGCAGTTACAACCATCGAAAGTCGGAAAAAGCCCTTAATTGATATTGTTATAAAAAGAGTTCTAAAAGGTATATTTTCAATCTGATTAAATGTATAGAGTTGCCATACGATACTAAAATTAACCATTATAAGTTCAGTTTTTGCAAGTTTTTTGGACCTACATATCTTCTGAACGGTTCTAGTTATAGACTTGGGAGAAGTTAGATTTTCAGAAATTTGTAGAACTCCTTTAAAGGAAATTTTTTTGTCACGTCCCTGTCCCCTGGGCTGTAAGGGGCACAAATTGAAGCACCTGTAACTTACATACCCGTTCAAACTTTTTTTAGTATTACACAACATTTTAAAGCTGCAACATTATATTTTAACATATGTTAAAGATTTTTCTTAAATTTAAAAGAACTTCTGAAAATTGAAGAAAGTGTCTTTTAGTTTTAACCATTTTTGCTTATATAATAAGATTCTAAGAAAAAGTCAAAAAACTGCTGGAAGTCACAAATTAATTCCTGGAAATAAAAATTTTGGGTGGGGGAGGTTAAGTAAGATCATCTAGAATCATCATAAGTTTGCTTTGTAAAAATTTGTAAACCTTCCCCATTGAAGGACTATTTGGACTTAAAAATTTACCAGTGTATATATATCAGGGTTTAATAAAATTACGTAGTTTTTCGTAGTATTTAGGTATGCTATGCTATTACTGTGAAACATCTTTACAGCATAAGCACAGTCACGGTTTTTTTTTGTAAAGGAATTGCTTCTGCTATTTTTAAAAAGCAATTGTCAAACGAAAAGTTTTTGCTGAGTAGCAGATAAAAAAGCACATTATGTTGCTTTGACTGATTTGCTATTGTATTTGAAATTGTTTTTGTCTTGTCATTCTGTAATTGTTATTAAGAAATAAAATATTTTTTCATTTGTGTTTTGTATATTTGTAGTGTGTAGTGTTAATATTTGTAATATATTTTGTAGTGTGTGATTTGATTTAATTTTTATTTTGACGTTTTATTTTTTATGCACTTTGTGCACTATGTATGGGTAACCTTTTCTGCAATTTAGTTCTCAGTAAAAGCTTTGTCTTACTTTGCTTATAAATAGTAACAAAAAAAAGCACTATTTATAGTTCAGCGTTTGATTATTGTAATGTGCTGAACAGCCAAAGCTTTTGTTTTTTTAAATAATAGCTATTGCTTTCATTTGCTTCTATAGTTCTTTAGAAGCATAGCATAGTTTTATTTATTAAATTGAAATGCTGTGACTGTTCAGCAAAAGCACTAATTTCATTGTTATTGCTGCTTAAACTATAGCCTTTCAAACCCTGATAAATATAGTCATCAAAGTATATATATTTCCAAATTAAACTCTGTATAAAACACTATATAATTTTGATAATGTGCTTTTTTAAAAACCCTTGATTTTAGGGGATAAGGAAAGATTATTATAGGGGGGTTTATTGTATTTTAGGTCCTTTTATTTTATTTTATATTTTTTATTTCAAAAACAAATTTACCTCTAATATAATTTTATTTGTTTTTTTTTTGTTTTTTTTTTTTTTTTTAACCATTTTATTATATAAATTGTAAATGGTTATTTAAACATAAATTTTTATAACCAACGTATATAATAAAAAATAATAATCACGATAAAATAAAACCATTACTCATCAGGGATGGACTTAACTTGTTGTGTTAGATTGTTCAAAAAGGATATAAATGATTTAAATGTAAAATATAATATCCACTTGTAGTATGTATGGGTAGGTGGGCTAGACGGAAGAAGGTGTTAAATAAGAAAGAAATGTGTATAACTTGACATAAAGTTTAATATTCCTTTATGTAATTATATTATATTATAATATAATTATAGAGCTTTTATGTGAAAATTGTCTTACTTATCATTTCCTTTAAATTATTTTAAGAATATATTTCACTAATAATATTAAAAATAATAATATAGTTAATATAAATAATTTTATACGATTAACCCAATTACTAAATATATCATTTATCGTGTTTAGGAAGACGAAAGTGTTGTATCTATAGAATACTTTAAAATCAGTTATATTCTAAAATTAAGAGCAGTTATCATTTACAGATATGTTTTCAGATCCTTTTTTTTTAATATTCATTTTTTAAGCCCAATGATGAGTTAGAAAAATAATTGTTTAATGGTATTAAAATTGTCAATAGTCTTCCCAAAAATATAAAATATGCAAAATTCTAACTTAGAATTTAGTTCAGATTAATGTTATTAAATTATTTACCTAAACCTTGAATTAACTCCGCTGTAGCCGGTTCCAAGCCCGGTTGAGAAAGGTGGAGGGAAGAATAGTTATGAGAACACTAACGCATTATACAACAAATTCTGAAGCAACTTTTCAACCCCAACGGTCCTCCAAAGAAGGAGGGTTTTGGCAAACAGTTATCAGCCCTATCCAACAAAAAATATTGCTACGAAATCTAATTTTAACCATTAAGGTAAAATATTTTATAGCATTAATAAATAATTAAAATTTTTCAACGCTCTTCAAAATTAAAATTTTCCGATTTTGAATTATAATTTAAAGTAAAATAAATCGTTTTTTTTTGTTTAATTACATTTTTATTCAAGTATATAATATATGTATATAATATATAAAATTATTTAACAATTTAAAAGTAATATTTTATTTTTAAAGGTATCCATTGGAAACCTATAATCTGCTTTAAATGAGTGCTTCACAACCAATTTTTTTTTTAAATACTTCAAAAAATATACATAAACAATTAAGAAAGCGTATTAATATCCCTTTTTTACACCTCATTTTTAAATAAAATTGAAAAAATTTTCCACCAAAAACAAAAAACAGATACAAGGTGATATAAAAAAAAAAAATTAAAAAAATTGAAAAAAAATTGAAAAAAATTAAAAACAAACGCCAATTAAAAAAAAATAAATAGAATAAAATATTACTTAAAAGCTTTACAATTTTTATAATTAAACATTATATTAAAATATTAAGTACCGTTTATTTAAGTCCTTTTCAGAATATTAAAAAAAAGAAAAAACGTATTAATTTTAATACTGTTTAAAATTTCTGATACATTTCAAAAACGAAAAACACGTAAGTCGAAAAAAGTTTAAATTAAAATTGTTATTAATTTTTCTAATATATAATTTTGTTTGCATAAGAACCTACAATTAGACCTTGGAATCATATTACTTTATCAATTTAATCTTCGACTTCTTGAGAAATAAAGTCCAGGGGTGTTATTTCAATCCCCAATCTTTTGAGAAATAAGGCCCTACAATTTAAGACACTGGTATTATATTTCTCTATCAGTTTAATCTTTGACTTCTTCAGAAATAAAGCCCCGGGGTGTTATTTCTCTTTTTATTTAATTTCCGATCTTTTGAGAAATAAAGCCCTACAAATTAAGATCCTGGGATCATATTTCTCTTTCAATTTAATCTTCGAATTCTTGAGAAATAAAGTCCCGTTATTTCTCTTTCAATCTAATCTCTGATCTTTTGAGAAAAAAAGTCCATGAGTTTTAATTTTCAAAAATAGATTATATTCAAGAGGTATTTTAGAGCTAGATTCCAACATAGCATTGATATTACCCTTTTTCATAATTTTGAATGAATTTTAAAATCTTTCCTAATTCAGAATTTCACCTACACATGTGTAAATAACCTGGTAAAGAAAAATACGTTGATTTTAAGTACAATTCTTAAATCCTTTCTAATTTAAAATCTACATATCTATATTATATACTATAAAGAGTAGGACTCTGGGGTGTATCTTTTAATCGATCTTCGAATTCAATATCCAGAAGCTTTATTTGTCAAACAGTCGTAAGTTAAATTGAAAAAGAATTAAGACCCCGGGATCTTATTTATCAGATTTTACGGCGTTATTTCATATGAAAAATACCCGAGGACTTTATTTATAGGGCCATACTTCACGGCTCCTAGTTTTTCATAAAAAAAGAAGTAGTCGAAACTTTGATTTACAAGATATATTATTCTGATATGGGAGAAGTACATAATCTCAGTTTTCAAAATCTCGTTTAAAGAAAATCTTGTTTTTAAAAAATCTTGATTAATAAAATCTTGTTTGGGTAAAACCTAGTTCTGTTTTTCTTCTGTGTTTTTAGAATAAATTAAAACGGGTTTCAGACTTCAGATGGGGATTGAGTGTTATACGTCTTCTATACGAAATATATATAGATGTGCGTAGGTCTTGCGTAATTGTGAAAGAGGATGAACATTAAAGTTGAATATAAAATCAGGTTTTTTAAAAATTTTTTTAGCGCAGTTTTTGCCTTATTTTCAATACCTCATTGTTAAATATCCCACAGATACCCTAGTACAAAATTCCACTTTTTTTAACAAATCTCCTTTCCTTATAAAATCCCACTTTTTCAAATTAAACAAAAACAAAAGAGACGGTGTTTGGAAAAGAACTGACCAAGACATGGCTTTCATAGCAGACATAACAAATTGATTACAAATCTTCTGTTCTATGTTTTCCTTAAATATCCTTTTCTTCACTTTAATGGTTCTCGTTTTCGAAGTTAATTTTTTTGTAAACTTCTCTTATTCTGTTTTTATTTATTTTTATCTATTATTTTTGCGTAAGGATATTTTTTTTAAGGATATTTTTTTAAGGATATTATATTAAGACAAAAAAAAACAATATTTTTTGTTATTTTTATTGCTTTCATTGTGTTTGATGTTATTGTATCTGTGTTTTATTTTTTTTTGTGTATCTAAGGATCTAATTTTAAATAAAAATTAACAGTCATTAATTCTTATGTACCCTTATGGTGCCTACTTTTATTTTACCTTTTAAATATATTATTATCCTTGGAAATTATTGCTTTTGTGTTAAAATTTTTTGTTTTTATTTCGGAAGTAGGAAAAAAAAAGGCAACAACAAAAAACTTTGAAAAATAACTAACAAATGGTGTGAGTTTATACAAAACAAACAAGGGGTGAAAAAAACCAAGGAGTTTTAAATTACTCATTTCACAAAACTACACAATGTTATACAATAAAAACAATAAAATTTGTGAAAAAATTTATGCTGAATTTCAAGGATATTACCAATCAACCCCTTCCTTTACTCCTTCCCCCGACAAATTTTTCAGGTTCAAGGAATTAAATTGTGGCTTGCATCAAAATTTTAATCTTAATGTAGAATTTTATTATATGAGCAAAAATGGTTCAAAATTAATTGACACTTTCTTCAATTGTAAGGAAGCCTTTTAATATTAAGAAGAACCTTTAAAACGGGTTTCAATATTTGAGTTTTAACTTTGACTATTTGTTACTACAAAACAATTTGAATATGTAGCTAAGTTGAAGAGGTACTGAGATGCAAAATTTCAGTTTTAGACGCCTTACAGTAGGGGGTTATGAGGGGTCGAAAATTAGCATATTTTGAGTGCGGTATAACGGTAAATTAAAGTATCACAGTATGGCAACCCTATACATTTGTCTTAAATATATTTATTACGCTTGTAAAATCAGCTGTTTTTTTCTGTTTCTAGATTGAAAATGGCGGAAGAACTCTTTTTATAACAATTTAAATTTTTTTTTGGGACTGAGTAACGAATGGGACAACAGACAGAAAAAGTTCTCAAATGAATTATCAAAATCTATTTGAATTTAAAATTACATATCTTTATTTCAAATGGTATTGGAGTTTTGTAAACATACTGACAGACGGACGGACACTTCTTCTTCTAAAAATGCACTAAAAAATGTACAAATTTTTTATGTTCATATGTGACTTGTTCTTGTGTTTTTTTTTTTTTTTAATGGTAAATATTTTATGTACGCCATGTTTTTTTTTGTTGTTGTTTATCTTGATCCCGCGTTAAGCCTACTGTTTCCTAGAAATAAATTTGTTTGTATATATAAAGAAAGTTTGTTTTTTATTTTGATTTATAATTTTTCTTTTAAATAAATTTTTTATTTTATAATTTTCTTTAATTTTCTTTAATTTATTAAGATCTTTTGTCACATTTAAGATGCTAAAAAGACTTTTAAGCAATTTAATAATATTGTTTTTGTTTTTTTAACTTTTGAATGTTTTTTCGTAATTTTTTAGAATAGAAGTTATGAGTTATATGGTATTCGTATTTAATAATGTTTTTAAAATATTTATAGAAAATTTTTATTTTTTAAAGTTATATATGTATATGTAAAAAATTTTTAATTTAATTTATATTTTTTGAAATTAAATTTTATATATATCTATTAAATATGAAACAGATATGATATTTATTTTTTATTTATTTATTGGTAGTACCAGACAATAGTAAATATTGCCTAGTCCTTTGTCTATTTGACATTTGGACTATTTATTAAACTATTTTAATATACACTATATTTTTTTTATTAGATATGATCCGACCAGGATTTGAACCTGACAATTTCCTACTGAAAAGCTGTAAGCCTATATTTTATATTTTAAAAAAAGCCACCTGTCTCTTTCGGCTGCTGCGACAGGCTTATTTTTAATATCCACAAAATAAAAAAATATATATTTTTTTTCTAATTCTGAATATTCTGACTCATCCAAGGCTAACTAGGAGCTTCAAGATAATCAGACTCGTTATAGAATAGTAATCAGGTAGCATACGGTAATTAAAGTACTCCTGATTCTTTTTCGATATAGATACGTTCCGACAAATTCCGCGGAAAAAAATCGCATAACAGAAGATATGAAGTGCATACAAAAGTAAGGGATTCCAGTTTCAGGTCACAGAAATCAATAAAATAAAAACATTAACATATAAAAATTTATTGATTTAACGTGTATAACACATTTTATTAGAGTGATATGCAATAAACCAAGAAGAAAATGGAATTGTGCATTAAAAAATATTAATTAAATGAAATGAAATAATTATTTTACATGTTACTAACAAAGAATAAGTTCAACTTCGTAATACAAATAGAAGATATTTTAATATCTTTCATCTATAATCGGGGGATGCATTCTTTTTTTTAAGGTGACACTTGTATATAATTGTCATCACTCGAAATTTTTATATTTTCATACTCACACTGCTGTAATGTAAAACACTTATCAATCGAAATTTCTATTTCATTTTTATACTTATTCTGTAATATTAGTATAGTCTTCCACGCAAAATTAGTTATTGATCCTTCCGTTTAGTTCTCCATTAGTTCTTTGTAAATTTTTTTAAAAATTAGTCAAAGGAACTTAAATCTATATGTGTATATACACATAAAAATTCATATAAAATTATTTTGTGGAATTTAAAGTACTTAAAATCGAATTTAATCATGTTTCTGAAATCGCGTTATTTCAATTTTGATCTTGTAAAAAGATAATTGAATAATTTTTCCAAATCGCGTTATTTCAAATTCGCGTAAAAAGAAAATTAGATATAGTTTAGTTTTCTTATATTTTTAAATTTTTATATGAAATGATGAAATATTGATCAAATGAGTTTTTTTTTTTGTATATAAGACATACCTGACATACAAAATATAATATATATTATGATCCTAAAACTTTTTCGCCCAACAACTGAGAAATCATTTTCAAATCTGAAAATGAATTTGAAAAATTGGAAAACAAAGAAACGGAGATATAGCGTCGGGTACGATAGCTTAATTTTTTGAATCTTGTTAAACAAAATCTCGAAAATCAAAATCGTGTTTTTTAAAATATTGCAAATCAAAATTTCGTTTTTAAAATCTCGAAAATAATAATCTCTTTTATATTCTATTCAAATATGTAGAAAGTGTTGCAATTAATTGAATGCGCTGAACATAAAATCAATTTAAAATACTTTACTTAAATTTGTTTTAACAGTTTATTTAGAAATAATAATCAAACGTTTAAAAATTATTTTACATCAAAAAAAATTTTGTTTTTTAAATTTTATAAAAAAAATTAATACCTATTTATTAAACAAATACTAAATCATAACGGTATGAATGACAGATAATCTTTTTTAATAATCCCACCTAATGACAATTTTATCACTATTTCATGCACGTCAAAATATGATTAAATTTTTTTTGAATAAAAAAAGTCACAATAGCGATTTTGTGGCAGTGTTGTCGTCATTACAATTTTTGGATTAGGGCTGTACATTTTCATTTTAAATATAGTTTGAAATTTTAGTTGTGGATTAATCCTTAAAAGTTTATGAATTTTTTTAAAATATAGTTATATTAATATTTGAATCTAGTTAATCTCATTAATGTTAATGTTGAAATTTTAAAAATGCTGACTTGCATTTATTGTTTAAGTCTTGTGCTGTATTTATTTATATTTTCCATTAATATTATTTCTTTTCATAATATAAGATAATTTAAAAAAGTTTATTTAAATTATTTTTCAAATAATTTACTCAATTTAATATATTTATTAATAAAATATTTTTTTAGAATAATATTATGACCTCGGTGTACTGCGTAAAGCATTATAGTTTGTAAACCGAAAGAGTACGGTTCAATTCCCAGGTCACAATTTTAAATTAAAATCAAAAATTTTTAAATTGAAAGTAAATGTAATTCTTATTTACAAATCAATTTGATGACCTATATACAGTGAAAGCTCTCATAAACGGACAGTCACGGTTCTAAAATTTTCGTCCGCTTATGGGAACTGTCCGGTTAATAGAAAAAATTTTTTTATAACTTTTCTTAAATTCGTTCTTATATTTTTTAATAACGTTTTTGCAAGGATAAAATTATAATGGTAAAACAACATAAAAACTAAATAACAAAAGAAAATAAAAACTACTACAAAAAACTAAACAAAAATTCAATACAGATTAACATTATTTATTTAAATTACATACTACATCCTTTCCAGTAGTCTTTTGAAAGAATTTGAAATCTTTAACTGCCGTATTTTTTAAAACAAATATTTTGAAATGTGTTTCTAAGTTTTTTATAAACTGGAATGCTGTAAGATCTTCTTTAAATGTTGCAATTTTTTTTAAACTATCAATAGTTTTTAAGAGTTTATTGCAGGTTTTAGTTTTCAATTCTTCAAAAACTGATGAAATTTACCTAAAACGTATGCGTAATAAACCTAATACGTATTATTTAAAAAAAATGGAAAAATTTTTGATTCTTAAGAGAGCGAGTTTGCATCTTATTAATAATACATACTAATACTATCTCTTCTTTGCTCAGAACCTTTTGAAAAATAAACATTAAAAAGTACCTCTATGATTTAGGCATGCATAATATTATTTAAATCCAATTATGTATGTATTAGATGTATCTAATATGTAATTCTAAGAATTAGAATGCATACCTATAAATAAATATAATATAATAGTAAATTATAATACAAATTTTGTATTGGATTGGATATATACACCATATTACTCACATTAAATAAAAAAAGCTTGATCATAACATAGAAATGTCCGTTTACGGGAGATTTTTTTTGAAATTTAAAGAATGATTTAAGTGTCCGCGTCCGGTTATTAGAGTGTCCGGTTAAAAGAATGTGTTTTGTATGAAATACTTAAAAAAAGAATTGGTTTTGAAAAAACTGTCCGTTTTAAAGAGATGTCCGTATATAAGAACGTCCGTCTAAGAGAACTTTCACTGTACTCGTATAATGTAAATGTATAAAATATAATATAAACTTTATATATAAAATCTTATTACTAATAAATTGACAGGTATACTTAAAACTTCTTATTACACATGATAACTAATTTGAATTAGGTAGGGGGCTGCGTCTGCATAAATAAATAAATATAGGGAGTTAATGTTTATGTAGATGAGCTTTTAAATTAATTTCAAAAATTTCCATATTATATTAAAATCGGTACCTTAATATTTAAAAAAACACCATTATTAATACTGATTTACATACGAATACGTATATATATATATAAAATAAACGTGATGTTTTTTTTTCCAAATGAATGTCAAAAAAGAAATAAATAATAAATTAAAACTAAATATTTACAGACCACTTTAAATTACTAACTTCTATAGCATGGTCAACACTTAATCCATCAATTGTATGTATAATATAGTTAATTAATTTCATTTGCATAATTTGGTAATAATTGTTAGCAGGTGTATAAACAATGAAAATAATTAAACTTAGTAAACATGAAATAGTTGAAAATAACGTTTTCATTTCTGGTTTAAATTAACAGTAATATTATTTCTTAAAAATCACACATAAATATAATTACAAAATAAAAAAAAAATTATAATTAACCTACAAAATAATAACATAAACAAATTTAATCAAATAAAATAAACTAACAATGAAAGTGAAGTCCAATTAAAATTTGTAACGTTTATATTTTTTATCCAACAAGCTATAATTCATCAATTCGTATTATTTCATTTAATACAGTTGTATGCAAAATAATAGCATTATTGATTTTGCTTCTTAGAAATAATATTATAATATATATGATTGTGTTGCACCTGAACATTTTATTTACCATGATTCGAAATGTTATTTTTAAAACCTTGAACATATCCCTCTATTATTTCATTAATATAGGTGGGTTACATAGGCCATTATGGGAATTACTTATTATTTAAAAATATTATAATTTAGTTTTTTTTTATTTTAAGTGCAAATTGTTCAACAGTAAGGCTAATAAGCATTTATATTGTAATAATTATGTATTAGAGTTATATGGCATTACATATCTGTGAATTATATTATTGGTTTATATTTGTTGTATTTGCTTATATTGTTATAGTAATGTTTTTTTTATGAAATATATATAATTAATTATTACATTAATTTGTATCCAATGGCGAATGAGTCGAGTCGAAATCATGATAACAGTTTTTCATTTTCACTGAGATTGAAACCCGAACCTTTCCCAGCCGTTTTATGTGCCAATTAATTCACACGATATTACAAAATAGTAACCAAAGCTGAAGTAGTAACTAAACACTCTTAAAAACGTGTTTGATGGACAAGGTGTGACTAAAATGGAGACAAATTGGTGAACTAGGGTTTTTGAAAATATTAATTTTACATTGCAACTTATTTCCTAAACGTTTCCTGCAAACTTTTATTATGTGTCCAAACTATGTTTACCTATATTATAAATGGGCACTTTTGCTAATGATAATTGTTTTTTTTAAAAAGCTGTGTTAGAACCGTTTCATTTTAGTTGTCTCTGAATCTACAAATTTTCTGCTATCTTTTAATACTCGACAAATTCAAGTTGAACTCTTTGTCGCTAGTTTAGCTTATTTTCCGGCTAGCTCATTACCTATTATTCCTGCATGTCCGGGGGTCCATACAATTTTAATGTCAATAGGTTGTGTATTTGTTTTATTTTTAATTGCCAGAAACTGTACCAAAAGACATTAATTGTCGTCATTTAAATGCGTACCTTATAAATAAAGACGCAATCAAATCGGAAGAATCAGTTGCAATCATCGTACTTAATCAGCACAAGCTACAAATATAAAATGCTGAGATAGTAGACTTGGCTAAGTCCTCACCGTATCCTAGAATCTACCACAAAGGTCTCATTTAGTATTCTCACCCAGAACAGACCTTTCATAATATACTATATTAAATAATTGCATACTTTTAGGCAACTATTAAAATCTCAATATATTATACTTTATGAACAACTACTAAATAACAATTTCCAACTTCAAAAAAATATTTCAGTTTTAATATTTTGTAACTTACTGTATATGATTCTTGTTGATTTACAAAATCAAAATTCAACTGTAAAATAACGGTACATTTTACGACATTTTATTTAGTAGGAACCATTTATAGTATGAAGTAAATGGTTCGAAAATAAAAAAAATTTATTTACTTTTAATTTGTAAAATTTTTTTTTTACATTAAAATAAAACTAAGAACTTGTGAAAAACAAGGTCCAATAAATTAAAATGTGAAAAGAAGGGGATAAAAAATATAAATGATTAAATGGCGTGTATTGTTTTAATTTTCCTATTCATATTTTTATTAGGTTGTTGTGTTTTTTTTTTCATAAAAATTTAAATCCCCATCCGACTGCAATCATATTTTTTATTTAAACACTTAAAAAAATTAAATCCATAAAATATAAACACACTTAAAATTGAAAAAAAAAAACTTGTCGTCTTTCCGTTTTTAGTGCAAATAAAACTATTTGTTATAAATTAATTTAATTTTGCATTTTTTTTTCAGTTTATTTTTAATTTTCTAATTATATTTAATGATAAATGATTTGGGGTTCAAACCTCAGTAGATTTTTAGAAAACCTTACTACGCTCCAGTTACTACGAAAGTTAAGAATTTGATATAATTTTATAAGTCATATAAAATATTCTATAGAAATTTTAATCTTAATATATTGCTTCAAGCCATAAAATAAGATCCTACGAAATAAGACTTCGGACTGCTATTTTTCATAACAATTGATGACAAATAAAGCCCACACTCTTTTATTTTATCTTCTGCTTCTCCCCGAGAGAGGCTTATTTTTCTACTATTCTAATCTCCGATCACTTGAGAATAAAGCTCCATAGTGTTAATTGTCATATACCTATTGATGGTTCTTTTGGTAAAAACAGAGGGTAGATATTCCATTTTTCTAGAATTTTAGAAGCAACTTTAAAATCATTCCAAATTCGAAATCTCATATACATAATCTCACATAATTCAGAAGCTGGCATACACGTCATAGATATCTGGAAAAAAGCTGTACTGTGATTTCGAATAAAATTTAAAATTCTTTCAAATTTAAAACCCTTCAAAAACATAGGTATTAGAAATATCACTCCGGGGTGCTATTTCTCTTTCAACTCAATTTTCGAATTCTTGAGAAACAAAAGCCTAAGGCTTTGTTTTTCAAAAAGTGAAATGAAAAGAGAAATAGCATCGCAGGGCCTTAATTCTCAAATTTTATGACTTATAACTTATGAATAATAAGACTCTGGGGTGTTAATTCTCTTTCAATATCACTTTTTAAGAAACAAAGCTCTGGACTTGAATTGAACCTTACAACCTACAAACGAATAAAAAAATGCAGATGCCGCCCTAACAACCCAACCACTTGGTTACTTATAAATTGTTAGCTCAATGTTATTTTTGATCATTACATTAGGACACGCGAATTAGCAGCAGTACTTTGCATTTTATTATGATAAATTGAATGAGAAATAACTACACGAGAGCTTTATTTCATGGCTTCATATATATGTGGTAGGATTTGAATTAGGATTTCAAAATTTCGTAGTAAAAGTAAGCTTTATATTGTAAAAAATAAAAGGAAACTTAATGCAAGTACATATACTGTCAATAGTCATTTAAGCTTAATTTTATTTCTTCTGATCTATAGGAGCAGTTGCAGACAGATAACTACCTATACTCTAATTAAATATTACAAATAATTCAATTTAAAATACTTTGCAATTTCAAAATCGTACAATATTCGATTTAAGCTTTTATATAAATTTTTAACTTTGTCGTTTAATATTTTTATTTTTATATTGTTACAATAATTTTAATCCCGGGACACGCATGAAAATTATGTATAGAATTAAAATCAAAATTAAAATCATGACAGAGACACGAATGGAAGTAAACAAAGCATAAAAGAAAACCAAAAACAAAATAAATCCCATTTCAAAAAATCATGTTGCAATATACAAGAATCCATGGAAAAACATTTTTCTGCCAGTTTTATTAATTTTTAGCACATTTTCAACAAATTTTGGAAAAAACTGGTTCTGTAGAGTTTTATTTAAGTATGTTTGTCGGACTTTAACTGATAAAATTTTCAACTTCGCTTAGGTATTGGAAAACAAATAATTTTTATGGAAGAATTTTTATTGTAGCCCCGTCTGTAACAGAGTTACAGGTCCGCAAAATCTGAAGAGGCCCTATATTGAAACTGTCAAAACAAAAGTTATATAAAGAATATTTTCAATCTGGAAAGGTCAATCGAGCTATCTCTGTTATAATTACAAATATAGTATATATACTACAAAAATGTTGTAGGGTTGCCATAACCGTTATGCCAAACTGAATTTTTACAAAATTCGTAACTCATTATATATTCCAAACGGTAGGACCTAGAAATTTGGAATTTTGTGATAAGTTAGATCTTAAAAAAATAAGTACGAGTCCTCAAGTAACTGTCTTTGTATGACTTTCCAATTAGGAGGTGTAAGGGGTCAAAAAATGAAAATTTTCAATTTATAAAAACTCGTACGAATTTTTTTTGAAGAAACATGCAAAAGTTGCAGCCATTTTATATTTTAAAATGTGTTAAAGATTTTTCTTAACGGAAAAGAGCTAAATATTTTGGGATGGGTGTAGATTCTTGAGAATTAGGATGAATTTTTCACAAAATATTTTTTAACACTTGTAACATTAATCACTTATGAATAGATTTTCATTGACTAAACGTTAACATTGAAGCTGCAACATATTATTTTGACACATGTTAACATTTTTACACATCAACACATCTTAACACGTGTGTAACATTTTCACATGTTAACACGTTTTTTACAGTGCATCGGGATCATATTCTAAGTTTGGATTTCACTATTATTCATAATTAATATTGAATTGATGAAATAATTAAATTATAATATTATATCAAATTATTTTTATATATGCTTTGTACGTAAAACAAACAATTTGTAGTTTTGGAAATGTGCTTTTTTAAAATCCTTGATTTTTTTCATCACTTGCTTATACATAAATATAATATATAAATATATATTATACATTAAAGTATTTATAAAAATTATACATATATGCGTATATATATCTGAATTTATTAATATATATGTATATCATTTACCATATAAAAAAGGAAAGAATAAAATCAAAAAACTTTAAATAAAAATCATTTGTGGTTCTTTTTATTGTTAAAAATAATTAATGTGAATTTGTTTGTTTTTTGTAAATGGTGGTGTAATGAAATCAAACCAAAACAATCAAAAGCATACAAAGTTAAGTATGTGTTTAACTTACAAAATAAGGGTGGGGCAAAGATCATCATGAATATATAATCATTTCATCTTAATGAATGTGAATTAGCAAAATAGGCTGTTTTGGGGTACTGCAAACCCCAGAGTTATTTACCAGCGACAATTACACTCGCTTAAATGTACAGCATGCGGCGTGGCTTCACAAAGTTTTATGGAATGCCATACATACCTAAATGGGGACAGGTATCGTACTATGATTAATAATTTTGTGTACCCTGTAGCTTCCTACAATTGGTTCCTACAGTATGGAACAATAGCATATACGACCCGTCCACAATTACCCTTCTAAGTGAAAATTTTGATGACCAAATTATGTAAAGAAATTCAGGATTCAATTTTAACTGGATTAATTTTAACAAAAAGAAGAACTGTCTTTCATTTCAGCAATTTACTTTTATATTAAAACACTTTTAAATGCAAAAGATCTGCCATCAATTTTTGGTTAGTAAAAATTTTCAACATTTTAAGCTTAAAAGTTTTGAAACATTAAAAGAACTGTTTTTTATACCAGCAATTTACCTTTATATTAACACAGTAACAAATTCCCAAGATCTACCTTCAATTTTTTATATTCTGCATTTTAGGGGGCTAGTACTACTTTAATAAAAGTATATATTGAAAAAAAGATTTTTTTTATTTTATTTTATTTTTAAGGAGACTTTTAACACATTCATCGATTTAATTTTTTAAAAAAAATAGACCACCATAAACTTTAGGTTATTATTTGAATTATATAAGTCTTCGACGGACTTATTATTAAAGGACTTTTGTTATAACGCCATGGAAAGTTCACAAAAGCTACAGAAATAATATTGCAAAGCAACATTAAAAAAAAAAATGAGCAACATAAGCAGCATAAACAAGATATTTATCAAGTAAAACGAAAAACATGGGTTGAAAAAAAGGATATTACAAAAAAATGAAAATCAACCTCAAAGGATTTACCCATCCTATGCAATACCAAAAACAATTTACTCGTACAACTTTGGGTTTGCGTGTAGAAAATTGTGGTAGACAGGTTAAGGTATTTTATTTGTTCGTGTCAACCAATTAACGAAAGATAAAAATCTGATTTTAAAACTTTTTTTTTTTACTTGCTTCTCTTTCCACATCCTTCAATTATTTTGATTTACCCCTTAAAAATCATAAAACTTACCTTGGGTAAGAATACCTCATACCTAATAATAATGAAAATACAAAAAAAAAATTAATATAGGATAAGAAAAGACAATACAAAAATAAAAACAAAAACAAGAAGGAAAATTGAAGAAGGAAAATCGAGGTTAAAAAAAATATACAATAGAATTAAAAAGGACGAGTCAGTTATTTATTCTGTTTATTATTATTCTTTTCTTTTTGTTTCTTGTTTTAATTTTGTTAAATTAATTGAGGTAGACACTAAAAAATCAACAAAATGTCGCAATAATTAATCGAAAAAAAGAGGAATAAAAATATGGAGAATAATAAATAACTGACAAATTGGAGGAGCGTTATTTTAAAAGTTCATTTATTTTATTTGGATTAAAAAAAAAAACATTCAATATTTTTCAGTTACTAAATTTTTTCTAAAAAAAAAATAAATTCTGATTACATCGTCATAGTGACGATGACAACTTTCAATTTCAACCTTGACAACTTTCAATTTCTGGTGAATATATTCACATTGAACTTATTGTTAATTAAATGTTATTTTTATTAACCAAAACATAAAATAATTAAATTTTGAAGTATATTAGATTTTCTTTAAGCACCGAACCTAATTAAAAGCGTACAAAATACGTTGACGTATGCAAAAATGTTTACGTGCGCACATTTTTTAATTTGTCGAAAAATCTATACTTGAACTTCTTTTATTTTGATATTATTTTGAATTATTTCGAATATAAAATATTTTTTAGAAAAATAATTATAAAAATATTTTAGTTTGAAAACACCATCAGTTTAGCAACATAAGAAAAAACATTAAACAAATTTTAAGCACTTAAGTACGTCGCGTATTTCTCGAGTTCTCGTATGTATTTAAAATTATTTTGGATGCAAGTATACGCTTAACGTTGTCATTTAGGGTGAGGCCTTATTAACAATAATAATACTTTTTAATTTCCTATTAATTAATTAGATTTCCTATCAAATCAATTATAGTTTAATTCAGTTAGCAAATACTTCGTCGTTAAATATCATACAAAAGAACCACAAATACCAGAATATTATTTAGAAAATAAAATAATTTATTTACTAAATTGTATAGGTTAACCATATTTATATTAAATTTCTTCTTACAGTTATCACCTTTACTTTTCGAATCAATCAAATATTTTAAATTTATATTGAAATAGTATTGAATAGTGAAATAGTATTGAAATAGTATTTCAGCAAACTTGCCAAATTTTCAAAATAAAAAACAACTTTCACTTAGTAAGTAATGATAAAACTTAACTGTAATAATATAAACTGATTGTTTACCCCTTCATAAAGTACGTGCAATTTATAATTAATTCTTTTAACGAAACCATGCAATATTTCAATGTTATGTAAATAATTTTTTTCTATTATACCCTATTCACACTATGGGTCTATAATATGTTATAGCGATCGTATAAAAAAATCGATTCTGAAAAAAAAAAAAAAAAATTTATGATTTAATGAAAATGACAGAATAATCATTAAAGACAATGACAATACCTTCAAGGGATATGAAGATCCAAAAAAACTTAAATAAATCGAAGAAAATCGATTATATCAAAAAATTTAAGTACACAACCTTCAAAAATAACATTTTATACTGAATAACTAATTATTATCATATTATACTTGACAGCTTTTTTTCATACAATATTTCTAGTTATAGGACATTAAAACAACTATATAACAAGTTAGTGCTGATAACATCTTATAGACCCGTAGTGCAAATAGGGTATTAGAATTTTTTTCCATTGTTTTAAATTTTCCAATAAAATATTTAGATTTAAAATATGATTTTCTTTTATATTAATTTATTATACCCTACACCTATAGAATAGGTAAAGGGGTAAATTAACTTTGGTATGGTGTTTGTAACCACCTAAAGGAAGCGAGCTAGATATGGAAAAGTATATATATTTGTGATCAGCATGACCGCCTGAGTCGATATAGCCATGTCCGTCCGTCCGTCCGTCCGTAGGCACGATAACTCAAAAAATAATGGAGCTATCTTGATGAAATTTTAACTGAAGGTTACTAGAACTGAAAGTACGGCGGGGATTACATATGGGCGAAATCGGCCCATGGGTTCGGATTCTGGATTTTTTAATCGATCGAAGGGCTAACGAACATATATAAAAAATCACGATAACTCAACAACTAATGACGCTATCTTCATCAAATTTGTGTTGAAGGTTACTAGTAATCAAACTAATTCGGGGATTGCGTAAGGTCGGGATTGGACCATGGGTTCGGAACCTAGAACTTTTTGATCGAATTTAGGCCAAACGAGCATAATTCCGAAACCAATGAAGATAGAACCTCCAAATTTGGTATCAGGGTGTCCCTTCCTATTTCCTAAGTGTCTTGGGAATTTGGGTCCGATTGGAGTACTGGGTTGGGGACCAGCCACACATTTCCGAAGACCTTAAAGCATATCTTTAAAATTAATAAAGATAATAACTTGAAACAAAAGTAGAAACTTCAAATTTGGCACATGGGTGTTCTTTTCTATTTCCTGCGTGTCCCTCTAATTTTCGATCAATTGGAGTGGTGGTTCAGTACCTCTCCTAGACCCACCAATGTGTAAAAGCTTACCATCGAAATTAATAAAACTAGTAACTTAAAATTAAGATTGAATGTTCCAATTGTATACAAGGGTTAACTAGTATTGAAAGTATGACGGGACTGCGTATGGGCGAAATCGTACCATGGTTTCGGGTTCTTGAACTTGGTTTCGGGTTCTGGAACCCTTGACAAGTTCAAGGATTAACAAACATATATCTTATGTTTTTAGTATTATAAAGTTAATTTGGTTAGCTATGTCTTACGATCAAATTAAAAACAGCTTTTATGGTGTTAAAATGACTTATGGATATGTCCTTAAATTTGAACCAAATAGGTGTAGGGTATTTCTAAGTCGGTTGCACCGACTGACTGTTTCTTTACTTGTTTTTTAATTTTGTTTAATTTTTAATTTTTCCTTTCCAGCTTCATATTTAGGTCTTTTTTAAAAGGATTTTACTAGAACTTCACACTGGTACTACGTACATTTTTCCCCAATTTATCGCGTTATTTTCCCCTCTTAAAAATGTTCCGCACTAAAATATATGACAGTTATAGTATATTTTTTATAGCATTTTTGTGTCAAATTTATTTTGACAACCCCAAAATTATACAATTCATTTTACCATTATCCAACTAAATTTTTATTGATTATGGCAATATTGGTTACATTTTATTTGAACATGTCAAAATTATAATTTGTTATAACAAAGTCAAACATGAAGTTATAACGAACGATAATTTATAAGTGTGATTATGAAAACACTAAATATTTGACAGATAATTTAGAATTGTTGTGATGAATTCCGCACATCGCTTATTGATATTATTCGGGATTTTCCGGAATAAATTGAGTGTGTTAAGTTAGTTTGTAGTGCGAAGTTCAAAAGTTTCGTAACTGATCTTAGTGATTCGCCAATATATAAAATTATTCAAATCAAATTTCCCCATAGATATTTTCTAATTAGCTCGAAGAATTTTTATTTCGAAAAAAATTATTATGAATTTATTGATTTATTTCAAAGTTAATGGAAATACCCTAACTAAATTGCAAAGTTAATATATAACAATACCCTAACTTCTGTGTGGTGGAATTTTCTAATCCTCCCCACCACATGACATTTTATTTTTTTTTATTTTCTTATTTTAATTTTTGATAAATTTTAATGAGAAAATTTTCACTCATTTCTCTTAATATAAAGCGATCTCCGATCATATGAATATAATTTAAAGATGGAGGAAATAACAGTAAAATGAAACAAAAAAAAAAAAAATAACAAAATATAAAATTTATTTTAATAAAATTTTGTTATATAATAATAAATAATATATAAAATAATAATGACCATAGAACCAAAACGAAGTATGTGCAGTGAACCCACAAACCACATAACACTATACATATGTTCATACAAATATACGTATACAACACACGACAAAAAAACATCCATCTCATTAATAATTAAGTTATAATCATGAGAGAATTTTTATTTCGTTTTATTTTTTTGAAGTGCCGCTGTTATAACACAAGCACAAATTGTGTTACAGGATATAATACTCACGTACATATACAAAAAACAAAAAAAAAAAAAAAAAAATGAATACGTGGTTTGTTTGTCATTATAATTTATAATGTTAGATTTTTTTTTTTTTTTTTTTTTTTTTTTTTTCTATGGCTATGTATTTTATATGAAATTATTTATTTTTTTTTATTTGGAAAAATTCGTTTGATGTGCGTGAGTGTATTATATAATATGTGTATTAGGTATATGAAAACAAAATTACATACATATATAATATTATGATTATGACAGAAATTGTTAAAATTATCATTACATTCTTTTTGTGATTTGATGAATTTAGTGCTAATGTTTTAGTCATTTTCAGAGATTTGAAAAAGTCTTTTTTTTTTTTTTTGTTAAATACGCTTTTACAGTTTAGATTGGTATTTTTTTATTTGTTGTTTTTTTTTTTTTATTTTTTTTTTGTTTTTTTTTTTGTTTTGTTTTTTTATTTGCAATTAAGAGGTTGGGGTGAATTATGATGATTTGATTTTAAATGAGATTTTGAAAATTGAGTGATATGATAATTGCATGGTTGTCAGGTTTTTATAAATTAAATAATTCAGTTTTTTGTTGTTGTTTTTTTTTTTGTTTTTTTTTTATACCCGTATGACTGTATAGTCCAAGGGTATAATAAATTTGCCATTACGTTTGTGACGCAGAGAAGGAGGGGGGGTAGATATAGACTCAAGTGTATGGATCGGATCAGAATCGAAAAATAAATCGATTTAGCTATGTATGTCCGTCCGTCCGTCCGTCTGTCCGTCTGTCCGTCCGTCTGTCCGTCCGTCCGTCATCACGATAACTCAAAAAGTAAAGGAGCTAGGATTATGAAATTTTCACAAATTCGTTTTTATGCAAAAAACGGAATCGAGTTTTAAATTCAGCCATTTTGGTCCACGGGTTCGAGTACCTGCCATACAACTTCTAATTTTATATGAGCATTACTATATACCTATTGAAGCTGCGTGTCTGAAATTTTGCCAAAAGTAGTTTAGTATAATGGCCAAAGTTACTGCAAAATTTGGTTGGTCTACTGCAGAGGGTTCGAGTAGCTGCCATACAACTCCTTCTTTTATATGAGCTTTACACTACACCTGATGAAGCTGGGTGTCTAAAATTTTGCAGAAAATAGTTTAGTGTAATGGCCAAAGTTACTGCAAAATTTGGTTGGTCTACTGCAAAGGGTTCGAGTAGCTGCCATACAACTCCTTCTTTTATATGAGCATTACTCTACACCTAATAAAGCTGAATGTTTGAAATTTTGCCAAAAGTAATTAACCGGATGGTATAATGTATATGTTACGGTCATACGGGTATCCCAGAGTTGACGCAGTCTACTCTACTACACTCTTCCTCGTTTTTAGCACATTTTCAAAAAATTTTGTAAAAATGTGCCTATATAGCTTCACTCTGTCCGTCCGTCCGTCCGTCCGTCCGTCCGTCCCTTTTTACCTACGATTGACTAAAAAATATCAGAAATGGGTAGGTATTGCAATAAAAATAATTTAATGTTAAAACTTTTTTTTGTAGCCCCCCCCGTTACGGAGCTACAGCCCCACAAAATCGCAAAAAGCCCCATATTTAAACAGTTATAATTAGAGTTCTATAAGGTATATTTCCAACCTGAAAACGGTAACAGACAGCTGTTCTCATAAGCTTTACAAATTTTTAAAAACCAATTGTATAGGGTTACCATACGGTACTAAAATTTACCGTTATTCAAAACTAAGTTTTACAAAATTTTTGATTCCTCATAACTTCGGAACGGCTACATCTAGAAACTTGAAATTTTGGGAGAAGTTAGATCCTTAGAAATAAGTAAGAGTCAGTTAACAAAATTTTTTTGTCACGCCCCCTCTTTAGGAGCTGTAAGGGGTCGAAAATTGAAATTTTGCTAAAAATTTTGCTTTTAAACACATATAACTTGAATACCAGTCAAAATTTTTTTTTATTTGTATACAAAATTGAAAGCTCCAAAACGAAAGTTTCGATAAGTGTCAAAGGTTTTTCTTAATTTTGACTTTGTCCGTCCGTCCGTATGTTTACAAAAACTTTTACACCGTTTGAAATAGATTAAAGAAATTTTAACCACAGGTAGATATTACAAAAAAATTAATTTCGTAGAAGAATTTTTTTCTGTAGCCCCACCCGTTACGGAGCTACAGCCCCCCAAAGTTGGAAAAAGCCCTATATTTAAATTGTTATAACAAGAGTTTATTTAAGTGTATTTTTAATCTGAAAACGGCAAAAGATAGTTGGTTTTATTGGCTTTATAAAAATATAAAGTTTAAATGTATAGGGTTACCATACGGTACTAAAATTTACCATTTAGCAAAACTCAAATTTTGCAAAATTTTTGGCCCCATATATCTTCTAAACCGTTCAACCTAGGGTCTTGAAATTTTAGGAGAAGTTAGGTCCTCCAAAATTAGTAGGAGCCCGTTAACAAAATTTTTTTATCACGCCCCCTGTTTAGGAGCTATAAGGGCTCGAAAATTGAAATTTTGCTATTTTCAACCACCTGTAACTTTAACACCTGTTCAAATTTTTTTTTACAAATATGCAAAATTTATAGCTGCAGCATTATATTTCAACATACGTTAAAGGTTTTTCTTAAATTTGAAAGGGTCTCTTTAAATTGAAGAAATTGTTTCTTAGTCTTAACCATTTTTGGTTTGATAATAATATTCTAGGTAAAATTCCAAATTTTGTTGGAGTTCAAAATTGATTTCCCAGAACCGGAAAAAAATGGAAGTGTGAAGACAGGAGGGGGGTGAGCAGATCCATCATAAGTTTGCTAAGCAAAAATTTGGGAACCTTCCCCATTGAAGGGCTACTAGGTCTTCAAAATTAATACTTTTATGTTTCTATAAAACAGTAACTTATTTACCAGTGTAAGTTTTTCCAAAATTAAACGTTTACATTGAAGCTCCAACATTATATTTTGCACTTATTAACAGGTTTTCTTGAGTGCATTGGGGTTATATTCTAAGAAATTCACTATTAGTCATATATGTAATTATTAATGAAATAACAAAATTATAATATTATCATATATATTTTTATAAAAATAAATGATAAAATACTCAGTAAGAAACCGTATATAATTTTGAAAATGTGCTTTTTAAAAACCCTTGGTTTTTTCCCTCACTTGTTTTGTATGAATAATAATAATCCAATTAAATTGTTAATTGTTTTTGTGTTTTGTATAAATAAAAGATTTAGGTGCTAAAATATAATATTTGTAATTTCTGCTAGTTGGTACAATTTTTTAAGGAAAATCTTTATTTAACTGTACATTTTAAGAGAAGAGAGGGTTATCAGTTCCTCGGTGATAGAAATAGAATTTGTTTTGTCCTAACAAAAGTTGTTCCATTTTGTTAGAAATGAGAAAGCCCGAAACATTTTTTTGCGTGTTCGTTGGGATGTGTATGAGTATGTGTTTGTGTGATTGTGTGCTTATGTGCCTGTGAGGAGGACAACTCCCGTAAATTACAATCAATTTTGATGAAATTGGGTAGGAATACTTTCATCGTCAATAGAAATGTTAAGTTCGTAGATGTGCCGAATCCATCCACAGGATCGGGAAGCTCCTTTAAAAAAAACATGATTTTTTGAGAAATTTTGATTTCTACTTGGAATGAGTTTAAATGTGGTTCATAGACTATTTGTGGGTACCAATGAAGAGTGCCTTTAATAAATTGATTCTAGTATCATGAGGTCTACAGGTTCTTGAAGTTTCGGGAATTGTTTATTTTTGTATTTATTTATAATTAGTACCAGGACAATAGTAAATATTAACAGATATTATTATTGTCCTTTACCTATTAGGTTTCGGCAATGTCAAGTTATTTTTAATCAAATTTTGTGGGAATAAAAGATCGACTTCCCAGATGGTCCAAATTGAAGACAAGAAATTTTAACAGGCTTAACCGACTTTAATACAAATCATACAAATCACATTATGCTAGAAAAAAGGCATCCATCTTGGCAAAAAAAAATGACAGCAAAACAGTTATTTGAAAAGTATAGAAAATTATATAGAAAATTAAAATTCCCAATTTTTTAGCTTTTAATATCTTTTGGTGCAACTGTAAGAAGAGATGGCAAATTAAAATTAATAAGTGAATTTTTATTCAAAAATTATTCAAAACGAATGATTGCAAAAATAAAATATTTATAAAACTTAAACTGTGGAATTAAACATTAATCTGACCAATATAGATGTAGTGGTAAAGACGCTGCTTTTATGGGGAAGGTGTCGGGTTAAAACCTTTATCAGATCATATATCTAATAAAAAACTATCGTAAAATTGTATAACTATATCGTAATATAAAATAAGATTTAATAAAAAATATATAAATAACTCTTGTGCAAGATAATAGATGGCTCACATTTTAACGTGAATTAATATCAAAGGAATTAAAGGCAGAATCGGTCTTATTACCTTGGACATTACTTTCGGCATTACAAAATGCATATGAAGTAAACCATAAACCATACGATATAGAAACAGTTATTTAAAAGCAAACAAGAGAAAAAATGACGAATTGACTTAAATGCCTAAAAAATAGGAAATAAAGTCGAAATTCCTTTGACATTGTTTCATTCAACATTATTAATATTTTTAAGCAATTGCTACAGCCGAGTAATCAACGGCTTAGTCAATATATTATGACTTAGTGAGTCATAATATTATTTTAAAAACCTTTAATATTAATTTAAAGCTCTTGTATCATTTTTGACATTCATGAAAATATTTCCGAATAGATTCGTATCATTTCAAATTTTTTTGTTAATTTGAATTTAAAAGATAACATAACATTGATTTATAACAAATTACATATGAATTTTGTACATTTTTTTTATAAATTATTCGCTAATATAAAAATTAATCAATAAATTATTTAAAAATTGTTTTTTTTTTTTATTAAATGACAGTATCTAACTTTTAAATGACTTTAACATTTTGTTTTTTGCTATATTGAATTTTAATCTTCATTAGATCTTCTAAATGATTTCTAATGATTTTCCTGCTTCGTGTTTTTTATTCCTTAAATCCCAAACAAAAAAAATTCAGAAAGAAAAAATAAACGAAAAAACACTTAAATCAATATTTTAATATTAAAAATTAAGAAAAAAAAAAAAGTGCGCATTGTCATCGTCATCATAGATTTCATCTTTATGACAAATATTAAAGTAATAATATTTTTTTGTTTGTCTTTATTACAATCATTAATCATTCTTTGTGGTCTTAAATAAAAATTTCTTATAGTGATAAAATGAAAGAAGAGATCAGATATATTAAAAAAAAAAAAAAACAGAAATAGAAATAGAAACAAAAAAATATTATTAAAAGTTTTTATGGGTTTTCATTTCCACTGAATCTTATCAAGTTCCGGAGAAAAAAAATACTTCAGATAAAACAAAAAAGTACCAGTAAGTAACAGTAAAACTTCTAATATCAACGCGTTTGTTTTACAACCAAAGGGCAAAACAAATTTCAATTCTAATAAGAAGGAATTTTTTTTTTATTTAGTTTTGGTTATTTTTCACAATAGAAATGGTCTTAGGGGAATCTTCCTGTTGGCAATTTTTATTTGCGAAGTGGACATTTAGCAAAAAAGACATTTTGCAAAAGAAACAATTAGCAATAGGACATTTAACAACTGGATGCTTTACAACTTGGGCACTTAACAACATATTTTGCAAGGAGAGATTTCGCCAGTCAGGGCTATTCACCTTTTATATAATGTATATCAGTTTTTGCATTTGGAGGGATTTTAGAATTGGATTAAAAAGCAAAGTTGCCAGTATTTCCACCGAAAGCCACCAATTGAAACTGTGCGGTGTTTGTTTGGTTAATGTTCGATTTTAACGCACCAAAACCACACCCTTTTTGAATCAAACTTTAGAAAGGAATCTGTGATACAAATCTACAGTTTAGTTACACGGACGGCAATACGAAACGATTTTGGGATTGTGGGTAGGTTACTTAGGAGTTTTGGATTATGTGGGATGCCCCATCATAAAATTCATCAGATTTGGAGGGATATTGAGGAGAAGGATGATAATATTCTTCTTAAATTTAATTAACTAGTACACATACGAATAACCAACATTAGGAAACATATTGCATGGAGTAAAGTTCCATAATCTCAAAATAAACGAATTTCAATAATTCGTCTTACGCCATCTTAACAATTCGACACATCCGTCTTGCGCCATCTTAACAATTCGACACAATTCGACACCTTATTTCAAATCTATTAATCGAAATTTATTTTTTATAGCTACATTTTAAATATTTTATTTTCGATCGTCTTAAGAAACCCAATAACATTTGACAGAACTTGTTTGTAAATGTAATTTTCAACCACTTTAATGTAAGTCAAATACTTAATATTAAGGCAAACATTGTCCAAAATGCGAATACTTAAGACATCTGACAATTGAACAAATTGTATAGGGATGGAAAACAATTCAAAATTTTCATGGAAATATCTCGCAAAACTTGAGATTTTTTAGTTGAAAAAGGTTACTCTTTTTTTCTTTAGAGTTTCGAATATATTAAAGTTACATAACCATTCGAGGCCTGTATTAATTTTCATATGTATGCTGATATCCTTATATATTATAAACCGCTCTTGATGATGTCACAAAAAAAGTCACCTCCGTTAGGTCACCTCATTTACGTCACCTCCGATATATATATATTTATCACAGACTTAAGTCACCACCGCTATATTAACTAAATAATTCTTCTAAATTATGTAACGCAAAAGAATAAATTATGGAGTTAAGTGTAGGCCCTATTTTAGCAAGAAGGGTAAAGTAAAATCAAAAGCCATCCGAAGAAATTAAATGAAATAATTCAGAGGTTTCAGGCCTAGTTATAAGAGTGACCTATAGAGCACCAAAAGTTAAAAAAAACTTATTAATGTTGAACTTAATGTTACCTTGACAAAAGAACGGCCCTCTTTCGGAAATACACCTTTGAATATTATTTTTTTTTTGTATCCTTTTAAATAATACAAAATACTTTTCTATTTTTTTATTTTTGAATTATCTTTTAGTGATGATCCAAGGATCAAAAACTGTATTAAAAATTAAAGAAAAAAAGGAATATGGAAATGTTTGATAGACTTTCAAGGTCTTTCTTGAATTCTTTCAACAAACAAATACAATTTTTATAACAATCTTTTTTTTGTCTTAGCGTTTTCGGAAGAATTGAAGAAAAAAAAAACAGTTATGTTCTTGAACAATTGCCTTTGGGAAATTTTCTTTTCTTGCGAAATAAACAAAAAAAAAGAAAAAAAAAAAAATCATAAAAAAAATAATAAAAGGACATCAGCTTGCATCATCATATTATTATGTATAATCAAATGGTGTTATTCTTTATATTGATGATGCTGATGTTGTTGATGATTACAATAATGGTTATAATCGTGATGACAATGTTTTCCACCATACAAAAAAAAACAACAACAACAAAAACAAAAACAACAACAAATTTAGTATTACACAAATCTCAAAAGAAAGTATTTTCTTTTTTTTCTAAAGCATTTGAAATTTGTTGCTTTGTAAAAGTTTTTTTTATACCCGTATGACTATATAGTCCAAGGGTATAATAAATTTGCCATTACGTTTGTGACGCAGAGAAGGAGGGGGGTAGATATAGACTCAAGTGTATGGATCGGATCAGAATCGAAAAATAAATCGATTTAGCTATGTATGTCCGTCCGTCCGTCCGTCTGTCCGTCCGTCATCACGATAACTCAAAAAGTAAAGGAGCTAGGATTATGAAATTTTCACAAGTTTGTTTTTATGCAAAAAACGGAATCGAGTTTTAATTTCAGCCATTTTGGTCCACGGGTTCGAGTACCTGCCATACAACTTCTAATTTATACTATACCTATTGAAGCTGCGTGTCTGAAATTTTGCCAAAAGTAGTTTAGTATAACGGCCAAAGTTACTGCAAAATTTGGTTGGTCTACTGCAGAGGGTTCGAGTAGCTGCCATACAACTCCTTCTTTTATATGAGCTTTACACTACACCTGATGAAGCTGGGTGTCTGAAATTTTGCAAAAAATAGTTTAGTGTAATGGCCAAAGTTACTGCAAAATTTAGTTGGTCTACTGCTGAGGGTTCGAGTAGCTACCATACAACTCCTTCTTTTATATGAGGATTACACTACACCAAATGAAGCTGGGTGTCTGAAATTTTGCAAAAATAGTTTAGTGTAATGGCCAAAGTTACTGCAAAATTTGGTTGGTCTACTGCAAAGGGTTCGAGTAGCTGCCATACAACTCCTTCTTTTATATGAACATTACTCTACACCTAATAAAGCTGAATGTTTGAAATTTTGCCAAAAGTAATTAACCGGATGATATAATGTATATGTTATGGTCATACGGGTATCCCAGAGTTGACACAGTCTACTCTACTACACTCTTCCTCGTTTTTTATTAAAATCGTATAACAAAAGATAATGAAAAGTTGTATGTAAATAAATTGTAATATATATATATATATATATTTATTATGGAGCTTTAGTTATTTCTTTCAAATTTACTTGAAAATGTAAATTTGTTAAAAAAAATTTTATTAAAAAATATCATACAACATCTCTTCAAAAATTTTGGAGATGGTTGTTGGATACTCATATATCGAAGTATTTAGGTATAGAAGTCTACAAATTTTGCACTTCTGTGTTTTTCTTTAAGAGTCGAGTTGACTATTACAACAAACATGGAATTTGTTAACCTGTATCAGCCCCGACTGGCAAAACATGTTTCTGTCAGCACTCACAACTTTCTTTCGAACAGATTTGGGCAAAGACTATTGTTTCAAAAAATATTTTTTATCTCTTAATTGAAAACGTTATGATCATTATTAACCTATTACGAGTATCATAGAATCAGACCTTTGAAGTAATGATTAAAATGGTATTTAAATCCTATGTTAAATTACATTACTAAGTAATCATTAAACATTTTAATTACTATTAAAAATTGTTCGCGATTATACTTTGAAAATTCAACTACAAGTTAAAAGAATTAGGTATTTATTTGATAATTCCTTAAAAGTAACTATATTTTGGATTTCAATTACTTTTTTAATTATTTTTAATAATTAATTACTTTACTTGTATTTTTAATGATAATTTCGTAGTTTTTTCGATATTTAATTATTTTAAAGTAATTAATTATGAAAAATAATTATAAAAATAATTTTCAGAATCAAAAATAATTATAAAAGTAATTAAATTTCAAAAATAATTACAAAAGTAATTGATATTTAAATTTAAAAACTTTCTAAGAATTATCAAGTAAATACCTGATTCTTTTTTACTGGTAGTTGAATTTTCAAAGTAGGTTTGGAAGAATTGTTTAATTATAATAAGTAAGTAAGTGATTCAAGTAATGATACTAGTAAATGTACTGGTACTTGAATTTTAAAGGTTTGCATGGAATCAATATCATAATTTTTCTTTGTTTTCTGATGAAATTAGAAAATCTAAAAAAAAATTTTAGTGTGACACCATGGGGAAGGCGTTCTGCTATTGATTATTATAGAACTCCAAGCTTTAGATACAGTTTCTCATTAAAGAGAATTTTCAAATAAGTTTGTATTGGATAATATTTGACACGCTTTTTAACTTAAAAAAAACTATGTAGATTAATTTCTTATTTTTAAAATGTTGGCAAACAACCATCGGAGATTCAAAATTTTTCCTTTCAAGGTTTTCTTAAACAAGACATCCCGCTTAAAGATCTTTATATATTTACTATTCTAGTTAATTTTGTGTTAAAAAATAAACATTTTTCTAATACTTATTATAATATTTAATTTAAGAAAAAAGAAAAATGTATTTAAGATTAAATATGAATTGTCCTTCAAATATAATTGAATAATATATTAACATTTAAAAATAAAGTAAATATCTTGAATTTCATGCAAGGATAATTTTTACCTTAAGCAATTTTGTCAAAGGATTGAATTGGTGATTTTTCTTTTCTTTTGTCTTTTTTTTTATTTATTTTTATTTTATTTTGTTTTGGTTTTCAAGGATTTCAGAATTTTAATGAAGAAATTCTTAAGATAAGATTAAATAATAAGATACATTGTAATATTTTTTCTTGTTAAATGTCCTTGTTTTATACCTTATACCTAAATTTGTGTGTAAGTGAATATTATTTTAAATTAAGAAAGTATTTTTAAAGGATCTGTTGAAGAAGTGGTAATTTTTATTTTTTTAGTATACTTATGGTAAACTTTAAGTATTTGAAGAAACACAAAATTAATTTTAAATCTTAAAGTTTTTTTTTAATAAAATATTTAAAGCAAATAAGTTTTGTGTACTTTAGGAGCTATGAAAAAAGGCCCTGCAAATTAAGACCTCAGTGTGTTATTTCTTATAATAATTGAGAAATAATTTAATTTGAACTCCCATCTCTTGAGCCCGGGGATTGTTTATTTTCATATATAGATGATATTCTGTAGTGATCTTAGAGATAGATTTAGAAACAGGGTAACTTAAACTGTAAAATATTTTCTATTTCATAATCTCACCTGAAAAGGGGAATACTGGGGTTCAAAATATAATTGTAAAATTTTTTCTAATTAAAAATCTTTCTTTATAAGTACATATATATGATCTACCTTTGCATAAGTATAAGATTTCGGACTCCGGAGTGTTATTTCCCTTTTAATTCAATCTTCGAATTCTTCGGGTCTAATTTTTCAAATTTTATGGTGTTATATCATATGAAAAATAAGACTCTGGGATTTTATTTCTTTATATTAAATGTAAATTGAAGTTATATTGAATAAGAAATAACACCCTGAAGGCTTTATTTCGCAGAACCTTATTTCGCGCCTTCGTAAATTATCACCATTTAAGCTTTTAGTTTCAACCTCTGCATTTATATCAATTTTCAAAACTCAGATGATAGAGTATTTTTAATTTCGATTAACATTTGATTTCTCATATACCAGACAAAAATGGCAAAGGTTTTCGTAGTATTAGAGCAAAATGTAGCCGAAATTGAACTTACAATAAATCAGAAAAAAAAACAAAATATCTAAAGATGTCAATGGAGTAAAGAAGAAACCTATAAAATATTACAATTGGTTTCGAAGAGATATGCACCTTCAATTACCTAATAATAGTATTTAGATGTTACTATATATCATGCATATGTGCATTAAACTTAGAATAAAAGCGGGAAATGCAAGCTTATGCTAATAAGAAACTTCTGTGGACACAATCAAAGCTAGACAATTATATGTCAAGTTGTAACTTATGAGAGCTGTAAATTTTAACATCAATAGATGAAATAGATGAAAAAGAAAATAAAGTTCGTGTTGTATAATCTTAAAAATTCTTATGGTCCGGGCACTTTACGCTAATGATGGGAAATAGAGCACAGTATAAATGTTTCATAAGTATTCCGGGTACCACCAGACGGTTTAACATGTCGCTCAAGAACCTGGTGATCAGACAACATCAAAAATTATGCAAAGGGTTCCGAGTGGTAAATTGGAAAGACGCTGCTCAAGACAAATATGTCTAGATGTATTTTGTGAAGAAAGCTCAAACTCCACCCAGGATTGCAGAACTAAACGATGATGATAATGAATTGCTCACCTCAAGTTTATCTAAGAGTAAGCGTATCAATGATTCGAATTCATAATTTTCATAATCAAAATACATTAAAATTATTTAGACTTAATTAATTAATATTTCAATACTATCTGACCAATGGCGTAGTGGTAAAGAAGCCGCCTTTCATGTGAAAAGTCCCGGGTTCAAACCCCGGTCAGATCATATCTAATAAAGAAAAAATTGTGAAATTGTACAATTATATCGTAATTATTAATATCGTAATTTAATATATGTAAATATACAAATAACTCTTGTGTAGGATTCACAATCACATAAAATATCTACAGGCGAGTAATCAACGGCTTCGTGAATATATTGATTAAAGAAACTGAAGCCTTAAACTTGAATAATGCCATATCCTCCTTAAAGGAGTGGAAAAGAAATAAAAAAAGAAAAAGTATTTCCATATGTCTAATGCTGTAAAACTAACTTTTTCCTTTATTTTTTAAAAAACTTCTAACACTTGTAAAATTTTCTAACACGAAATGTCACAAAACTTTTCGCATATTGTGTAACTTAATTTTGGTCACCAGAGCATTGCAACAACTGTAATTGCAATTTATAAATTTGTATGTTGACATTTTTACTTATGCACGTAATAAATTTTTCCATTTTATTTTTTAATTATTATTAAAATAAATTTATATTCTGCAAAATATCATTGTATGAGTATACATGAGCATATGTGATTCTGTCGAATATGAATTAAATAACTTGTTAAATAAAAACAAAAACTATAAAAAATATAAAATAAATTTAAAAAAATTAAAATATTGATTGAAATGATGCATATTAATATTAAAAAATTGTTATTTTTATATCAATTAGGGAATTAAAATTTTTAAAAACAAAATAGTTAATATTTCTAAAATAGAAATATCATTAACCTAATTTATCATTTATAAATAAATACACGTATAAAATTGAATAATTTCATTAAAATCAAATATTTTGCAATTAGAAAAAAAGTTTCATAATTGTCTCTTTATTATTTTTTCCCTTAAGGACATTCAGAACCAAATTAATCAAATTGTTCATTACAGATCTTAAAATCATATGCCAATTATTACTTTAATAATTTCTACTCTAATTTCCACTCATCTCAATTTTTTTTTTCCTTCTTTTACCCCCATTGTGAGCATTGAGCTCCCACATAGCCTCTCCATCTTACTCTATAATTGGCCATCTGCTTTATTTGCAACCAATTTTTACCCCTACTTAATATTTATTTTTCTACCGTTCTGCGCTATGTTATGATGCGCGGCCTCCCGACATAAAATATCATCTCAATCTACCATACCTTAAACTAATCGAATGAATCTCAGTCTAGTTTTAGTTTAAACGACTTCATGAGATTTATATTTTCATACAGTTAGAATTAAAATAATTAGCGAAAAAACTAGATTTTCATTTCAATTTAGAAAACAAAAAAAATTATACATAGTCGTAAAATTGACGGTCGCGGCTCATTTATTTGTTAATAAAACTTGACAACTTGAATGCGATAATCGCTCGAATTTTTAGCGCTTCGTTACACTAGTTCATTGTATATTATTAGTATTGTGTTAACTGGGTTTTAAATATAGTTTCGAACTTAACGATAAATTTTAGACTATTTGATTTAGACTATCTATATATGTTATTGTATAATATATAGTATGTGTATATATGTATGTATATCGGTTATTCAATGATTATTTGTATGCAGAAATTAAAAGGCAATAAATTGAAATAAAAAAATTTATAGAATATACGCATTAAATTTATTAATTTTTGAAAATGTTTTAGAAAATGACATTGATAATAAAATATTTAAATTGTCTAATTCAATTTAATGATTAAGTAAAATAATATTCGAAATATATATATAATTTTTGATTATATTAGTTAAACTTATAAAATATCAATAATTTTAAATAAAGGTAATTGGATAACTTTTTCCAAATTTGAAATTGAAACTTATATAATTGAATTATAGGAGGTGTATTAGTTTTTAGAATATTTTCAAAAAACTGTGTGTGAAAAGTTCGCCTATATGGTGTGGATGGATAGATTGATAAGTGACTCTGCATATCTGGCTATCTTTTCCTAAATCAATTAGCCCCATCCGTTACGAAATTACAGCCTAAAATTTAGATCGGTTTATCTTCTTAAAGATTTGAATTACGAATGGAGTAGGGGCTCCGTTTGGGAGTTGTAAGAGTTCTAAAAGTGAAAATTTAAAAATCTATCCAAATTTTTTTAAAGTCTTATACAAAAATTAAATCATGTTTTTTACACTTTAGTCAAACTGGAGTTCTTTATAAGATAAGGAATTGTTTATACAATGAATGAATTCTTTGTACATATATGAGAGTAGATATGTAGATTGGGCTATGAGGCAAAGAATTAGAAGGAAAAAAGAATAGAAGGGAAGATTAGTGGCGTAGGTTAAAAACTAATTTATACAGGTTCTTCTTGGCAGGTTCAACGTTGCAAATTGTATAATAATATACATATTTCTATCAGAGGGGAACACATTGGATGGAAGCATGTTCCATATTCTAGTAGTGCTCACAATATATTATTTTTCGAAACCAGTTTTAAGCCACCAATGAATTTTCACTGTATAGAAGTGAGAACTTGAGGCCCCTAAGTTGTTACCCTGAAATTGTTAAAAGGGAGATATTCTTGATTTAAATTTAACAGAGGAAGTGCCAATACCTAGAAGATATCTATAAAAAAAATTTAAAGCTCCAATATTGCCACGTGTGCTAAAAGTTGCCTGTCCAAACAAGTCGCCAATTAGGTGTAAGGAGCGGTATTGGATTTGGTCTAGGTAAATTATTGAAGTTTGGAGAGCCCTAGCGAATATGTGGGAATTAACCTCCATCTTATGATCTCAAACAGGCTTTCAAGATAATTCGCTGGGAGAAAAATGGAAGCTTTGGTAGCTACATCAAAAAATGTGCTGCTCCTATTAATTTTTTTGTATGCCTAAGATGCTTAGACTTTCAAACCGTTGTATAATTTTTGTCTACTAGAATCTCTGAATACGGTTGATTTTATTTATATTTTACAAGAGATGGGGCAGCTTTGAATCTTGATTCCAAAATAAAATTAAAAATTAGAGACACATTATATATTGCATATAAAACTAGAATTCTGAAGAATTATATCTTTTACATATTGAGGCATTAGGTTTCTTCACAAAATTATTAAATGTTAGGAGTTTAATACAAAAACCTGATTCTTTAAAAGTTTTTTTCACATTTCCACGATTTTAACATTTAATTTTATTGCAAAAAAAGATCATGGCTTTAATCACTTTATTTTGAAAAGTTTTTTTAAATGTCTGAAATCCTAAAAGAATACCACATTTATCTTCTATTTGTCATATCCGTATACTTCTATTCAAAGTGTTGTTTTTCAAAGTTTTTCTTCATTGTTTTTTACCCATTTATGGAAAATTATTTTAATATCATATAGTTTTTAATTTCTTGATTAAAAAAAATGTCGTAAATTTACCTTCATTAATTCTCTTTTATTCTCATTTGATAAAACTCATTTATATACACCGTGACACTAAATGGATGCATAGGAAATTATTTTTTTAAAACTATTTTAATTTTTTTTGTGAAAAGTGCCATCAACGATAAAAATAAACATACATAAATATATTATATTTACTTTTAACTAAAGAGTAGGTAATGGAAAATCAAAAGAACAGTTAGTTCCTATAGATAGTGCGCGACTTTAACACAGCAAAACCATCACCTTTTTTGGAACAAACTTTAGGGTAGGACCTGTAATACAATTGTACAGTAAAGTTTCCAGGTTAGGGATGTGAAAGAATAATTTGGAATTTAAGGAATTAGGAGTTATAAAATTATTAGAGATGGGGAAAATTGGATGGGATATTTAGGGGAAATATGGTAAATGTTCATTTTTAATATAGTTAAATCCATATGTTCATTACCAACTTACGAGAACACTTTTAATGGAACATTGTTTCAAATCCACGACGAGAGTATATGACAAACAAATTTCCATAAGGTGTACTGCACCGCATTGATAATGCGATGCTCTTCCTGTTTTCTTTAGGAAAACTTTGAGTAGAGGCATTAATTGTTTATTTTTTTTTGAATAGCGGGTAGCGGTTAGTATAATGTCTACACAACTGGATCAGCTGTACATCGATGACTAAGTAAAGTGAGTTTAATCGTGACACTGGGATCTTTAATCCAATAGTTTTTCCTTAACTTTAAATTTATTTAAATGTATTTAATTATAGTATATCTATAGTGTAAAGGCTGCAAACTCATTGTAAGAGCTACACACAGCTCAAATAGGTGGCTTTGAAGCTTCCATGTCCAGAGCTAGCTAAAACTTCAAAGAACAAAAATAACCTCTTTCCATTGAAAAGCCGGAGTCGTGTTCATAAAGTAATTGATTTATTTACTTATTTAGATTTCTAATAGTACATAAAATATTGAAATAACCATGCCCCTTATTTAACCATGCCCCTAAGTTTCGAAATTCACCTATTTGAGTTGTGGGTAGCTTTTACAAAGAGTTTGTAGCCTTAACACATCAAATCTTTAACCTTTCTTAAACCAGCAAACAGCTGGGTGGCGTAGTAGTTTTAGAGTGCTTAGCTTAGAGCGACAGTGAAAAACTTTTATCTGGTTTTCAACTTGACTCAGATACCATTCGCCATTGAGTTCAAATTAATGACTTAATCAATAATTAATAATTATATATCTTTAATAAAAAATACATTGATATAAACAAATACAAAATACAAACAAATAATTTAACTGAATAACATAACTCACAGACATAGAAACCATATAACTACCAAAGTTATATCACAGACATAGAATATTATAGTTCCCATAAGTAGCATAGGTTCCATCCTGAAGTTTTAAACCAAACTTTAGAATAGGACCTGTGATACAACTGTACATATTTGTTCTAGAATTAAATTGAAGCTAAAAAACAATGCAATCATTGGCAACATTTACACAAAATTTTGTTGATATTTCTCACATTATCCAGAATAAATTTTCAACATTGGAAAAAAATTTTTATTTAAATTTTTTGAATGGAAAAAACATTTAAGTTTTTATTTTTTTTTTTTATTTTTAAAAAAAACTTTTCATTTTGATGAATAACGTGCATCATATGATGTTGACTGTGTGAAAATTTCATCTTTAAATAAAACCTATATATCAAAAATATCATCAGATAATGATATCAAATAACGGCATTGTTGGGAGCAATCCAGAAAACAAAAAAAAAAATATAAAACATTATCACACAAAACTTTCGGAAATTTTTTAAAGTTTTTGTTACTATTGTTATTGTAGTGTTTAAAAATTCGCGAAATTGTTGTCGAAAATAAAGCAAAAAATTAAAAAAAATTAAAAAAATTAAATAAGAGCGTTTTTCATGTGAATATATATTTTTATTTGTGAATTTATGTTGGGCATATGTTCATTTTTCCATTTAAGAAAAAAAAAGAATAATATATATACACATAAACAACATCGCCGTATTAATATGTTTGTAAAACTTGAAAAGATCCATTAAATCTTTTATTTTGTAGGTTATTCAGATTTTTTTTAGTACATATCATATATTATTCCATTTTTATATGCATTAAAAGTTGCTTTTCATAGTGATATGAATACTATTTTTTATTTTATATAATACTATAGATACTGCAAAGTGGTGTGAAAAAATATGTACAGTTGTATGCCAAAAAATGGAGACAATAATAAATGCTACTAAAGCTTTTGTTTTTAAAAATCTTTTAGATTTTATTTTATAATTTCTCTCTTTATTTGACATTTATATGAGTTTATGGGGTACATGACACTTAAGTGTAAAATTAAAAATCCCAAACCAAAAAGGATTATAAACTTGGATACAAACTAAGAATGATGAGTCTTTGACAGAATTGAGATTCTTTTTTTTGAGATTTTATATTGTTCGTGAATTTTTACTTTTAAGATTTTAAATTATTTGAGATTTATTTTTTGCAGGATTCTTTGGTTAGCGATTTTTTTTTCAGTAAAGTGTTATAGACCTGAATTTCACTGTTTTCTTAAATTAATTTGAAGTTTATTATCTTTAATTATTATTTTTGTTTAAGCGCTAACTATTCAATTGTTAGGCTAATAAGCCTGTCAATACTATTGATACATGTTGGAACAGTTGGTCATATTATATTCCTGTTCACATACAATTTAGGCTTTAGATAGTACTAGACCTTATAACTTGCAGGAACGTATTAGATTTTCAATAGATACAATTCTATTTTTGTTTATATTGTAGTATTTTGTATATGAGTTATATGGTCTTCTATATCTGTGAGTTGTAATATTCAATTAAATTATTTGTTTATATTTTGCATTTGCTTATATTGTTATATTAATGAATTTTTTATTAAAGATATATATTTATTAATTATTGCGTATAAACTATAACTACTTGGCCTTATCAAACAAATACTAATTTTATTAATTTTTAACTAAAGTCTTACGTCTATACAGTTCTTAATTTAAAATCATGATAGAATATATAATCTTTTAATGCAAGCTTATGATTTACTCAATAAAATAAAATAATAATTTTTAATGTATTAATTAACTATTATAATTTATGTAACTTAGTTATATTTTAACATATATTAGCAGTACTTCTTGATAACCTCAGTTCAGCAGTTACAATTAAACACAAATTAATTTTTTTACTTTTATAGATTAAAAAAATTGTCTTTACATGGGAAATTTGGTATCGTGATTATTCAGGAGTTTCGAAAAAGTACTACAATACAATACCAAATAGGGTGGTACTTTATTCTATCATTAGTAATTACATTTAATTGGAATTAAAATTTAAATGTAGGAAGTTAAGGTACCTAAATTATTTAATTTTTTAAATAGTTTCTTTAATATCATAAAAGATGCTAAAACAGTTCTGTTTTCTGAGAAGAATACTTATATTCACTGCTGAAAAAGTATTGAAAAAGTCCTGACTTCCATTGGGTACTGAAAAAGTGATGACATAGTTCTGAAAGGAAGAAGAAACACTTTCAATGTATTAATGCAAAAGTTATGATTTTTTCAAACCATTTCTATTAAGTTCAGTAGAAAAGAAGTACTTCCATTGAATTGCGCGGGAGTACTTCTGAAGTATTTGACTAATAGGGTAGGGGAAAAGAAGCCGTTTTTTATATGAAAAATTTCGGCCTCGGTCAGATCATATCGAATAAGAAGATATCGTAAAATTTTATAATTATACCGTAATAGTTAATATCGTAATATAATGTAAGGTTTAATATAAATATATAAATAACTCTTGTGAAGGATAAAATATGGCGCACGAAATTAAAATTTGGGTATTTATAACCTTATACAATAGCTACAGACGAATAATCAATGGCTTTGTGAATATTACGATTAAAGAAACTGATGCCTGCTCTAAATGGATTTGGTGAATGCCTTGTTCTTCTTAAAAGAGTGGAAAAGGAATAAAAAAAAAATAAGCGAAACTTCTGAAGTACTTTTGGTAACAAGAGGATGAAGCTGTTGCTATATATTTGTTAAAGTTCTCATTTATTATCTTACTAGTAAAAAAACCTGTCGGACGACAGGTATAATTTTAATTTCTCTTTTTATATATATTCAAGGAAATTCGTTACCTAAAGAACATTAAGTTAACATTATAATAGTTTGTTTTTGTTTTGTAAGTGATAATGTAATAAAAGTATACATACTAAAGTGTAAAAAATTTCTTTATACGTTTTTATTAAAATTTTCTGTATCTACCTGTTAACAGATTTCTCATAAGTTGTGATTTTTTTTTTCTGTTCATAATTTACATTTTATTATCGTTTTTTCTTTCTCTTTTGAATGTAAGTATTTGTAATTAGAAGTATTTTACATGTGTGAATAACACTTAACATAACATAGGGCACGCTGGTCAGCAGAAGCAGCAGCAGTTTGTCTTTTATTATCTGATATCTGATAGTTTGAGAGCAATTATAATAATAAAAAATTTAATAATAATAATAATAATGATAAATGTAACAATTAAATTGCACACCAGTGTTTAAAAAATGCTTAAATACACAGTTTGGTATTTTTTTAAAACATTTTTTAATTTTTTTTTTAATTTTGTTTTTATTTTTTATTTTTATTTTTGTTTTATTTTTTTTGAATGTAAAACTAACACATCGCGTTAAAAGTTTATAAAAGATGGATCCTATAGAGAATTGTACAAATAAATGAAATTACGTTAAAAACTAAATATTAAATGAAGAGTGCTGTCAACATACTTGTCTTTAAAATACATTTTATGAATATATATATACATATATATATATATATATATAAAGTGTTGTTATTGTTGAATGGTCATGTAGTAATACTTGAATTTTATAAAAACAAGTAACCAAAAGAAAAAGTTTTCTCACTTTTGCAATGTTCATAAACCACAAAATATATTTTTTTGTAATATTAAGCATAATACTTTTATATACGTATGTATGTACAGGCATGTGAACGTAAAATTGGTATATATATAATGTATAAATAAAATATGAAAAATTGTAAAAGGTAGTGAAATTTATGATTAACGTTTTTGTAAATTGTGTTTCACTTCTCTCTCTATTTACATATAATGTATGTATATAATATATAAATGTTTATATAAATATATTTGTGTGCTTTTTTGGACTAACGTACTAGAGTACACTATACATAATTAAAATGATAAACGTGGTACAAAGTAGAGCAAACTGTATCAGGTCGGGGATACCCAGATTCATAAATCAGAGGCTTAAAACAAAGTGGCCTAACTCACAAAAAAATTCACATTTTTTAGTCACAAGTTTAAGGTCACTTCTCCACTGAAAAAATAAGAAAAAATGATACAGATACAACCGGAAATTAACTTTTTCTAAATACACAACCTGAATTTATATCTGGTTCATGCAATTTATGTAAAAAAATCAAACAGTTTTCTTTATAGAGTTACACCCACTAGTTACACGGCCACTTTGGTTCTGAGCCCCTTAATATCAATATAATTTTTTTAAATTTTTGGGGGGTCAAGGTTAATTTATGAGAACATGTGTTTAGCTGATTTATATATATGTTAGGTTACTATTGATAAAAATACGGCGGGGATTGAACATGTCCCATGAGTTCGGATCCTGGAAGGTTTTGATGGAATAAAGGGCAAATAAGGATATCTCCGAAACCAATAAAAACATAACCTGGAAATTTGGTACAAGTGTGTTTCAACTTATTCTCTTTGTTTTCCTAAAATTCGAAATCAATTTGAGAGATGTTTGGGGCATCTCCCAAATATCTCTCAATACTTAAATGCTTATCTCCGAAATTATTAAAAATAGTAACTTGAAGTTAAGATAGAACCTTTAAATTTAGCAAAAGGTTGCTTTTTCTTGTGTTCCTGAAATCTGAGTTCAATTAAAGTATTTGCCAAACACCTACCAAGATCTAACAAGTATATCTTCAAAATTAATATAGGTAGAAACTCACGAACATGTCATGTTGGATTAATCAAATTTCTCTAGAAACATGTTGACATAAAGTTGATTACTTTGACTAGGCTTCAGATACCCAACTTAATAAGACCCTCAGATAAATAATGTACGATCAAAATAAAATGGTATGGCAGCTTCTCAGACCAATCAAGTCTAATGCAGTCGATGAGTTTAAAACTTTTGGAAATTAAAAAACGAACATATGAGTATATAACTTAATGCCAAATATAGTATACTTTTGGCAAAAATTTCTTATGGGCACTCTAATGATTGAGGGCAAGGACAACAAGATACAATATTCTGAGAAAGTACGACTATAGAGACAGAAACTATAAAGTGGATTGCGGGAAAAGGTGAATGAAATAAATGATGAACTTTTTTTTATAAAATATAGGAAATCAAAATTCACAAGAGGTAGCTATTACATTTTTTACATAATTAGAAACTTTTTATTTAACTTTTATTATATAGCTGTATACTATCTATAAATAGAAAAGGTATATATATATATATATATATATATATATGTATATATAAAACTAAAAGTTAAAAGTTTTAAATTAATTGCATTCAGTTTAAATTTTTAAAAAAGTTTTTTTTAGGAAGGACTTAAAACATGCGTCATTTATTTTAATGTGAAACACGTGTAATTGTATTATATATAGTTACTATTTCGTTCTTTATTTAAAGTACTTGTTTATTTATTTTATAGTGGTTGCTAGTAAAACCATTTTTTGCCGTATACATATTAGGTATATAAGTAATGATATTTTTAAACTTTTTTTAAAATTATTACAAAAATCATTTCTGCTGCTGTAGTGTCATTTAGGTAAGAATATTGTGTATAATTACTTTTTAGGATGTTTAAATAGTAATGACATGTCATTATTCATATAACTTTGAATGTTTTCTGTACTCTTAACGCGTATTTTGAATTATCTTTTAAATACAATATCTGGAGTCTTGATGTATGATTTGTCATATTATGTATAATTGTATTATATACAAAAAAAATTGTAATCAAAAGAAAATAAATAAAATAAAAAGTAAGTACTTATGAATATAAACATTTATTTTACTTGATTTGAATTATAAGGGGATAAAAATCTAACGGGTTATTTAAAATGTAATTGAATTAATTTTCTTTTTAATGTTTTTCTTGTAAACAGTACAAAAAAACAAGTTAAGGACCTCATTTTATGACTCTTTTCAAAATATGTACTTACATTTAAAGTAATAAGGGTTTAAAAGATTTATATAAATACAATTTGTGTCTTTGTTTTATATAAGAGTATTTGTATGTATATATAAGAGTATCTTATAATTATATTTGAATGGTAGCTAAAAGAGTACTTATACTGTGTATTGATAGGATAACTAAATATGTAAAGAAGGCGTAATTATTAGAATTAAGTTTTAAAAATTTGTAAATATGAGTAATTGTATTATTTTTGTTGTTTTTATATATATATATACATATATTATAATTTTTCAAAGTTGTAATTGTTGTAATTGTTGTAAAAAAAAAGTTGTAATTGAAGACTGATTTAATCATTAAGGTTGTATTGCACACTTCTACGTTGTAAGCAACTAATAAATTATGATTTTCTCTTTATTAGTTAATGTTTTATTGAAATTGAGCTATAAAAATGTGATTTGGCTTTATTTCATTTGGTTATATTGCATGTACCTGAAATTTTAACTTTTTTATATACTTTTGTCTTAACTTAGATGTGTCTATGGTTTTATTTTTCAGTATACCACACTTTGAACTCTTAATATTAGAAATTTGATTATTAATTTATAAGAATTGTATGATGTAAAGGTCAATGAAGTGGTTTCGAATGTATAAAGATCTGAATTCGATCCTCGTTTGAAGTTAAAAATTTTTTATTTATTTGGATAGTTTCTTTAAAAATAAGTTACTTTAAAAACGAAATACTTCATTTTGGTAATGCAAAACTCAATTCATAAACATTTAATAAAATTTTGCGGACATATTATGTATACATGATTAAGCATGTTGAGTAGGTACATAAGTACAATAAAGAATGATGACAACAAATATTTCGGTTTGAATCTAAACAAAGATTATGAAACAATGTACATTGCTATGTTTTTAAAAATATACAAAAAGTTAATAGATAGGTGAGAAATAGATCAATATTGAAACAAAATAAATTTAAAAAATTGTTTTAATTCCCGTATAAGCAAACGAATTTATCAATTCAATTTTATCAATTGGTTTATTAATTTAAAATTTAAAAAAAGTAGGTACTTAAAAAAAAAGTATTAATTGAAATTAAAAAAAAAATTAAGCCATAAAGGGATTTGAACCTCAAAATTTTATAAAATTCAAAACATACAAAAAGTAAGCTGTATAACTTATTCATCTTCAAATTTTTAAAATGCAACAACAAAAATTTATCAGTCATTTGTTTTTGTTTACTTTTTCTGTATGGGTATATTAGAACCGAAGCATAATCTGCGTAGTACAAAATATAGCGGTTGCAATTTTATTTAAGAATATGGGATCGACAATATTATATGCATATGTACATATATAATGAAATTAGAAATAGTTCTTAATTAGAAAAAAAATCCTTCTTTTTGTTAACCTTAATCCAGCAATTTACTTTTTTATTAAAACAATTTTTAATGCAAAAGATCTCATCAGTTTTTGGTTGATGAACATTTTCATATTTTTTAGCTTAAAAGTTTACAAGCATTAAAAAACCTGATTTTTATACCAGCAACCTAATTTTATATTGAAAAGGTAATAAATTTCCATGATCTACCATAGTTTTTTTTTATTTGCTACATTTTAGTGGGCTAGTTTTAAGGTATATAATTAAAGTATATATTGAAAAAATAATTTTTTTTTTATATTTTATTTTTTTAATTATTATATATAAATAAAATTAAAACTGCTAAATAAAATTTTTATACTTACTTATTACTGTTAAATTAACTATACTGTTTCTTGTTTGTGCTACTTTATAATCAACACGACATCTATATACACCACTATCTGATTCTTTTGTGCTTTGTACAGCTAATTCACCTGGATCCTTATCAAATAAAAAATATGCTCTATTACCAAATACTGTGTCATCTGACCAACGTTTCGCGGCTTTTAAATCACCAACTCTAATATCCACACTATAGATATGAAAACAAAAAAAAAAAAAATATTAATTTAATTAAAAAGAATATTTAAAATTTATTAAAAGAAGTTAATAAAACTGTTTTTACATTTAATTATGTAAAGTAAGTTTCCAACACTATCTAATATCGTACCTTTAATTATTTTTAATTGTTCAGATATCTAGCATATTGTAAAAATCGTCTTCTTTTTTTTTAATGGATGTCAAAATTATTATTTTTATACCCGTGCATGCTAATAGCGCATCCTCCGTATGTAACGTATCGATCAAAACGAGTTATTTATAGTGTCAAAGGTATGTATAGGATTAGCATTGAAAAGTAGGGCGACTCCGCAGAATATGTCTGTCCTTTCGTGCATTAGTGTATCAGTACGATAAGACCAGACATTTGGTTAAATCAGACAAAGGCTTCGGGTAGTTGCCATTCAAACTTCTTTGAACCAATATGAATTTTACTATACTAAAATTCATATTGGTTTAAATTAACTAATAACGCTGGAAGAATGAAAATTACACGCGGTTAGTTATATAACAGGACTAGCACTTTTATAAAGTTTCAAAATGTTGAGGTTTCATTTTCGTGGAGCTGCCATATAAAGTTGACAATTCGATAACTGTGAATCTAATCAAGCTACGAGATTGAAATTAAAATTAGACAAATCAATTAATAGGGCAAGTTACTCGGCAAAGTTGGACATTACTCAGACCAACTTTTATGGTGGATCAAATTTTTTTTTTAATATTTTATTTTTTTATATACAAGGGATTAATTGGCTTATTTGATTACTGGGTGGCACGGATATCTAAAAGTTGACAAGGGCAACTGTAATCTAAAACAATAATCTAAACCGCATCTATACGTAATCCACCATATAGTGTTGTTTAAACGGCGAAGGCATAATCGGTCTCATCGTTCTTTAAAAACTGTGCTGCAGCTAATATTACAGTGCATGGTGCTCGTTACAGATCGATGATTTGTTTAATTAATTGGCCTCCAGAAACAAAAGACGCTATTGAAGCAAACATAATCTGAATAATTGGTGAAATAAGATCTCAATTAATTTCTCGAAAAGTGGTCCAAAATTGGTCTGATCGAATGTTTCAAATTTCAATGTTTCCAATTCTATCAGAATGCTAATCGTGGTGGAAATATGCCAGATATTATGATTAAAACCTAAATGTTATAAAAGTATCCTTCAAATATAAAAAAAAATTTGGTTTTAATCTTAAAATTAATATGTATTATTTCAATTTAAACTTCTATCATTATAAAATGAAACCCGTTATACTGTTCTTAAGTAATAAGTATAAAACTTTAGACGAGTGCAAAGCTTTTAATTTGCAGTGAAGAGAAACGTGGAACCTAATTGGATTATGTTAATTTAGAGACACGTGTATTTGATTTTTAATGCATTTAATAGAATCATCCGATTTCAAAGTAATTTCCAAAATTTTTTACAGAATATCTGTTTAATTCAATTGGAAGAACATTTATTATTTAAAACAATCAAAAAAGTATTAATTCATTGAAAGCGGAAAAGTTTAACTTGTTTCTTTTTTTAAAAGGAAAAATTATAAATTATAATTTATAGGTTGCACGAGTTTCAAGTTTTCAAAATTAAATGTAACGATTTATTTAATTAAATTTTATATTATTTTTGATAAAATTTTTTTTATAATGCTTTCCCTTTAAGTGTGTTTTGATACACTGCTTAATATAGGGTTCTGATTTTGGGCTTCCTATAGAACCAAGGGCAAACGAGCATATCTCGAAGCCAATAAAGATAAAACATTTGAATTTGGTACAAGAGTGTTTCCTTTTATTTCACAAGGGAATTTGAGATAAATTGGAGTGGCGGTTCGAGTAGCTCCCACACACCTCCCAAAAAATAAAAACATATCTTCGAAATTAATAAATATATTCACTGCACATGGGTCTTATGTCCTGCAAATAATATATATCATCATAGATTTGGCATGAAACAAAATGGCTGATCAGATACCTCCCACGTACCTCCAAAAAAATCTAACAAGTACAGTCATATATATGAAATTAATGAAGATATACATATCTAAATTTAGTACAAGAGTGATTTTTTCTGCTTCCATTATGTAAATGCCTTACCTATAAATGTGTTTTGATACAATGCTTAATATAGGGTTTCTAATTCTGGAAGCTTTTGATAGAACCTATGGCAAACGAGCATATCTCGAACACCAATAAAAATAAAACTTTCAAATTTGGTACAAGGCTGTTTCCTTGGGTCCCTGAAATTTGATATAAATTAGAGTGGCGGTTCGGGTACCTCTTACACACCTCCCAAAACTTAAAAGCATAACTTCGAAATTAATAATGATATTCTATTCAAATTTGGCACATGGGTGCTCTATACTACTAAAAAAATGAATCTTATAGATTTAGGATGAATTAAAAAGGCGGTTCAGATACCTTCCACGTTCCTTCTAAGATCTAACAAGTATATCTTTGAAATTAATAAAGATTTACTAAATAAATTAATAAAGAAATACATCTTTTAATTTAGTACAAAAGTGGTTTTTTTTGTTTCCTTTAGGAGTCCAAAATTCGGGATTAATTGGAGTTGCACATCTCCCAATATTTTATTACCGAAATTAAAGATGAATTGCGTTGATGGTTTTAGTACCTGTCACACATCTTTCAAAACCTGACAAGGATATCTTCGGAATAAATAAAGTTTTCAGAAAAAGAATTAATAAAATATAAATTTAGTGTGAGGGGGTTGTGTCCTGTTTGTTGCAATGTTGGGAATTACTAAGTTGGTTCAATTTGACTTAGAATTGTTTCATTCCTTGTTTTTTAAATTTGTACATGAACTTGTGTTTTTAAAAGCTCACATGCTTCCTTATTCCGATAAAATTTGCTCTTGAAACTTGTGCATTTGTTTTACTTCCTCAATTTCGAATCGAGTCCTCTCTTCATTAACTAAGTCATACTTTTAAAGAATACACATACTTTTTGAACTTTTACATAAATAATTTAGTATTTAATAAAATATTATGGAAAAAAAATCTATGAATGACAAATAATTGTTAAAAAAAAAAAAGATATAAAAATTCTGATAAGGATTTTTAAATTTTGATTACAGACTCTTTTTTTTATACTTAATTCAAAAATTATTATACAAGTATTCTTTAGAATAGGTTATGGACTTGAATTTCATTACTAAATTATTTTTTATTTCAATTCCCAGTTCCCACCTACTTCTTATATGTAAATAGATATGTACAACATATATTTATATATATGTATAACATTTTCTGTAAAAATATTTTAAATAATATATGGACTATACCACGACACGAGTAGCAACGGTGGTGGGTAGAGAGAATATATATTCATTTTTAATGTCAGAATAAGGATGAAATTGCGAATTTTTTGGGAAAGTTAAAGTGAGAGTGAAAAAGAATGAAACAAAAAATTATAAAAAAAAAATTTGATCAATAAAAATTTACATAAACTCTTTTTTTTCTTTTCATTCCTTTTTTTTTAGGGAAATGGATTCCGTGGCGGATGCTGATGCCTTACACTTATTTTGTATTACATGTTTTTCATTTTAATATTTTTTCTTTCAATTTTTTTTTGTGCTACTGTTAAAATTTTATTTTCAATGATTTTTTATTTTTGATTATAACATTCATTTTAAGAATTTCTGAATTATAAAGATTAGCCAAGTTTTTTTACAGTTATTTAAATTCAGTTTATCCATCTAAATTAAAATTGGCAGCCTAAAACTGGTAACTAATTTAATTGTATTTTGTTGTATAAGTATCTACTAACAAAATAGTTAAATTTATAAAACCTTCATTCGGCCGAGACTTGAGTATAATTCTCACATATTTGCTGAAGCACCCAACACCGCTCTTCAATATCTGAATAAGATACAAAAGAGAGCTGTTCGTATTACCAAAATACTAACGTCACAAAAGACTTAACGTCTTTAAGTCACCGCCGTAATGTAGGAGCTGCTTGTCTATTTTAAAAATATCTACTAGGTAATGCTTTGGAAGAAACTAAAAATATTATGCCAAAAATCAAACCCTACCGCCGCAATACACAGTTAGCAGTTGAATCATATTTACATACAGTAGAGTTTTTTAGAACAAGAACTCTGAAATTTAGGAACTCTTTTTTAAGTCGCACCTCCAAATTGTGGAACACATTACTCCCATATGTGTGTCCCAATACATATGATCTAGAAAAATTCAAGAAGGAAGTCAGCTTATACCTCTTGAGTTGCCCATTAAACCCTTGATAGACATTTATATTTATGTCTTATTGTTACTTTTCAGTCATTATATTGCACAAGCAGCTAGGGTGCTTATTCCATTATTTTGGTTACGAAGGGAGGTTGTTTTAGTTGAGTAAAAATATCACACTAATAGGGTTTAAGAATTTTAAGAATTTTAGGTACCTTTTGAAGGTTTTTTCTTCCCTTAGACAAAAAAGGAAAAAAAAGTTAGCATTAGGAATTTTTTTAAGTTTGTATTATATTTAAAGTTTAGGAGTGACGAGGATAATTCCGTACACCTAACTTATATCAAACATTTCATAAAATGTATTATTATATGGAATTGTAGTTTTAAAGCTATAAATATTAAGAAAAAGTTGGTAATTAATTTACTCCGAAACCATAACTGTATACAGTTACTCGAAAGGTGGAGATAATACCGTACAAGCGGGGGTAGTTCCGTATCAAGGAAAGTAATTCCGTAAATTATACCAAAATTAAAAAAGTGTGACTTTAATTTATTAAAAATTCATTAATTTTTTTAAATATAGTTAAAATTATCAACCCTTCATTGAATATTAGGACAAATTCGGTAGTATGTAAGCAAATATCACATTGTGAATATAGATATATCAATTCAAAAAGGGTACATAAGTAAAACATCTGATCACTAGAAAACAAAACGCTGTATACTTATTCAAAACTATTTTGACATATGATTTAGAAAATTGAATGGTGCGTTCAGTTTTTTAAAAAAAGAATAAACATTTATTGAAAATCCTATAAAATTCAAGATTTAAAATTTTAAGGAATATTCAAGTGATTCGGGTTGGCTGTAGTAATCAGTAACTAATTTAAGAGACTCAAAGCTTTTTTAAATAACAAAACCATCTTGTGTCTTCCAGAGCTTTAAATAAATTCAAACCAAATCTAAATTATGGTTAAACTGCTTGTAAAGAATACAAAAGCTTTCAAGTACTTCGTAAACTAACTAAGCCTAACTTGAGGCTTTCAATAACATCGTTTTTTGTTTAGACGCCTAAAATCAATTTGAGAAAACTTAATATTATTTTATTTGAATTCATTTAATTAAATTTTACTTCTAATAAAAGGAACTAGGCTTTTTTATTACGTACTATGCGTTCGTTTGCTTGTGATATTATAAAATTATTAGTAACTGTTGGAACACATGCGAGAAGCTTTGATCTACATATGCTTTATATTATCTGTAATTTGCTTTGTGTTTCATTTCTATGAATGAATATATAAACGTATATTATTAGCACATTTTCAAATTTTGTGAAAATGTGCGTATAAAGTTGCACTCTGACCATCTGTCAGTGTGTTAATAAAACTTCTAAAACGTTTGTATGTATATTCTTTTCATCCGTTACGACTCTACAGCTCCCCAAAGTTCGGAAAAGCACAGTATTTAAATTTTTAAATCAAGAATTCTTTAATTTCTGTTTTCAGTCTGAACGGTAGCACTTGTTTTTATACGCTTTATAAATATACAGGGCTGCCATACAATATTTTAATTTACCGTTATGTGAAAATATTGTTTGTTTGGGGGAAGTGCTTTTTTTAAAACTCTTGGTTTTTTTCATCATACGTTTATTAAAATTTTTTTGCAATTCTAAGAAATACGACACCAAAATAAAGAAACGAGCGTTAAAAAAATAACAAATAAATAAATAATATTAAAAATAAAAAAAAAAAATATCGAAAAATATAGAAGTTACACAAATGAAAAATTTTGTCTCATAGGGATTTATAAATAAATTTTTATGGTATTTTTCTCTTAAAAATTACTAGGATTTTAATATTATTTATTTATTTATTTATTTTGTTTTTTTTTTTTTATGTTTAAATAGAAGGCGTATTTAAATTGTAAATTAAATTTTTATTAATATTAAACAAAATTTTTTTTTAGTAAAATAATATTTCAAAATATTTTGATAAATTAATATTATATTATTACAAGCATTCTATTTACCCTTTTCAACAACTCATTTCAAGTACTTTCAAGTGTAAGGTTAGCTTTATTCTAGTTTTTTTTGGATAGAAAAGTCTAAAATTATACAAGTATTCACAAGACACAAAGGTACGATATTATTGAACACTAACTTGTCTTAAAGTTGAACACTGAATATGAAAAACTAAATTTACTTGCTACTCAGTTTACATAATTTATCGTTTTTATATAAATAAAATTGTGGCATGTTCAAAGGCTATATTCAATGTACATTGATACAAAGGCTGTCAATCAGTAAATGTCAAATATCATATGCGAGTCGTAAGAGACAACGGACACAAGTTAATATTAAACTAAACAAGATGAACATATACTAAAAGATATGTATTAAAAATTACAAAAAAGCAAAACCATGAGTTTAAAACTTTGAAAACTTAAGCAAATATGTGCAATAAATTATTAGATATCATGTTGGAGAAATCTCAAATATTTGAAGCTTCGCATTTACCTAGAAATATTTAGACCTACTTGAAATAGGGTAATTATACGACTTTCTAAAAACTTTTTAATCCTTTTTACACCTATTGATAAAGGTTCGTGGTACGTCCAAATTTGATTTTTACAGGTCGGGTATGATATTCCGGTTTTTTAAATCTTATAAATTAAAATCTCGTTTTTTTCAAATCTTGAAAATCTAATTCTGGATTTTTTAAAATTTCAACAGTCAAATTATCGTTTTTGTAAAAACCTCAAAAATTAAAATGTTTTATTTCTGAATAAAACGTCTGAATAAAATACAGTTGGTGTACTGGAAGAGCTTTATAGAGTTGCCTCTCAACTTATATTTTTTTTATATATAACAGAAAGTGGTATGCTAGAGTTGACACACATACTCTACTACTTCCCCGTTTTGTACTAATTGTGATGAAAAGTAAAAGACTTAAAAGTTTTGGAGCCTCACTCATTTAGCTATATAGAAACGCTTCTATACATTAATAGTAATACTAGAACAAATACTAATTAATAACTGATTTACAATACATATTGAAAATTAAATAAATCAATTACAATTTTAGTTTCACAATTTTTAGTTTATTCCACGTTAATTGGAAAGTATCTAGTATTAATAGGTGAATAAACTTATTTGCATACTAATTGAATTAGGAAGTAAAAATTTCAAAAATAGATTATAAAAATTTTATATTTTTAATTAGATGAATAAAATCCTAACAGAAAAATTTAATTACAGCTAGTCAAAGGATTCATTATTGAAATTAATTTATTGTAATTTAATTAAAAAAAAATAAATAAATAATCAAATATTTAGGAATTTTTTTTCAATTAAATTTTTATGTAAATAATAAATTAAGAATTAAGTAAAATATTTAATAAAAAAATGTAATTTCTATGCTAAAATTTTTTTCTATAATTAGATAAGGGGGGTGAAAAAAGTCGAATTAGCAATTCTATCTTATTTCCAAAAAAAATGTTCAAAAAATAAAGACGAATTCAAAAAAAAATAAATAAAGTCACTTGGAGTTTAATTCTCCTCCCTTGTGAGATTCTCAATTAGGAGCAATTTTTAGGAATCAAAATGAGGGTTATACGCTTTTTTCAGAATATTTATATGTGTATGTGATATTCTAAATAAGGATCGATTTTAGAGTCGGATTCAAGAGAAGGCTTTCCCCCTTTTCTAGAATATGTATATATACATGAATAGGGATAAATTTAAATGTTTTGTTGTTGAAATTTGTATTTTATCCAAGCCCGCCATTTTTTTATTCGACATTTTGTCCAAGTCGATATTTTGGAAACCGACATTTTGGGAGTCCAAACTCTAAACTCCACCCTAATTCAGAATCTCACGTTTTTATATATATAAATATTCTGGAAAAAGCGGAATACCCCAGTTTTGAAACCAACTAAAAAATCCCTCCTAATTTTTTTTATTTTACAGATATTTGAAATAGAGGAAATAAACAGATTATTGAAACCCTAAAATTAACAAATCGGCATTTTTGCCGACATTTTCGGAGTCTAAATTTCGTCAACATTTTGCGAGTCGACATTTTGAAAATCGCTCTGTATCCCAGTCGATTCGCCTTTATTCCATTCAAAAATAAGATGCTAATTGGCCTTTGTTTCCATTGTTTTTGATAATAAAGCCGCTTTGGCTTTATTTCGTTTGACTTTATTTCATCCACCCTTAGATAAAGAAATTTACAGTTCAAATCTTAAAAGACTATTGCATCATAGTGCATTGTGCATTGTGAATTTATAATTACAATTAAAAAAAATTAAGGGTTCCATGAACTGAATCAATGAATTAATTAACATAAAATCGAGTATTTAATAAAGTTGCAAATAAAATAAATAAATTTGATTAAAATTTACTTAACTTTTATTTCATTGAAGTGATCAGGTAAATTAAAAATTAACTTTATACTTATAAAGTTAAACAAATTATACTGGAATTTTATTTTGTCAGTCATTTATTGTGACTAAAAAACAAAAAAAAAAAAAATTTATTTTTAAAAATAATTAAATTAATAAAATAACTTTCAACACTGTATAGGTATAATTCTTTTGTAAGTATAATTTTAAAAAAAAAAAGTAGATTGGGTAAATTATTTATTCATTTAACTTTACTCTTATTAAATTAAATTCAATTTTAATCAATTAATTGAATTTTTTTTTGTAAATTGAAAAAGAATAATTAAATAAAGATATTTTTAAAGATAAATTGCATTTTTAATAAGTTTTTTTAACAAAATAATGATTTTCAAAAGATAAATGCAAATAGAATTAATAAAATAAAATAAATGTTTATTTAAATTTATAATATTTACAAATTGTTAAACTTTTTTTTTTTGAATTATTTAATTTTCTTGATTATTATTTTAAGAAATTTAAATATTTAATATTAAGAATAAAAATCGTCAAATAAGAATCTTATATTTTATTTTATAAAAGGTTTATATTCTTTAAAATTGGTTCTATGACAAATATAAAACTAATTCCAGGTGGTAATCAACGAAAATTACGGGGTATAGACATCTAATACAAACTTTTACTTTGTTTTAGTATTTAGTTTGAGAACTCGGTGATGTAATGGGTAAGCATTTGGCTTATTAACCGTGGGGGTCCTGGTTCGATTCCCGGTCAGGTCAAACAATATTTAATTAAAAAAAAATTATTGAAATATAAAAATCTCCATGGTGACCAAATATAAAAAACAGAATTTAATTTTTTTTCTAAATAAATGCTTGGATTAATTATAAACTTTTGAAGTTTTAAAAGGATCTGCTAAGTTATTTTGATTTTTAAAATGTCGATTCACAAAATGTCAATTCTAAAATGTCGGCGCCAAATATGTCGACTTGCACAATGTAGCGATTCTTGAAATGTCAATTCTAAAATGTCGACAAGAAAACAGTGTCAACTTTCTAAAAGTAAAAAATGTTTGGAATTACTATAATATTAGAACTCTGATGTTGAAACCAATTCTTTAATCTAATATATAAAGAAGAAAATTTGTTTGTTTATTTGTTTGTTTGTTTATTTGTTTGTTTGTTTGTTTGTTTGTCCAGGATTCACGTGAAAACCACTGGTCCGATTGTCACAAAATTTTAAAGGAATAATTCTGGGAGCCCGGGGGGTGACATAGGCTATGTCGCATTTTTATAAGTCAACAGGTTGCGGCTCCAGAGCCGTTTTAAGCTTTTTCGTTTTTTTGATGTCGAGTCGAAACGGTTTGACCGATTAACTTGAAATTTTGCACGAATGTTCTTCTTATTAAACGAAATTAATGGTATAAAGTTGGTTGGAATAAATTAACCCCTTTCGGCCCGGCGGGCTTCCAAAAAATTTTGTGTTTCCGATTTGTGTCCAATTTTACAGGGTGGTTTTGCAGTCAAAAAGATAGGCTGGCACAAATTTTTGTTGGGTTCGGTTAACCCGTTTGGGCACGAGGGCGCAATGAAGCTTTTTCAATGTTTTTGATGTCGAGCCGGAACAGTTTGACCGATTGACTTGAAATTTTGCACAAATCTTCCTCTTAGCAAACGGAATTAGTTGTATAAAGATGGTTCGAAAATATTAACCCATTTCGGCCCGGCGGGCTTCCAAAAAATTATTTGTTTCCGATTTGTGTCCAATTTTACAGAGTGGTTTTGCAGTCGAAAAGAAAGGCTGGCACAAATTTTTGTTGAGTTCGGTTAACCCGTTTGGACACGAGGGCGCAAAGAAGCTTTTTCAATGTTTTTGATTTCGAGTCAAAGTGGTTTGACCGATTGACTTGAAATTTTGCACAAATGTTCCTCTTAGCAACCGCAATTAGTTGTATAAATTTGGTTGGAATAATTTAACCCATTTCGACGTGGCGGGCTTCCAAAAAATTTTGTATTTCCGATTTGTGTCCAATTTTACAAGGTGGTTTCGCAGTCGACAATAGAGTCTGGCACAAATTTTTGTTGAGTTCGGTTAACCCGTTTGGGCATGAGGGCGCAAAGAACTTTTTCAATGTTTTTGATTTCGAGTCAAAACCGTTTGACAAATTGACTTGAAATTTTGCACAAATGTTCCTCTTAGCAACCGCAATTAGTTGTATAAATTTGGTTGGAATAATTATACCCATTTCGGCCTGGCGGACTTTCAAAAAATTTTGTGTTTTCAATTTGTGTCCAATTTTACAGGTTGATTTTGCAGTCTAAAGAGAGGCTGCAAAAAGTTTTAGTTAATTCGATTAACCCGTTTTCCACGACGACGCCATGAAGTTTTCTATAAATTTTATTTTCTTATACGATTAAAAGTATTTTATTGAAAATTTTGTACCAACATTTTAATTAAAACCCACATGGTTAATTTGGCTTTGACCTGTTTGTGCGTTTTGAACAAAGATTCAATGAAATTTTCAGTTTTCTTCAAATGAAATCTAAAAATCAAAAAATTCAATTTCTTATATATAATGCTTAAAAACATAGTATTTTAAAACAGTTTTTCCAAAAAATAAGCCTACATTTCTCTCATCAAATCATAAAAAAACGAGGAAGAGCGTATTACATATTTCAGGTGAGTACTAAACAAAATATAAGTTGGAAAGCAAATTTTTAAATCTTTTCTAAACCATCGACTATATTTTATTCAAACGTTGGCAATTCAAGATAACTACTATTGACATAGTATAATGAAATGACATAATGGCAAACTTAGTATCCCCATTTGACCAATAGTCATTTTAATTCAGTTAACATTATTCGCCGGGAACCTAACATCCTCAACTCTATCGTCAAGGAGCACCAAATTCTCAAGAAGCACCATGTATAGAAAAACTAGAGATAATCGTTCAAACTGTTTTTTAAAGTTTTTGTTTCGCAATCGGTTAAAAGAACTCGACAAAACATTTTTTTAAGCATTCCCCTAATTCAAAGAAGTTGTACCTACTTTCAGAAATTGGACGTAATTTACTTACAAATTTTTTTTTGAACAATCGGCGGGTCGACAGGGGTTAACAACTTCCGAGTCTGTTAGTAGTATATACAAAATTTGAAATTAATCGGTTAAATCATTTCTAATATACATAACAAAGCAACGAAAAAACCTATAAAAAGCTGTTGGGCCACGATGGGTTAACGGAACTCCACAAATATTTTTTGTGGCTTCATTTATAAGCAAAGTAGTATTTCAAAAAATTGGCTGAAGCTTGCGTTTTGACAATTTGCAAGCTTCCGGGCAACGCCGGGTAAATCTGCTAGTGTTTTATAATTATAATAGCGCTCAATAATAGCAAACCCCTGTAACCAAATTTATTGAAACCCATCTTTTGAAATCAACTGTAAAATCCATCCTAATTCATTTACACGTTTATTTTAGGGGAGCCGTATAGTTCTGATGTTGTAGTCAACTATACAATCCCTTTTACTTCAGAAACTCGAGCCATTTTACTAAAAGATTGCAAAAATATATGATTTTGTCGATATTCTCAGAGTCAACATTTTCTTAGTTAATATTTTCAAAAGTACAATCGAAATATTTGAAAAAAAGTTCGACATTTAATTTCACTAAAGTTATTTATTTTTACAAATACCAGTATTTCGTCTACGACATGCAGACTTCTTCAGTGCTAGTACTCGATTTGAACGATAGATGGTAGATATTTTATTTCTTTATTATACATTTCACTTAAACATTAATAAATATTAATATTCAAAATCATAGTCTTTCTGACATTTTTTTGTACATTATCGTTGCCACATGTCATAATGGCACAGGGCTTTCAACCCTTGGGCAAATATTAATGCACACAATAAATAACAGTATAATAAATAATGTTTATCTTTATTAAATTTTATATTTACTACCAAATAATTCTACCCCAAAATTGAATTAAATTAGTACAGAATGTTGATTATTTGAATATAAAAATTTTAAAAATAAAATGCAAATAATTTTTATATAGAAAATAACTTGCATTGAAAAACAATTTTCCAAAATTCTTATAAACTTATTTTTTAAATATATAGAAATCTGCAACATATTTCTTAACCAAATATATTTTACTTATCGTTTAACTACTTAAAATTAGTTACTTTATTATGATACTAAACTATAAACAAACAATAAAGTAACTTTTATCACAATTTGGTTTTAACTATCTTCTATTTCATCTTTTCTTTTATGTCCTTTTCTTTACTTTTCTTCTGTTTTTATATTATTCAAAAGAAAAAGACCGTAACCTGCTACAAATTAATTTTCTTAAATATTCATTTATCTGTACTTATTTATCTATTATCCTTATAGTCTATAGAATTTTGTAATAAATAACAGGATATACTTAAATTTTACTATATTTATAGAGAGTTACAATAATTTTGGAATGAAGAAATATGTACGAAATAATTTAGAAGTTAAATAGAGTTGTAGTTGAATAATGGAATTAAGTCTATTTATATCTAATATATAAAGAAGAAAATTTGTTTATTTGTTTGTTTGTTTGTTTGTTTGTTTGTCCAGGATTCACGTGAAAACCACTGTTCCGATTGACACCAAATTTTAGAGGAATAATTTTGGGAGTCCGGGGGGTGACATAGGCTATGTCGCATTTTTATAAGTCAGCAGGTTGCGGCTCAAAAAATTTTGTATTTCCGATTTGTGTTCAATTTTACAAGGTGGTTTCGCAGTCGACAATAGAGTCTGGCACAAATTTTTGTTGAGTTCGGTTAACCCGTTTGCGCACGATGGCGCAAAGAAGCTTTTTCAATGTTTTTGATTTCGAGTCAAAACCGTTTGACAAATTGACTTGAAATTTTGCACAAATGTTCCTCTTAGCAACCGAAATTAGTATAAATTTGGTTCGAATAATTTAACCCATTTCGGCCTGGCGGACTTTCAAAAAATTTTGTATTTTCGATTTGTGTCCAATTTTACAGGTTGATTTTGCAGTCTAAAGAGAGGCTGCAAAAAGTTTTAGTTATTCGATTAACCCGTTTTCCACGACGACGCTATGAAGTTTTCTATAAATTTTATTTTCTTATACGATTAAAAGTATTTTATTGAAAATTTTGTACCAGCATTTTAATTAAAACCCACATGGTTAATTTGGTTTTGACCTGTTTGTGCGTTTTGAACAAAGATTCAAAGAAATTTTCAGTTTTCTTCAAATGAAATCTAAAAATCAAAAAATTCAATTTCTTATATATAATGCTTAAAAACATAGTATTTTAAAACAGTTTTTCCAAAAAATAAGCCTACATTTCTCTCATCAAATCATAAAAAAACGAGGAAGAGCGTATTACATATTTCAGGTGAGTACTAAACAAAATATAAGTTGGAAAGCAAATTTTTAAATCTTTTCTAAACCATCGACTATATTTTATTCAAACGTTGGCAATTCAAGATAACTACTATTGACATAGTATAATGACATAATAGCAAACTTAGTATCCCCATTTGACCAATAGTCATTTTAATTCAGTTAACATTATTCGTCGGGAACCTATCATCCTCAACTCTATCGTCAAGGAGCACCAAATTCTCAAGAAGCACCATGTATAGAAAAATTAGAGATAATCGTTCAAACTGTTTTTTAAAGTTTTTGTTTCGCAATCGGTTAAAAGAACTCGACAAAACATTTTTTTAAGCATTCCCCTAATTCAAAGAAGTTGTACCTACTTTCAGAAATTGGACGTAATTTACTTACAAATTTTTTTTTGAACAATCGTCGGGTCGACAGGGGTTAACAACTTCCAAGTCTGTTAGTAAATTGAACTTCATTTTCAAAGAAGAACACATATACAAAATTTGAAGTTAATCGGTTAAATCATTTCTAATATATATAACAAAGCAACGAAAAAACCTATAAAAAGCTGTTGGGCCACGATGGGTTAACGGAACTCCACAAATATTTTTTTGTGGCTTCATTTATAAGCAAAGTAGTATTTCAAAAAATTGGCTGAAGCTTGCGTTTTTACAATTTGCTAGCTTCCGGGCAACGCCGGGTAAATCTGCTAGTATTCTCTAAAAGGAATATTATAAACATACAGGGATTTTTGTTTTATAAACAAAAACTTAAAAGAGAATTTTAAAGAAAATTAAATTAAAATATGTAAATCTAGGTGTACAGTAAAACTGGTTTAACTAACTTTCTGATAATTACTTCAACTTGCGCTAGAACGCAACCACAATTTGCTTTAAATATCATGAATTAAAATATTGTGTTTCAGAATCTCGTGCTCTTTATTTTTAAAAAAATAAAAAAAAAATTTTAAATTGTTTTTTGCTAAAATTAGGCCTATCACAAGTGTCAACTACGACAAACTGATAACTGATCAAATTTATCAAAAACCATATCATGAAAAGCTACTAATAAATTTTATTAAAAAACTGTGTCTCAGGATCTCGTGCTTTTAAAAAAAAATATTTTTAATTGTTTTTTTGCTCAAATTAAACCTATCGCGAGTGTCAACTACGACAAACTGATACCGATAACTGATTAAATTTATCAAATCCATATCATGAAGAGCTACTAAAAAAAAATTTTACTATTTTGAATTGTGATACTTTGAAGTTGCAGAAATTTATAATAAAATTACTTTTTTTAATATAATTTTTTAAAGAAATCGAGTTTTTTACACAAATAATTTTATTAATTAAATTTTGCTTGCTATTTGTTGGTAAAGTTACTTTGTTTTAACAAATTATTTATTAATTATATTCCAAAAAACTGTTATAAAAATAATCAGATAAACGTCATATATTTGAACATTCTCAATAGCAAATTTTATAAAATGAATTTTATAAAATTCATAATAGATATGAAATTTGACGTTAGCAATGAGGTTAATAAAAATTTTTTAAATAATTAATTATGATATAAGCGATTTTTTTATAATTGACATTCACGATTAGCCTGTACGAAAATAAATTATACGGGTTTTATAGGGTTAAATACAAAATCAGAGTTTCAATCATTTAACTTAATAGCGCGGTAGCTTTTATTTACTTACTACGGTCATATTTGAACATTCGCAATAGCAAATTGTCACCTGACATTTGATTAAATTCACAATAAATATGAAACTTGGCATACGTGATGAGCTTATTAAATTATGAAGAGTGATTTGTTATTATTGACATTTACGATCAGCCTGTATGAAAATAAATTATAAGGGTTTTATAGAGTTAGATAGGGTTCCAATAATTTGATTTTGCAGCGGTAGCTTCTATTTTATTAAATGCTTTGCTGTTGACTATTTATGTCCGAAAAAAATCTTTGGAGGAATTTCTAATATTCCGTTTCAAAGTTCGCATCCACTCAATTTAATTCAATAATTAAAAAAAAACATTCGATTGATTAAATCAAAATTTTAAAACATGAGATTTCGTATTCAACCTAACTGTTTACAACAGCTCAAAAATGCCAACGTGTTGAAATTACATAAATTTATCTCAAATTATTTATTTTATTTTATGAACACCTATATTACTATATACTAGACAAAATAAACTGCAATGAATTTATTACAATTTTACAAAATGTGTATACAACTTACAGAACACATAAATTTATACATGTAATATCTATATAATATTATGTTAGTTTAAAGTGTTTGGTTAACATCCCTTATATATTTAAATGTAATTGTTTCAAATTTTATCAAAGTAGTATAATAAAATATATTATATAATAATAATATATTATGTTTATATTTTATTTTATTTATTTTTTTTTTCCTTAAATTATATAAAATATATTACTCACCTGTAAATTGGTGTACCTTTATCTTGTCTATACCACAATATAAGAACAATATCATCACCGACATCATGTGTGCTTACATTACATGGAAGATAAATGGTTTCCCCGGTCAGAGCTTCCATTTTGTGACTTGGTACTTTATTATCCAATGATGATAATGATGATGATGATGATTGTAACAACAAAAATAGTACGTAAAAAAAAAACAATTTAAAAAAGCAGAGGATAAAGACAACAAAAAATAATCCAGGGAAATTAACCGTTATTTTTTTTTTTTTTTTAAAGAATATTCAACAAAATATTCAGATAAGTAAGTTGAACAATATAAGTTGGTGTTTAAACAATTTTTTAATTTTTTTATTATAGTGGTATTATTAGTCGTGTATATATATATGAAAAATATTATTGTGTTGCCATAATCAGATGAAAAATACCGTTATTCCATAGTTGCAAAACAAAAGTTCAAAATATTCAACATTTAAATATATTCCGAATATTAAATTTTTTTTTAATTTTCAATTGAATAGAGTTTTAAATAACGGTATATTATAAATAAATTCAATTGTTTGTTTTGTTGTTATTGTTGTTGTTGTTGTGTGGTGATGATCAAAAAAAATTTTCAAAATATTTCAGAAGGAAAAGTTTTTATTATTTTTAAATTTATATGTACGTAAGTAGCATCATAATAACGTTACAATACAGTTGTAAGACCAATAAGAGTCATCATCAGCAATATCAGCAACATCAGTAATCATAAATTTTTTTGTTTCCAGTTTTTTGAACGAAAATGTTGATAGCAGTTTTTTTTTTTTCCAACGCATGAATAATAACGAAAGTAGGTACCAATATGAATTCCATACATGAAAATAGAAAGAGATGGAGAAAAAAAAAAAAAAAGAGAAAATTGATTATTATTAGCCTTATTTATTTTCTGAATAAAATTTAAATAAAAAATGAATGAAAAAAAAATTTTAAATTGAAAAAAGATATTATATATATAGATATATATATATATATATTTAATATTATATAAAAAATAAATGTATATAATATGATTTATCTACAAATATATATGATATGATCTCACATATGTAAGACTTGTATAATATACAAGTTGTTTATATTATATTTTTTTAATATATTTATATTTACAATTCATATGTAAGTAAAAGCGTAAATATATATTATGTAATGAAACTAATAGGTTATTATATATTTTTATGTACAAATAGTATGTATGTAAAATAATTTTATGTACTAACAATATATATTAAACCAAGGATGTGTTTTATCCAAGAAATTTTTAGTACCCGAAAATCTAAATAGTGCTATTGTGAATAAAAAAATATAATCAGAAACTTTAGAAAGCGTTATTGTGAATTAAACAAATTACATCAGCAGAAAATAAAATCATTTTACATAGAACCTGAAAGTTCAAGATCTTTTTAAGAACAAATTGGTGAATAGGCACATAAATTTGTTGGATTAAAATAGATAATTGTAAAAATTGTAATATAATATATTGTGAAATATTACAAAAGTCTATATTTTGAGAAGTTTAATTATGAATTTTTCTTATAAATCGAGTAGTATTATCTTATTGAAGTAGTACTTATATTCCAACGTTTTCAAGTACTTAATTTTAACTCTTAAAAACCCATGTAACTCGCATAAATACTTGAATACTTGAAAAATAATTGTATTCTTGATACTTAATTACTCGAAAATATTTAATTACTTCTTAATACTTAGTTACTCGAATATACTTAAGTATGAAAAAGTAAATACAAAAGTAATTGATCCCAAATTTACTTCCTGGAACAGTATCAATGATTAAATAAGCTTAAGGCAACTTCATTATAATAACCACTTACTACCACTCCTGTAAAATACTGAGTAATATGTTACTTAAGTATCTAAAGTTGAAAATACCATTACATTATACTCATTACATTATCAGTACCAGTAGTATTACTTACATTTCAATATTATATGAATTTAAATTGATATTCGTATAATTATCAATTCCAGTAGTATTAAAATTTATGAATATTTGCAAAATATTTTAATACATGGAAAATAATTGAATTTTTGATATTTAAGTATTTCTTGGTAGGTACTTAATTACTCAAAAATACTTAATCAAAAAATAATTACAAAAGTAATTGATTTCAAAATATTTGCAAAATACTTTAATACTTGAAAAATAATTGAGTTCTAGATATTCAAGTATTTCTTGGTACTTGGTACTCGAAAATACTTAATTATCAAAAAATAATTACAAAAGTAATTGATCTTAAAATTTAATTACTTTCTGGAAATAACAAGTATATTTACTTGATCCTTTTACTTATACTTAAACTTTGTAAGTATCGAAATCTAAGTAATACTGGTACTTGGCAAACTAATGAGTATCAGGTAATAGTACTGGTAATTGTACTGGCCCTTAAAATATACAGGTTTGCTAACCACTTATAAAACTATCAAAAAATTTTCAAATTGCTTGTTTTTTATTATTTAATGCTATATTAATAATATGTGACACCCTGTTTTAATAAATGACAAAAAAAAAATAAATAATTACAAAATTTCATTTTTCTTTAGGAAATGAAATTGTACTTTTATTTATTATTTATTTTTGCATATAAATGAATAAAATTTTTAAAATTTACACAATAGTACTTTTTAAAATACATTATTTCATACTTTAATTTGTATGAAAGTATGCGTTAAAAAAAAAAATACAACTGTATGTAAATATTTATTATCATATTGTGTTTTTATTTTTATAGATCAGTTTTAAGGCTTTTTTTGTTTTATTTTATTTTTTTTGAAAAAGAGAGTACTATAATATTATGTATTATGTATATAGTTATTATATTTGTCATTTATAAAATTGATTTAATTAAACTTGTATGTAGTGGTATATATTTATATAAGAATATATTTTAATATAATATAGGAAACTTATCAGACATATAAGTCGATACATATGGCAATTCCATAAAAAGATAAAAAAGCTGAGAATAAATTGAAAAATATTTTTACATTCAATATTAATATAGAACTTTTCCTAATTTTAGTTAACATTTGCTTGGCCCTAGAAGTTTGAAAAGGAAACTTTTTTGTAATTAAAAACGAAATAAAAGAGTAGGGCCCCTAAAATTAGGCAATTAATTCAGAATGGAATTATAGAATGTTTTATAGAACTTTTTTTCCGACTACAAGAATTTTTTCTCCAATAAATACTTGTACAAGGAAGCTAAAGTCATTAGAATAGACAATTTTATAATAAAATTGGTCAGAAATCACTATGAAAGAGTACAAAACACTATAGAAAATGGTCTAATATCATATATATTTTACCATAATATAGAGTACAGTAAAAAGACCTAGCTCACAGGTTTTATAGCCGCTGAGAATTTCATCTTTCTGGACAAAAATGGCTATATTCAAGGCCATAGTCATGTCCCCCTATTATTCCATTATAATAGACGGGCAACATACAAAGTCATAGAATATAATTCGGGCGATATAAACGGAGAACAGCTGAGATACGATATATCCATAACAGACGTAGATAAATTACTAAAAAGAAATTATTGGTGGTTGGAAAACACTTAAGATTAGTTCAAAATAAAAAAAAATATAACATTTAGCATTTGGTACAATTTGTTTTTAATTAGGGTATGTTAGTTCAGTTAGGTTAAGTGTTAATTAAAACAAGTGATGAAAAAAACCAAGGGTTTTTAAAAAAGTACATTTTCAAAATTATATTGTGTTAAAAACTCAGTTTAATTTTGGAAATATATACTCGGTGACTAAGTCACTGCTTACTTGTAAAAACAGCAAATTTTGAATTTTTAAGTCTTAATAGCTCTTCAATGGGGAAGGTTACCAAATTTCTCCAGGATCTAATCTCAACCACCCTCCTCGCCACCTCCCTCCATTTTTTTAGGTTCTAGGAATTAAACCAAAATTTGGAATTTTACTTAGAATTTTATTATTTAAGCAAAAATGGGTAAAACTGAGAGACACTTTCTTCAATTTAAAGAACCGCTTTTGAACTTAAGAAAAGCACTTAACATAATGTTAAACTATAATGTTGGACCTTTAAATTTTGTATATTAATAGAAAAATATTAGAACAGGTATTCAAGTTACAGGTGCTTAAAAAAAGCAAAATTTCAATTTTGGACCCCTTACAGCTCTTAAACGGGGGGCGCAACAAAAAAAATTTCTTAACCGACTCCCACTAAATTCTGAGGATCTAACATCTCCCAAAATTTCAAGTTTCTAGCTTGAGCCGTTTAGAAGTTATGTGGGGCCAACAATTTTGCAAAAATAGAGTTTTGGATAACGGTAAATTTTAAAACCGTATGGCAACCCAATGAATTAGTTTTTTAAAAGTTTATGAAGCTTATAAAAGCAGCGTTCTTTCGACGTTTTCAGATTGAAAAAATACCTCATAGAATTTTTGTTATAACGTTTTAAATAAAGGGTTTCTTCCAAATTTGAAGGGCTGTAGCTCCGTAACGAGTGGGGCTACAGAAAAAAGTTCTTCCATGAAATTATTTTTTTTGGAATACCTACTCGTAGTTAAAATTTCTCCTCTTTATTTCAAACGGTGTAAAACTTTGTGTAAACATACGGACGGACAGACGGACAGACAAAGTCAAAATTAAGAAAAACCTTTGACACTGGTTGAAACTTTCGTTTTGGAGCTTTCAATTTTGTAAATAAATAAAAAAAAATATTGACAGGTGTTCAAGCTATAGGTGTTTTAAAGCTAAATTTATAGCAAAATTTAAGGTTTTGGACCCCTTACAGCTCCTAAACAGGGGGCGTAACAAAAAAATATTCTTAACTGACTCCTATTTATTTTTGAGGATCTAACTTCTCCCAAAATTTCAAGTTTCTAGATTGAGCCGTTCAGAAGTTATGAAGAGTCAAAAATTTTGAAAAACTTAGTTTTAGATAACGGTAAATTTTAATACCGTATGGTAACTCTATACATTTGACTTTCAAGAGTTTGTAAAGCTTATAAAAGCAGCTGTCTTTTACCGTTTTCAGGTTGAAAATATACCTTATAGAACTCTTGTTATAACTATTTAAATATAGGGCTTTATCCGATTTTGAGGGGCTGTAGCTCCGTAACGGGAGGGGTAATAGAAAAAAGTTTTAACATTAAATTATTTTTATTGCAATACCTACCCATTGCTGATATTTTTTTGTCAATCGTACGTAAAAAGGGACAGACGGACAGACAGACAGACGGACGGACAGAGTGAAACTATATAGGTACATTTTTACAAAATTTTTTGAAAATGTACTAAAAATGAATAGTTATTGGTTTTTTATGTTCCTAGTTTTTCCAATATTTATAAGAATAAGATTAAGTTTATAAATCAAATTAATCCTAAGCATTAATGTTCAGCATAAAATAAAGAAAATAACCGTTTATGTTAAATTTTTTTAGGTTAAGATATTTGCAAGATTTATAAAGGGATAAATAAAATTTAAAGTTAAAAAAAATATATATATAAAACTTTTTTATTTCAGTAAGATCAGAATGACATCAGTAAGCGTGGGTTGTACTAATATTTTACAATATATTGTACAGGATGTTTAGGACGTTCAGGATGTTCATGTACAGGATGTTTAGTGGTGTATAGACCTGGAGGTGATAGCAAACCCTAGATAAATAATAAGTTTATTGGAGGTCTATTTACAACGGTTTCCAAGATAATGGCCTTCAATATATTTTTGTGAACTTTTTAAAGTAAAAATAATATCTTCACTCCTGTACTTCATAGCAGATTCATCTAAGTGTCAGAAGCTACCTGCATTTATGAGCTTTCATACGATTTATACTAATGTTTTATTATATGAAGTAATGAAAATTTCTTATAAAGATCAATAATCACAGTCCCGATAAAACCCGTTTTTATACCCGTATGTAATAAAAGTCAAAAGAGTATATTAAATTTGCCATTACGTTTGTGATGCAGAGAAGCAGGTACGGATCTAATCAGTATTGGAAAGTAAGTCGATCTAGCTCTGTATTTCCGTACGTCCGTACGATACCTCTAAAAATAAAGAAGTTAGGATTTTGGAATTTTCACACATTCGTTTTTATGTAATAGCCGTCATCGCTATTGAAATCCAGCCATATTTCTGTAATATTTAACTTTAATGGCCAATGTCTGAATAAAACATAGTCGGTGTAGTAGAAGAGGTTCGAAGAGGTGCTTTTCAAGTTATATTTTCTTTTGTTCATAACTGAAAGCCTAATAAGTTGTGTATTTATAATTTTGCCAAAAGTAATTAACCGGATGGCATAATGAAAACGGTCGTAGGGATATCCCAGAGTTGACACAGTCTACTCTACTGCACTCTTCCTCGTTTTATATTGGTGTAATCTCATATTATTTAATATAAGATTACCTAAAACAGAATTTAAGAATGGAAACGTTTTGATTGCAAATATCAAAATCATTTAAACTTTTAAAATTAAAAAACTCTTAAAAAAATAGTATAATATCAATTTATTGCTTTTTCTTTCGATTTCTATCTTGTTGATCTTCAAATCATAATTTACATATTCAAATTTTTAAGAATAATATTTGCTATTTAATCTAATAATATAAAAACTATAAAAATGATCTAATTTTTCAGAAAAAAAAAAAATAATAATAAAAAACAAATTAAATTTAAATTCAATATTTTTTTTCTATATTGCTTTTCCATTTTTCTGAAAATTTTATTAAAAAAATCTTTACCACGACTATTGATTTCCTTCTTCAATCTTTTAACATCATTTTCATAGTTTTTCTTTTCAATTTCTACTTTTAAGATAAAATTTTCCTTTTTTTTTTGGAAAATTTTGTTTTTCTTCCATTATAAAATGCATAAGTAGAAAACTTAAGCACTTGAAAATATTTTTAGATTTTTTTTTTGGGGAATTGAAAAAAATATTAAAGTAAATAAATAAATATATTTTTTATAATCTATTAAATTGTTTATTACATTCATGATACTTATATCAATACTATCCTCTGAATAATATAATATATATATATAATGCTTTATAAGTTCAAGAGTAAGTATAGTATAGAAAATATTGACAAAAAGTTTGTTTTATTAGTATAAGAACTTGTGCAAAATAGCCACTTCAATTACCAAACTTGTAATTCCATGGAGAAGCTTTGCAGCAGTCAACGGATTTTTCCATTTTGGTCATTGAGTTGAATTAAAAATTAACTTGGTCCAATCCCATTTTTGGAATATTGTAATATGCAGCTAAGTTACTTACTTTGCCCCAATTGATCTACTCAATATCTATAAAGCATGTTTTAGGCCGAATATGGAGTATAATGAAATAATTTGGACGTACTTCCTCCTCGACACTGGGATATTTTGATAAAGTGCGAAGTGGATCATTCGGCTTATAAGTGATTCAAGTATTACCTCAATGCCCATGCCACTTAACCATCGGTACGCATTGGCCACTTGCCCACTTACCCTATTTAATAGTTACATAGAAATGAAGAACATAAGTTCTAAAGAAATAAAACCAAATTTAGAGTTAATTTCTCCACTTAAACAAAGAGTGCGACGGATATATCAATCCCTACTGTGTTAGATTTTTTAGGAAGATGCAACACAGCTGATGGAAATTCATTTCTTAAGCTCACGTGGAGATTATGAACCATATCCCGTCCAATGTGTTCCCTAAAGTTGGTAATTCGTATGGGTACAGTTAAAATAAATTTAAGAAGAATATTAACATCTTTCTCCTTAATATCCCACTAAATTTTCTCATTTATCCTACGTAATTCCTGTCCCAATTCTTAAAGCTCCCCTTCCTAATTCCCATTCTGAAAACTAAATTGTACATTTGTATCAAACCCCTTATGCTAATGTTTGGTTTTAAAATGGTGTTGTTTAGTGTGCTAGGTTCAGAATTTACTAGCCATTACGTATATATTATTTTGAAAATTACAGTGGTTATTCGCCTCACAGAAACTATTTCCTACGTTTTAACATTTTTAAAGCGTATTAGGTTATAAAAAAGTTTTATCTACTTACTTAAATTTTAGGGAATTTAATTCTTTAAAAGACCAATAGTGTAGTGGTAAGGATCTCGCCTTTCCCGTGGCAGGTTTCGGGTTCAAACCCCGGTCTAACCATATCTAATAAAATAGATATAACTAATAGAATAGAATAACTCCTTTGAAAGATAATAGATGACGCACTAACATTTGTGTATTTATAATCTTAAACAGTAGCTACAGCCGAATAGTCAACGGCTAAATGAATATAACGATTAAAGAACTGAAGCTTAGTCTAAATAGACTTGCTGAATGTCCTATACTCCTTAAAAAGTGGAAGACAAAGAAAAACAAATTCTTAAAAAGAGCTATTACATTTTTAAAAATTCTTAAAGAGCTACAAAAATTGGAATGGAATCCAATAACTAAGTCTTGTGCAAATTTATTTTATTTATTTATGTAAAGTCCCCTACCACATACAGTGTGATAAGTGAATGCCTTTCCTTTTCAAGTGTGATAGTTAAATTTATTTTATATTGTGGTATAAACTATTACTATATCTATTATAAATTTTTATTATATATGATCTGACCAGGATTTGAACCCGAAACTTTTCGATTAAAACGCTGCTCCATTAACCAATGAGCTATCAGTAAGATCAGCTGCAGATATTGTTTTCGAAATAACCAAATTAGGCGCTTTCGAAATTGAAATATCAAATTAATTGAACCTTCAGATTTTTTAAGATTTCTTTAATGTAAAGTGTATGTACAAAATATTAACTTTCAATAACTTTAAAGAATTCATAAATTATTTATGAATTTCCCTGTATTGGAAAATCATTGAAAATGCATCAATGCATCATATATACACAATAAATAATAAACTTGACTTTTCTTTTCAATAATTTTCTTTTTCAAACTTTTCTTAAAAAAAAACTGAAATAGTGAGAGACATAATATATAAGATGTATATAATATTTTTATTTATATAGGAATACTGCAATAAGTTTTTTTTTAAAATTTTTATTGCAAATATAAAACTTATACTACGTACATAACAATAAAATGTGTATGGTTTTTAGTGTTTTGGATAAGAGACTTCGATAAGAATCGAAACAATCAGATGTTTGGGTTTTTTAGCATTTTGAATAAAAAAACTTCGAAAGAGTCTTTTAATAAAAAAAAAACCAAGTTATTTTATATATTTTTTATTAACTCCATTTTCTTTTGAAAGGTTTTTCAACAGTTTATTCAAGTTTTGTATAAGGGTATTCAGCAGAATATTGAAGATCAAAACAGTTATTAAAAAAGTTTTATATGCTTGTATTTCAATTGCTTATTTTTTTTTTTATTTTAAAATATTGAAATATTAAATTTAGAATATATAAGAATACGATAAAGTACTTGTTAAGTACGGGTAAATAAAAAATGCTTTACTTCGTACTAATAATAAAGAGTTTTTGATGTTCAGTACCTAAAAGTATGCAACTGCATTTCTGGCGGAGATATGGTAGCTAGGGAGGCGTGTAAAAGCTATTTGAAATACTACTTTAATTCTTCTCGAATTTCAAAAACATCAAATAACAGCCATGTACATTAATTAATTTCCAATTATTATCCAATTTTAAGAGATAACGGAAACAGAAAGAACAGTCTTGTATCAAATTTGAAGTTTCTATTATATCCATTTCCCGGATAAAGTATCCGCAAGGTACTCAAGCTCACAAATTTCGACGATGTAATAAAAACAAGGCAGCTAACGCTTGTACCAAATTTCAAGTTAATATCCTTATTTTTTTTCGGAGATATGATTATTAGATCTTGGGAGGTTTTGTGGAAGGTACCCGAACCATCACTTCCATTTTTACATCATAGAAACCAGCTTATTGGTCTCGGATATATGCCCATTTGGCGCTCGTTCGATATGAAGCTTTCAAAATCTGAATACATGGTCCGTTGTCACCCTCTTGTAATCCTGACTTTCTTTCGTCATTAGTAATCTACAGTACATTTTGCAGCATTTGCATCTCTAATTTTTGAGTTACAGTGTTTACGAACGGAAGAACAGACTGACATTGGTAAATCGACTTAGGAAATAACGCCTATCAAATTATATATACTTTCCCATGTCTTACTTGCCATCTTTCGCTGGCTACAAAAACTATACCAAAGTTAATATATCCCAATACTTATTTCAGATGTTGGGTACAAACATGCGTTATTACTGATTGATATGTTCTCAAGCCCAAAGCTAAGAAATAACAGTACTTTAATCGGAATATTAAATTAACTTTACCATTCTATATATAAAACATTAAGTATGCAATCAACAGACAAAACGATAATTAATAATTTTATTTTTTAAAAATTTTTACAAAAGTTTAAATGATTGGTAAATTAATATTAATTAATTACACATAATAAGACATACAAAAATATAAATTATTTATGTACATGTGCAAAAAAAAAAAAAAAAACAACAGCCTTCGGGAATATTTCTTTGGTAATTGAAAAATGACATTGATTGAAAATTCACCAAAGAATACAATTATTTTTATTTTTTTTTTCCTCATTAATAATGATGAATGTCAATTGGATTATAAATTAATTCTTATGCCTACCTATTTGGTAACATTGTTATTATATAATATAATATCTACGAGTATATAATATGAGTATATTTAGAACACTGACGAATATTAATTCAATTAATATTATATAATATTATATGATGCTAATACTTTATTCCATAAGAATTTTCAAAACTGTATAAGTATATGTATGAGCTGACTTTGTAAATCTTTAATAGAATTAAAGTATTCAGAAGAGTTCAGAACTAATAAGCTAATTAGAGTCTTATAAACATTCTTATCATGACGTCTTAATATTTGTAAATTGTCATGTTTTATATTTTTTCCTGAATATGAATTTACTATAATATTAGAATTTCGTAATTCCAATGCTCGCTTTGCTTCTAGTGTTGCTTCTAGTGTCGCGTTGTTTAGGTTTATCTTTCAGACTGAATTATTTAATTGTTTATATATAATATATCATTGAAAATATTTTATTTTTAGTAGGTTGGAAGTTTCTTAAAATTTAAAAAAAGTTTAATCAAAATAAAAAAAAAATGGATATGGATATTAAGAAATTTTCGACATTTAAATGTCATACATGTTAAATGTATACTAGTAAGACCCCTATGTAGTTGCGCATTTTTTTTAAAACATTTTTGCTAAAGTTTTTTATCTATTCTAGCATTTAAACTGTAATTTTAAAATACTTTGCAATTCCGAGTTATTTCAGATAATTTGTTAATATTTTGACTATTTTGAATTACGTTTTGTATAAATATTACTTTTTGAAATTGATTTCTTTCCCCTTATTTTCGAATTTCGATTTTTTTTTTATCTCTGTTTCTATTCTCTTTTTTAACTATGCGAATAAAATTAATATAAAAGTATGGGTATTGCCATCATTATTTAGTGTATGAGGTATTTATAATAATTCAAGATGTGAAATATTTATTTTACCAACCTTACCAACAAGGTCTCGCCAACTCTTGTGTATTATATATGAGGGAATGATGTTATTTAAAGAGGAAGCCAAAGTTATATCAAAGATGCATTTAAAAATAAAGAAACGCACAGATTTGTCGAACTGGATCTTCAATATATTAAAAACTAAGGTGTATATAAATAAAAATGTACATATTTATATATATATAATGTATATAATGTATAAATTATATATATGTATGTTAAATTACTGTGAACGTGATAACGACATTTTGTTTTTAAAATCAACATCAAATAAATAACAACAGCAGGTGTTAAAATAATTTATTACTGTAGAACTTATATTAAATAAATAAAAGTGGGTGTTTATTGTTTTAAAAATGATTGAGGTGGTTAAATAAAAAATTAATAATAATAAATTCATTTTCTATAATACAATTATCTGTATTACTTAATTTAATATGTATAATATTGTCATTTTTTTACCATATGGTATGACGAATATACGAGTATTAATAATTAATATCAAATTAATTAAAACTTATGTATTATGTATTTGGTTATGTATGCAAATAAATAACAAAATAGATAGTTTTAGGCTAAATGCGACTCATAAATAACTAATATATGCAGGTATATTTATTTAATGTAATAGAAATTATATTAAAATCACATTATATTTGTATTGTCATAAATTGTTGGAAAATGAAGAAAAAATCATTATAAATTAAATTACAATTGAGATTCAACTACAGATTATATTAAACCAATTCGGTAATTTATGGATACTGGAAAAATCTTGTAACTCAATTGCATCGTTACTTTAATTATATCGATCATATTAAATATACAAATTCACAAGGTAATAATGCCTTAATAACTGCAAAAAGCTGTTTTACAACAAATGTTACTTAACATTAATAAAGCCATCGCTTGTATATGGTTCAACGTTAGCTAAGCTTAATGAAAAGATTACGAAAATTTGAAAGAAAGTAAATAAGAGTTTGTACCAATATAAAAACAAATCCCCAGTACGACTATAAAAATTTGTATACCCGTGCATACATAATATATGACATCGGGTATATTAAAATTGCTCCTACGTGCAGCTGCCATACAAAGTTTTCAATTCAATAACTGTGATTCTAATGAAGCTAAGAGGTTAAAATTAAAATTGAGCAGGTAAAGTAATAGGGCAGGTTACTTGGCAAAGTTGGACATCACTTGGACTAACTTTTAGGGTGGGTCAATTTTGTTTTTTTTTAATTTTTTTTTTTTTGTTTAAGTAAAAATTATGGGATAATGAGTTAAATTTTTTTAAATTTTTTTGTAATATATATAATAGCTCAAGGGAAATAAATAACGGTTTATATTATTGAATACATCATAGTGGGTTTGCACGGGTATCTAAAAGTAGATAAGAGCAACTATAATCTTCCTTGTTTTTTTAGTAAATACTCATTCAAAGAAGCAAAAATCGTAAAAATAGGCAATTTTATAATAGAATTGATTAGAAATCAACAAAACACTCCAGAAAGTTGTTTGATATCACATATATAATTATACAATTTTATTGAATAATATAACTCATAGATAGAGAATAAATACCATTATTAAAATACAAAATTATTAAAATATAAACAAAAATAGGATTGTATCTATTAAAAATCTAAGACATTTCTATATGTTATATGGTCTAGTACTATCTCAAGTTTAAATTGTATGTGGAATTCATTAAGATTAATTCTAATAACACGAATATAATTTGACCCCCTGTTTCAACATGTACCTATGGTATAGATAGCCTTATTAGCCTCTGACAATTAACCAGTTAGCACTTAAAAAAAAATTTTTTTAAGGTTTTTTAATATCCCAAATTTTTTATCAAAACCAAATATCTATTCAATAATATTGTCAAATTTTACAATTTCAATGATTTTGTAAATACACATTTTAAATTGCGGATATTAAAATTATATTAATAATTTAAATGTTAATCGAAATACAATAAAAGATGAATAAACTACAGATTTTAGTACTAATGTATCCATAAATATCACGAAATTTAGTGTTTTTTTTTTATATTAGAATAATTCTTTAATAAAATATGAGAATTCCTGTATTTCAAGAGTTCTCATTGAACTCTTAATAAATATCCATTAAAATTTTAATAATTTAAGTTCAATTATTCAATTTTATCTTTGTTACATATTATTTTTATACAAAAAAATATTTAATTTATACTTTTCTTAAAAATTCCATTTTCCGTATAGAAACTTTGACACTTAAATAAATTATTGACGTATAATTTTCGAAACAAACAAACGTCAAATTATATTTTTTTTTGTAATGTATTAATGATTATGATTTTAATAAAGTAAAATTCAATGAAATTCAATTATTTCTATTATTCGTATAATTTAACTTGGGTGCTGTTACCTTCAAATTTTCTAATGAAGTTCATATAATTCCAATTTTTTGCATATTTTTCATTACAAAAATAAAAACTTTTAAGGTCTTTAAATTTTATTTCATATAGTATTTACACCACTCTAAAAATAACTTAAAAAAAAAAAAAAATAAAACAAATACAAGAATTTTTTAAGATAACAAGGGAATTATTTTGAACCCATAATAATGTAAGCCAATGAATAATAAAAGAAAATGTATTTTTATGTAATTCGTCTTCTTTACAAACTCTTAAAATTCATCTTCTGTTTTTTGTTTTTCCATTAGATACTTTTGTATAATTTTCTGTGCCATTTTCTCTTGCCACTTTAAGATTTAAAAAAAAAAAAACTTTTTTAAATTTTTTTTTTTTTTTTCAATTTTCTTTGGTTTCTTTTCCACCGATCTGCTTCTGGGGACAAAAAATGAAAATTCTATAAAATATCGGATCTTATGGCGCAGAATTTATTTATGAACACTTTACAGTTTACCTGGCCTTCTTTTGTCAAAGCGACAAAGAAAATTTTTCAATTGAATCTTCTTTTTTTATTTTTTTTCATTTTCCTGTCTGCTTTTAAAATTCAAAGCAAGAAAAACGAATAAAATTGAAACAAATGGAAAGGAAACAAAATTATAAATAAAAATAATAAAGAAACAAGCCAGGAAAAACGGTAAACAAAATACAAAAAAAAAAAAAAAAACAGAATAGAAAAGAAATATTTGCAGCAAATACAAAAGCTTCACAATACATATAGTATTTAACTTAAGAAGCATCAGTGATAATTTTTTCATTTTCGATTTAATAGGGTGACCATATAACTGAAATAATTTAATAATTTTATCATAACAACATAACATTTTATTATGCGGTTAATTCCTTTTGGCAAAATTTCTAAAACGCAATTTAATAGAATCTGAGTTATGTATTAAAGTTGTATGAAATGCTTAAGACTCAAGTCGACAATTCTTTTGACAAAATTTAAGATAGTCAGTTTCCAAATTTTTGATATCCAGCTTTGTTAAAAGTAGGGTTATTTTCAAAAAACAAAATATGTGGGAGCCACAAAAAACCCGGTGTGGAACCTTTGTGGATTTTAATTCTTAGCTTCAAGCCGAACTCGTACTTTTAAAAGTTTAGTCTAATAAACCTGTCGCTACTATTTTTATATGCTGGAAAAGGGGTACAAATTATATTCTTGTTATTAGAATGGATCTTAATGATATCCGCACATTTAAATTAAACTTGAGATATAGTACTAGATCTTATGAAATGTAGAAACGTCTTAGATTTTCAATAGATACGTAATTCAATTTGTTAATTTGTTATATATTCTAATAATTTTATATTTGAACTAGATGGTTTTTTATGTATTTGTGAGTTATAATAATCAATTAAAATATTTGTTTATATTTTTAATTTTAATATGCTTTTTAAACATTTATTTGTATTAAAAATATACAGTTATTAGTTATTTTGGTTATACCATTATCTTAAACCCAATGACGAATAGTAGCTGAGGCAATTCGAAAGCCAGATAATTTTGTACTTTTACTAGAATTTGAACCCCTGTCTCCGGACTAAAAGGTCAGCATCCTAACCACTGTGCCATCCAGTCGTATAATTGAATTATAAACTTTTTCCGAATCTGAATGATGATTAATATAATTTAAGGACAATATGGTCACTTTAAATAGTGTTTTAGAGTACACACGATTACACGAGTTATTATTATAAGTATATACACAAAAATAAAACGCGGCGACTTTCAGGACGACACAAAAAGAAAAACTTTTTTTTTTAATTTTATTTTTTCCTTTTAAATTCTCCGTTTGCGTTTTTCCTGAGAAAAAAACTTTTTTTTTTTTTTTTTTTTTATAATTTTTTATCCCTTTTTCCTTTTTTAATTTCGTTTTTCTTTTGTCCTGATTATTATAAAGTTAAATTGAAAATTCATTTAAATGCGGAAAAATTTTTGTGTTTTCATAAAAAAAGAAAAAAAAAAAAAAGACAAAAAGTTGGAACAGAAAGTAGAATTTAAATATCATCAGAAAAGTAAAAAAAAAAAACAAAAAAAACTTATAAGTAGACAGAAAATAAACTTAAGAGTAAGAAGAAATAAGAAGAAAATTATTTTTCTAATAATTTCAAGAAATTGCTGATAGTATTTTATATTTTTTTTAGGTACTCGTATTACTTGGGTAGGTAACATCATTTACAACTACTAAAAACAATTCACTATAAAAAGTACAGTTGGTTTTAAAGCGTACGTTCTTCTGTATGTGTACAAAATTTTAGAAAAATAAAAAGTTTTAAAAAAAGTAGAAAATCATGAGATGACAAAAAACTACAAGTATAAATAAGTACTTTGAAAACTAGATCACTGAAAGCACATAAAATTGGGTACTTGTATGTTTACAAATTATATACATATATATAGAAATGTATCTGTAAAATACGCTTATATCTTACAGATAAGTTATACACCTTTTTACGCCAAAGGGCACATACATGTATAATACAAAGATTATAGCCATGATTTGGTTTTCTTAGTTTGTTATACGAAATATATATATATATATATATATATATTTTATCAGTTATTTTTGAAATTATAGTGTTACCAGAATTTTAAAAATTATTTAATATTTGCATGATATATTTATAGATAGATATATATAGTAAATTAAAATCGGGCAACTATTAAAGCTGAATTAAATACTAAATGGTCAAACATAACAACAACACTAAATTGCCAAATATAAAAAGACTACTATGCCTATTACAGGTATCACTTCGTTTCAGTCATTTCTTCCAGTCACTCGAACGAAATTTATTTTAAAATTACATGTGTCTTCTCACAATCCTGAAGACGCTTTAAGTTATGCTATGTTTGAATAATCTATAAATTGAATTGAATAAAATTTAAAAATATTTTTATAAAAGTATCTAATTGATACTAAGATTTATAAAATAATAATATAAAAGTTTTAAATATAAAAGTATATTTAAAACTTTAATACAGTTTATACAAATTTATATAATGAATTGTAAAAATATTAAAACTTGTTAAATACATTTATAAATATAAATTATCAACTTTACTTTCTTTTTAGAATCCATAATAAATATTTAAAAAATGTTTTTAAGAAAATTCAAAAAAATTTTAAAATCAAATTGAAACGAATAAAAGAACCAATCCACTCTAAAATTTCTTATAGGTGACAGTTGAATCACATTTTTCAGTCACTGTTTGACAGTTATAAATTAATGTTGTCATCCTAAATTACTTGGATCTGATAGCAGGAGTGGCACATGTAATAGGCGCATTAAGCTTTAAATATTGTATTTTGTATAAGAGAACTAAAATAAATACATAACGTAATGTATGTGGTAATATTAATCATAAATAATAATATATAATTGTAGTCCGAATTCCAAAATTCAAAAAATTTAAACTCACTGGTTCAACTTTTCAAATAAGAATGATTTATTACAAAAAAACTTTTATCTATCTATCTATATATATAAAAGCGAAAGTTTGTTTGTTTGTTTGTATCGAATAGACTCCTAAACTGCTCAGCCGATTATCATGAAAATTTGTATATAAAGTTTCTTGGTACGGAAACAAATCGTGGACTAAAAATTTTTCTCTAACGTATCGCCAAATTGGGGCTGTGGTTAAAATATTTAAACTTTTTTTTTCTTAAATGAAAACGGTTTGACCGATTGAATTTTGTATACGTGATGCTCCTTGAGAATTGAGTTTACACTATTAACAGTTTTTGAATTTGTTAATCCATACCGGTCCGACGATTGTTCAAAAAATTTTGGGAAGCAAATTACGTCCAATTTTGCGCAGTTCTGCTTTGGACAAAGAAAAAGTTTCAAAAAATTTTTTGTTGAGTTCCGTTAACCTATTGCGGCACAGCAGATTTTTACAGATTTTTTCGTTACTTTACTCTAAAATAAAAATGGTTTGACCGATTGACTCCAAATTTTGTATGCGCACCGGATATTAGCTAGTACAAAAATAAAAATGTAATTTAAAGTAGCAGATGTACCTACTAAGTACTAATACACTAAAAATTGTACTTTACAAAATAGTACAACTAAAATTAAGGTACAACCATAATTGACAATTGACTTTAATATTTTATTTGTTAATACATAATATAGTAACATTTTTTTACAACCATGTAACTACCATGTAACTACCATTTAATTGAGATAATTAAATTACATTTTTATAATAGACATTAGTAAATTTAAAGTTATTCACACATATTTTAGTACTAAATAGTAAATACTTTTTTTTTTAAATTAATAACATTATCTTAATACTGTAGGATTAACATTTTTATGTATTGATTTTTTCCTCTTTATACTGCAATAATTCATACGATTACCCCCTCCTCTTCTTTTATTTGAGAATGTCATAAATTTCACCTCGCGCTTGCATTTGCTGACGAAACCCACCACAGTATACAAAAAATTTTAATAAAAATTTAATAATAGAGTCAGTCGTTTATGATCATTGAAATAAATAACATGTAGCTTAAATTTTAATTTGATTAAGTAAACTGTTTTTGTAAAATTTAATTATTTAATTATTAAATTATTTTGTGAAATAAGAAATAAATAAAAAACTAAATAGGTTAATTGGTACCTATTAAATATAATAACTGCCTAATTTGTTGCTCATTTATATTTTTTATATGTTAGATGCAAGTCTACAGTTCATTTAGTATAGGTCTTATATTCATTCTCCGAATGTAATTTTTTTGTGAATAAGGTTTTAAAACAATTCAAATATATTGGTCCACATTCTGCGTTGGCAGGGCCTTACAATACTATTAACATTGTTTATTTAACATATTACATCAAATGTGTTCCCCAAAGTTGATGATGTATATATGTACGATGTAACCAAATTTAAGAAGAACATTAACATCTTTCTTCTAAATATCCCATCCAATTTTCCCCATCCCCCATAATCCAAATATTCCAAATAACTTCAACCATAATCCTAAATCCTTCCATATCCTCATCCCTGTAACCAAACTGTACATTTGTATTACAGGTTCCCTCCTATAGTTTGGTTCAAAAAGGGTGTGGTTTTGGTGTGTTAAAATCATACACTACCCAAAGAAACACCGCATAGTTTCAATGGGTGGCTTTCGAGCTTTCCATTCCCTCGTAAAAAAAAAAAAAAAAAAAACAAGGATGCTGCACAGTTTTGTTTTTAATATATTTCTTAATTTTTCTAATGATGCTATTGTCATTTTCTTGGAAAACTAATTTTGATGCGAAACCTATTTAAGATCATTGTAATTTTATTTTCATTTCAATGTTATATAGAGTAAAAATCGATTAAGTATTAAGTTTCGAATGTCCTTCTTTCAATTAGCCAATTCTCTTAGTTTCTCAATTTGGATTTGTAATTTTACACCTTTATCTACCAGCTATCGTCCGAGAACTGATAGTTAGCAGTACGAGAACTGATAATTTATATTTTAATAAACCTGTGGTAACTTTATCTGAAAACAGGGTAAATATAGTAAAACTTATGGGTAACTTTCCCTTGCTTGTTAAGGGAATTAAACAAATTTTCAATAAATGTTTAAGTGTGCGTACTTAAGCGTGTTTTACTGTACTTCATATATTTTGATATTAGCTACATTGTTTCCAAATAGTTTAAATTTTTTTAAAAACAAATAACAAATTAGACATATTCTACTATTTTATTATGTAAAACTATTCACCCATTAAACAATTATTTTTACCTTAATGTACGTGCCTGTACTAGTATCACGTGACACAAGTATTATTTACTTTGTCTGTAAATTAAAAAAAAAAGTTTCAATTTTACTGACATAACAGCATTTTAATACTGTAGTTGTCTATTCTTTTAACTGATATACAATGTCTTATAAAAAGAGACTTTTTGCAGCATTTTTAGAAAGAAAAAAAATAAATTTAATAAACATAATATATATATGTATATATATAAAATGTATTGAAAATGGGACAGGAACACTTTTTTGAACAAGAGATGATGTTAAAAAAAAAATTTATATAAATACTATTTTTATGTTTAATGTAACCAATTTTTATAAAAAAAACTTTGTTCCCTTTTTTTTGTTTTTTACAAAAATTCTTAGGAGAATACTAAAAAAAAAACTTTGTTATTATTCTGAATTTTGCCAGTAGGGGTACTCCCAACTTTTATTTTTATTCCTAGTTTTTTTTTTAACACAGTTTAAGTGGTTTGTACCTCAATATAGGAAACGTTGTTGTACATAATGTTTATTTAAAATTCTGTTATTTTTCTTCATTCACATTTTATTTCATTCCATTATTTTGTAAAAAAAAAATTTGAAAATTGTTGTAACTTACATACTTTAGGCAATGGTCTCTGTACTTCAATCTACTGTTCTACATGCATTCATTGTTATACGTGTAAAATTTTTAAGAAAAATCTCTACTTTAGTGTATTGTTGTAGGAAAAAAAAAAAAAAAAATTGGGTTTAACATCGTATATGTGTTTTTTTTTTGTCATGTTTCTGTTAGTTTTATTTACTGTACTTTACCCAAGTAAACATTAGGTCTACCAAAAATGTTGTTTGTTTTTTAATTAGAAATTATATTAAATTAGAAAATTAAATAAATTTTGAACTAGGTCTGCTTCTTTTTTTTTGCTCTGTCACCTGTCGGATCATCTATACGCATGTACGTCCATCCGCCATTTTACTCCACGGTTTCGAGTAGCTGCCATATTCAACTTTTTTATTTATGTGAACATTACTCATATATCTAATAAAGACCATGGTCTGATACTGTCAAATATAAATAATTGAAAGTCTAATAAAGTGTATATTTGAAATTTTGCTAAAATTAATTAACCGGATGATATAATGTTTATAGTACCATTGCCTCCAACAAAATTCATTGCTTTGATGATGATAGCACTCTTGATTGTTTTTACCTTTTGGAGAAAGCTGCTGATGCTATCTCAACATCGGTAAATAATGAACGAACTAAAGTTTCTAGCTCCTTAAATAATGATCTTCAAATAATTCAAGAATGGGGAATCGTGAACAGGTTACTGATTAATTGCCTGTTATCTACCAAGTGAAGCGATTTTGCACTAACAATTACTTTTGGGAATGTAGGTGTTCAAAACACCGGTATGGAAGCAAACGCAAAACTTTCTTGGAACGACCACATATTTACGGTCGCAAAAAGATGCCGGGATTCTTAAGCAGGAGTCGGAAATACTTTACATTTCCAAATCTTCTTCAATATTATAAAACCTACATTCAGCCGAGACTTGAGGATAATTTTCACATATTTGTTAGAGCACCCAGCACCGCTCTTCAATAACTGGGTTAGATACAAAAAAGAGCTATTCGTATTATCAAAGATACTAGTGTCCGTAATATAGGAGCTGTTTGTCTATTTTATAAATATCTACTAATAATACTTTAGAAGAAATTTAAAATATTATGCCAAAAATACAACCCTACTGTAATAGACGTTTAGCAACTAAATCACATTCATATAGCGTAGGGCTTTTTCGGAAAAGAACTCTGAAATTTCGGAACTCTTTTTTATGTAGCACCAGCAAATTGTGGAACACCTTACCCTTATATATTTCCCAATACATATGATCTAGAAAATTTCAAGAAAAGAGTCAATTTATACCTTTTGGGTTCCCATTCAACACTTAATAGACATTTCTGTCTAGTCGCTACTTTTCAGTCATTATGCTGTGCAAGCAACAACGATGCTTGTCCCATTATTTTGGATAAGGGGGTGCGGTTGTTTAAGTGAGTAGAAATCTTACATTATCGGGGAGTTTAGTATTTCAGGTGCTTTTAAAGGTTTTTTCCTTAGGAAAAAAAATAAAAAAGAATTATTACGTTCATACGGGTATCCTAGAAATGACGTACTTTACTCTATATTCCCCGTAGTTTCCTTCTCTTAGTCCAATTTTACAATTAATAATTATTTACCCTCTGCAATATAAATCAAATACTTCAAAGGAACTCTTCAAAGGAATATATCCAACATATGCTTTCAGTAGCTGAAGTTTCCAATTATTAGCTTCCAAAATCATCTTTTTCCCCTTTTAAGTCATACAACAATCAATTGCTAGTAAAGGTTATTTTCTTTAATTCCAAAAAATGGACAAAATTTTCTGGTATATCTAATATTAATAACTAAATATATTATACTATATGTAGTATATACCTATATGTAAATTTAAATGTAATGAAAATTATCTTATACAAAAAAAAAAGCAGCATTAAATATTGAAATTATGCCAGAAGTTTTGTTTTCCTATATATTGTTCAGTTCTAAAGATTTTAATAGGACATTGAACTTAATTTCATGTGTGTGTAAAACTTTATTACTTTCTATTATATTGTTGTGTTTCACGTTATTATTTGGACTATGCTGTAACTAAAGCCTAAAACGTAAAGCCTAAAATATTTTTAGAAGATTTCTCTTTTTTTTTCAAATGTATTTTTATAATAATAGGACTAACAAGAACTTAATTGGTTTTCTTTTCTCTACATATAATTTGGTCTACTTCTACATTTTTATATATCCAGAATACAAGTCTTAGTAGAAATTAACAAAAGGAACAGAGAATTAGGTAAATTTGATTTTTTTTTTGTGCTCTACTTGAAAATTTTTCTAGTTAATTTTTTTTTTTTAATAAAACTATTATTAGAATAATTTTAATGTTTTTTATTTCGTTGTTTTTTTTTCCTGTAATAAGAATGAACCCAATTGTTTACAGATTACATTCTTGTAAAAATTTTTTTCATGGTTTATGAATGTTTAATGTGTCGAGAATAACTTTATAACCTTTCCACCTAAAAACTCTTTTGGTCCTTTAGATTTTACTATACTTTTTATTTTCAAAAAAATTTTTAATTGCACTCTGTTCGTCCGTCCTTGTGGATTCCACTCAAAATATTGACTTGTAATTTTTTCTTCTGGTTTCCTCAAGGTATATCCGATCCTTCGCCATTTTCTCTCTCGGATCTCGACTTCAATCATCTTTTGGTTCGTTTTTTGCCACAGGTGTGTGTTGGTAATAATTTGCGGCCGACGAACTCTAAAGATTCGGCGTAGACAACGGTTTATATACGTCTGCAACTTTTTGGTGATATTGGCGGTTACCTTCCATGTTTCACAGCCGTATAGAAGTACTGATTTGACGTTTGTTTCAAATATTTTTTGTTTTATACGCAGGGCGATATTATTTGACTACCATATGTTTGATAGGGTTCCAAAAGCAGTTCTAGCTTTATTTATTATGCTGTCAACATCAATTCCCATTTGATGTCACCATGCTTCCTAAATAATTGAACTGCTCTACTTCTTCAAATTGACGTAGAATTTGCTGATCTCGAGTGCTCTGTACGCATGCTTTTAGTGTTAGCTGCAGTTTTAGAACAACTCGTTTGCCATATGTGTTCAAATTTTGGCACATTTCGTTCAGACCACTTCTTGTGTGTGCCATGAAAACCACATCATCAGCATAATCTAAGTGGCACTTACATTGTTTGAAATAAAACTACAAAATTTTAACTACCAATAGATAATGTAATAGATAACAAAAATTAAATTTCATTAAAAGACGTTTTCCGTAGCTCCATTTAATATAGAGCTACAACCTCCCCTAGTTCAGAAAAGACGTATATTTAAACTGGTAAAACAAGAGTTGTATGGGAAACATTTTCAATCTGGAACAAATAGAATATAGCTGCAATTATTAGTTTTAAAAATATGATTTTAAAATGTGCGGTTATAGAAGAATATTGAAAATTTCATACACAGACAGAGTTACAAACCAAGAAGTTCTAGGAAGGCAAAATATAAATATAGAACTGTTCCTAATTATCAAGCGCAGAAAACTAAGTTACTTTGGTCACATAATACGAGGTCCTTAATATTAACTACTCCAGCTAATAATACAATGATAAAATAGAATGGAAGAGAAGATAGGTAGAAAACAAATGTCGTGTAAAAGAAACATCCGAAACTGAACAGGTATTAACACAGTAAGAGCAAACATCATTGCAAATCTAGAGCAACGTGTGATTGCGTATCATCCAGTAGTGGATTAGCAGCTGAAGAAGAAAAAATATGTTTAAAACAAAATATATAAGGTTGCCATACGGTTCTTTAATTTACCGTTATTTTGTGAAATTTTGACCCCTTGTGTGTTCTAAATGTCATAAGTTATAAACTTAATATTTTCTGGTATGAGTCATTTACAAAATTTTTACTATGCCAACTAAGGAGCTATACGGCCAAAATTGAAATTTTAAACACCTGGATTTTGAATATCTGTCCAAAATTTTTTGTAAGTATGGTACAAAAATTATAGCTCATATACTAAGCACATAATTAATGAATTAAATATATTATAATTTTACCAATGTATTTTGAAATATGTTTTTCACAAAATACAGTATGAAACATTGTCTAGTTTTGGAAATGTTCTTTTTAAAAAACCCTTTGTTGTTTAATATTCGGTTTTTTGTTATACGGTTTTCTTCTTAATTTTTTTTAGGTTCAATTTGTTATGAGTTTTTAATACGTATATTTATATTAATATATAAATAACAGTATATATATAAATTTAATTATTTATTAATTCTTTTAAAAAATAAATTGTAATTGTATAGTTATATCATTCAGCCATAGAGATTTAACTAAAAATAATTATGCCTGCTTTTGCTTTAATACCCAAGGGTAATTTTCAATTTTTTTTTTTTTTATAAATTTTCTAATTAATATAACGGAAAGTTTTCCAAAAAATATACGTTATTAATTTTTTTTTAATTTTAATTATTAAAATCTTAATATTATTAATTGGTGTATGTAAAAAGGTACATCAAAAAAGATTTGGTAATAATAAATGAACTAATGTTGTGCCAAGCGGAATTTTTTTAAGTAAATGAAAATTAATTTCGCATTAACTGTTTTTTATAGATATCCCATATATACAATTTATATATATATATACTCTTTTTAAGTAAAATCGATCCTTTCAAATACATATAGTCTAAAATTTTTTTAATTAAATTGGCTTGGATTATTGTTTCTTGGATTTAGCAGTCGATTCAACATATTGGAAAAAATTTACTCACAGGTTTTGTGGTAGAACTCAATCACAACAAGACAAATTGATATAGTTAGACCCTCAAGTCCGGCCTATAAAAATTTTAATACCACTTTTTGGGAATTTGATAAATTTTTTGCACCTTTTAAGTGTTCAACTTCTCCAAGAAACGGAGTCCAAGACAAGGGAACTATTTAATAAAAAAAAGGACGAAATTGATTTGAAAGTAGATATATGTCATGTGAAAAATGCCAAGTTCACTTGAAAAGAGTATAAATACACACTTCCTCTATTATATTAAAATTAATGACTCCTCCTCTTGACGAGCATTTAATATTACACCGTGGAAACTTATTTGTTCTGATAAGTTGACAAGTTTACAGCTAATATTATATCTAAAGTGTCCTTCTGCCAAAAATCTTTTTACATTATTTGAACTTTTTAATAAAAACATCATTGAATTTGGTTTTATTTTAAATTCCAGTTCTCACCCATTGTCCATCCTATTTTACTTCTTCAAATTTTCAATCATTAAGTTAAACTCAATCAAACAATAAATAAGGGAAGGTTTCCAAGGCTTAGTTTGGTTCAATATGAAAAGTACACGTATATTATATAATTTTTATATCCAAGTCCTTGAAATAATGTAATTAAATTAATCCATAATATATAAATGAAATAACTTGTAGATGAAAGGAAAGTTATTAGGAAAATGTTAATTATAAAGTATTTATATTTAAGTTGATTTGGGATATAAGAACTATATAATCAAATTGTATGGAATCTTTTACGTATTTTAAATTAATTTGAGAATCTAATTTAAAAATTTTATTTGAATGTAATTTAAATCACATAATTATTTTAAAATGTGAAAAGTGTAATTTCAAATCGCAAAAGGAACCAATTAACGTATTTAATAAAAAAAAGTGTTTTATTTTTACTCTATTTTATTCTAAGTTCGAAGTCTTAACAAAAAATTGTCTTCTAATATAATACAAAATTATAAAATAAAATTTTTGAATAATTTAATTATATAACCAAAATTTCAAAAAAACAAGTAAAGAAACAGTCAGTCGGTGCAACCGACTTAGAAATACCCTACACCTATTTGGTTCAAATTTAAGGACATATCCATAAGTCATTTTAACACCATAGAAGCTGTTATTAATTTGATCGTAAGACATAGCTAACCAAATTAACTGTATAATACTCAAAACATTTTCGAATTACCCTATCTATTAAAAAATACTACAAATTCTTAGTAATTTATCTATTTAAAAATATTAAAAAACAAACAAACTTGAAATAAATGAAAATATATTTATTCCAATTCAATTACAAAATGAAAAAATTCTAATTATTAAATTTTGTGATAAAAAGATAATCAAAGCATAATATATTTAATAATCCAAATTTTTAAAAATTGCAATTATTTTAAATGGTTAGTTTATATACCTAATAGAAAAGCTTATAAACGCAAAATATGCAATAAATGTATTTCTAAAATACAATTAAAAATTTACACCTTTTCATATAATTCATTTAAATATAAAAATAAATTTTACATAAATGCAGCAAGTACCTTTGCTATGTTCACCACTACAATTAAGTCTAGATTTCGGAGACACATAGGACATAGGAAATATATTCTTTGGCTTCGAAATTAAACTCGACCACAACCAATTCCCATGGTACTTTCATTACTAGTAACCTACAGTTAAATTTCATCAAAATACCGGCATTATTTTTTGAGTTATGGTGTTTGTAAGATATATGTTTGTTAGTCCTTGAACTTTTCAAGGGTTCCAGGACCCGAAATTATGGTACAATTTCGCCCATATGCAGTCCCGTCATACTTTCAATACTAGTTAACCCTTGTACACAATTGGAACGCTCTATCTTAATTTTAAGTTACTAGTTTTATTAATTTCGATGATAAGCTTTTACACATTGGGGGGTCTAAGAGAGGTTCTGAACCACCACTCCAATTAATCCCAAATTAGGGGGGCACGCAAGAAATAGTAAAGAACACCCTTGTGGCAAATTGGAAGCTTCTACATTTGTTTCAAGTTACTATCTTTATTAATTTCGAAAATATGCTTTAAGGGCCTTAGAACTGAGTGGCTGGTCCCCGACCCACTACTCCAATGGAGCCCAAATTTCAAAGACACTTACGAAATAGGAAGGGACACCCTGATACCAAATTTGGAGGTTCTACCTTCATTGGTTTCGGAATTATGCTCGTTTGGCCTAAATTCGATCAAAAAGTTCTAAGTTCCGAACCCATTGTCCAATCCTCACCGTACGTAATCACCGCCGTAGTTTCGCTGCCAATAACCTACAGCACAAATTTCATGAAGATAGCCTCATTAGTTGTTGAGTTATCGTGATTTTTTATATATGTTCCTTAGCCCTGACATCGATTAAAAGGTCCGGAATCCGAACCGTTGGGCTGATTTCGCCCTTATATAGTCCGCGCTGTACTTATAGTACTAGTTAACTCTTGTACACAATTTGAACGGTCTATCCTAATTTTAAGTAACTATTTTTAGTAATTTCGATTATAAGCATTTAAAACTTGGGAGGTCTGAGAGGGGTACAGAACCACCACTCCAATTGATCCCAAATTAGGGGAACACGCAAGAGATAGTAAAGAACACCCTTGTGGCAAATTGGAAGCTTCTACATTTTTTCAAGTTGTTATCTTTATTAATTTTAAAGATATGCTTTAAGGTCTTCGGAAATGTGTGGCTGGTCCCCGACCCACTACTCCAATGGGACCCAAATTCACAAGACACTTAGGAAATAGGAAGGGACACCCTGATACTAATTTTGGAGGTTCTATCTTCATTGGTTTCGGAATTATGCTCGTTTGGCCTAAATTCGATCAAAAAGTTCTAGGTTCCGAACCCATGGTCCAATCCCGACCTTACGCAATTTCCGAAGTAGTTTCATTACTAGTAACCTACAGCACAAATTTGATGAAGATAGCGTCATTAGTTGTTGAGTTATCGTGATTTTTTATATTTGTTCGTTAGCCCTGAAACCGATTAAAAGGTCCAGAATCCGAACCCATGGGCCGATTTCGCCCATATGCAATCCCCGCCGTACTTTCAGTCCTAGTAACCTACAGTTAAAATTTCATCAAGATAGCTCCATTATTTTTTGAGTTATCGTGCCTACGGACGGACGGACGGACGGACGGACGGACATGGCTATATCGACTAAGGCGGTCACGCTGATCACAAATATATATACTTTTCCATATCTAGCTCGCTTCCTTTAGGTGGTTACAAACACCATACCAAAGTTAATATACCCCTTTACCTATTCTATAGGTGTAGGGTATAACTAGGATGAGAAGATAAATTAAGAGTAGGAAAGATAAATTACGATTCTTTCTGGAGTAAAAACCTAAATGAAATATATTTCATCCCAAAAGTATGCAAAAATTTAAAATAATCTTAGGTGGGATATGTAATCTGAAATTAAAAAATCCCAAACACAAAATCTAAAATAAAAAAATTTTAAATTATAAAATTTTAAATTATAAAATCCCAAATTACAAATCCCAAATTGCGAAATATTATTCGGGTTGGGTTGTTGGGTACTAAATTCAAAAAAAAAACTTCTACTAAAAATAAAATCCAAAATTTAGCGGCAACCTATTTTTTCAAAACAAGCTCCGCTATACAAATGATTAAAATGCTGACTTTGTAAACTACTCTTAAATCCTTCATAAAATAAGGATTCCGTAATCAACTCTAAAACCCCTGCCAACTTAAAATTAATATGTATAAACATATATAATATATATTATATTTATATAAATATTTTGGAAATAATGGCAATTCTGATTTTGAATCCAACTGTATAATCAATACTAATAGTATGTCAACGCTTACAGAATTTCCTACAAAAGTATTAAATTTTGACATTTTACTATGATAAATAGTATTAATTTTTAAAAATTTTGACGTGTTTATAAAAAAATCAATTTTCAAAATTTAATTTTAAAATTTCGAAATTTGTAATTATGTGAATTTTGATTTTGTAATTTTGGTATTTGGAAATTTTTTGACTTTGTTAGTTTGGGGTTTTGTGGAAAAACCAATTCAATACATTTCCAATTTCCCTTGTAACAATGATTTTAAAGACAAAAAAGCTGGTTATAATTTCATAGTCATCCAGTTCTGAGCTATATTTAAAATTCCAAGTCTATTATAGCTGAATTATATTACATTGTATTCTAAATACTAGAATTCATTTACAATATAAATATACATATATAATAATTTTAAACCGTTATAACTTTATATTTTATATTACAAAATTTGAAGAACTTTGAATCCTGTTCAGTCATTTAAGACATTGTTAAGCCGAAAAACCTTTTACAAACCACTTTCTCAGAATATCTAAAACTAGCATTTGACTACCATGGTAATTTTTTCCAATTGAAGATTTTGCAAATTATATATTAGTTATGTTGTAAATAAGTAAGTATATTATTCACCCTTTTAATTTAAAATCAAATTATTATTTTACTTACACATACATTTCAATTTAAAAAAAAAAATTAAATTTCATTGCATATGAATTGTAAAATTTTCCGGTAAAGTTTTAATTAAATCCGATTTAAGAAAACAGAAAATTACCTGAAAAAAAGAAAAAAAAAAATTATTTTATAAATCATATTAAAAATTTTATATTATATAAAATTTATTTATTTTATTAATAAATATAGTAAAATGAAATTGAATAATATTATTTTATTTAAATTATTTTAAATACAAAAACAAAAATTAAATGTAAATTCAAATTAATTAAATAAATTTAATATGTAATTTAAATTAATTCCATTTAATTCTATTATATAGTTATGTAACTATGGAATTTAACTTTTATTTTAATATTATATTATTGTAAAAAAAAGGAAATTTTAAATTAACAATGTTAATATTATTAGTAACTTAAAAAAATATTTTTAATTAGTTTACATAATATGAGTACATAATATATACATAAAAAAATATATTAAATTTATATTTATATATTTTATATTGAATAAATGTTTTAAATTGTATGTAATAAATTATATTTGAGTTTGAGTAACAAGTTAATTATATAATTGTATTAAATTAATTGATTATTTATAATTAAAAATTTAATTAATGTTGAATATTTTATAATTATTTTAAAATTAAATTTATTTCTAATCCAAACAATTTGGCGACAACGAAGTAGAGAGTATAAAAAGTAATTTTAAATATATGTGATTATGATAAGTTATATTCTAACTTAAAATTATTATAATACTCTTTTAATAATTGTAAGATTAGTGAATAGTAAAGAATTGTATTACTAACTTTTAATATTTACAAAATTCGAATGGTTAAAAAGGGTCTATGACTCTTTTTTGAAAAAAAAAATCCCTAATGCCACTAACTATTAATTTTATTAGTAATATTATTTATTTTGTTCATATGTTTCATCATACATTTTACATTTAACTATATATATTTGGTAACCATGGGGATTTGTAAAGAATAATTATTTTTCTTTTAATTACAAAAATTCATGAGACGTACGGGAATCGAACCAGCACCCTCTCGGTTAGTATGCCAAATGCTTAGCAACTAGCCCACTGAGGCCCCGTCAAAATTGTTATATAACGAAAAACTTCGAATGAATTAAAATTTTGATGAACAAAGTCCCGAAAATACCAAAATCCCGAAAAATTTAAAAATTTGAAAAAAAATCTCGAAAAAATTATTATTTTTCCTTAAATGTATATTTCACCATTAAAAATCTTATAATAGTGGAGACTGTCACCCTCATACCTCCTAGAAAATCTCATCAAATTCTTTTTTTATCTGGAAAGATCGTATAATCTGTTTTTGTGTCAAACTATAAAATTGTTTTTTTTTTTCGAAAAATTTAGATTTTATATTTTTGGATTTTCGAATTTTCTAATTTCGGGATTTTTGCTACAAAATTTAAATTCTAGTTTTTTTTTCGAAATTTTATCGTTTGAGATTTTCTCATTTGGGATATTTTTTGGCATGGACCCGGTCAAAATTCTAATCTAATCGAACTTTAGAAGCTGTAGCTTGTTAAGTTTTTACTGAGAATGTTCTATTCTGAAGAACTAGTGACGCTTTTTAGAGGACGCAGATAATCTTAAAGACCAAGTCAACTTGGTTATCTTATTGATTTTTTGGAAAATTTAAGTTTTTGAAATATTTAAAATCTTATTTAATATATGAAATTTAACAAAATTCTAGAATATAATATGTACACCTCTATGAACATAATATTATTATTTAAAAATTGTATTTTTTAACTTCATACCAACTTATAAAAATTTTAAAATCGATTTAAATTAATATTCTTTTAATTTATTCAACTTTCAGATTTTATTAATAATAAAAATCATTAAAATTTCTCTGACAGCAGTTGATAACTTTAAATTTTCCAGATTTTCAGAAAAAGTTTTTAGAATTTCAATTTACATTTTCAATTTTATATTTTTCAAATACATAAATATATATATATATATATTTATATATATATATATATATATATATATAAAATAAAATATATAAAATTTAAAAATTATAAAAAAAGAATAAATAAAAATTGATTTATTTTCTTTTTCAATCTAAAGATATTTTCAATAAAAACCAAATCTATGAAATAAATAAATAAATACTGGGTATTAGTGTTAATATTTATAATTTTTCAAAAATCTGGATTTTCTTATTTCAAATTTTTTGAGATTTTTTGAAAGCTAATATAATAACTTATTGAACTAAGCTCTCCTCTTTAAAATAGGTGATTTAAGTAAAGCTCTTCTGTAATATGTTAATTAATAAGCTCCCCCTTTACACTGCAAAAACTAATGGTTGCTTTGAATTAAAATAGAGTACGTGAATGTACTCAGCTTTTGTCGGAGAATACTCAGTTTTGAGATGAAATCGATACAATTCACTCAGAATTTTTGACATTTGAGAAAACTCTCCATTTTGGTCTGAGAAAAAGATGGTTGAGTTGGAAAGTACTCAAAAATTGTTGAATTTGTTTAATAGCGCACACTCTATACTTAAAATTGAAGCAGTAAAGTGACACTAATTACAATTAGTGTAAACAAACGGAAAAACAACCCATAATAAGTATAAACTTTGTATTATGAATTTATAAAAAAACATTTTTTATCACAGCACCTTAACCACCTAGCGGACAAAATATTAAAATCTAAAATAAATTATAAAATAAATATTTAAAATAGAAAACTTATATAAGATTTGAACTATAATTTAATTTAACAATTAATTCATTTGAATTTAACTTGAGTGAATTGTTTAATTATCCAATAATTTTAATTAATAAAGGCTAACCTTAAATTATACATTATTATAAAAATCAATGATATTGAATCACAGCACTACTGAATTCAGTATTAAAATTTGGAAACCTAAATTATATAACCTAAAATTACGTATATGAAAATATTTATTTATATTTTATCAAACATAAATAACCAACTGTAAATAATTAAATTTATTAAAATTTAGTAAAATTTCATCTGAAACTTAATTTTGTGCAATTTAATATAATGTCATATAAATTATTTACTTAAAAAAACAAATGAATTTTAATTTTGCACCAAATAAATCTAAATTTTGTAAAGTGTCAAATGTCATAAACTTGAATTGAACATTAAAAACGTCAAAAAATAAAGTAGTGCCGGATTATAAATATAATAAATAGTAAAAAAAAGTTAGCGTTCTGCTAATATTTACATATGCTGATATAATTTGAGCTACTTTTATTTATTTGATTAATACTATTTAAGACTCTTATAAAACCCTTTAACTAACTTTAATTTTATATTTAATCCTGATTAAAAAAACCAAACTTTAATTTTTTTTTAAATTTTTAATTTGCTGTCCTTTATTTAATGTAAATTTTTGAATTGAACTTCTTGTAAATTATTCTTTACAATACAAATAATCTAATTAAACATGTACTATTATGAGATGCTCAAAGCAAATGGCAGCCATCAAAGCAAATTTGACATTTCCAAACTTAAAATATGACGAGGAAGAGTGTAGTATAGTAGACTGTGTCAACTCTGGGATACCCGTATGACCGTTATATAAACATTATACTATTATTATTATAAAAATTAATTAATTTGAGCAAAATTTCAAAAATATCAGCTTTATTAGCTGTAGTGTAATGATATATAAAAGAACGAGTTGTATGGCAGCTACTCGAACCCTCTGCAGTAGACCAACCAAATTTTGCAGTAACTTTGGCCGTTATACTAAACTATTTTTGGCAAAATTTCACACACCCAACTTCAATAGGTATAGAGTAATTCTCATATAAAATAAGAAGTTGTAGGGCAGCTACTCGAACCCTCTGCAGTAGACCAACCAAATGTTGCAGTAACTTTGGCCATAAAACTGAACTACTTTTGGCAAAATGTCAGACACGCAGCTGTAATAAGGACAGAGTAATGTTCATATAAAAAAAAGAAATTGTATGGCAGCTACCCGAACCCATGGACCAAAATGCCTGGATTTGAATAGCGATGACGGCTATTGCAAAAAAAAACGAATTTGCGAAAATTTCAAGATCCTAGCTCTTTTAGTTTTTGAGTCTATATCTACCTCACCTCCTTCTCTCCATTACAAACGTAATGGTAAATTTATTATACCCTTTGACGTATAGTCATACGGGTATAAAAATTAAGTTGAATAACAAAAGCAACTTTTAGTAAAATCTTAATTTAAATCCAAATGGAGTGGCCCATACTGCCTACATAATAATTTCCTAAATATTATTGAACCAGCTCTAAACTCGTAATTCAGAATCCCCTATAAATATATATATATGTATATATATAACAAAAGCGGAATTTTGAAAGGAAGAATTTTGGGAAAGCAGAATTTGGTAAAACAGGAATACGAGTTGGTCTCAAATAACAATCTTCTGATGGGAAACACAAAATTTATACAAAAGTTAGATATCTTACTACATATATGACTTGATTAAATAGCTTAAAATCTATAATTTTCCAATTTTAAATTTGATATCACTTATTCTCATTATACTCGTATAATATTTTATTACACAAATTTTAGTTTTGAAGGCTTTTAAAATTCACTTATTACCTATAAAATTCCAAAAGAAAATAACATGAACCTCGAATATACCTTTTCAATTCAAAGTGTTGCCAAATTTAAAAAATGGCAGCAAACTTGCATATTGAAAATTTTTCAATTTTTATAACTTTTATTTACTTTAGAATAAAACAAATTTTTTCTTCAGAATTTTCAATTTTCACTTTATTTTAAATTTTTAATCAAATTTTTCAATTTGCATTTTTAAATTTTTGATTTTCTCTTTCAGTCCCTGTATTAAACCAAAAAAAAAAAAAAACCGAATTATAGATTTCATCACGTGTTCTATTTGTTAGTTTTTTTTTATTGTTTCATTGAAAATTATTTCGAAAATGTAGATACATATACGAGTATATACACTTTACTGCATTCTTTTATGTATCTTATTCTTATTTGCACCCATAGGGTAAGATTGAATGCATATTTTAAAAAAAATATTTTTCCGGAAATATTTTTCTTTACTTTGCTTTTGGTGATTGTGGTTATTGGTATTCAACTTGAATTTCAATAAAATTACATTAGCTTGTACATATTGTAAGTCAATGGAACATGTATCTAATATAATTTTTTCAATATCATTTTCTTTTTATGTTATTTGTTTCTAAAAGATTGTTTCTATCATATTTTATGGGATGGATTGTGCAAAAAAAGAAAAATGAAATTTTTTACATAATATAAAAAAGTGTTTTTATAATTTATGATCTTGAGAATTTTTTGCAAAATTTTTTAATTTTATTTTATTGAATTTTCAAATTTATGTTTTTTCAAAATGCTTAATTTCATTAAAAATAAAATTTTTAAAAACGTAATGGGATACTTTTATATAAGCATGAGTGTTAAGTTACATATGGTACATAAAAACCAATTATATGTTATATTTTAATATAATTAATATTGAGTAACCCAGCAAATTACAACAGACAGTTAGCGATCAAAATTACCAGAATCAGATTAGGCTGCATATAATAAACACCTGTTTAGCAGTAGTGAAAGCCCAACATGCAACCTATGTTCCAATCCACTCACAATCAAGCAAATATATAACAAGTGTTTAGAAACAGAGAGATACTGGTTAGAAAGGCTCACTCCGCTAGCAGCACTCGTCAGTAACGAATATTCACAAACAGACTGGAAAGTGATAAAAGCAAGTGATACAACATTTCGGGATTGGGATCTACATTTAACATGGTAAGACAATCAACAACAACACTCACCAACTTAGGCTAACAGCAAATATTAACCTACATATAAGAGAAGAAGAAGAACAACAGAAATTGTAAAATAAAATAGCCCACATGCTTTCCAGGCAAAGGATTTCACACTACCACTTAGTACTCACACTGAGGTGGTGTTAAAGATAATAATAATAAAAAAAATATTATTAATTTAAATCTTACTATTTTGAATCTTTCTTTAGGTGTTTTTTCTTTAGGTATAAGTCGTTTTTCTTTAAGGCACCTGCCTAAAATCAATAAATCGTACGCTTCAACTACTTTTTTTAACTTTCTCGATCAAAAACGCGCTATTCGTCTAATTTATAACCCCGGAGTGAGTAATACTATAAGCTCGCTCAACATCCATCGTAATGTTAGAGCGTTTTCTCTTATACTTTAGAGATAACTAGAAGGTATAATGATACTTGCCCAGATGAAATAAAATCACTGAAGCCTCATCTCAAACAAATCCAAAAAACCACCAAAGGGGTAGTAAATTCTAGTTCCTACTAATTACCTAAGTGGTATTGTACTATAGAAATTCGTTTGTTGTTAGAATTGTAAAAATGTCGAATTTATTATCATCCATTGTATTTTCAAATTTTAGAAGAATCTCAATAGATTTTCCGCGAATTTACCATATAACTCCCCATTATCCTAATTTTTTCCATCCTAATCCCATCCCATTTACTCACAGCTACGTTAAGTATAAAAGATTACATTTCTAGTTTGAGGAATAAAATACCAGAAAAAAAGTTATTTTTAATATTGTTAAAATTAATTATAAATATTGTATAACCAACTATTATTAAAGTTGGTGTATAGATGGATTGGGTTTTATTGATTTTTAATCATTTCGAACATCACCGATAAATATGAAAGATAATCTTAGATAATATAACCGCACAGTTAAACCTGAGATAGGTAACCTTCAAAACTGTTCAATGTATTTCTTTTGAACAGACCTTGCTGCATTTTACAGCAATCGGTAACGGATACGAGTCTATAACATAATTATATTCATATAAACCTTGCTCAATCCTATATAATCTTTGTTTCGAGATAAAGGTCTCGAGGATATTCATTTAGTAAAAAATTAAATTTCGATTTCTAAAAATTACCAATATATTCATTATACCCGTATGACTATATAGCCAAAGGGTATAATAAATTTGCCATTACGTTTGTAACGCAGAGAAGGAGGGGGGGTAGATATAGACTCAAGTGTATGGATTGGATCAGAATCGAAAAATAAATCGATTTAGCGATGTATGTCCGTCCGTCTGTCCGTCCGTCCGCACGATAGCTCAAAAACTAAAGGAGCTAGGATCTTGAAATTTTCGCAAATTCGTTTTTTTTCAATAGCCGTCATCGCTATTTAAATCCAGCCGTTTTGGTCCATGGGTTCGGGTAGCTGCCATACAACTCCTTTTTTTATATGAGTATTGCTCTGTACCTATTACAGCTGCGTATCTGAAATTTTGCCAAAAGTAGTTTAGTTTTATGGCCAAAGAGTCTGCAAAATTTGGTTGATCTAGTGGAGTGGGTTCGAGTAGCTGCCATACAACTTCTTAGTTTATATGAGCATTACTCTCCATACCTAATTAAGCTGGGTGTCTGAAATTTTGCTAAAAATAGTTAAGTGTAATGGCCAAAGTTTCTGCAAAATTTGGTTGGTCTACTGTAGAGGGTTCGAGTAGCTGCCATACAACTCCTTATTTTATATGAGCATTACACTACACCTAATGAAGCTGGGTTTCTGAAATTTTGCCAAAAATAGTTTAGTGTAATGGCCAAAGTTACAGGAAAATTTGGTTGGTCTACTGCAGAGAGTTCGAGTAGCTGCCATACAACTCCTTCTTTTATATGAGTATTCCACCACACTTAATTAAGTTGTATGTTTGAAATTTTGACAAAAGTAATTAATCGGATGATATAATGTATATGATACGGTCATACGGGTATCCCAGAGTTGACACAGTCTACTCTACTACACTCTTCCTCGTTTTACATTAAATTAATATAAAAAATCTAACAACGCTCTACAGATTGTATTTGTGAGAAAAAAACTATGTTAAGTTTTTTTTTTTAAATTATTAACTTAAGCTTGACAATTATAAAACTTAGCCTATTTAAACAACAATATCAAATTAATTTAACTAATCAAATAATAGTAAAACTAAAAGAAAATCAAATTTGTATTTTCATGAGATGTTACAAAAATGGGTTTACATGGGCTTACTACATTATCTATTACGCCAGAATATACGACAAAATCTTGCTTTCGTAAATTTTTAATATTTTACTAAGTAAATTTTTAATATTTTAAATATAATGTAATAAATTGGTGACATGTCAGGAGTTCCATGGTTTCATAGGTTCATAGTTCCCTGATAGCTAATTATAAAATCTCTCCTAATTCAAAATCTCGTATATACGTATGTATAAATATTCTATAAAAGGCGGCGGGTCGACCCCGCGCATTTTTGGGGCGTCCGATTTCGGATCGGCCATAATATGAAAAGTAATTAATGTAACTGTTAGAATTTTCCGATTTTATAGTCGAATTTAAAAACTAACGTTAAACGCTTATCCAGAATATGTACCTATAAGAAATATTGAATGGGACTTTCGACTCATTTTAATGAATCAAAAATATCATTAAAAAAAGACCAGAGGTTCCATGGGACACTGATTACGTAACCAATTACCGTAATCCGGATTACGTAACCCAGGACGGCCACCACCGAATTCGCGCTTATTTAATTATGAATTTCGTACAAGTAAATAGTCCCAACTAATTCAGAATCTCACATGTGCATACATAAGAAGTATTCTGAAAAAAGTGGCAACCCTGATTTTGAATCGAGCTCTAAAATCCTCACTAACTATATGTTTATTCAGGGTTGGGTACGTAATCCCCCATCCCAAAATCCCGCATCCTAAAATCCCGCATCCTAAAATCTGACACGATGGAAATCCCGTATTTTAAAATCCCGCGCGGGATTTCCATAAATTTAATCTCAGAATATCGGAAAAATGCTGGAGTTTACAAAATTATTCAGGACCTATCAAAGGAAATAATTTTAGCAAAGTCTCGCATTGAAAAGATGCAATCTGGTGAAAAGTTACCAAAAAATAAAAAAACCATTGAAAGAAACAGCAAAATTAAATGTATAATTAAAAGAAGGATTAGAACTCCCATATTGAACTACTTGAAGAGTATTGCACATAGTGTAACTCTTAATTAAATGTTTATCTTTAAATTTTTCTAGTTGTATTTTTTTTTAATAAACAATTTTTTTAACTCTTTGTATTTAAATATTTCTTGCCTATTTGTTTTATGTTCTACGGTTTAATGGTACTTCTTAGGAACCTGCGTGTTATTTATATTTTAGATTTAATTATGGTATTTCGTACTTACAGGATTATGTTTTTACGGGATTTTGTATTTACGGGATTATGTACTTACGGGATTTTGTATTTACGGGATTTAATAAATTTACGGGATTTCGTATTTCTGGGATTTTATCATTCGGGATATTGAGCCACTCCCGTTTATTCATAATACCTTAAAACAAAAACAACTATCTATTTTCAATTAAAAAATATTTTTGCAAGAATTTGTATCCGTGAAATATTTTGTAATGCAGGATAAAAATTTAAGCAAGATTTTGTCGCAGATTAATTTTAGCGTACAGTATTGTGACCCACTCCCTTAAACAATATTTATACCCCAGGAAAATTATATATTTAGAAATTTTTAAATTTATTTCAAGTATTTTAAAAACAACTTCTAAAAATTATATTATATATAATTCGTTTACACACTCTTTCAAAAACTTATTTAATATACATACTGATTTGTAAACTAATTTTTCAAAATGTAAATTATATGGCTCAATTATATACTTTCATAAAAATTACTTTATTCTAATTCTAGAACACATTAATTTAAATTCAACAATAGAATTAATTCACTTGTAAAATCTTTTCACATGATGGTGTAACATGAATAAAATAATTTCATTCAAAACTATAAAACAAATCCCTTTAAGCTAATTACGAATATATTATATAGCTACTGTTAATATTATGTATATTATGTATTATAATAACATATATAAAAGTATCTAGACATAAATGAATATAATTGTTTAATAACTATTAAATACAAAAAAAAAATTTTTCTCTCATTCTTTTATTTGGAAAATATAATTTTTAACTCCCACAAGAATTCCTTTTAATTAAATTGTTTCTCATTTCATAATTTTTTTGTGTTCAGTCTGGTAAAATAAAATATATATATATAATATTGTATATATGTATAAAAAATCACTATGAAATGATTACCTTAACACTATTCAGATAAGCCGTTGTCCCTATTCACTAATTACAATTTTCATTTATTCATTTTCACTGCAGAAAAATTACAAAAAAAACAAAAAAAAATTCCAATTTAAATAAAAAAAAGTTGAATAAAAACTAACAGAACTAACTATAAGATACAGATACATAACTTTCAGATAAAAATTTAAATATCCTTGAAAAAGCATAAAAAGCATAAAAAGCATAAAAAGCGTAAAAAAAGAAAATAAAAGTTTCTATCTGTGTCAACGAGCGGAGATTTTTAAGTGATAGAAAAAAACTTATTAGCATTAACTTAAAAAAGTATTTTGATCGATGTACAGGATGTTGGTAAAATGGTTGAACAAATTTAAATTACATTAGAAAACCGCAAATTTAATCAAATCATTGTATAATAAATGCATGAATACTTAATTATGATTTATTGACAGAGTGAGTAGGAATTTAAATTATTTTTAGAATTTTGAGATATTTGACACTTGACATGTATTACGTCACAGAAAACCTCTGATTAATTAGACATATGAAAAATTATTGAAATGGATTATGATTTCAAACTTAGGATTTTGGTAAGAACTCACGCTAGGGTTTCTCGTTACTGCGCAAAATTTGTTGTTTTTTATTAAAGCGGGGTAGCACGTGTCATCTTAATAATTGTTGTGTGTCCCACTCACAATACTTTATGAAAATTAGTACATTTTAGGATTCGACGCACTAAGGAAACCCTTTTTTAGCGGTAGATGTTGATTATGTATAGTTAATACAGCCTCGTATAATCGTTTAAGATTCTCTGTACATTTTTTAATGCCATATAATTATTTTAAAAATTTTAACTCATATTTTACATTTTTCCGAAAATCAAAACTATTATTCATTACCAAAACGGATGAAATTATCCATTACAGGTACTATTTAACCTCATTTTGTATTCATCAATTTCCAAGCAAATTGTCTGTTAGCTCCCTAGCACTACCCAGCATCTTCAGGAACATCAAAAACCTGATATATTTTATTCAAAAGAACATTTGCAAATTAATATGTATATGTAAAATTTTTGACAAATATGTAAAGTCAACATTTGTTCGATAAAAATTACTGGAGGCATTTTTTCACACTGAAAATATAATAACAACGCCATACCTCTTTCATCTGTCATTCACTCGACTTTTTAATACAATTAAAAAAACGCGTTATAAATTTAAAAAGTGCGAATTCATTTATTTAACACTAGCAATGGCTTAAATAAATGTTGAGTTTCCGAGAAATATAAAATACAAAGAAAAATCGATTAATCGAGTATGAGAACAAAGCTTCGAAAAGTTTATTTTTTCCGTTGTGAGGCTTTCTTGGGAAATATAATCATATTTCGACAAACTTCTTTTTTTCAGTTTTGTGATTTCATTAATATGGATATAAGACGTCTACAAAACGTTTTTGGTCATTACATACAACCACAACCACATCCGTTTTATGTTTGTAATACGTTCTTTAATATGAAGATGTTCAAAGAATCTGATTGTGGTATTCTTTTCAGAGTTTTCAACAAATACATATAAAATATTAACATAATTATTCCAGTACAAGATGACGTATTATCGCATTCAATATAAATTGATACAATGTAAATCAAACTTGTAAAATCCAAACAAAAAAACAATTAAAATACCATTACTTTGTAATCTTTACTTGTTAGTCGTCATTAAAAACCTTTTTTTAAAATTCAAATATCACTAAAATAAATTAAGTTTTAAATTAAAAATTCCTAGAAAAAAATCAAATTCGAATTTCAATTACTTTTGTAATTATTTTTGAAATTTAGTTACTTTTATATATATTTTTGAAATTTATTTCCGATGTAATTATTTTTTATACTGAAATTACTTTTCAATTATTTTTCATAATTAATTACTTTAAAATAATTTGATAAGACAAAAATACCAAATAATCATAAGAATTGCAAGTACTTTTGAAAATGATTATCTTAAATAATTGTGTTGGGTAACATTTTAATCATTACTTTATAGGTCTGGTCTTCAGCACTTTTATACAATGTTAATAAGAGATTGGATGTCTCTCCGAACTATATAATTTAATGTAAACAAATAAAGGATAGGCGACATTGACAACCAAAAAAACCAGAACCAAATTCCAAACCAGTCCCAGAAAAACCAAAACCAAAATCTATATTGTCTAAATGTGGTTTACATAGCCGTAAACAGCTGATTGATAAAGCATCATTAAACGATTACTGTTTTAAAATTATTTTACATTGCTTAAAGATGAAATTGTTTGATTTTTAAATATAATTAAAGATAAACGATTTAAACACCCTGTAAATAAAAAAAAAAATAATTTATTTAAATTCGTTACTCACTTCGTCGTTATTTTATCTATAGTTTTTATTTTTTTTTTTTTAAATTAGTTTTATACTTAAATTTCATCATATTATTCTACATAATGTATATATGCAATATAAGGATTTATTCACGTGGATTCCGTTAGGACATAATATGACAGAAATTTCTTTAAAGTTTTTATATATACGGACATTTATACATAACTGTTTTTTCCCCTTTCAGATATTTCAAAAGAAGAAAAATCAGAAAAACATTTTTCTATCAGTTTAACCTTGGTTATTCTTTTTTTTCTTAATTTGATTGATGTTTTGGGGATAAGGATTAACGTATTATCCTCCAAGGAATAAAATTTTACATATAGAAAAAAAATGGTTAATATTTTTTTCCTTTTTTTATTTTCTTTCTTTTTTTTTTATTTTGTCTTTTATTTCCATTTTTTTTTTTTTTTTATATCATCGTTTTTTGAAGGAATGGAATTAAAAAATGTCAACAATATAATTGTTATCCTTTTAACAAGGATTATTTAAGAAAAACAATTTTTTTATTAAAATATACATGTGTGTATGTATATGTGTTATATTTTGCTGACAGAAATATTAAATAAGGATTTCTATATTCTTCTATGAATTAGCAAAAGAATAAAAATTCTCAATAATATTTTTTGTTGTTGTTTTATTTATTTCATCCCTCACATTCTTTTTCTGATTTCATTCTTTTTACTTTTTGTCTGTATAAAAAAAATTAGTAAAATTGAAATCACTTAAGATTTACCGTTATTTTTATATTATTAGTAACTATAACTATTTTTTTCTGTAATAATACAAAGTGAATAAGAAGTGATTATTATATAAAGGATGCATTCAATATATACAGTAACCCTATCGTAAGACTATTAACACAAACCAAACTACTACATAAAAACTTACATTTTCTGTAATCAAAACTCTGTACTCATTTTCTGTACTCAAATTTAGTCCTTTTACTCCCAGAATATGGTAATGACGTATCCAAAAATTGTACTATTCGTAATTGTATGACGATCATTTTATGACGTAGGTATATTAGTAAGTTTAAACTTGATATATAGCCAACATTGCCTTATATGTTGTATAGAAGTATATTACATAATATTATACAAGTAGTACAATATTTAAACTTAGTGCATGAATTTGTTTGTAGACAATACCGTACACTTATCCAACCTATCATCGAACCATCATTTAACACTTTTTATTTTATTGTATTGAAAAATACTTTAAATGTTAAAAGTCAAAAGTGTTTCAGAATTAGAATTTGAATTTTTAACAGGTTTTATTTAAGTATGTTTTTATACCCGTATGACTATATAGTCCAAGGGTATAATAAATTTGCCATTACGCTTGTGACGCAGAGAAGGAGGGGGGGTAGATATAGACTCAAGTGTATGGATCGGATCAGAATCGAAAAATAAATCGATTTAGCTATGTATGTCCGTCCGTCTGTCCGTCCGTCCGTCCGTCCGTCTGTCCGTCCGTCTGTCTGTCCGTCCGTCCGTCTGTCCGTCCGTCTGTCCGTCCGTCCGTCATCACGATAACTCAAAAAGTAAAGGAGCTAGGATTATGAAATTTTCACAAATTCGTTTTTATGCAAAAAACGGAATCGAGTTTGAAATTCAGCCATTTTGGTCCACGGGTTCGAGTACCTGCCATACAACTTATAATTTTATATGAGCATTACTCTATACCTATGGAAGCTGCGTGTCTGAAATTTTGCCAAAAGTAGTTTAGTATAATGGCCAAAGTTACTGCAAAATTTAGTTGGCCTACTGCTGAGGGTTCGAGTAGCTGCCATACAACTCCTTTTTTTATATGAGGATTACACTACACCAAATAAAGCTGGGTGTCTAAAATTTTGCCAAAAATAGTTTAGTGTAATGGCCAAAGTTACTGAAAAATTTGGTTGGTCTACTGCAAAGGGTTCTAGTTGCTGCCATACAACTCCTTCTTTTATATGAGCATTACTCTACACCTAATAAAGCTGAATGTTTGAAATTTTGCCAAAAGTAATTAACCGGATGATATAATGTATATGTTACGGTCATACGGGTATCCCAGAGTTGACACAGTCTACTCTACTACACTCTTCCTCGTTTTCCCTTGTTTTTTTCTGTTAAAATGTTTATACCCGTATGACTATATAGTCCAAGGGTATAATAAATTTGCCATTACGTTTGTAACGCAGAGAAGGAGGGGGGGTAGATATAGACTCAAGTGTATGGATCGGATCAGAATCGAAAAATAAATCGATTTAGCCATGTATGTCCGTCCGTCCGTCCGTCATCACGATAACGCAAAAAGTAAAGGAGCTAGGATTATGAAATTTTCACAAATTCGTTTTTATACAAAAAACGGAATCGAGTTTTAAATTCAGCCATTTTGGTCCACGGGTTCGAGTACCTGCCATACAACTTCTAATTTTATATGAGCATTACTCTATACCTATGGAAGCTGCGTGTCTGAAATTTTGCCAAAAGTAGTTTAGTATAATGGCCAAAGTTACTGCAAAATTGGTTGGTCTACTGCAGAGGGTTCGAGTAGCTGCCATACAACTCCTTCTTTTATATGAGCTTTACACTACACCTGATGAAGCTGGGTGTCTGAAATTTTGCAAAATATAGTTTAGTGTAATGGCCAAAGTTACTGCAAAATTTAGTTGGTCTACTGCAAAGGGTTCGAGTAGCTGCCATACAACTCCTTCTTTTATATGAGCATTACTCTACACCTAATAAAGCTGAATGTTTGAAATTTTGCCAAAAGTAATTAACCGGATGATATAATGTATATGTTACGGTCATACGGGTATCCCAGAGTTGACACAATCTACTCTACTACACTCTTCCTCGTTTAAAATTTAAAAATTTCCTCAAATCAATAAAAAAATATCTCAACGTATTTCAGGGTTGTCAAAACCCAAAATGTAATAATTAATAAAATGACATTTAAGTTATATAAGCTATTCATACAACACGATACAATTTAAACTGCAAATAAAAGACTCCGCCCACAAGAACCAAATTTTTTTGATTTTCATTCAAGCAACTTTCCTTGAAAATGACTGTACAACTTGCCCATAAACAATACAATTTCTCAAGTCTGCGGACCTGTTGTACAACCTGGTTTGATGTTTACTGGCAGCACTATGGGTAATAAATGACTAGAAAAACAACCTGAATAGCTTTATTTACTCAAACATCAGCAAATTAATACTTTATCCACTCGGGATCCGTAGAGTAATCAAAAAAGTCACCAGTAGAGCCATTAAAATGCATCAGACACCAGTAGAGTCATTAAAATGCGTAAGTGTTCATAATTTAGGGATAGCCATGTAGCACAGTCATGTAATAATAGTCTTTGAACTAAAAGTTTCTTGTGGATCACTGTTTATATACACAAAAATACAGCATATATGTACTTAATGTAGATTATCAAATATACGCAGATTAAAAATATTATGATTTTAATGTTGAAAAAGGAGGACATGTTTTGAATATTTAATATAGAATATAAAAACTTGTCTTTTTTTTTTTTTTCCTTCCTCCTTATATTTTTGAAGTGTTCTTTACTTAAAACAAGGACACAGTTAGACATATATGGAGACAAAAAAAAGGAAATTTTTTCTTTTTCCTATTTGTTTTTAGTTAACTTTAGCCAAGGTCGTATTGATGACAGGATATTGATAGTCTATATTGAAAAGTATAGAAAAAAAAAGTTGAATATGTCATAGGAAAAATAATATTCATAAATAAAAGTAAATATAAATTTTTGAAAAAAATTTGGACAATGTTTCCTAATTTCTATAAAAGATTCCTATTTTTGGATATATTATGAACCTTGAACAGATATATATGTATTCTGAACTGTATCTGTATCATATAAGAAAAATGTAAGCCTTTATTAATGGTAAAGGAAAATAGAAGGACACGGGCATATTTAACAGTAAATCTTTTAAAAAATCAATCAAGTTTTTTTCCTAACAATGTAAAATTGTTAAATAACATCTAAATGTAGGTTGTACTATTCAGGAATTCAAGATTAGGTAATAAAGTATAAAAGATTGTAACAACCTTTGTTAACTTTTACTTTGTGTACATAGATGGTCGCACCAACCTATTACTGTATATATAAAATACAACAAACCATCGTTTTGCTAATGATATTTTATTTTAATTTGACTTTTAACAACTTTATTATTATTTTAATTTTTCAGTTCTTGGGTATGTACTTGGGTATGTACTATATTAATTTATTACTGGGAGCAAAACTTACCTTTGGCTCAATTAATCTCAATCTTCGCAAATGCGCAAGTTAATTACTTTACGCGCCTGTTATTAATATCAATTTCGCGGTTAAATTATTTACAAATATGTTCATGCCTGGTTTTGTATAGCACCTATCGGAAAATGAAGTTTTCATAATTCATAGTTTAGCATGTTAACTAATAAGATGTTGTAAAACTTCGAGGATAATGTTTGATTAAAATCAATGATGGAAATTAACATTTGATCCTTTCACAAACACATTCTTAAACAATAAACAAACTTTAAAGTCAAGTACATACGAGAGATTAAAATAGCTAGAGCTCTACGGTAACAAAAGTTTCCTCTATCAAATGTGTTTACAAACAGTTCTTTGAAAATGAGTTCGAAACAAGTAAAAGCTGTCAGTTTTTATGAAAAAAATTATTTACCATTGGTTACTTATATAGAAACATACATACATCATACTTTAATAACAATATAATATGTAAAAATACATGAATTACATGAAAGTCTACGAAAAAGTCTCACGTGTTTACATACAAACGTGTTTGCAGATCTGTAGAGTCATCGTAGATAAAAAAAATTGAAAGTTTTTACACGGTAGAGAAATCTCTAACAAAAATCTCTCGTAAAGTCCATGAAGAGCTGTATGGTAGAGCTCTAACGAGTGCTTACACACATGTACATCGCCCTACCGAGATTTTTGTCTCATCTCTACCTATTTTAGTCTATCGTGTGTACTTGGCTTAATAAGAGTAACATTTCTTTTTTATTTTTGTAATAGCTAAGCCAAGGAAACTTTTTTTATACCTTTAAATCAATGATGAAAAGATCTAGCGTTCAATAATCAAGAAGTTACACAATCTAAATTAAACCACCTAGATCTAACCTCCCGTGAAATTGGTTTAGTTATTGAAATATAAGGAAAACAAAAATTATTTATGTAGCAAAGTTATATACACCTTAGAAATGACAAGTCAATCAAATTTGACAATCGAGCCATTGAATGTAAAACTAGTTTCTGTTATATAGGAAGTACAATCTCGCCTACAGTTGGCACCAACAAAGATATGCAAAACAGAATCCATAAAGCTAGAACAGCCTTCAGTAGACTTCATCACAATATAAAATTTATATATTATAAATCCTCCATACCTGTAAAGGAAAGGCCTGATCCACTCGCTTTATCACATTGTATGTGATAAAGAATTGTATATAAAAAAATAAAATAAATAAATAAAACATGCAACGTTTTAAATGTTTTATTTAATCTATAAAAACTAATATTAATTTAATAAAAAATAATTTTTAGTTTATGAATATTTAAAAGCATAGAACACGCATATTCTTACAATATTGTATAACGATATACACAATAAACAAAAATAATCAATTGGCATCCATTTTAATTTCTATTATAATTCATTTTACCACATTTAATAATTAAAATAAATTTTCAAATTAATTTTACATACTATTATACATATACCTACTATTTTTTTCCCATTCATTAGATCTTTATTTAATATACAATCTACTATATGTATAAATAATAAAGTTGAGTAATGAAATAAATCCCAGCTAAATAAGACCCCGGGGTGTTATTTCTCAATGAATATAATATTAAAACACCCCGGCGGAGAATATGAGTATAATAACCCATCGGCGATGTTTTAGTTCTTTTTCAATTTAGCCTTCAACTTGTTGAGAAATAAAGCCCTGGGGTGTTAATTCTCTTTCAATATAAACTGCGATTTCTTGAGAAATGAAGAAGGCGTGGAGTGTTATATATATATATATATATATATATATATTATATATATTGATGTTATTCTAGAAAATCTTAAAGCTGGATTCAAAAAGAGGGTAGATATTGCTTTTTCCCAGAATTTTGAATACAACATTAAAATTTCCTATAATTCAGAATCGCAACTACACATATATAAATTATCTGAAAAAGGGGAATACTCTAATTTCGAATACAATTCTAAATTCTTCCTAATTAAAAATCTTCCATATACCAAGGCATAAGAATTAGAACTGGTAGTTATACTCCGGGTGTTATTTATATTTGAGTTCAATCTTCGAATTCTTGACAAACAGTACCCGGGGCCTTATTTTCCAAAAGGTCGAAAGTAAAATTGAAAGAGAAATAGCACCTCCGGGTCTTATTTCTAAAATTTTGAGGTGTTATTACATATGAGAAATAAGATTCTGTGGTGTTATTTCTCATTTGAACGGCCGGTGCCTTTGTTTCGCAGTGCCTTATTTCATGGCTTCTAATAGAGTAGCGTATATTAAAATGTATATATATATATATATGTTTAAAATTTTTAAGAAATTATGTTATGTTCTCCATTTTCTTTATTTAGATCTCAACATAAAACCTTATATACAAAAAAAATATATTTCATTATTTTATATGTTTTAACAAAAGATTAAATGAATTAAATAACTCGTTAAATTTTATGTCCTGTAAAAATTTAACTATGTCCATTTTTTTTTTTTATTTCTTTTAGTTGAAAACACACAACTGTTATTCTTCAATTGCTCGGAAACTACATAAATACGAAGAAAAATAGCCACCTTTATGTATAATAAGAAATCATTTTTTGGAAACTTATTTCGAAACTATATAATAGTACAAATGCATATGCATTAATACTATATATATACGAGTCCTACATATAGAATATGTTTTCCATACATTAACATCCGTTAAAACCTCAAAAAAAAAAAAACAAAAAAAAAAAAGAATTTAAGAACATAATGTTATTTTCCCCACTAACACAGATTTTAATCTTTAGAATATTCAAAGTACATTTAAAACTCTTGAATGTATATGAAAAATATACACACGTTTTTCCTTACATAACACTTTTGTATATATAGCATTCCATATATATATACATAATAATATCCTTGTTTGTTATTCCTTACTCATGTTTTAGATATTCCCAAATGTATTTTGGGACTCTTTTGTTGTTCTGATTCTCTGTTTTGTTCATTTCATAAGAATAAATAAAAAAAAAATAAAAAAAAAAACAAAAACAACAAATAAAAAGCGAATTATACTGCATACAGAACCTGTCCCATGTTGAAAGAAATTTCATTCCATTATTTTTATTTCTTGGATCCCAGATTTTTTTTTTATTTCTTTTTTCTTTAAGAGAAAAGAGATTTTATGAAATTAAAAGAACATTCAACCAACGAAGAGTAGTTGTAGAAAGTTTTAAATTGTACAAGATGTCTGACTGGAGTCGATTATCAAAATTTAAGATAATGTATGTTCAAGCAGCACCTGCTCAGAAACATTGAAGTCCTTAAATTTTTTACACAAAGAGTTGTGCAATTTTTTAACAATTTTGTTTTAATTGAATATTAATTAACTAGCTGTTGGCCCGTCACAGAATGACGGAAGGTCAATTGAAAGAAGAATTTTTTCTAATTAAGAACTATTTCTAATTTCATTATATACATAAGTATACATATATTGTATATCAATACCATATTCTTAAATAATATCTCAACCATTTCTTTTTGTATAACGCAGATTATGCTTCGATTCTAGTAATAGATACACAAAAAAAAAAACAATTGACTCACATAATTTCTTGTTGTATCTTAAAAACTTGAAGATGAATAAGTTACGTGATTTACCTTTTTTATGTTTTGAATTTGATAAAATGTTAGGGTTTTTAAGTCAAGTCCCTTCTTGCTCAAATTTTTTTTAAATTTCAATTAATATTTCTTTTTTATTTAAATGCGAATTTGCTTAAATTAAATAAAATAATAAAAGATTTAAAATTTTTTTTATAAGTTTATTTTTATTCAATAATGATCTATTTCTCCATTTATTCATGTTTTGTATACATATTTTTAAAAAATATTCCTATACATAGTTTCACAACCGTCAACCTTTGCTTAGATTCAAATCGAAATATTTGTTTGTTGCTAGCATTCTATTATGTACCTACTCAACATGCTAAAATGTAGCTATTTATACGTATGTACGTAAAATTGTATTAAATGTTGATTTTTGAATTGAGTTTTGCTTTATTTATAAATTTTGAATTATAAACTTTATTTGGAATTTTTTTTAATATACCGAATTAAGTTAAAAGAAATATATTTGTTTAGCTTCTATCGTGCTGGGTGCATCGAACTCAAGTATTGTACAAGCGAAACCAAATTATTTTTTAATATAAAAAATAATTAAAAGGAATTATGAGGGACAGATGCCGGGATAAGAGAGAAATGAGGGAACTTTGAGGGAACTTTGAAATTATTTTTTCCATTGCTTGGTTTATTTGCTTTTCAAAACAAAGCAAATCAAGCAATGCAACAAAGCGTACATTGGTTATTTCAGATTTTGACTGAAAATAATTAAAACTTACTATACAATGTTCCTGTGAAGCATAGTCTTCTTAATTTTTATTTTCAAAATGTTTTACTATTTATATAAAATTTCTAGAAAATGTTCTGTGAGTTTTAAAAACTTAAATGAACTAATTCTTCAAAATTTTAATAAAATAAAAAAATTTTTTTTCTTTTTGTATTTGTTATCCTGTTTATGATAATTTATGATATTTCATTTTCTAAATTAAAACACATTCAACAAAACATTAATATTTTAGTTTTTTATAATTGAACACATCCAACAAAACACATTTAATTGAATGCGTTTGTTACACCTCATTCTAGACAAATATATTAATAATAATAATAGATTTGACAATCGAATCTCTAAGTGAAGTTAGTTGCAAAAAAATTTTGTAATAAAAATTGATTGTGAATTTAATCAAAGAAAATTGTGAATTAATTTAGGAATTAATATGATACTCGAATTTCTAATTGAAGGTTGTTAGAATTATGATTGAAATTAATTTTGAATTAAATTGAAGTTGTATGCAGTTGAAGTTGTCAAATTAATAATTAAAGAAAAAATGCTGAATAATTGAAGGTAGTTTTAAGATAAAAATGGTAGAACACTAACAGTTATAATTATAAGATAAATAAAAGAAAATGTTAAGTAATTTCGTATCCTATCTTTAGAGCAAGTAGCAGTTTAGCAACTATACTGTAGAAAAAATGCTCAAGCAATTAATGTATGAGAATACATATAAAGAGCACAACACTTAAGAAACTACTCAACAGCAACTAAGATCAATACTTTATTTAATTTGTGGGATTCGAAACAATATAATTAGTAAAATAATATGTCCGAATTCTATTTATATACTCAAAGGTATGTATAGGATCAGAATCGAAAAATTAATCGAACTAGCTATGTATTTCCATCCGCCAGTCCCTACTAGTACTCAAAAAATAAAGGAGTTAGGATTTTGAAATTTTCACAAATTCGTTTTTTGCAATAGTCGTCCTCACTATTGAAATACAGCCAGTTTGCTCTACGAGTTCGAGTAGCTGCCATACAACTTTTTTTTTATATGAGAATTACACTAAACCTAATGAAGCCGGGTGTCTGAAATTTTGCCAAAAATAGTTAAGTGTATAGGCCAACATTACTGCAAAATTTGGTTGGTATACTGCAGTGGGTTCGAGTTGCTGCCTTATACCATTTCTTATTTTATATGAGCATTACTCTATACCTATTGAAGCTTGGTTTCTGAAATTTTGCTAAAAATAGTTTAGTGTAATGGCCAAAGTTTCTGCAAAATTTGGTTGGTCTACTGTAGAGGGTTCGAGTAGCTGCCATACTACTCCTTCTTTTATATGAGTATTACGCTACACCTATTGAAGCTGGGTGTCTTAAATTTTGCCAAAAATAGTTTAGTGTAATGGGCAAAGTTTCTGCAAAATTTGGTTGGTCTACTGCAGAGGATTCCTGTAGCTACCATACAACTCCTTCTTATATATAAGCATTACACTACACTTAATAAAGCTGTATGTTTGAAATTTTTCCAAAAGTAATTAACCGGATGATATAATATCCCAGAGTTGAAAGGGTCTACTCTACTACACTTTTACTACTTTTTATTCAAAATTTTATATTATTTTGAAACTATCTTTGTTTTTGTAATCTTGTCTTTAATTTAAACGTATGTTTATTTAATACTTTAAAGATTGCCATCCCTTTCTTTGCACGAAAATTAGTCTTTTTTTTTCTTTCATTATCTTTATCAAATATTTTTTTTTAAAGAAAATGTGAAATCAAGATAGTATTTATAAATATGTTTTTTTATTTTATGTTATTTGCATATCTTTTTTTTCAATTCAAACTCTGCAGCACCAAAACTTTTTATGATGCGAACATAAATAAGTAACAAATAAGTAAGAAAACAAACAGAAAATATTATAAAGGAAAATGTTTGTGCTTTTTTTGATTTTCACTTTTCTTCATTTATTTTTTGATTTTTGGTTTTTGTTTTTTTTTTTTTTTGAATATATTTGCAAAATAATAAAAAAAAAAAATTGTACGTGATTCAAATTTTATCTAATATTTGCCATCTTTTGACTATTCAAATAGAAAAACATAATTCTCAAACATGTCGGAAAGGAACGCTTTGGTTCACTTTAATTTTGTAAAGAAATGAAACAAAAAAAAAAAAACAAACCAACAAACAATAGAAAGAGTAAAAGAGACGAGTGGTGTAATAGTCCAAGGGATTTTAGAAAAGCGCATTTCCAAAATTAAAAAATAATTTATAATAGTTTGTGGGTAATTAAAATTTTCAAAAATAAATTAATAATTATAATGACTTAAGACCAGTGCTGCAACACATACCCGATGTTGAAATTAAAACCTTTTCCGAACAAAGCATTTTGAAGAACGCAAACTTCAATCTATTCAATAGCATGGTTCAGGTTCAGAAATTAGTTTAAACTACTAATGTTAATATAGTTAGTATTAGTTGGAGTTTTTCTAAGGAAGAAATTTACATTTTAGAGGAAATATTAAAAATTAGAGAAAACGAAAACGATATTTTTTATACAGACACACAAAAAACGATAATATGAGTTTGGGACTTATGAAGTTTTCCCTAGATTATCTTATAAAAATACCTTTTCCGGATCATAATTTTGTTTTATCTCCTCAAAAAACTTCTTTAAGAAGAAAAATATAATATAATTTAATAACTTAAAAGATATTCTATTTGTGAGATTATATGAAAATTTTTTTAGTAAATAAACAATATCTAACTGTACAACAATATCTTACTGAGGTAATTGAAGACCTTTAATTCAAAAATAAACAAATAACTCTTTTATTTATTTTTGAAAAAACATAAAATTTTTAATATCGATACATTTTTATTTTTAGGCTTTATACAATTATTATTTTGATTCCAAAATTTTAACTTCAAACCGAATCCTAACAGAACCCACTAAAATTTTTTAGATTGAAACAGATTGTTCGTGAAGGTTTGCAGCCCTGCTTAGAATTTCTCTTAGAATTTTGTTACATTATCAAAAATTGTAAGAAAACTCTTCACATAAGTTCAAAAAGCGGTTTCGAGATGTATTCAAGTTATAGGTCCGATTAAGGACAGTAAATTTTGGTTTTTGATCCTTTGTACCTTTGATACAAAAAAATTTCCTGATTAGACTTCAACTTATTTCTAAAGATCTAATACCTCTCAAAGTTTCTAGCTTGGATCGCTTAGATATAAGATTTCAAAATTTTTCAAAAATTGAGTTTTACAAAACAGAGAATTAAAATACCGTATGGCAACACTATATATTTATTTATTAATTTATAAAGCGTAATACACACCTAAATTGTTCTAACAAATTAAATAAAGGGCTTTTCCGTAATGCGGGACCTGTAATTCCGATGCGGCAATAAAAAAAATTTTTCGATAAAACTCGTTTTTATATTTGATATCTTAGTTGAAATTCCATTTCTTCATCTTAGACGTTGTAAAGGTTCTATAAACAATTGGACGGACAAATTGAAATTTGTATATATAGAAACATTTCTTTGTTTTCAAAAATTTTTCAAAATATGCTTAAGATAATGAAAAAGACGGTGAAAGAGTAAAAGAAACGTAAAACTACTGTTAAAATAAAAATGTAGAACAATGTTAATAAAAATTTTAAAATTTTTCACCTTTTTGTGAATTTTTTCACTTTAACTAATATTCGCAGATACTTTTGATAAGTACATAATGCCAGGAAAATTATTTTTATAATGACTAAATTATGAAATAATTTTCTTTTTACTTGAATTTTTAAGATTTTTATTAAAAAAAAATTTAATTTAAAACTAATTTCTTCAAGACTTTAAAATGTAGACATAAATATAGAGGAATAAGCTACTTCTATGATTTAAAAAACAACTGACAGTTCAGCCAAGTCTACAAGTATAATGGATTAACTCATTTCTGGGTGGCACAGTGGTTAGAGTGCCGACCTTCCATGCTAAAGGCCCAAGTTCGAACTCCAGTGAAAGTGAAAAAAACTTTTTAGGTTTTCGACTCGACTCAACTACCATTCGCCATTGGCTTAAATATAATAGCTTAATCAATAATTAATAATTATATGTCTTTAAAAAGAAATGGATTAATATAACAATATAAAAAAATGCAAAATATAAACAAATAATTTAATTGAATAATATAGCTCACAGATACAGAATACCATGTAACTCAAATACAAAATATTACAATATAAACAGAAATAGAATTGAATCTATTGAAAATCTAAGACGTTTTTACATATTATAAGGCCTTGTACTATCTCATGTTTAAATTATGTGTCGAATTCAATAAAGATAAATTCTAATAACACGAATATAATATGACCCCCTGTTCCAATATGTACCTATGTGATATAGACTACTCCAATAAATACCTATGTGGTATTTCTAAACACATATTTTGCAGTGTAATGTAGACTCATATTAGGTATTATATTTTCAATTCTTGAAATTTTCTTTAAGAACTTATCATTATATTGTAATACGTATCTCATTTAAGTTATTTTTTATCGATTTGTATAATTCCCTATATATTGCACTTTTGGCTCCGGTAGTTTTGTCCCTTCACCATCGAATAGGTACCTAATCAAATAGCCCTCTAGTGTAATTATTTTTACATTACATTAAACTTTAATATTTTGTGATTTTAAGAATATAATTCACCCATTTTTTATTCCGATAAGTTTAATTACTAAAGATGGCGTCCTTATTTTGTAAATACTTTTAAATTTCAATATGCATTAATTTTTATTTGTACTTATATTACCTGCCATTTTAAGACAATTTTATCTTGCTTCAAAAATATTAAACTAGATAACATCTAAAATCACAAAATTTAAATAACAATTTAAATTCCATTTGAAATAAATGAAAATTTTCATTTTTCTCAAAGTATTTGGGCTAGATTTTATATCATTTAATACAATATAAATAAAAAATAATTATTTTTGAATTATAGGCATATTTTATGCACAAAAAAAAAAAAAAAAATTAAAAAACAATTTAATGCTAATGATTTAATAAATAATTCAGAATCAATAAATTAAAAGCTAGACATGCGTCTATTTGTCATTAAAAAAATTGGAATATAAAACAAAAAAATTATGAATGAATTGACATTGAAATTTTTCAATACAGTCTTAATAAATGGAGAAGTATCAAAAGGTCGAAAATCAAAATCACGATATATTAAAATCTTGAGATATAAAAAAAATTTAGATACAGAATATAATTCCATTTATAGAAATCACGCGGTTTTAAAGTTTCTACGCCATCTTTTGCAATCTGAAGGAATCTCAAGGAATCAATTTTTATGGTAATATGTATTAATATTCTAAATCATCCAAATTTTTTCCAAGCACACCTCGAAACCAGAGAATACCGTAAAAATCTGAATTATAAGAGAGTTTAGAGTTGAATTAAAAATCAAAAATACGGCCTTTTTACAGATTATTTCATATGTATATATATATATATATATACAGATTAATTTCATATGTATATATTTTTGAAATTATGAATTAAGTGGAACCTTAGAGTTGGAACCAAAATCAGAGTATTCCCTTTTTTCGGAGTTATGAATTCAACTCTAAAATACCTCCTAATTCAGCATCACGCATATACAATCATATAAATATTGTTGCTGAATTTTATATTTTGAGATTTTGTTTTTCGTATTTTTATATTTCAAAATTTTTGTTTTCGAGATTATGATATTTCGAGCTTTTGACCTACAGACCTCCTTAATATATATTTATTTTTTCAAAATGTTATGCGACAGTTCAATCCCATAAAATAAAAGACATCAAGGACATCAGTTATTAAAAATTGTCTCAGTTTCAAGGTACTATAAAAATGTGTTTTTTTTTTTATTTTTTTTGTTCTTTTTTAACTTATAAGGTCCCAGTTGAATATGGCTGAATAAATCAAGATAAATATTAAAATTAAACTACATCCCAAAGAATTGCCTCACATCTTGTACACATAATTGAAGCAATTTATAAAATTTTCCATAAATAATTGTTGCGAATAACCTAAACAACATAAACTTAATTTCATTTTATGGAAAAACTAGACTATTTTCTGTTCTCTGCATATTGTTTTTTATTTTTTTTTTTCTAGTTTTTTTTTTGTAATTTTTTAACTTTTAAAAATTCATAAAAAACATAAAGTGGTCATAAAAGACGTTAAAAACAAAAAAAAAAAACAAAAATAATAAGAAAACTTTTTTTTTTTTGAAAAAGAAGTACAATAGAAAGAAGCTGGATACTATATGTTGAGTAATTTTCCATATCCCTTTCAATTCACCATTTACATTCAGTAAAATTAGAGTTACCAACTGAACTTAATTCTACTTTACAATACAGGACTTTTGATGAACACTTCGTGATATAAACTTTTTTTTTGTAGGACCACACAAGTATTTTATAATGAACCATTTAAACTTTATTACTTAACTTAGTAACTACATAAATACAGTTACTTAAAATCAAATACTTTAAACTTTGGGAGGCCTAGAAATGAATTTCTTTAAATCATAAAGTGAAAAAGCTGGAGAAAAAGAAAAAAAAAAACGAAACAAGGAAAGCTTATTTTAAGTTTTTTTTTCTTTTTTTTTTTAAGCGCTAACTGTTAGGTTAATAAGCCTGTCTATACATTGGTAAATGTTGGGGGTCATATTATATTCGTGTTATTAGAATTGATCTTAATGAATTCCACATCCAATTTAAACATGAGGTAGTACTAGGTCTTATAACATGTAGAAACGTCTTGGATTTTCAATATTTACAATTCTATTTTTTGTTTATATTGTAATTTTTTTTGTATTTGAGTTATGCGGTATTCTATATCTGCGAGTTATATTATTTAATTAAATTATTTGTTTATATTTTGCATTTGTTTATATTGTTATATTAAAGTATTTTTTATTAAAGATATATAATTATTAATTATTGAGTATGCTATTAATTTGAACCCGATGGCGAATGGTAGCTGAGTCGAGTCGAAAACCAGAGAAGTTTTTTTCATTTTCACTAGAATTCGAACCCGGGCCCTTCCGCAAGAAAGGTCGGCACTCAACCACCCAGCCGTTAAGTTTAAGGAACTGAATCGTATTAAAGAAATAAATGAAAAGCTTTTTTTTTTAGAAGTTTAAATTATAGTCAAGACTGTGAATTCAATAATTTGTCATTGTTCATATTATGTACAAGGATGATCTGTAGTTTGAAAGTGCTGAATGCTAGTCCTGTCTATACTATAGATACATGATGGAACAAAGGCGGACATATTACATTCTTATTATTACAATTGTTACAAATGGTTTTGATTGTATATATTAAAATTATTTAAAGGCATTTAATAGAATTAATCAGATATTGAATCTACAAAACTTAGAAATAAATTCAAGATGGATTGTATAAGCTGTTTTTTTCTTTGAATAATGCAGTTTAAATTGTAAAGTCTGTTAAAATTTCTTGTAGTATTATTTTATATACGATTCCCCTCCGATTTCGTGGTAAAATTCAACTAATTTGTGAAGTCGTTCTTTCTTCAAAAAAAAAGCCACTGAATAAAATCATTTGTACCAAATTGCATTAAAATCGATTGAGATTTTGATGAATTAATTGAAATTGATATCCCCGAAACTCCTAGAATCTCTGAACTCCATGATACTTAAATTAATTTATCAAACCTACTCTTGAGGGGTACCTTTGAACAGTCCACCTACAGGCTGAACAGCTTGTCGGTGCATATTGGAACAGGAGGAATACTATATTCTTTTTATTAGAACTGATCAAATGAATTTCACATACAATTTAAACATGAGATAGGACTGCACCTTATAACACATGTATAAACATCATAAATTTTTTAATAGATACAGTTATATTTTGTTTATATTGTAATAATTTTGTATTTCAGTTGTATGGTATTATAATATATTTAAAATTGAGCTGATTCCGACGATTAAATCAACAGGTTTTGTAATGTCAGGTGTTCTTGTATGGAACCTCACGATCCCGTAGTTCGATTTAGCCCATCTACGAACTTAAACTTACTGTTGACAAAGAAAGCATTTATACCAAAAATTCATCAAAATCGATTGAAATTTACACGATCTTGTTAAAACTGTTAAAAGACAACACACACTCGTACATTTCTACACAAAAAAAATCGAATCACGAGATACAGAAGTTCCTTACAAAAAAACTAGACTGTTAGAGGAATCTGGAGTTAAAACCTTTTCTTCTCTCTATAGTATTGATATTGGAGGAAAGTTAAAAGTATTGTGAAATCTATTTTAAAACATATTTAAAAGCGTTTCAGGAATCATCTGCCACAAAAAAAACCGCTGCATAATCTTGCGATTCTCTTAAAATAATCAATATAACAGTAAATCCTCTATAAATAACGGTAATTCCTCTCTATATCTAACTTTTAAAAAAAATTACCATTCATTTTAACACATCATTCTAAAGATTTATATATAAATCTTTTATTTATTATCTTATAATTATTTTATTCATGATTTGTCAATAAATTTACCATATAGTTGGCCACATTGTTTACAATTAATCCTTCACATTTTTTATTTTTTTATTTTTATTTATTTTTTGGTCCTCTTTGGAAAAAAAAAAAAAAAAAAATGGCGTTTTATATTTTAATACAAATATACATTCAAAATAAAACAAAGACATAATGTTTATAGCTGTTGTTTGTAATTTACTGAATTTTCAAACTAAAATGGAAAATAATAGAAAAATATGAAATTAACATTTAAATAGGAAAAAAAAAATACAAAAACAAAAAAAAAAAAATACTGAATTAAAGAAGAGAACAACAACAACAGATTTGTTTATAATAGAATGAGAGGAAAAAGACGTGGTAGAATTGTTACGAAATTTAACGAATGTTTGCCCGGTCGTTTAACACAATTTGAGGAAATGAGAAAATTGTGAAAAACAAAAGGAATATGCGAATAGATTAGGGTTTAGATTTTATTATGTTGTCGTTGTTGTTGTTGTTGTTTTTTCTTTAGAAATTCCAAGAAAATTATAAAAAAAAATATAACAGTATTTTTTAAGTCCTTTTATTATTTTTGCATATATATATATATATTTAATACTCCTTTTTTTTCTATGCCTTCTCTGTATAACTGTATATGAAGTGTTAGCAATATTAAAATTGCGTAAAAATTATTCAAGTTAAGGAATTTTTTTAAGTTTATTTTTTTTTTAAACCAAAAATATGTGTGTAGTATGTGTATGGTTTTTTTTCATCAGTGGTTAAAGTTTGGGTGTAAAAAATACCATAGAAAAGAAATTGTGGCGTAAAATTATGCAAAAAAAAAAAAAAAAATCTGTTTTAAGAGGGTAATTTGTTCGTTTGTTTCATCATATTAAATGTATGTTATTATTTTTTTGCTTCTTTTTTTAAGTATTGTGTAGTTGAAGTATGTAAGTTTTACTAAATTGTTTTCGTTATTTTTTTTTTAAACTTTTTACATTTATATTCTTGTTATTTTTTAATTTTTAAATTTTGATTTTATTTCTCTTCTTTTCTTAAAATTTTTTTTTTTTTTCTTTCTTTATTTTAGCAATTTTCCATTTACAACATTTTACGATATACATATTATTCGGTTATATGTGATATTTGTACATAATGTACTATGTAAATATTATACAGAAATATATATAGGGTGTTTCACCAGTGTTTTGAGAATTCAAAACTAAGGAAAATTTCTTATGGAAGCTGGGCCAATTCTCAAGCGTTACTAAATTTATTTTTCAACTTTTGACTCGGAATCATAGAATGTCGGAACAGTTATACAGAATGCACAAATGGAGTATTTAATTTACAAAAATTAACATATGTAATAAATGAAAATATTTGCTAAAATTCCTTTTTAATATGATTCAAATGAATTTTCCAGATTTCTCAGAACTAAGATTTATCGAAACTTGTTTGTTACTCGTACATCGCGAATATGGAATCAGTTACCATGTACTTTATTTTCGGAAAGTTGGTAGTTTTTATAAATAAGATCCAATAAAGTTTAAAAAGAATATTAACACCCATCTCTATGACTTCCCTTTATATTATTTTCTTTATCAAACATAATCTTAATTCCTAAATCTTAACTCTAATTTTCTTCTCAATCCCGATCCTAAAAACCAAACAATCCATGTATGTATTTTATTTCCAGTTTCGTTTAAAAACATGGAGGATGGTTTTAGTTGGTTAAGGTCCAACACTAGCCAGACGAACCACGCACAGTGATTCTGGGCAGCTTTTGATATTTTCCATCAACCCTCGTAAAGAAAGAAAAAAACAAGTGAGAAAAAAAAACCAAGGGTTTTTAAAAAGCACATTTTCAAAATTATATACGGTTTCTTACTGAGTATTTTATCATTTATTTTTATAAAAATATATATTATGATAATATTATAATTTTGTTATTTCATTAATAATTAATTATATGAATAATAGTGAAATACCTAGAATACAACCCCAATGCATTCAAGAAAACCTGTTAATAAGTGCAAAATATAATGTTGGAGCTTCAATGTTAACATTTAATTTTGGAAAAACTTACACTGGTGAATAAGTTACTGTTTTATAAGAACATAAAAGTTTTAATTTTGAAGACCTAGTAGCCCTTCAATGGGGAAGGTTCCCAAATTTTTGCTTAGCAAACTTATGATGGATCTGCTCACCCTCCTCCTGTGTTCAATTTGGAACTCCAACAAAATTTGGAATTTTACCTAGAATATTATTATCTAACCAAAAATGGTTAAGACTAAGAAACAATTTCTTCAATTTAAAGAGACCCTTTCAAATTTAAGAAAAACCTTTAACGGATGTTGAAATATAATGCTGCAGCTGTAAATTTTGCATATTTGTAAAAAAAAATTTGAGCAGGTGTTATAGTTACAGGTGGTTGAAAATAGCAAAATTTAAATTTTCGAGCCCTTATAGCTCCTAAACAGGGGACGTGACAAAAAAATTTTGTTAACCGCCTCCTATTAATTTTGGAGGACCTAACTTCTCCCAAAATATCAAGAGACTAGGTTGAACCGTTTAGAAGATATATGGGGCCAAAAATTTTGCAAAAGTTGAGTTTAGCTTAATGGTAAATTTTAGTACCGTATGGTAACCCTATACATTTTAACCTTATATTTTTGTAAAGCTTATAAAACTAGCTATCTTTTGCCGTTTTCAGATTGATACACTTAACAAAACTCTTGTTATAATAATTTAAAAATAGGGCTTTTTCCAACTTTGGGGGGCTGTAGCTCCGTAACGGGTTGGGCTACAAAAAAAAATTCTTCTACGAAATTAATTTTTTTGTAATATCTACCCGTGGTTAAAATTTCTTTACTCTATTTCAAACGGTGTAAAAGTTTTTGTAAACATACGGACGGACGGACGGACGGACAAAGTCAAAATTAAGAAAAACCTTTGACACTAATTGAAACTTTCGTTTTTGAGCTTTCAATTTTGTATACAAATAAAAAAAAATTTTGACAGGTATTCAAGTTATAGGTGTTTAAAAGCTAAATTTTTAGCAAAATTTCAATTTTCGACCCCTTACAGCTCCTAAAGAGGGGCCGTGACAAAAAAATTTTGTTAACTGACTCTTACTTATTTCTAAGGATCTAACTTCTCACAAAATTTCAAGTTTCTAGATTTAGCCGTTCCGAAGTTATGAGGGATCAAAAATTTTGTAAAACTTAGTTTTGAATAACGGTAAATTTTAGTACCGTATGGTAACCCTATACAATTGGCTTTTAAAAACTTGTAAAGCTTATAAAAGCAGCTGTCTGTTACCGTTGGAGATTGTTCAGGGTTGGAGATATACCTTATAGAACTCTAATTATAACTGTTTAAATATGGGGCTTTTTTCAACTTTGTGGGGCTGTAGCTCCGGAACGGGGGGGCTACAAAAAAAAGTTTGAACATTAAATTATTTTTATTGCAATACCTATCCATTCCTGATATTTTTTTGTCAATCGTAGGTAAAAAGGGACGGACGGACGGACGGACGGACAGAGTGAAGCTATATAGGCACATTTTTACAAAATTTTTTGAAAATGTGCTAAAAAAGACTTGAAACTTTCAAATTCATACAAATCAATAACGTTTTACTAACACAATTATAATTAGTTTTGGTGACATGCAATGTAGAAAAGAGCCATAATATACTTGGGTGTTTAGTCCCACCATACATTGGACAAATTGCTCAGACTAAATTTAGGCACAATGTCTCATTATACATAATATCCTTAAATTGATGGTACATGTCAGCCTAATAAATTTTGTTTTTTTTTTATCTTGTCACACAACAAGAGGGTCAAAATACCATAATTTAGGATACTATGACTTACCAATAAAAAAAAATTAATATATCATGAGGAAATATAGCATGAGGAAATGATTCCTAGAGCAGTAAGGTCTAATAGGCTTTTAAATTTCAGTAATTTCACGATTATTTATTTCTCTATTTTAAAGTGAAATATAAGACCTAATAGGTTTTATTTCTCTAGCTCTTATTTTCCCCTGCCATTCTCGACATTAATTAAAAAATCAACTTCGATTTTTAGTGAGTCATTAAGTTCATAAGTATTTTACGAAGTTTTGATTCATAGCGGATGTCAAATATTGTCCCCAAATTGTAGGTTATACATTCAATCCTAAATTTCGTTAGTAATATTGTGTTCCACCCCTGGTGGAATATATTCTCCCGACAATATTTGGACCCAAGGATGTTATAACCCGGTATCATATGACTGTCGCTTTATTTTTTGAATAAACTAATTTTTAAATTCAAGTTTCAATAAATTTTATCCTAAGAGACCTAGAATCTCGTTGACAAAGTCTGAAAAAGCAAAACAAGCTTTTGTTTAAGCTTCTAAATTTTATACATAAGTTTATTTTATCTTCTATGGTTCTTAATTTGAAAACATAAGACTTTAAAAATTTTAAAAGCTCATATCTACGAAATGGAACAAAATCGGCCTTCCTGCAAAAGAATTTTTAGTTTGTTTTGAACAGTAAAATAAACGCTACTTTTATTGGAGATTATTAGTGAAACACCTTGTATATAATTTTTAAAATACATTAAACTTAAATAAACATATCTTTTATATACATATATTTTTTATATGTATATAATTTGTTTTATAAATATGTACTAAGAAAACAAAGGACAAAAAAGAAAAAGAAAATGGCGGCTATAAAATTTAATCTTTAAGTAGAAATTTGAATAGAAAATATCCTATAAAATATGATTTTTTATTTTGGTTTTTATTTTAAAAATAACATTCACGTTTTTGAATATTTAATTTTTAGAAAGAAATAGAAATCTGTTTTTTTTTTTGTGTTTCTATTATTATGTGTATTGTGTTAAAAAATATGTACAAAATACTTTAAGAATTTGTAATTTAAATATTAATAAATTTCATAAGAAGATTTTTTTAATATTTTATTTTGACTATTTTAGTCATTTGTATGTTTAGTGAAGGACTACTCTGTTAAAGCTTTTTTTCAATAAATAAAAATATATAATTCCAAGAACTTTTATTTTTTTATTAAATTACATGTAGACCCATTAATAGCCCTCCCTTCTCTAGTCCTGAAGTAAAGGAAAAATTTTATTTGTTTCCACGTAATTTATTAGCTAAGACTTTTTCCAGAGAATTTCGGAAAGTATTACAGAAAAAGTTTTGTGAAATAATAGAATTACAAGTTTTTAAAACTTTTTTTTGAAAAGATTTAAAAAATTTATACAATACTGCTTTTAAAATAATATTATTTGAACTTTAATAATATTTCACGTTTCATTTCTAATATTTATAGTTTATTCACTTGGGACCATAAGGCTTAAATTTGAAGAAGTTACCATACATTTCTAATCATTTCTAATTGTGTCTATTTAATTAACTTAGCACCGTTTTTCTCAATGTTGTTCTGGGTCTACCTCTTGACATGGATTAGCCTAAAGGATTCCAAGCAAGTACTATCCTTGCTATGTATTCTTCTTTATCCTTTAGTGTATAGCCAACCCACCTCCATTTTCTGCTGGTGATTTTCTTCACTGTTAAATGTTTGTTTTTAAGTGCCCACAAGTCTGAATTTCTGTTTCGCCAAAATATTTGGCATATTATTCTGAGGTTTTTATCTATGAAGACTTGTAACTTATTCCTAATAGAATTAGTGAGAAACCATAATTCGAAGCCATGTTAATGTTGATTTAATGCCAAAGTTGAATATTGTTAGTTTTGATCGTCTTGATATTTGTGAACTTTTCCATATAGGGCGAATGCTTGTTGTATCTTAACCGATTCTGCTTTGTACATCTTCATCGGTGCCAGACTGGGTGCAAAATCTCGTGTTTCATATTCTGGAAAAAGCGTATAATCCTGCCTATGAATTCAACCCTAAAATCCCTCCTAGTCAAGAATCTCACATATAAATATATACACATATTCTGTAAAAGGCGTACAATCCTGATTTTGTACCTAGTACCTAGTACAAAATCCCTCCTAATTAAGGTTTTGCATACATATTTCAATATTAAGACATTAAAAAAAATTTTAAAGTAGTGGGAGAGGCCGCTCCTTCCCTCCGAATTATGTTTTTGCATACGCATTTCAACATTAAAACATTATTAAACATTTTAAAATAGTGGGGGCTGCCACCTTGAAATCCCCACTCGTACCCTCGCTAAAAAAATTTTCAAACCCTGATTTTGAAACCAACTCTAAAATCCTTCCGAATTGTATTTCCTGCTTATATATTTCAACTACAAAACTTTTAAAATAGAGGGGGCTGTCGCCCAAAACTCCCTTTAAACAAATTATTTAAACCCTAAAACCAACTCTAAAAGAGGTTCTAATTATACTTCCTACATACATATAGTATTTCAACTACAAAATTATAACAAGCGCTAGATTTTGAAACACGAGATTTTAACACGCGAGATTTATAAAAGTAAGAGATTTTAATATGCTCCTGTTTATGCCAGCTGTGGGTGGGGTGATACTCCCTAAAAACGCAAGCTAGTTGTACATTCAATCGGTCGATCGTTTTAATTTGGTTAAGCCGCATTAAAACACCGCTTTCATTTGTAAATTTGTTTTTTTCTCAAATTTTCAGAACTAAAAAAAAAGTCCTTTTTTCTGCGTCGCTGTCCTTATGTAAAAAACGTGATGTTTTACGTGATTACCTGAATGATATTGTCCTATTTTAACTGTTTTTTATAGAACAATGTTATATTAACGCTGCTAATTCATTGAAAGTCAGTTTATAATTTAAGCCTCAAGAGCTCCTTCAAAACTAAATATTACAAATTATGAAAACAAATTGGTAACCCAACAAAACAAAGCTGAAAAGTTAATTTAAATCTAAATCCTTAAACAAATTGAAATATTTCGATTTCAATAATTCCATATATAGATATTTAAAAAAAAAAATGTATGTAGGTACTTATTTTTCAAAAAAAAATAATATTTCATTTTAAAATACTTATAATAACTTTTTTGATTTTTAATATAAACTTTTAGATCACTTCAAAGGGAATTACAAAATTTTTTTTCTAAAAAAACGCTGACTTTAAATAAAAGGAATTGAATACAAAATACTTCAAATATTGGAACAAAGAAATATAATATTTTGTATCTATAATTGTATATTAAATTCTACAATGTATATTATATATATATATATATCACAGTCATAACTGATAAATACCAATTTATTCGTAAACCTCATATTTTTTTGCTTACTTTGTCAAATGTACATTTATTTTTTTAAAACTTTTACGCACTACAAACTGCTTTGTTATATATTGTTATGTACTATGTACACATACCTATATATAATAGTAATATTCTTAGAAAATTTATTATATATTTTTAAAGTTTTTTTTTACAAAGAAAAGTTTAAAAAAAAAAATACACATATTCATAAATTTTTTTTTTATATTTTATTGCTGCTCATACACGTCAAACTTGGTTGTACAACTTGATTGACACTTGCGATTTATCATCAAACCATCATTTGAATTGGTTTTTGTTTTGAAAATCATATCAAATGTCAATTGTCAAAAGCGTCTCAGAATATTAATTTCAATTTTGAACACCTTTTATTAAACTATATAGTTTGGTCCTTTTCTTTTTTTTTTTTCTGTAGTATTATGATATTTAATATTTAACTTTTATTTTACACTTAATTTTATAATTATTTCAAATTATTTACCTAATTTTATGTAATTACATGCCTAATAGGCTTATAATTTCCTTAAATCAAAATATCTCCATCTATTTCAGTTGTCAAACAACTCCTTCACAAATTATAAAATTGCACAACTTGTCTATACACAATACAACACAAACTTCTAACTAAAGACTCACTCCGACAATGCACAAAAAACATCAAAATTATTTTGATTTTCATCCTATTAACTATCCAACCTTCAGAATGATTTTACAACTCTCCTTTAAACGATTAAGCTTCTCTTTTTTCTAAAATCTAGCCATTTTCAACGTATTTTAGTTGTCAAACAAACAAAAACTAAAATGAGATTTAAATTGTACAACTTGTCTATACACGATACAACTCAAACTACTAACAAAAGACTCCGCCCACAAAAAATCAAAATTTTTTTTGATTTGCATTCAACGATCTTTGAAACTTTCAAAATGTTTTTACAACTTGCCATTACACGATTAAACATCTCTTAAGTCCGCGGACATGTTGTACAACCAAGTCTGACGTGTGTAGGTGGCATATACATTGAATTATGATAGAAAAAAATAAAGATAACAAAATTGAAAAATAAAAAGAAATTTTAAAAAAAAATATTAATAAACTTTTAATATAAAAAAAAAAAATTCTTGTCAAATATTGAATATCCTTTATTTTTTATTGTTGTTTTTTTTTTATTTTAAAACAGGATTTACTTGTCATATGCTGTACCAGTTTTTTTTCATTCATTCATATTATCATCAAATTTGATAGGTATAAAAGTAATAAAATTCGAATAAATAAAATAAAATCACGAATATATAGGGAAATTGTGTTTTATGAAATAGAAATTTATAGCACAATGTATATATATACATAATATATGTATATACTAGTATATATAATATACATAAACAAATGAAAATTTTTCAAACGAATATACTTCTTGGACTTGTAGGTAATTCTTTTGTATGAGAGCTTAGCTAATCCTTAAGGATTTAAATAAAAGTGTATTATCTAAGCCTAGGATAGAAAGTTTTTTCAGTACGTTTCAAAATCAAAAATATTAAGAATCATCTAAGTCCTAATTTTTTTCAAATAAATTAAAATTTTAACACTCTAGTCATTTAACATGGGCTGATGACTAAATCCACAAAAAACAAAATCTATAATGACTTTAGCCAAAAAAAAAAAAAATCACAAGAGCTAACAGACTAAATAAAACAAATTATTACGCCCTTTTCCAGAATATTCATAATATGAAATTGCATTTATTTAAATTTTGGGAAAAGGGTCAGTTTGAATTTTGAATTTATGGATTTTTTATTCCTGGATTTCAGTTAGTGGATTTAGTCACCAACCCATTTACCATAAGTTTGTGAAATATCTATAGATTTAAAAATTAATTTTGATATTTATGATGAAAATGATTTAACGGGACTTCGACTTAATAAAAATATACTTAATGATATAACTGGAATGATATTGCTGGATGACTTATAATAGAGCTGGGTAGATTGTTGAAACATAACGTTTATAATACAAATTCTTATTTATTTTCAATGTCCTTAAATTGTTTTTACATTTCTAGTTTTTAATATAGAAATCTTTAATTTTAAATAAATGAAGCCGTTAAATAATGTCCTGCGAAATTATAATTAAGCCCCTTCCTTTTATTATCATTTAATCGCAGTTAGTGTTATATAAGGCCGGGTGGTTATTGCTCAAATGTAAACCAAATACTTCTAATTATGAGGAATAACCCTCTAGTGTGTTATTTTTCAATAAATATTTTATAAAATCCACCAAACCAGATTTATTTAAAGAAGAATTACCAGACAGAATAAAAAATAAAATATTTTGCCCATTTCCAGAATAATATGCTTATAGATGTGATAATTTATTATAAATTCTGAATTAGAACGAAATCAGCAAAATTTTCTGAATAATTCAACCTAAAAAGATTCTGGAAAACTGAATATGCTGGTTTCGAATACAGTTCTAAAAATGCTCCTAATTTAAAAATTTACATATAAAAAGGGTGGGTATTCCATAATCTGAGTTTTGAAATCCCCCTTTTACAAAAGCTCGTTTTTAAGGAACTTAGAATTGAATACAAAATCGGAATTATGAGCCTTTTTCAGAATATAAAAAAAGAGTTTTTCAAAAGATGGAATTCACTAAACCGAGTTGGTTGCTTAGGTGGGTTAATGGATAAGCATTTGTCATTTGGCATACAAATCTCCATGGTGACAAAATATATATAGTAAAATACAAAATATTTAATATAAATTTATAATACAAAATATTGTGATTATAAATAAATATAAAGTATTAAAATGATAACATCCTACATTTCACTTCGACCCCAACCCAAGAAATAATACCCTAAGTTTTATTCCTTCTTTACCAAAGAATAATAACACTTCTATAGCTTTATTTAACTTGACCTTATTTCACTTGGCTCCAAGAATAATAAACTCTTATTTCCTATCATTGCATTGCAACTTTATGTAAATAGTAAATTTGGCAACTAGGTAACAACAATTTCTTTGTGATTATTTAAAAGAATTTTTTTTTTGTGTATATTTTTATTAGTTACAGTTAGTATTTTGATCCTTTAACAACAGCAACAACAACAAAACTTAAATCCTTGAACCCAATATTAATGTTCCTATATATTCCAAAAAAAATATATTCTATCTTAAATTAAATATCTTTCATTATAATTCTATAAAATATACAAAAAAAAATTACCTAAAATATCTTTGTATATTTTATTTTAGAAAAATATTTTACTTAATACCAACATATAAGATTTATTATAAAATTATTAAAGGATGCGCGCTATTTATACAAAACATATAAAATAAAAAAAAATAAGAAAACATAACATATATGTTTATATATATATATATCAAAGAAATAAGAGAATAAAATTATTTAGAAACAAGCAGAATAAAAAATGAGGAAAATATTTTTAATAAAATATGACCCATGTTACTTGCAAAAACATGCCAAAGGATTTCAAACAACCAAAAAAAAATAAAAAATAAAAAAAAAAAGCACAAGAAAAACAAGAAAAAAAAAATTATTTAAGAAAAATATCACATTGTGATATTCATACAAAAATATCATATGATATAAAATTATAAATTCTCTCTATTATTATTTTGCTTCAAATATATTATGTATAGCATATAATAAAAAAAAAACATAAAATAAAATAAATCAACATATTATGTAAAATATAATGTATATATATCAAATTTTTTAACCGTTATATGATATTTTATTGCTAAACTTGTATCAAATATACAATTATACTTTTTATAAAATATACTAAATAACTCTATTATACAAATATGGCAGCCTGTAGATTTAAAATAATATATAATATTTTATATATGTAATATTTTTATGTCTTGAGATTTATTTCATGATATATAGAAATTAATCTATATAACTTAACTTTTATATATATATATGAAATGAAATATCTATTACCTATTTCTTCTTTGCATGTTATACATATATATAGATATATATAATATATAATATAAAAAGTTTATTAAGAAATAATTGAATAGGTGTATTTAAATATATATATATATATATATATATATTTCTTATATAATAACACGATAATATACATATACTTATATTTTTTATGACCTTGTACTGTTATATATATATATATATATATATATATATATATATATACCTACTTTTAAATATCCATATCAATATAAATAATGAATAATTATATCGTACCAAATATGCCTATCTGAAAAAAATCATAAATTAAAAAGGTATTTGCTAGAATGATTTACTAAGACATAAGGCCAAATCGGGGCTATGTACTAGTAGACACGGAATTAATGTTGAAAAAGTGAGTAAAACAAGCTTAATAAAAGCTTGAAAAGAGATATGAAGTCGAAATATATTTTTTCTATAACATATAGGTGTTAAGGAAATTTAATATCATTTGTTATAATTTTTCAAAATCATTTGATTAAAAATCTATTCATTTTTTTAAATTTTGACATTTCAAAAAAACTTATGGCGCAAAGCGTTAAAAATTTGAGCGATTTTCGCATTCAAATTATTGTTTATATTTATTAACAAATTAACAAATATATGAGCCACGGCTGGCAATTTTGTGACCGAACAAGCCGATTAAAATTGATATAAATAAATGTACATTATTATGATAGAAAGATTTCCCTGCACCTCGAAATTCGAGGAAGGTGGATAAATAATCGGTATGCATATATTTTTAAATGAATGAAAATTAAAATTAAAAAATTATGAATGATAATTGAAAAATTCCAGAAAATTATTTAGAATGGCGTGCATTCGTATTGAATCTATCTATTTAAGTAAGTTACGCATACATTTTTAAATCGCTTAAAATGGAAATTGAAAAATTATGAATGAAAATTGAAAAATTTCGGAAAATTATTAAGAATGGTGTGCATTTAATCAATCATTTAATTTATTACGAAAATCAGTTGGTATAATTGACCTTGTTACAGATACCGCCTCGCTTTAGGATTTACAAGTTAAGTATTAAGATTCATTCTTATATCCTGAGACATTATTTCAAAACGCCTTATATTTTTATCACTATAAAAAAACTATATGTATGTCAGTATTTTGTTTTTATTTTATTTTTTTGCTTGTGTTAGAATTAGGCCAGCATGAGATCAAATTCATAATAATTCTTAAATAACAATAACAACAAACCATATCATTCGTTTATAGGATAAGGTTAAAAAAAAAACTGAAACTAAGGTAAAAAAAAGAAAAATAAAATTGAATAAATTATTAAAAGTTTTTTTTGATTTTATATTTTCTTTAACTTTAGTTTGTTTTATGTCGTTCTCTTTCTTTATCATATTTATTCCATAGGTGTTAGAATAGAAGAATAATTATCAAAAAAAAAAATAATCAACCCACACACATATGGATATATATATATATATATATATATGAGTCAAAGGAAAATACAGAAAATATCTGATAAATATTCTGAAGAAATAAAAAAAAAAAAAATTTATTATAATATTTATAGTTTTTAAATCAATGTGGGGATTTCATTTTTTTTTTGTTTTTGCAATTCAATCAAATCCATTTTTATCAATTTCCAGATGAAAGAAGCAAAATATAAATTTTTAAAGAATTTTGATTCACAACATAAGTTTGGTTTAGTTTTTCCAAAAAAAAAAAATAATTAAATTGGATATTAGATAGAAGATAGAAGCTTTGTAGTATGTTTTCATATATGAAAAGGAATCTATAGGGACACAACTTGAGATAGAACTAAAATACACTTTATGAATTAGTAAATTAGTTTTTTTACTAAAATTTTGATATTTTTTCTGTAATATACTTTATGGAAGCAGTTTTATATTGTTCCAATATATTTTTTAAATTGATGATTAAGGCAGTTTTTATAAAATTTTGCAATCTTCAATCTTATACAAGTTTGAATATCTCTATTACACTGGTTTGTAATATTACAAAATTTACAGTATCAACATACGTCCTAATATAGATACGTATATGCAAATGATAGTGCAGCTGTAATTATACGTTTACTCGAAGATAAAATATGTCTTAGCTAATTTTTGTTTTTCTGTATGTACTTAATGTTATAAGCCTGTAATAACAGGGGGAGGGCTCATATATTCTAATTACCAGGATTCTTAATGCATTCTCCATACAATTTTAAAATGAAATAGTACCTTATAACATGTAGTGAAACGTCTCAGATTTTCAATAGATGCAGTTCTATATATTGTTATATATTGTAATAATTTTTATATTTAAATAATAGGGTATTCCTGTGTCTGTGAGTTGTATTATTTAATCGAATTATTTGTTTATATTTTGTATTTGTTTATATAATATTATACTAATATATTTTTTATTACAGATATAGAGTTATTAATTATTGGTTAAACTTTTAAGTTAAATCCACTGACGAATGGTGGCTGAGCTGAGTTTGTAAACCAAATAAAAGTTCTTTTTCATTTTTACTGGGATTCGATACGGGACTCTCCGATGAACGGTCAACACCATAATTACTGTGCCACTCAACTGATATCCGTATCATTTACAATAGGTTTACTTATTCATTAATTATCTACATTTACTATCGATATACCAAATATAAACTACTAAAGGAGCATCGGGAGAAAATAAATGTCGTGGCTGAGATATATTCGCAAGTGGACGGGTATTTGTACAATAGAAGAATTGGTTCACAGCCCAAGATGCACAGAAGAATATACCAATAACATCGCAAGCCTACTAACAATACAACATGCATAACATGATCGCTTAACATCCAGTAGTAGATTGGCAGTAGAAGAAGAAGACTTTAGAGATAGCTTTCATAACGTTCGTGGTCAGATATCACTAATATTTTAATTCCACTTTAATGAAGATATACGTTTAGAAAGAAAAAGGGACTGACTATCGCGACGAATTCAAGTCTGAACAGGGTTTAAAAAACGTTAACATAGTTTAGACTTCAGTATTTTAGTAAAATCCAGAGTAATTTCGAACAACCGTAAAAGATTATAACTACCTAAAAGTCAGCGTAAATACCATCTACGCTAAAAACTTTGAATTCTTCAATTAAAGGGAAAAACTTCTATTTTAAAAAAATTAAAATATATTCGGAGATTCAAATAAGTGAAAGAAGCAGTATGGAAAATTTAAAAGAAATCAGTTAGGTATATTTTATTTTTAAGATATATAAATACATGCGTTATAGTATAACTAAATATTGCACAAACTTTGGCCATAGAACTAAACTACCTGTAGGCAAAATTTCAAATTCCCAGTTTTATTAGGCAAAGAGTTATTACCATAAAAAGGGGAAGTTATATAGTAGCTATTCGGATATGTTAAGCAAACTGCCAGGAGTTTAATAACTGTTATCGACGGACATACATTACCTGGATCAATTTACTTTTCAATTCTGTTCCGATCGAAACCTTTTAGTCTATATCTTCCACCGCACTCACTGCGTCACAAACGTAATCGGAAATTTAGTATACTTTTTGCACATACGTTCAAACGCAAAAATCAATTTTACAACTTATAGAGAAAATTAATCCACAAAATAAAAATTTTAAATACTAAAACCCACTATTCAATACATTATTTGCAATTTAAATTAATTTCAAAATAAAAAAAACTGTACTTCATATTTGAGTACTTACACGAGCTTATAATGGCATGTCATTTCATTCAAATATAGCTTTTTTTTTCTGAAATCATTACATTATAAAATATACTAAAATAATCATAAATCTTAAAATCAATAGCTAATAAAAGTATCTAATATAGGTATTGGTTCCTAAAAATATATATTTTACCCAAATTATTTTTTATGTACAATTTCATTCAAGTACTTAGAAAAATTGGCATGAAATAAACGTTTTTAATAGGAACATATAAGAAATGTGAAATTTTTTTTTTATTTGGGCCCTCATTAGAAACCATTTTATTTTTTTTTGCAGTTTTCTTTACACACAATCAACGATTTAGAAAATTTCTTAAGTTAACCAACTTTTAGGTTAGGCTAACGATTTTTAGTGGAAGTAAAGTAATTGTTTTAAAAAACTGATTAAAACCCTTTAAAAGGAAAAATATTATAGTTGCCCTTGTAAACTTTTAGAAACCCGTGCATATAACATCTATGATTTATAAAATAAAATAAACTGTTGAAAAGATAATTATGATAATTATTAAAAAAAATTTCAAAAAAGTAAAATAGTAAAAAAAAAATTTGATCCACTCTAAAAGTTGGTCCGAGTAACGTCCAACTAGGACAAGTAGCTTGCTCTAATACTTTCCTTGCCCAGTTTTAATTTGAACCTCGTAACTTCATTACATTTACAAAATATCGAATTGGCAACTTGTATGGCAGCTCCAAGAAAATGAAGCCACAGAATTTTTAAACTTTATAAAAGTGCTTGTTCTATTATATAACTAACCTAGCGTAATAAGTTTTGAAGAAATTCATATTGGTGCAAAAAAGTTGTATGGTAGCTCTTCACAGCGTTGGTCAGATTTTAACTTAAACAATACGGATCCTAGAAATTGTCTAAAAATAACTTTGTCTTAATTTCAAAATTCCAGCTCCTTTAATTTTTGAGTTAACGTGCTGACAGACAGACGAACGTATACATACACTCTGCGGAATCGATTGACTTTTCGATGATCCGATGCATACCTTTGACACTATATCGATCGATATTTTACAAAAGGAAGAGTAATTTTAATATACCCGTGACCTTATTTGTCCAGGCATGTTTTGATATAACCTATTAATAATGTTTTTTAAATCGCATTATGTCAAATTCGATCGCGTAAAAAGAGACTTGATAAATTTTTTCAAATCCCGTTATTTCCAATAGGTAATCGTGAAAAAATTCGTTTAAATAGTGACTTAATTGTATAATGAAGTATACAAAGAAAATAACTATTAAATAAAAATTTCAAAGAAGCAAACGGCGAATTGGCAAAAATCCGGGAAAGAAATCCCCTATGAATTTATGACTCATAACATAAGGACAAAGGCGCCGTGAGATTATTTCTCTGATGAGTAAGTAAAAAGGCCCTAAAAAAAATTGAGGTATAAGTTCCCATTATATTTGGAAACAATATGTGATTAAGTTTTAAACTGCATTGTTGAAAGAAATAAAACCGAACTTAAAAAGCTAACAAATTCCAATTTTAATTTCTATTTTGAAAAAAGCTATTGTTAAATTGAAATTGAAAATTAATATTTATATCAAAAAAGGAAATTGTTGATTTTTAATAAATGGAGACTAATTTAAAATATATTATATTTTAAAAAATTTGTTAAAATTTCTTTAGACAACTTAGTGTCACCAGCAAAGCAATCGATGAAAGAATTCCTAATAAACGTAGAGCATAATTAATAGCTTTCGATAAAATTAGGATTGAATAAGTGGGAGCCTTGAGGCATACCCGAAAGAAAACTTGGTCCTCACACCCGAAAGAAAAGATTTAATTTTAAACTACGAATCGAGAACCCGATTCGTTTATATTTCATTAAGATAATATCATGGGGGAACATATCGAAGACATTACTGAAATCTATGAAAATTGTATCAACCTGATTACCTTTTCCATAGAAGAAATAAATTGAGACACAAACAGCACCATATTAGAAACTGTCGATTCACCAAATCTGAAAACATTGTTGGCGTGGATCATAGGTTTGTTAATCTCAATAACAGTAATGAAACAAAACTAGTAATAAAACTAGACTTGCAATAAGAAGTTTTTTAAAAACATCAGAATACGCGATTTTTTAGAAATAGCAATAATGAAGGACTTTTTCCAGAATTCAAAAAATGCGGCACATTGCAACGAAAAGTTAAGTAATAGCAGTTTTTTAAATTTTGTAACGAAACTTAAATATTTCAATTTATGCTATCCCCCGGCGGATTTTAAGTGACCCGAGACTTTTGACTGTTTCACTTAAAGTTTTTTTTTTGAAAAATTCCTTTCTAGTTTAAAGTTAAATTTAATTTTTAATATCTGAATTTAATTCATTCAATAAACTTTCAAAACTACAGGACCAACTCATTCCTACAAGGCTATATTCGTTAATTTTTAAGGGTTTGTAATTTTATGATTTATACACCTTTAAAGATTCTAAAATGTACATTTGACACGAACTGAAATAAATTATATAATAAAAAATGTTATATTTCAATAAAATAATTTTTTTTACTTAATTTTTCTTTTTAATTTTTTTTTATTCTATTATTAAACATTCCAGCAATCTAAAACATTTCCCAGGATAATGTCTAATTGTAGAAATGGAATATACAATAAAAAAAACAGCAATTTTTAAATCCCGCACACGTTCACATTTTATTTTACAATGCGTGGATACATGTACACACGACCATGTATATATTGTATGTAAAATTTAAATCTCTAAAGGAAATGTAGAATCAAGTGAATGAACCGAATCAACAATGAACTAATATATTTCTTTCATATTTTGAATAGGGTAGGCCTTCATGGCCTGGTCAAGTGATTCCATTACTCAAAGTTATATGGGGAGTTTTATGGTTTCTATATTTTTCTATTTTTACTTTTTTTTTTTTGCAAATGCGTTAGTCCATTTTATTTTCACGCATGATTTAATCAAAATAATAAGAGAACTGAAATTTTGATTTCCTTTTAATGTTGCTAATGTTTTAGGAGGGGAATAAAATCAAAAAAAAAAAAAAACAAGTGAGGGGAAAAAACCAAGGGTTTTTAAAAAGCACATTTTTAAAATTATATACGGTTTCTTACTAAGTATTTTATCATGTATTTTTATAAAAATATATATTATGATAATATTATAATTTTGTTATTTCATTAATAATTAATTATATGACTAATAGTGAATTACTTAGAATATAACCCCAATGCACTCAAGAAAACCTGTTAATAAGTGCAGAATATAATGTTGGAGCTTCAATGTTAACGTTTAATTTTGGAAAAACTTACAATGGTGAATAAGTTATTGTTTTATAAGAACACAAAAGTTTTAATTTTGAAGACCTAGTAGCCCTTCAATTGGGAAGGTTCCCAAATTTTTGCTTAGCAAACTTATGATGGATCTGCCCACCCCCTCCTGTCCTCACCCTTCCATTTTTTTCGGTTCTGGGAAATCAATTTTGAACTCCAACAAAATTTGGAATTTTACCTAGAATATTATTATCAAACCAAAAATGGTTAAGACAAAGAACAATTTCTTCAATTTAAAGAGACCCTTTCAAATTTAAGAAAAACCTTTAACGTATGTTGAAATATGATGCTGCAGCTATAAATTTTGCATATTTGTAAAAAAAAATTTGAACAGGTGTTAAAGTTACAGGTGGTTGAAAATAGCAAAATTTCAATTTTCGAGCCCTTATAGCTCCTAAACAGGGGGCGTGACAAAAAAATTTTGTTGACCGACTCCTACTAATTTTGGAGGACCTAACTTCTCCCAAAATTTCAAGACCCTAGGTTGAACCGTTTAGAAGATATATGGGGCCAAAAATTTTTCAAAAGTTGAGTTTAGTATAATGGTAAATTTTAGTACCGTATGGTAACCCTATACATTTTAGCCTTATATTTTTGTGAAGCTTATAAAACCAGCTATCTTTTGCCGTTTTCAGATTGAAAATACACTTAAGAAAACTCATGTTATAATAATTTAAAAATAGGGCTTTTTTCAACTTTGAAGGGCTGTAGCTCCGTAACGGGTAGGGCTACAGAAAAAAATTCTTCTACGAAATTATTTTTTTTGTAATATCTACCCGTGGTTAAAATTTCTTTTCTCTATTTCAAACGGTGTAAAAGTTTTTGTAAACATACGGACGGACGGACAAAGTCAAAATTAAGAAAAACCTTTGACACTTATTGAAACCTTCGTTTTGGAGCTTTAAATTTTGTATACAAATAAAAAAAAATTTTAACTGGTATTCAAGTTATAGGTGTTTAAAAGCTAAATTTTTAGCAAAATTTCAATTTTCGACCCCTTACAGCTCCTAAAGAGGGGGCGTGACAAAAAAAATTTGTTAACTGACTCTTACTTATTTCTAAGGATCTAACTTCTCCCAAAATTTCAAGTTTCTAGATTTAGCCGTTCCGAAGTTATGAGGGACCAAAAATTTTGTAAAACTTAGTTTTGAATAACGGTAAATTTTAGTACCGTATGGTAACCCTATACAATTGGTTTTTAAAAATTTCTAAAGCTTATAAGAACAGCTGTCTGTTACCGTTTTCAGGTTGGAAATATACCTTATAGAACTCTAATTATAACTGTTTAAATATGGGGCTTTTTTCGACTTTGTGGGGCTGTAGCTCCGTAACGGGGGGGGCTACAAAAAAAAGTTTTAAAATTAAATTATTTTTATTGCAAAACCTACCCATTTCTGATATTTTTTAGTCAATCGTAGGTAAAAAGGGACGGACGGACGGACGGACGGACGGACGGACAGAGTGAAGCTATATAGGCACATTTTTACAAAATTTTTTGAAAATGTGCTAAAAATTGGGAAAAATTGATCGAAAACTATTTTTTTGTTACGATTTGGCATTTAAATTTTTTAATTAATACTTTATTAGATTTGCTTTCTGAAAATTTACATTCCTGGTTGCCTGGTTAAAAAAGTAATTTTAAAACTGAAAAAATTTGGAAAATTTGATCGAAAACTATTTTTTTGTTACGATTTGGCATTTAAATTTTTTAATTGAGAATTTATTAGATTTGCTTTCTGAAAATTTACATTCCTGGTTGCCTGGTTAAAAAAGTAATTTTAAAACTGAAAAAATTGGGAAAAATTGATCGAAACCTATTTTTTTGTTGCGATTTGGCATTTAAATTTTTTAATTTATGTTTTCTTAGATTTGCGTTCTGAAAATTTACATTCCTGGTTGCCTGGTTAAAAAAGCATTTTAAAACTGAAAACAAATTGCGAAAAATTGATCGAAAACTATTTTTTAGTTGGATTTAGACACAGGAATTTTTAATTTATATTTTATTAGATTTCCGTTCTGAAAAATTACATTCCTGGTTGCCTTGTTAAAAAAGTCATTTTAAAACTGAAAAAATTGCGAAAAATTGAATCAAAACTATTTTTTTGTGGCGATTTGGCATTTAAATTTTTTAATTAATATTTTATTAGATTTACTTTCTGAAAATTTACATTCCTGGTTGCCTGGTTAAAAAAGTCATTTTAAAACGGAATAAATTGGGAAAATTTGATCGAAAACTATTTTTTTGTTACGATTTGGCATTTAAATTTTTTAATTAATATTTTATTAGATTTGCTTTCTGAAAATTTACATTCCTGGTTAAAAAAGTCATTTTAAAACACAAAAAATTGGGAAAAATTGATCGAAACCTATTTTTTTGTTGCGATTTGGCATTTAAATTTTTTAATTTATGTTTTCTTAGATTTGCGTTCTGAAAATTTACATTCCTGGTTGCCTGGTTAAAAAAGCATTTTAAAACTGAAAACAAATTGCGAAAAATTGATCGAAAACTATTTTTTAGTTGGATTTAGACACAGGAATTTTTAATTTATATTTTATTAGATTTCCGTTCTGAAAAATTACATTCCTGGTTGCCTTGTTAAAAAAGTCATTTTAAAACTGAAAAAATTGCGAAAAATTGAATCAAAACTATTTTTTTGTGGCGATTTGGCATTTAAATTTTTTAATTAATATTTTAATAGATTTACTTTCTGAAAATTTACATTCCTGGTTGCCTGGTTAAAAAAGTCATTTTAAAACAGAATAAATTGGGAAAAATTTATCGAAAACTATTTTTTTGTTGCGATTTGGCATTTAAATTTTTTAATTTATATTTTATTAGATTTGCTTTCTGAAAATTTACATTCCTGGTTAAAAAAGTCATTTTAAAACTGAAAAAAAATGCGAACAATTGATCGAAAACTATTTTTTTGTTGAATTTTGGCATTTGAATTTTTCAATTTATATTTTCTTAGATTTACGTTCTGAAAATTTAAATTCCTGGTTGCCTGGTTAAAAAAGTCATTTTAAAACTGAAAAAATTGGGAAATATTGATCGAAAACTATTTTTTTGTTGCGATATGGCAATTAAATTTTTTAATTAATATTTTATTAGATTTGCTTTCTGAAAATTTACATTCCTGGTTAAAAAAGTCATTTTAAAATTGAAAAAAATTGGGAAAAATTGATCGAAAACTATTTTTTTGTTGCGATTTGGCATTTAAATTTTTTAATTTATGTTTTCTTAGATTTGCGTTCTGAAAACTTACATTCCTGGTTGCCTGGTTAAAAAAGCATTTTAAAACTGAAAACAAATTGCGAAAAATTGATCGAAAACTATTTTTTAGTTGGATTTAGACACAGGAATTTTTAATTTATATTTTATTAGATTTCCGTTCTGAAAAATTACATTCCTGGTTGCCTTGTTAAAAAAGTCATTTTAAAACTGAAAAAATTGCGAAAAATTGAATCAAAACTATTTTTTTGTGGCGATTTGGCATTTAAATTTTTTAATTAATATTTTATTAGATTTACTTTCTGAAAATTTACATTCCTGGTTGCCTGGTTAAAAAAGTCATTTTAAAACAGAATAAATTGGGAAAAATTTATCGAAAACTATTTTTTTGTTGCGTTTTGGCATTTAAATTTTTTAATTTATATTTTATTAGATTTGCTTTCTGAAAATTTACATTCCTGGTTGCCTGGTTAAAAAAGTCATTTTAAAACTGAAAAAATTGGGAAATATTGATCGAAAACTATTTTTTTGTTGCGATATGGCAATTAAATTTTTTAATTAATATTTTATTAGATTTGCTTTCTGAAAATTTACATTCCTGGTTAAAAAAGTCATTTTAAAATTGAAAAAAATTGGGAAAAATTGATCGAAAACTATTTTTTTGTTGCGATTTGGCATTTAAATTTTTTAATTTATGTTTTCTTAGATTTGCGTTCTGAAAACTTACATTCCTGGTTGCCTGGTTAAAAAAGCATTTTAAAACTGAAAACAAATTGCGAAAAATTGATCGAAAACTATTTTTTAGTTGGATTTAGACACAGGAATTTTTAATTTATATTTTATTAGATTTCCGTTCTGAAAAATTACATTCCTGGTTGCCTTGTTAAAAAAGTCATTTTAAAACTGAAAAAATTGTGAAAAATTGAATCAAAACTATTTTTTTGTGGCGATTTGGCATTTAAATTTTTTAATTAATATTTTATTAGATTTACTTTCTGAAAATTTACATTCCTGGTTGCCTGGTTAAAAAAGTCATTTTAAAACAGAATAAATTGGGAAAAATTGATCGAAAACTATTTTTTTGTTGCGATATGGCAATTAAATTTTTTAATTAATATTTTATTAGATTTGCTTTCTGAAAATTTACATTCCTGGTTGCCTGGTTAAAAAAGTCATTTTAAAACAGAAAAAATTGGGAAAAATTGATCGAAAACTATTTTTTTGTTGCGATATGGCAATTAAATTTTTTAATTAATATTTTATTAGATTTGCTTTCTGAAAATTTACATTCCTGGTTAAAAAAGTCATTTTAAAACAGAAAAATTGGGAAAAATTGATCGAAAACTATTTTTTTGTTGCGATTTGACATTTAAATTTTTAAATTTATGTCTTCTTATATTTGCGTTCTGAAAATTTACATTCCTGGTTGCCTGGTTAAAAAAGCATTTTAAAACTGAAAACAAATTGCGAAAAATTGATCGAAAACTATTTTTTAGTTGGATTTAGACACAGGAATTTTTAATTTATATTTTATTAAATTTCCGTTCTGAAAAATTACATTCCTGGTTGCCTTGTTAAAAAAGTCATTTAAAAACTGAAAAAATTGCGAAAAATTTAATCAAAACTATTTTTTTGTGGCGATTTGGCATTTAAATTTTTTAATTAATATTTTATTAGATTTACTTTCTGAAAATTTACATTCCTGGTTGCCTGGTTAAAAAAGTCATTTTAAAACAGAATAAATTGGGAAAAATTGATCGAAAACTATTTTTTTGTTGCAATATGGCAATTAAATTTTTTAATTAATATTTTATTAGATTTGCTTTCTGAAAATTTACATTCCTGGTTGCCTGGTTAAAAAAGTCATTTTAAAACAGAATAAATTGGGAAAAATTTATCGAAAACAATTTTTTTGTTGCGATATGGCAATTAAATTTTTTAATTAATATTTTATTATATTTGCTTTCTGAAAATTTACATTCCTGGTTAAAAAAGTCATTTTAAAACAGACAAAATTGGGAAAAATTGATCGAAAACTATTTTTTTGTTGCGATTTGGCATTTAAATTTTTTAATTTATATTTTCTTAGATTCGCGTTCTGAAAATTTACATTCCTGGTTGCCTGGTTAAAAGAGTCATTTTAAAACTGAAAAAAATGCGAACAATTGATCGAAAACTATTTTTTTGTTGAATTTTGGCATTTGAATTTTTCAATTAATATTTTCTTAGATTTGCGTTCTGAAAATTTAAATTCCTGGTTGCCTGGTTAAAAAAGTCATTTTAAAACAGAATAAATTGGGAAAAATTTATCGAAAACTATTTTTTTGTGGCGATTTGGCATTTAAATTTTTTAATTAATATTTTATTAGATTTGCTTTCTGAAAATTTACATTCCTGGTTGCCTGGTTAAAAAAGTCATTTTAAAACAGAATAAATTGGGAAAAATTTATCGAAAACTATTTTTTTGTTGCGATTTGGCATTTAAATTTTTTAATTAATATTTTATTAGATTTACTTTCTGAAAATTTACATTCCTGGTTGCCTGGTTAAAAAAGTCATTTTAAAACAGAATAAATTGGGAAAAATTTATCGAAAACTATTTTTTTGTTGCGTTTTGGCATTTAAATTTTTTAATTTATATTTTATTAGATTTGCTTTCTGAAAATTTACTTTCCTGGTTGCCTGGTTAAAAAAGTCATTTTAAAACTGAAAAAAAATGCGAACAATTGATCGAAAACTATTTTTTTGTTGAATTTTGGCATTTGAATTTTTCAATTTATATTTTCTTAGATTTACGTTCTGAAAATTTAAATTCCTGGTTGCCTGGTTAAAAAAGTCATTTTAAAACAGAAAAAATTGGGAAAAATTGATCGAAAACTATTTTTTTGTTGCGATATGGCAATTAAATTTTTTAATTAATATTTTATTAGATTTGCTTTCTGAAAATTTACATTCCTGGTTAAAAAAGTCATTTTAAAACAGAAAAAATTGGGAAAAATTGATCGAAAACTATTTTTTTGTGGCGATTTGGCATTTAAATTTTTTAATTAATATTTTATTAGATTTGCTTTCTGAAAATTTACATTCCTCGTTGCCTGGTTAAAAAAGTCATTTTAAAACTGAATAAATTGGGAAAAATTTTTCGAAAACTATTTTTTTGTTGCGATTTGGCATTTAAATTTTTTAATTTATATTTTATTAGATTTGTTTTCTGAAAATTTACATTCCTGGTTGCCTGGTTAAAAGAGTCATTTTAAAACTGAAAAAAATGCGAACAATTGATCGAAAACTATTTTTTTGTTGAATTTTGGCATTTGAATTTTTCAATTAATATTTTCTTAGATTTGCGTTCTGAAAATTTAAATTCCTGGTTGCCTGGTTAAAAAAGTCATTTTAAAACAGAATAAATTGGGAAAAATTTATCGAAAACTATTTTTTTGTGGCGATTTGGCATTTAAATTTTTTAATTTATATTTTATTAGATTTGCTTTCTGAAAATTTACATTCCTGGTTGCCTGGTTAAAAAAGTGATTTTAAAACTGAAAAAAAATGCGAACAATTGATCGAAAACTATTTTTTTGTTGAATTTTGGCATTTGAATTTTTCAATTTATATTTTCTTATATTTGCGTTCTGAAAATTTAAATTCCTGGTTGCCTGGTTAAAAAAGTCATTTTAAAACTGAAAAAAATTGCGAAAAATTGATCGAAAACTATTTTTTAGTTGGATTTAGACAAAGGAATTTTTAATTTATATTGTATTAGATTTCCGTTCTGAAAAATTACATTCCTGGTTGCCTTGTTAAAAAAGTCATTTTAAAACTGAAAAAATTGGGAAAAATTGATCGAAAACTATTTTTTTGTTGCGATATGGCAATTAAATTTTTTAATTAATATTTTATTATATTTGCTTTCTGAAAATTTACATTCCTGGTTAAAAAAGTCATTTTAAAACAGAAAAAATTGGGAAAAATTGATCGAAAACTATTTTTTTGTTGCGATTTGGCATTTAAATTTTTTAATTTATATTTTATTAGATTTGCTTTCTGAAAATTTACATTCCTGGTTGCCTGGTTAAAAGAGTCATTTTAAAACTGAAAAAAATGCGAACAATTGATCGAAAACTATTTTTTTGTTGAATTTTGGCATTTGAATTTTTCAATTAATATTTTCTTAGATGTGCGTTCTGAAAATTTAAATTCCTTGTTGCCTGGTTAAAAAGGTCATTTTAAAACTGAAAAAAATTGCGAAAAATTGATCGAAAACTATTTTTTAGTTGGATTTAGACAAAGGAATTTTTAATTTATATTGTATTAGATTTCCGTTCTGAAAAATTACATTCCTGGTTGCCTTGTTAAAAAAGTCATTTTAAAACTGAAAAAATTGGGAAAAATTGATCGAAAACTATTTTTTTGTTGCGATTTGGCATTTAAATTTTTTAATTTATATTTTATTAGATTTGCTTTCTGAAAATTTACATTCCTGGTTGCCTGGTTAAAAGAGTCATTTTAAAACTGAAAAAAATGCGAACAATTGATCGAAAACTATTTTTTTGTTGAATTTTGGCATTTGAATTTTTCAATTAATATTTTCTTAGATTTGCGTTCTGAAAATTTAAATTCCTGGTTGCCTGGTTAAAAAAGTCATTTTAAAACTGAAAAAAATTGCGAAAAATTGATCGAAAACTATTTTTTTGTTACGAATTGGCATTTCAATTTTTTAATTTATATTTTCTTAGATTTGCGTTCTGAAAATTTAAATTCCCGGTTGCCTGGTTAAAAAAGTCATTTTAAAACAGAAAAAATTGGGAAAAATTGATCGAAAACGATTTTTTTGTTGCGATTTGGCATTTAAATTTTTTAATTTATATTTTCTTAGATTCGCGTTCTGAAAATTGACATTCCTGGTTGCCTGGTTAAGAAAGTCATTTTAAAACAGAAAAAATTGGGAAAAATTGATCGAAAGCTATTTTTTTGATGCGATTTGGCATTTAAATTTTTTTATTTAATTTTCATAGATTTGCGTTCTGAAAATTTACATTCCTAGTTGCCTGGTTAAAAAAGTAATTTTAAAACTGAAAAAATTGGGAATATTGATCGAAAACTATTTTTTTGTTGCGATTTGGCATTTAAATGTTTTAATTTATATTTTCTTAGATTTGCGTTCTGAAAATTTACATTCCTGGCTGCCTGGTTAAAAAAGCATTTTAAAACTGAAAACAAATTGCGAAAAATTGATCGAAAACTATTTTTTAGTAGGATTTAGACACAGGAATTTTTAATTTTATTTTATTAGATTTCCGTTCTGAAAAATTGCATTCCTGGTTGCCTTGTTAAAAAAGTCATTTTAAAACTGAAAAAATTGCGAAAAATTGAATCAAAACTATTTTGTTGTGGCGATTTGGCATTTAAATTTTTTAATTAATATTTTATTAGATTTGCTTTCTGAAAATTTACATTCCTGGTTGCCTGGTTAAAAGAGTCATTTTAAAACTGAAAAAAATGCGAACAATTGGTCGAAAACTATTTTTTTGTTGAATTTTGGCATTTGAATTTTTCAATTTATATTTTCTTAGATTTGCGTTATGAAAATTTAAATTCCTGGTTGCCTGGTTAAAAAAGTCATTTTAAAACTGAAAAAATTGCGAAAAATTGATCGAAAACTATTTTTTTGTTGCGATTTGGCATTTGAATTTTTCAATTTATATTTTCTTAGATTTGCGTTCTGAAAATTTAAATTCTTGGTTGCCTGGTTAAAAAAGTCATTTTTAAACTGAAAAATTTGCGAAAAATTGATCGAAAACTATTTTTTTGTTACGATTTGGCATTTAAATTTCTTAATTAATACTTTATTAGATTTGCTTTAAGAAAATTTACATTCCTGGTTGCCTGGTTAAAAAAATAATTTTAAAACTGAAAAAATTGGGAAAAATTGATGGAAAGCTATTTTTTTGATCCGATTTGGCATTTAAATTTTTTTAATTTAATTTTCATAGATTTGCGTTCTGAAAATTTACATTCCTGGTTGCCTGGTTAAAAAAGTAATTTTAAAACTGAATAAATTGGGAAATATTGATCGAAAACAATTTTTTTGTTGCGATTTGGCATTTAAAATTTTTAATTTATATTTTATTAGATTTCCGTTCTGAAAAATTACATTCCTGGTTGCCCGGTTAAAAAAGTCATTTTAAAACTGAAAAAATTGCGAAAAATTGAATCAAAACTATTTTTTTGTTACGATTTGGCAATTAAATTTTTTAATTAATATTTTATTAGATTTGCTTTCTGAAAATTTACATTCCTGGTTGCCTGGTTAAAAAAGTCATTTTAAAACAGAAAAAATTGGGAAAAATTGATCGAAAACTATTTTTTTGTTGCAATTTGGCATTTAAATTTTGAAAAAATTAAAAAATTATTCCCATTAAAAAATTGGGAAAAATTGATCGAAAATAATTTTTTTGTTGCGATTTGGCATTTAAATTTTTTAATTAATATTTTATTAGATTTGCGTTCTGAAAATTCACATTCCTGGTTGCCTGGTTAAAAAAGTCATTTTAAAACAGAAAAAATTGGGAAAAATTTATCGAAAACTATTTTTTTGTTACGAATTGGCATTTAAATTTTTTAATTTATATTTTCTTAGATTTGCGTTCTGAAAATTTAAATTCCTGGTTGCTTGGTTAAAAAAGTCATTTTTAAACTGAAATATTTGCGAAAAATTGATCGAAAACTATTTTTTTGTTGGGATTTGGCATTTAAATTTTTTAATTAATATTTTATTAGATTTGCTTTCTGAAAATTTACATTCCTGGTTGCCTGGTTAAAAAAGTAATTTTAAAACTGAAAAAATTGGGAAAAATTGATCGAAAACTATTTTTTTGTTGAATTTTGGCATTTGAATTTTTCAATTTATATTTTTTTAGATTTGCGTTCTGAAAATTTGAATTCCTGGTTGCCTGGTTAAAAAAGTCATTTTAAAACTGAAAAAATTGCGAAAAATTGATCGAAAATTATTTTTTTGGTGCGATTTGGCATTTGAATTTTTCAATTTATAATTTCTTAGATTTGCGTTCTGAAAAATTACATTCCTGGTTGCCCGGTTAAAAAAGTCATTTTAAAACTGAAAAAATTGCGAAAAATTGAATCAAAACTATTTTTTTGTTACGATTTGGCAATTAAATTTTTTAATTAATATTTTATTAGATTTGCTTTCTGAAAATTTACATTCCTGGTTGCCTGGTTAAAAAAGTCATTTTAAAACAGAAAAAATTGGGAAAAATTGATCGAAAACTATTTTTTTGTTGCAATTTGGCATTTAAATTTTTTAATTTATATTTTCTTAGATTTGCGTTCTGAAAATTTACATTCCTGGTTGCCTGGTTAAAAAAGTCATTTTAAAACTGAATAAATTTCGAAAGATTTATCAAAAACTATTTTTTTGTTCAATTTTTGGCATTTGACTTTTTCAATTTATATTTTCTTAGATTTGCGTTCTGAAAATTTACATTCCTGGTTGCCTGGTTAAAAAAGTCATTTTAAAACTGAAAAAAATTGCGAAAAATTGAAACAAAACTATTTTTTTATTGCGATTTGGCATTTAAATTTTTTAATCAATATCTTATTAGATTTGCTTTCTGAAAATTTACATTCCTGATTGCATGGTTAAAAAAGTCATTTTAAAACTGAAAAAATTGGGAAAAATTGATCGAAAACTATTTTTTTGTTGCGATATGGCAATTAAATTTTTTAATTAATATTTTATTAGATTTGCTTTCTGAAAATTTCTACATTCCTGGTTGCCTGGTTAAAAAAGTAATTTTAAAACTGAAAAAATTGGGAAAAATTGATCGAAAACTCTTTTTTTGTTGAATTTTGGCATTTGAATTTTTCAATTTATATTTTCTTAGATTTGCGTTCCGAAAATTTACATTCCTGGTTGCCTGGTTAAAAAAGTAATTTTAAAACTGAAAAAATTGGGAAAAATTGATCGAAAACGATTTTTTAGTTGGATTTTGACACAGGAATTTTTAATTTATATATTATTAGATTTCCGTTCTGAAAAATTACATTCCTGGTTGCCTGGTTAAAAAAGTCATTTTAAAACTGAAAAAATTGCAAAAATTGAATCAAAACTATGTTTTTGCCGCGATTTGGCATTTAAATTTTTTAATTAATATTTTATTAGATTTGCTTTCTGAAAATTTACATTCCTGGTTGCCTGGTTAAAAAAGTCATTTTAAAACAGAATAAATTGGGAAAAATTTATCGAAAACTATTTTTTTGTTGCGATTTGGCATTTAAATTTTTTAATTTATATTTTATTATATTTGCTTTCTGAAAATTTACATTCCTGGTTGCCTGGTTAAAAAAGTCATTTTAAAACTGAAAACAAATGCGAACAATTGATCGAAAACTATTTTTTTGTTGAATTTTGGCATTTGAATTTTTCAATTTATATTTTCTTAGATTTGCGTTCTGAAAATTTAAATTCCTGGTTGCCTGGTTAAAAAAGTCATTTTAAAACTGAAAAAAATTGCGAAAAATTTATAGAAAACTATTTTTTTGTTACGAATTGGCATTTAAATTTTTTAATTTATATTTTCTTAGATTTGCGTTCTGAAAATTTAAATTCCTGGTTGCTTGGTTAAAAAGTCATTTTTAAACTGAAATATTTGCGAAAAATTGATCGAAAACTATTTTTTTGTTGGGATTTGGCATTTAAATTTTTTAATTAATATTTTATTAGATTTGCTTTCTGAAATTTACATTCCTGGTTGCCTGGTTAAAAAAGTAATTTTAAAACTGAAAAAATTGGGAAAAATTGATCGAAAACTATTTTTTTGTTGAATTTTGGCATTTGAATTTTTCAATTTATATTTTTTTTAGATTTGCGTTCTGAAAATTTGAATTCCTGGTTGCCTGGTTAAAAGACTCATTTTAAAACTGAAAAAATTGCGAAAAATTGATCGAAAATTATTTTTTTGTTGCGATTGATGGCATTTGAATTTTTCAATTTATAATTTCTTAGATTTGCGTTCTGAAAATTTGAATTCCTGGTTGCCTGGTTAAAAAGTCATTTTTAAACTGAAAAATTTGCGAAAAATTGATCGAAAACTATTTTTTTGTTGCGGTTTGGCATTTAAATTTTTTAATCTATATTTTCTTAGATTTGCGTTCTGAATATTTACATTCCTTGTTGCCTGGTTAAAAAAGTAATTTAAAACTGAAAAAATTTCGAAAAATTTATCGAAAACTATTTTTTTGTTACGAATTGGCATTTAAATTTTTTAATTTATATTTTCTTAGATTTGCGCTCTGAAAATTTAAATTCCTGGTTGCCTGGTTAAAAAAGTCATTTTAAAACTGAAAAAATAGCGAAAAATTGATCGAAAACTATTTTTTTGTTGAATTTTGGCATTTGAATTTTTCAATTTATATTTTCTTAGATTTGCGTTCTGAAAATTTAAATTCCTGGTTGCCTGGTTAAAAAA